>OY856410.1:642743405-643368405 GCA_963693085.1 Alisma plantago-aquatica
TCAATGGAACCTTATATCACTAAAATCACAGACCACTTGACTGACTGTAAGCCAATTTAGGGTTATCTCCAACTAATGTACTCCTACAACATTTCTCAATTGTAAGATATGACTATTGAGATATACAATCTTCATCAAGCGGAGAAGAGCATACAATTTTTTTAGGAGAGGTTACTCATATCAAAAAAGATCTAATGAGTCTCCTTCCGATCTTCATTGTTCATGACAAATTCTAGAAGAACCAAGATTAGATGGTTGTCATGAAGTTCCTTGCTAGCCTTAGCAAGGAATACGATAGAGTTAGAAGTTAGATTTTATCAAGGATAATGCTTCTCTCCTTGGAAGAAGAATATCAACACATCTCTAGATCAAAAAACACTCTTCAACCAATCCTATTCGAGATTCATGTGCTTCGTCTCTCACAACACCAACAATCTATCTACTAGAGGACATGGTCATGGTGTAGAGTGGGAGGATGTTCATATACAGGTAGAGAATGACCCGAGTGTACTCACTAAGGCAAAAAGGGTCACTAGAAGGAGACATAATCCTCCATTCATGGATTTCCATCTCAGAATCCTAACCTTGCTATCAACCTCACCACCAATAAGAATCCACTGAGAAAACTCCTCATCAATTAAAGATGAGTGCAGAAGAATATAATAAGCTTCTTTAGAACCTGACATCCCAAAAAACATATTCATATGTTCGTATGCTAGGCATGTATAATTCTTCTGCAAACCTACATATCTTGATCCCTAAACATAGTTTGACATCCTAGATACTCAATTCTAGTGAAATTAATCATAGTACTAGTATACCTAGTCTTAATTCCAATTTGTCCACCACAAGATGTAGTTCCCCTGAACTCACCATTACAAATGGATATTCAATTTCTGTTGAAGGCATGAGGAACATCTTGTCCCTTCATCATTAAACTTCCCCCCACCCTTTCTATTCCTTTCTTTCCATTTCATTTATTGTTTGTCAGTAACATTCGATCCTGATTGAAGATTTTTTACATGGCCTTAAAATGAAGGTAGTGATTACTGCCATACATGACGAACTTTGTCTCTACTATTTGAACATGGTTGTAAAGGCTTGCATTGTTGCATCCTTTACATATCCATAATGAACTCTTCTATCGAGAAGCACCACATTTTGTATCTTCAATTTCTCATTTAGGGAAACTTGATTTTGAATCTTATCAACTAGGAAAGGACATGTCTCAGAATGGTTTGTACCCCAAGTCCACACTCCTAATGGCTACATAAACAAAGGCGAGTGGACTGGGGTGTTCCTTCAAAAAATGGCACAATATTTCACACAAGCAATATATATGTAAAAGCAATAACAACAAGATTAAAGAGATAACAAGATACTAAACATGAGGGGTAAGAGATATATCCAATTCTAGATTCAAGTATACCCATTTTTATTGCATTTCAGACTTTAGATTCTTGAGTGCAACAACTCTTTATTTGGGAGCTACCATTTCGATAAACAAAACATATTAATGTTAAAGCATTAAGTGCACTATGAAAAGGCAAGTAAATAGTTTAAGACTATATAAAAGTTTCTTTGATAGAAACATCATATAAGAAAGATTATGGAACAAGGCAAGAACAATTAATGACGTTGTTTTATGAAAAGCATATTTCAGGTGTATTTCCATTATACTCAACAACATCTTATGGCTATTGACCAGCTTTCAATTGGAAGGGTCTGTAAGGGTACTCAAGATTAGTACCCTTTTATTGATATGGTCCACCTTATCTTGACATATCAAGTAAGATACCCAACCTCATGCCCTTACCCTGAGAATACAGGAGGTACACAAGGTTTGTATAATGTACAAGTTCAATTATGTTCGAGGTTTGTTCAACATATTTCAAACAAAACAATCATACTAATCATAAGGAACAAGTAGCTCAAGCAAGTAATTATCTAGCCAAGCATTCATATGAGAATAAATACAAATAATCCGATATCGTAATAGAGTGAAGAGAAAACATACCTTGCGAGTAGAGTACAAGATCAACCATTTAATGTAGAAAACAATATATAGATAGCTTGACTAGATCTTGGCAATAAAGTCCACATAGTGATCCTAGAATTATAAGTAATTATACTAGGATTAGTATCATCAAGACTAGGTCTAACTAATCATTATCATGGTTGTTGGATGTGTCACCTAGATATAGGTATCATATCCTTGACTTTAATATTTTCAACTAGGCCATGCATTATAATTGTCATTTTCATCAAGTATCATGGATTCATCTAGAAACTAGCGTGACACATCAAAATAAGATTAGGGTCACAAGATTAGGTTTGTGATCTTAGATAGAGAAATCATAAGGTTCGGGCAAGCTTAAACAACATGAGTATCAACAAAGTCCAACTAGTCATTCAAGTCATATTCATGAAAGGATGTCATCACTAGAATATAAATGGGGTCTATATGAGTTAGGTGATACAACCACCATCAAGCTACTGATTTGATAGTTATATAACATGGATGATCAATAGAGAAAGATTTTCATAAGATTAGAGACTTAGACATCAACATGAATACTAGATAACTTATAAAGTCAACATAAGGGCTTTTAGTCACATAAGGGCACAAGAATGATTCATGAAGCATTTGGGTGCACAAGGCATGATAAGTAAATGATTTGGAGTCCACATATTCCTCTTGAGTCACTTTAGATCAAAGAAAGTGTAAGGGTTTTCATTCATTACAAATGTGCACATAAGGCCATATTAAAACACAATAAGAAAAATAAGATCATTGCTAGTGTCCAAGAAGGGACATGATAAAAAAGGATAGCATTTAAGGGTGAGATCCACTAATTTAGAACAATCATATATATTTGGATCACACTTGAACAAGTTACAACATTAAAGAAGGGATCTTTTACGTATAGATCCATTTTAGGTCCTTTCATCAACATAAGACCATTTTAGAATAAAATAATGGATAAAGTTCGAATATTGATATATAATGTTCTTCAAGTTATTGATATTAGTCTTACATCAAGATTTAGAGCATAAAAGATTAAGGACATGCATTAAATAAGTTAAAACCTCTTTAAATGATTTCAAAAGTAAGCATTTTAGTATATCAGGGAGATAAGAGCATAAATAGGCCCTGAAAGTATTTTTAAGATATATATATATCTTTGAGCTGATCAAAATGGTTAATAGGAAGTCCATTTTGTATCTAGCATCAAAAAGTTATGATTTATCAAGTAATCACCTCGAGACAGGAGGATAAGGACCCTTGGATGTCAATCGAAGGGTAGGATCAGCCCATGTAGCCCACACTTCCCCACTCTGACTTGGGTCACATTTCCTAGACCGGTCGCTTTGCACGTTGGTAGAATGGCTCCAAGTTGCTTATCACTGCACTCTACTAGAAGCATCACCCCTTGCTGCTAAATGGTCACTGCCATCATTCTAGGCCACTGCTATTCACCCACGGTCCGGGACAGTCAGACCTTGAGGGTTCCACTCCGCGGTGGCTTGCTTATCGGAGCTCGATGCCACTCACGAAGAAGGCCAATTGAGGGCATATGGATGGGTGGGCTGGCCTAGCTTGGCCACTACGAGATCGGGGGTGGCTTTAGTCATGCCCGAGGGGGTTCACATGTTGCTTTCTTAAAAGGGGATTGGAGGCAGCACATGATCCAGGGAGGGGAAAGGGACAAAGAAAGAGGGTGCCTAGGGTTTGCAATTGAGCAAGAAAAGAGAGGGGAAAGGTTCAAAAGGGTGATTTATAGGCGGAAGGTATCATAATTTGAGGGAGTATGGCACAAAAAGGTGGCACCATTGGAGGGGGGTTAGGTGGCTGTCGACGTCGAGTGCGCTGGTTGGGTGTAGTGATGAAGAGGAAGGCACGACGACCGTTGGATCAAAGAGGAAATCCAAGGACGACAAATCCAAGTGTCAAATACCTCATCAAAAGAACAAGCCTCATGATTGGTTAAGAAGGGTAGTGCTAGATTGTTCCAACTAAAGGGGGGGTGTGAGAGGCAATTAGGTCGATGCCCAAATAGGCCCAAAAAAGGAGCCATTTTCTATTTAAATTAAGGGAAAGAAGGGTTACCTTGAAAGACCCATAACTTGGGCTATGAGTGTCCAAATGAGGTTATGTTTGCACCTTTGGATTTGTAATTGAATCACTACAACATGGGATACATTTCAAGGTAAGAAAAGTTCATTGAAGTGGTTCAATTATGGTTTCAAGTAAGTGATGCCTAAAAAGTATGGTACTTGGTTCAACAATCAAATTAGAGTCACAATTAGGTACAACATGATATTTCATCAAAGTTAACTTGTCAATTGAGCATAAATTGACTCGATGTCATCAAATTAGAGTCACCAATAGGTGCAGAGTATCATTTATCAAATACAACTCATCAATTGGGCATAAGGTGACTAGAAGTCATCAATTTAGGGGTGATGAAGGTTATTGAGTACATTAAGCATCAAATGGATCAAGAAGTACATAAATTGTCTGAGAGAAGAATCTAGGTTATCATGGAACAATAGATCAAATATTCCATATATAGATGTTATGGGTACAGATAATATCTTTCTTATTGTTCACTCAGATTTTTAGAGACCTATTAGGGTTTCCTTCAAACTTGGGGTTATATATTTTGTTACTTTTATTGATGAATTTTTTTAAAACAAATAGTTGTATCTAATGAAAAATCATTATGGGATTTTCTCTATTGTGCAAATATTTTTTCTTGAAATTTAAACACAATTATCTTGAAGTATACAAATTTTTCAAAGAGACAATGCTAACAAGTACTTGATTCTTTCACTTACCTTGTTTGTTTCCAATAAAGTATATATTCATAAATATTCTTGTCCTCATCTATCTCAACAAAATGGGATAGTAGAATAGAAAAATACACACATTACTGAAACCATGAAAATTCTTTTTTCACCATATAAATATTCCCTAATTTTTTTGAGAAGACATTTTGTACCTATCTCATTAATCATATTCTTTGATCCTTATTGAATAATAAAATCCTATTTCATATTTTATATCCTAATTGCCTTCTATATAATGTTCCTCCTAAAATATTTGGGTATGTTAGTTTTGTCCATGAATTAAATAATGTAAGTAATAAGCTCAGTCCTCTAGCACATGTATTGTTGTTGTAAACCAACCATAAATTGTTTTATGATATCCACTGATGTCACCTTTTTTGAAGACACACCTTGCTTTGGAATATCAATAGAAACCTCTCTGAATTCTCCACAATTGGAGACTTCTAATCATTCAAATATGTCATTAATCCTACATCGACTCCATCAACTAAAGCTAGTGACCCATTCATAGGTCTAGAAACCAATCATGCATTTTATATGGACATATACAAGATGAAGAGAATCTCTTAATCCTCCCACAATCACTACTAGAAATGCAGATTATATAGATCCCAATGATATTCATACTTTCACCAAGATAAGGGAAGTGTTTATGCACTATCCATCCTATATCAAATTTTGTGTCTTATGATTTATCACCCCCATCATATGATTCCTTTATCTCCAACTTATCTAATATACCAATACCTTGTAGTATCTCCATTGCATTGAATTACCTAGTTTGGAAGCAAGCTATGGAGGATGAGACAGATGCTTTATGTATAAATGGCATTTGGGGTCTAGTGATCGCTCCTCTAGATAAACCAGTAGTTGGTTGTAGATGGGTTTACTCAGTTAAAGTTGGTCCATATGGGACTACTAACATTCATAAAGTAATTGCAAAATTCTATATCCAAGTTTATGGAGAATATTATCTTGAGACATTTTCTCCTATGACCCGGCTAACCTCCATTCTTCTCTTCATCTAATTACCTTCTCAGTTCTCCTAGCCATTACATCAACTTAATATCAAGATGTCTTCCTTTCCTGCGATGTGTTCAAAGAAATATATATGGAACAACCACCTAGTTTCATTGCTAGGGGGGTCTCAACTTGTGTTATAGATTCATAAATGATTATATAGTCCAAAGCAATCACCACGTGCATGGTTCGGGAAGTTTAGTCAATGTATTGAATCCTTTAGCCTACAACTATCTAATATAGATCACTCTATCTTCTATTAAAACACATCATTTGGTTATATCCTTCTGGTCATTTATGTGGATGACATTTTTATTATAGGTGATGATAACTAAGAAATTGCACGTCTGAAACAGTTTCTTCAAGGCAATTTTGAGAACAGATATATTGGCTCTCTCAAAAACATCCTATGTATTCAAGTGATATGGTCCAAAGATGGAACTATCATCTCTCTGTGTAGGTTTGTACTATTGGTATGTATGTCCAAAGAGCCAATCACGTGATGATTATAACATGACATGATGTTATTGATTTGATAATAATAAAAGGAAATTCCATCTATTTTGTTTTATTCAGTTATGAAATAAAAAAGTAACATAGTAAATGTCTAAAGAATGATGATACTCAATGACATATTCCTTTAGATTGAGGACCTAAACAATGAGATCATATGTATGATAAGAGTACATGCATTCTTGTTATGTCCCTAGTCAGATATTACTATGGAAGCAGAATAGACAATAGTAATACATAAGACTAGAGTCTATGTTGGTTGATGACAAAATCGCATCAGTCATGATATGTGATATCAAACTAAACACACAGTTACTTGTTAGAGAACAGTGTACCAGACAAACCCACCTTGAGAGTGATACATGGAGACAATGGAATGGTCAAGAGATACACAATAATTGATTCACTTTGGTGATTTGTAAATTTGCTCAACTTAATTGATAAGCCTAATACAAAACAAGATATACATTCCTAATATATTCTTAAACTACCCAAATTCTTAATTCTTAAAAGAATATGTATAGGAAAACAATGATAATGAAACTACCATCACAATGTATGTAACTCTAATGATAATGCTTACAAAACCCTAGGTTTTGACTTAACTCTGTAAGTTTATCTTCTAACGAGAGAAGATAGTTGAGATGCTTGGATTAACATAGTTACATCTTAGTCATTAGTGATTCTTTACTCTAGGTTTTGAATGCTTGGATTTCAAGGACAAAATCCTCTTTATGGGGTGGAGTGTTGTAACATACCCACACCTAGCATCTTGATTCTAGAAATCCTATTCCCATGATTCAGAGATTGGCATGATTGGTTATTTAGATTTGATCAAAGAAGGATAAAGTTATACCTTAATGAATATTGTTGATGCATATGACATATTATGTGGCAGTAGGTTCTATAATCAACATCGCATATCACAATACACTCACATGAACATAATAATTTTAATTATGTGCTAACATGTAAGTAAATTCATTAAATATGTCACACATGTTTCCTTTGCTAATTAATATGCTCATAATGGCTAAAATATGTTTAATAAGAATTATAATGTGCTTAACACATGAATAGGAATAACAATATGAATTTCCATGTCCATAAATATAAATAATGTTCCATTATCTAAATAAACATTAAATTAATGGACTTAATATGCTAAAAAATTATAGAAATTAATGCATAATAATATAAGGTGACTCTCTTTAAACAAATCGTAGATAATATGACTCAATTAAGTGAAATTTGATAATAAAAATATAATATTTTGGTAAATATAATGGTAATTAGTCAAAAATATTAATTTTGTAATAACTCATAAAAAGAACTCTCAAAACCAAAATATAATGTGAAACTTGTGTTCCTTGGGTCCCAATTATCTTGGGTGTCAAGTTTCACATAAATGGAATAATAATAACTATCCTAATTCCTTCTAAAAAATAAAAATGAGATAAAGTAAAAAATATGAAATAAATATATGAATAACTTCAAAAGAGGAAATAAATCTCAAAATGGTATTCTACATACTAAAGTTAGTCTATTAATTGAAGAATCGTATCTAACCTATTTCTATTTATGAAAGGGAATATAACTTAATGTCCAAAATATTAAATTAATAGTAAACAATCTCAAAGTGCACATTGGTGCCAAAAATGGATTCTGCATGTCATAGTTAGTCTATGTACCAAATTTGGTATAAATTGAACAATATTTGAACCATCAATTGATTTAGGAAATAAAAATAATTAACATTTATATTGCATTGTAGTTAATATTTCAATTTTGTAAAGTTTTTAAATTTAAACACTTCATGCATGTTATCCTTGGTTTGCTAAAATTTGGATTGATTTTTGGACATTGGATTTCCTTCATGTGGTCACCTTACTTCCTTCCTCCTCACCTCTTTTCTTTTTCCTCTTGTCACAGTAGCGGTGCCTGTTTCCGATTTCCTCTCACCTTTTTCTCTTCTCTCTCTCCTTTTCCCTTCCTCCTTTTCATCCGATCTCCTCTCCCCCACCTTCCTTGTTTCCTTCTGAACTCGGAGAACCTACAAGACCTAGGGTTTTGTGGCTTCCTCACCACCTCCACAAACCAGTCCCCTTCTCCCTTGTTCTTCCTATGCTTTACTCCTCCTTTCCTTCACCTCATCAACTAAGACCTTCAGACCTCAAGTAAACACATCTCAGAGCTTCACCCTATCTCTTATACTCAATTCACAACGTTGGTTCATCCATGCCCGATCTAGAGAATGCTTCTTCAACTCGGACAACTGGCATAGAAAGAGATCAAGCTCGTCACCCTATCCTTGATGACTTTGGGGTCTGGATAGAGTTAGGAATCAATTGTTGATCCTATGGGATGGAGTTTTGACCTTCAACTTAGATCATGTGATGGTAATTCCTTTTCCTTTATTCTACCACTTCTTCTATTCATGTTTCTTTTCTAGTGTTTCCGTTTCAATGTGTTTGTTTTTTCCTTGATTTTCATTCATGTGGACGTAATGACCATTTCCAAACTCTTGCTTCCCAATTTATTCATCCTGATTCTCCATTTCCCTGATCATGACCTCCTTCCAACCACGGTGGAGGTGATATCATGGTTTCCAAACAATTGTTGGGTACAACCAAGGGATCGCTGAGTTTGATTCTATCCCAAGAACACTAGGGGATTAATTACTAGGTGTGAGGATAAAGAAGAGAAATATTAGGTTTTAGGTTGAAGCTTCGACTTCTCTGTGTCACTGTTCTAGTTGCGTAAGGAAAGAGACTGCCTCTGATTGTTTTGATTTTTTTGCCATGCCATCTTTATTTACTTATCATTCTAGTCTTAGGTATTTCTCATATTTTGATAGGTCGCCCTTTTGTGTGGATATTCTCTTCCCTACCATAAGCCCAACCCTCTTGAAAAAATTTGAAAGGGTCACCTCAGCATACCACTCTATCCAATTGCGTTCCTTCTTTCCGCATAGACATATTTTATGAGAATTTATGATTGGTTCATTATTCTGAAATTCATAACTAGTTATTTATAGATCTAAAAAATAAAAGAAAATATGTTTTGGATTCAGGAAATTGTTATCTATAGAATGATATAATTTTATTCACCTAAAACAATTACAATAAATACATGACACTTATGGATTTATCTAATTGAGTAGATTTTCTAAAATTCACAACTTACAATATGTAAGTCATAAAAATAAAATAAAATAAATTATGATATTATCTCAGAAAAATATAATCTAAAAATTGGTATGGTTTGACAACCTATTTCAATAACAATACAAAGACAATTCTTAGGGTTTATGAAATTAGTGTAAACCTAACCCTAATCTCATATGTGTCTTTAAAAGGTTGCTTCTGGACTGAGATGGAAGTAGGGTTTTGATCTTGAACATATGTAGACTTAATGTCAGGAATTCTACATCCTAATTCATCATATTGAACAATCACCTATATATCCTCTCTCTCTTGGTCCTATGGACAAATTATCCTACACAATTTCTCCCTCTTCTGAGAATTTATTTCATGTAAAAGATTTTGTGTTGATTCTAATCTTGTGATCATCTTACTTGTTTGGATATTGTATTGAATTCTTATATATAACTTGTTCATTTTATTCCATGTGCAAACCCTAACTTGAGTATTTGATATCCTAACCTTCTTGTGGTGGATTTTTATGATCTCTTAATGCACCTTATTTGTTGGCAAAATTGGATATTTGTTTATGGATCCTCTAACCTCACATTATAACTATTGGGTGTTCTCACCCTATTGTTTCAGTTTAAATAAGCTTTAACTTGTCTTTCTCTATTTGTTTTCATGGCTTAGAATAATTTTATTTCTAGTAGTGGAACATAAGTACAACCATATATGAAGCGTGCTTTTTCTGCCCAAAGTGTGCTTTTCCACTCAAAATATATATAGGGTGCGCTATTTCCACCCAGATGCGCTTTTTCCACCCATTACTTTTAGTATGAGACCCTATGGTGTCCCAATCCTATTTGAAATAACCTTAGTCTATGTTGTTTACAAGCACTGCTTATGATATCATTATGACATTGTTTTAAGGCAAGAAATCACTTATTCTTGATTATCATTTTATTGAAACTCATATTATCTTTTGATATCCATTTTATAGTACTTTTCCTCTTATATGGGAAGCATTGTTATATTTAATGTCCTATTTCCTAATGTTGCTCAATCCCTGATTAATATGCTCATACCAACTTTTATGCTGACAACATCTATTTTGTCTTCTCTTCTAGGGTATGCTTCCAACCCCAAGTGTTGGACATGACATGAAGACGTGGACCTAGATTATGGAGATGACTCTTAATGGGAGATAGAATTGTGATAGTTTTGATATTCCTCTATTTAGAGCCTTATGTTTTTTCTTTCGTGTAAGACCAATAGTGGGAAAATATTATGTAACTTTGATAAATTGAATATAGTCATGAAATATAATTATGCTGATATACTTTGGTCTTTTTTGTATCATCACCATTTTAGAATTGAAAATTTTACACCTATTCCATCAAAACTTCTCAATGTTTCTGCAATAGATGGATTCATCCATCAAATTTAGTAGGGAGTAGATCCTCTCTCAGGTCCCACTCCTTACATATATACCCTTTTTCCTTATGATTAGTGCTTTTCAGAGTTTCTTTCTATTGGATGGTGTTGGTGTACTCGTCATTTCCTTCTTCTCATGAAACTTCTTATTTGTATGCCCTCTTGTAAGAATGTTACCTGTAACAGCCCGCTAGCAAAACACAATATTCCTCGTATACTGTCTCTTGTAGTCTGTTGCTATTGTCTAGCCATGAGTTCATTTGTTGATAATGTGACTTAAATACACTTGCTACATTAACTATACTTTGTTTCTTAGCTTGAGTGGCTGTCAGTTGAACCCCCCACTACGATGGGGCGACACAAGCAACTAATCACCATACCTTACTATGGTTGACCGCTTCTCCAGAACCTTCATGACCTCTGAATCTTGTACCATCTCCTATGGTTTTGACCCCCACTACTACAGAAATGGCTTATAAAGTCATTTTTCAAGGTGTCGGTTGTATACAAAAACCGACACATAAAACCTACTATGTCGGTTGTTAACATAAACCGACATCCAATATGTGAAGGTCGACCAGACACGGGTACCACTTTCAATAAGTGTCGGTTATTTAATAAACAACCGACACTTAATATCAACCGCCAAAACCAAAATTCCAGCGAAAAAATTACCTTCAAAATTGGACATATGTCGTCGGTTTTTTAATAAATAACTGACAACTAAAGGGTATGCGCGAGACAGGAATAGTTTTCGGTTGTCTTTTATTTATAAACCGACGAATATTAAGTAGTATAGTTGTCGATTTTTGTCAAGGAGCCGACACTGTTGGTTTAGTTGTCGGTTTTGTTAAATAACTGACGCATATTGTCAACTTAATAGCCCCGCGAACATAACTTTTCCCCATTGGCTCTGTTTCATTGCCGTGCACTAGGGTCTGGCGATTTCCCCCGATTGCTCCCGCCATCGCACGTCGCTCGCCGCCGTCACCGTCGTCGCCGTCGCCTCCAGTTGCTAGTCTCCTCGACGCCCTCGCCGCCGCCGGTAGAAGCAGCTACGGTGCTCTCCTCGTCACCGCTGCCCCCGTCGGTAGAAGAAACTTTTCTCCTCCGCCAGCTTCCTGCAAGGTAACCCACAAATGCTTCACCCCCTTTTCTCCTCTGCCTTGCTTTTATCTGCCGCCGCCGACATGGAACTCACCCAGGCGGCGCCTAAGCAGGTGCCAGGGCACGCCTAGAGTCCCAAGCCCAGGTGCCCTGCCTAGCTAGGCCTCTGGGAGGATGCTTGGGCGGTGCCAGGGCACGTTTAGGCTGCTGCTGGGGTTTGGATTCGTCTACTGGATGCCCAAAACATGCACTGATTTCACCAAGTCACCCCAAAAGCCATGAAAAATATTCTGATTGTGTTTGTTTATGTACTGATTTCACCAAGCTAGTGGATTTTTTTAAAAGTTATTTACTGATTGTGTTTATTTAATTATGTACTGATACATATGTGCTATACCAATTTGATAGTCCATGATAGAACAAAGCATAATGATGTTGACTGCAACTTTATGCGTCATGCTATTCTGAATTAAGTGTATATTTACTTCATAATTGAATGTTTAAGTAAGTTATAGATATCTTGATGATGAACTATAATGCACACATGTGACATGCTTGGAATGTAAATGATGAACTGTAATGCACACATGTTTAACTTGTTTCATTGTTGAGTATATTGAGAATCCTAATCACCCTTCTTGCTTAATGATGAACTATAATGCACACATGTGACATGCTTGGAATGTAAATGATGAACTTTTCCCTAAATTGCCTAGATCTTAGGGTATCTCTAGATCTTAGGGTATCTCTACCATCCTAACTATGAAATTGGTAACTTGTTTCCTTTTTGAGTATATTGACAATGTTAATCACCTAACTTGAAGAACTAAGATATGAATGATGAAACTAGGATTGTAGGTATAAGAATGACAACACACGTATTTGTTGGCCTAGAAACCCGTCCAAGATTTACTCATTAGGAGTAAATCTTGGATAGTCCCCGGTTTGGGACTGTTCTTGAACACCTAATCTCACTTAGGTGTACAATGTGTATTGGGTTTTTGAGAAAATTTCGGTAGCATTTCCCCGTTTGTTCTCTAAGTACATATGTACTTAGAGAACAGCAGGGAAATGCTGCCGAAATTTTCTCGAAAACCCAATACACATTATACACTTACTAGTGAGATTAGGTGGTCAAGAATGGGATAGGTGGTACACATTTATTATATATAAGAATGACAACACATGTATTTGTTGGCCTAGAAACCCGTCAAAGATTTACTCATTAGGAGTAAATCTTGGATAATCCCCAGTTTGGGACTGTTCTTGAACACCTAATCTCGCTTAGGATGTAAGTGTATAATGTGTATTGGGTTTTCAAGAAAATTTCGGCAGCATTTCTCCGTTTGTTCTCTAAGTACATATGTACTTGGAGAACAGTGGGGAAATGCTGCCGAAATTTTTTTGAAAACCCAATACACATTATACACTTACTAGTGAGATTAGGTGTTCAAGGATGGGATAGGTGGTACATGTACATTTATTATATATAAGAATGACATCACATGTATTTGTTAACCCTAGACCGTAATCTTGTTGTAATATATACTTGTTTTCTCTTTGATCATAGAGCTTTACAATTTTGTTGTGATATATACTTTGTTGTAATAATGTGAACTTTACAATGTGAGCTTTACACTTTGAATTACTACTTTACAATGCGAACTTTACAATTTGAATGTGAATTTGCAGATGGCTGACCATTCTCCTGATGACCGTGCTGATGACTACCGTGAGGGTGAGGACATCAATGCGCCGCCTCACAATGTAAGTTTTAAAAATATATCATATATTTATATCTATATGTCCATTTATAGTTATATCTTGTAAATGTGAATTATTTTGTCAAATTTTAGGTTGATGATGCACAAGTACCATCTGAAGCACTTGAGGCACTTGATCAACAACACCAAAAAGTTGACAAGAGAAGGGGCATCACTATGATGAAGAAGTTAATTGCACAAAAGGGCAATGGACCCAAACTTGTTGTGGATTTCGATAATGCAGGAAATGCATGTGGTGTGAATCGCAATTCATTTATTTCATATCTTGGGTTTGTTACTCGTAGCCATTGCGGTTGTCTCTTAGATTCTTGGCATAACGTTTCTAAGGAGAAGAAAATTTTAATATGGAGGGATTTATGTGTGAGTTATTATTAATTTGCAATTCTATTTTGTAGATTACTAAATTTTTGGATACTAGTTAATAGCAATTATATTTTGCAGAGTATATTTGAATTGGATGAAAAGCTGCATTGTAAATGTGTGATGCAACGTTGTGGGAGAGTCCTAAGGAACTATAGGACAAATCTCACCAGAGAATACATAAAAGAAGCCGACAAGAGGAAGAAGACAGCCACTGAACAGTGGAACTTCCTGGACAAAGAAGAATGGGACGCGTTTGTCGCTTCAAGACAAACTGATGAATTCAAGGTATTAGGCATCAGTCTCAATCTCATTAATTAATATATGTTATATTCACTTATTCAAGATTAAAATTTAGTGTTACTAACCAAATCATTAATTTGCATACTAACTAGGCCCTCAGTGAGGCACAAAGATCAAGGCGTGCACTGAATGTGCATGACCACAGAATGGGTCCAAAGGGGTATGCAGGCGTTCGCCAAAGACTATAGGATGAGGCTACTGCTGCTCAGTTTGCTGCTACTCAGGAGTCCTCTACCATAGGTAGCATACCTCTGCCTCACCATGATGTCTGGATAGCTGGGAGGTAAAATAAGAAGGGAGAAATAACTAAGGCCGCAACTGCTGAGGCGGCTGCAAAAATGGTAAAATACAACTCTTACAGCAATCATTCGAATATTGATTATTTGTGTTGTTTACTTAAGTACAAATTTTTGTTTTGGCGATTAGCGGGAGCTGCACGAGCTGAGGAAACAAGGAAAGTTCATCCCTGAGGGAACAAAGGATGAATTGACAGTTGCTCTGGGTAACCCAGAGCATCCTGGACGTGTTAGGGCTGCAGGTGCTGGTTTGGGCATCAAATCTTTTTTTGGGTCATCCCAGTGCAAACATGTCCCAAAAGCGGGACTTTCACAAGAAGAGGTAACATATTATTTCTTTATAATGTTACTGTAAAAGAGAATTCAAAATTTAGAATTTGACGTTTCTTTTATCCATGTATAGGTGGATAAACTATTTGACAGGAAACTCGAAGAAAAACTCGAAGAAGCAATGAAAAAGTGGCAGGCATCTCAGACTGCCACTTACCAGACAATACCTACTGCAGACTCTACTCCTACTCCTACTGCAGAGGTTGGGAGTAATCCTGTAGAACCACCACCTAGCACATCCACTGTAAGTATTTTTATGACATAGTAATTAGTTTTTTAATTCAAGATGATACGTATATATGAAATTATAGTCATTTAAGAAAGAGATTATATGTATATATGTATATAACATTCTTTACACAAAAATTTGTAGGGGTTGAAGCCATGCCGTCTAAAAAGTAAAGAATATGTCGTGGCAGAGGCGTCGGCTTACCCATCCCTACCAGGGGAAACGTGTCACGGGTCTCCAGTACCAGCTGGTTGGATTCGGGTGAGCCCGATACATATATTCCCCCAATTTGAAAAACTTCCACTGCCATATGCCCACCCAGATTGTGAAATGCTTGGTGAGGCACTAGGCGGAGTGATATTGTGGCTAAAAGCAGATGTCTTATTTACTGATAAGGTATGGTAAATTTACATTACGTTCAATTGTTAGTGTGTGAATATGCTGGCAGTTGATCTGAAATTATATATATATACAGGTTAAAAAGAAGACACCCACAGCATCTAGGCCTCCACTTCCACCTCCTGCATTACCTTGTTGGGTTCCACATGACCTACCTATCCCGTTAGGTCCTAACTGTAGGGGTATGGCAGTATGGTTAGGGGAACATGATATAAACTCCCCTATAACTGTTTCTTCTGATTCAGATTCTACAGGTCAGTCATACGAAACAAAACTATTTATACAAGATATATTGGAGTTGTTTCGATATGATTGGCTAAATACATCTGTGATAGAGCTATGGATAAGGTGAGATATTCTTTATACATCCATATACCTTGTGTATGATCTGGTGATCTGGTTTCTTATTTATTAATGCATGCGTAATTAATACATATTTTGCAGCTACTTAGACAACATATGTGCAGATTTTGGATTCGAACATGTAGGGTTTTTGATTCCATCCTTGATTAGTCTAGTAGCTAAAGACCATACATCAGTTCAACAATACTGTTGTGAGTCTTTTTCAAATTTTGCTGTAAAAAAGAAGACAGTGATAATGGCTCCATTCAATGTAGAGTAAGTTTACTTTGCTTATTATAATTTGGACTTAAGAAAATTACATTTTATTGTGGATTTTGAGTTATTAATTTTTAACTTTTTTTCCTCTAGGGGTAGGCATTGGGAGTTATTGGTTATTGCCCCCGAGACGTTCACTGTGTATTATCTAGATCCTAAGGGGGGTAAATTGAATACAAGATTTGGACACATAATGAAAATGACAATATTTTGGTGAGAAATATTTCATTTTTCATATCCGTTAACATATGTTATTACATTACTATTTAATTGCAATGTTCTGTGTTACATTAACATGTAGGGGTTTTGAGGAGTACAAAAAGGCTGGAGGAAATGTCCCCACGAAAAAGAACCAGCCAATAATTTGGAAGAACGTGCAAGTAAGTTCCTGACTGCAATATATGTATATATTATTTATGTGAACAATGCTTAATTAGTTGTATTTTTTAATATTTTGTATGTTTGAATTTATAGTGTGCTACACAAGACAACGGATGGGCATGTGGATACTATGTCCTGCGATATATGCACATGATTATCAAACATGCCGTACTGGATATCGAATGTATTGCTCAGGTATTATATAGTCTCATTAGATAATATGATTGAAATATATCAATCTTATTTATAGCTCATTAATTATATATATACATCATTCTCTTTACAGGTGTTTAAAGCTGACCCCATTACAGGAAAGGACTTACCAAATATTAATGCTCCCTACACAATGGGAGAATTAAATGAAGTAAGAGAAGAATGGGCAACAACCATACAATTAGTGGGGGCTTTAAAATATAATTGGGATCCTAATAGCGAATAATGACTAAACAATGATACTTTGTAAATGAATTTCTGAATTATAATATATGTGTGAATGTTTCTACATGTCTAGATGTTTCTACATGTGTCTGAGTAAAAATAAATGAAAGTGTTGGTTGCTATATGAATGTTTCTACATGTGTGAATGTGAATGAATGGAACTACAAATTGCTAGCATTTGTGAATGTTTATAAATGTGTGAAAATAAAATGGAACTGTAGGTTGCATTGCTAAATGCATGTGCTACTTTTTTATTGTTAATTTTGCAGGTTTACGGCCTGTTGTCGGCTGATATCAATGGATGTCGTAAAACCTGCAGTTCATAACTGAACTGAACATGTTTCTCATCCTGCGACCAGCCACAGCAGGTCTGCAGACTGATGTCAAAAAAAAAAACCAATAGGCGTCGGTTATTTGTAAATAACCGACACATAATGATATAGTGTCGGTTTTTTACAAATAACCAGCGTCTATTTGATGTGGCGCGAAGATATATGGCGTCAGTTATTTGTAAATAATCGACACTGATAGTGCCCAAGATGGCGCCCTTTCTGTGGAGCGAAGGGTTTGGGCGTCAGTTTCTTACCTAATAACCGACGCCTATAGTCCCATGATGACGCATTTTCGGTGGCGCACGAAGTGTTTGGGCGTCGGTTTTGGAACTGACGCCTAATGGGTGGACTTTTAGTGTCACCCACATAGGTGTCGCTTAGAAACTGACACTAAAGGCTTTAAATAACCAACACTAAAGGTAGGTTTTGTAGTAGTGCCCCTTTACAAGAAGTTTCCCTTTGCCTACTCCTTTCTTCAATCACTAGCAATTCCTGGATTTGTTGGTCAAATGAATTGAAGTCACGTGCCTATGAGTCGAGATCTGGTATTTATTCAGAGAGACATTATAGTTCGACAACTATTGATCCATAAGGGAACCTTCTTCTTCTAAGCTCACTACTATAACAAGATAATCCTTCCACCTTTCTTTCCGACTAGACTTGAAAGAACCCTCTTGTTTTACATAAAAGACGATCGTCTTTCTTGCTAAACCTTCCCCAAATAACTCATCTTCTGTTGATAGTCTAGGTTTCCTTAGTGATGCTCTAAGACAAGATCCTCATATCCTCACTTGTTCTTCATCATCTTCCTCTTATGGGCAATCCTTGTCCAGATGACCTTAAATGCCACATATGTACCAGTACTTTGACAACCATTCATATTGCATTTCATATCAAAAGTCTACCCTTTCTTATCCTTTATCTTCTAAATCTGCTTTAATGGCTTTGAAATATCATGACAAATTTGGACTCATATTTGAGGATTCTCAACCTATTTCATCACGGTTGAGTTCAATCACCCTTCCAAGTCTACTTGTTATAGTTGAGACCGTCATTTACAAATGGTACCCCAGGGACATGCCATAAATCCTAACCCAAAAAATTTCCTTCATGACTATATCTTCACTGGGGAATCACAGTCATCCATTTTCTCAATAAGCTACAATCTATTCTTGAAATTCCATGGCCCCCAATCTAGGACCATCTACTTATCTTTCTAATGAAAGAATTTGATCACAAATGCCTCATTACCTATTTGTTTAAAGTAGAATTTTGTTCTTTAGAGCCCACTCCTATAATAGTGTGCGTATGAGAGCCAAAAAATTATACATTCTATTTGTGAACAATCTCACAGTCAACATCAACCTCATGTGTTCCTCTTGATTGACGTAGTCTTATTTGTTGAAGTCAACCACGTCGTCTTCCTTCTCTTGATCTAGTCCTAACCTTGCATATTTGTCTATCAACTCATCTTCCATGTTAGGAAGTTGATCCAACAAAGACTAGAAGCCCTTAAAACGTACAAGAGATATCAACCAAAGAGGGAGGAAAGGGGAACCTACCGCCCCAACCCCAATTTCCATAGCATTAGGGAAAGTGCGCATCGGGGAAATGATTGAACAATTCTATCAATGTGTGTATTTGTACAAATATCTCAAAATATAAATACACTTATATGTATGTATATATGTACTGAGTCATCTTTTCTAGCCAAACAAATATTACATTTATCATCATGGGTTTAGATTTGTTTATTCCATAATTTTGATGATATCATCCTGAATTCATTTCTTGTGTTATAAAATGAACCACCCCAGTACAGCTCAAGTCTACCTTGTTCAACCTATCACTGTCCTATTGTGAAAGCAAATTGTACCATCATCTTCCTCATGGAAACCATCATGCTTATCGTGGTCTAAATCTGATCATATTTTTGTATCACTGTATCATTCTGTTGTACATCACAGATCTATTGTCTCAAGGTAGGTTTGACATGTAACTGTGCCAACAATCGTGCCTAACTGTGCCAAAAACAAAACCTCAACTGGACATTCATCTGGCAAGGCGACATCAACATGTCTCGCCTATGGCATAGTAAGGAGAATAATTGTGCCTAGTTTGCAGATGATGACGAAGATGACTTCCTTCTTAACACATCGACCACTATATTCAGCTTGCCTGGATGATAGTATATCGTACAATTATAATCTTTAATCGGCTCCATCGATCGTGTCTGCCTCATGTTTAACTCTTGCTTCGAGAAGATATATTGTCAGTTTTTGTGGTCGGTGAAGATCTGACACTTTTCTCCATAAAGGTAGTATCTCTAGATCTTTAAGGCATGAACTACAACTACAGTCTACAAATCATGTGTTGGATAGTTGGCCTCATATTTCTTAAGTTGTCACGAAGCAAAAGAAATCATGTTCTTTGCTTGCATCAACACTCATCCCAAGCCATCCTTTGATGCATTATAGAAGACAATGTAACCCTTCTCATGCTCAGGAAGTAGTAGGACTGATATACTGGTCAACTTCTCTTTCAATAGCAAAAAAGAACATTGACACTTGTCATCCCAAACAAAAGAAACATCTTACCTTGTCAACTAAGTTAAGGATAACGCTGCATCGCTGAAGTTTTTGATGAACCTCCTGTAGTATTCTGCTAGACCTAGGAAACTATGAACCTCCGTTGGTGCCTTGGATTATTCCCATTCTGGGATAGATTCCACCTTTTTAGGGTGTACACAAACACCCTTAGCAGACATAACATGTCCCAGAAAAGACACCTCAGACAACCAAAACTCGCACTTGCTGAACTTAGCATAAAGCTTGTGCTGTCTCAACAATGTCAATGCATGGCGAAGGTGTTGGTCATGTTGCTGACTATCCTTGAAGTAAATTAAGATGCCATCTATGAACACGACCACAAATCGATCAAGGTAGGGCCTAAATACCATGTTTATCGGGTCCATGAATGTTGTCGGAACATTAGTTTGTCCAAACGATATAACGACAAACTCGTATTGACCATACCTAGTCCTAAAAGCTGACTTGAGTATGTCAACCGCCTTGATACTCAACTGGTGATATTTTGACCTTAGGTCTATCTTGGAGAATATTGTACCACCTCTTAACTGATAAAAAAGGTCATTAATCCTCAGAAACGAATACTTATTCGTTATTATCACCTTGTTCAGCTGTCGATAATCTATGCATAGCCTCATAGAACCGTCCTTCTTTTTGACAAACAACACGAGAGACCCCAAGGGTAAGTGCTCGATCTAATAAAATCATTCTCTTACAATTCCCGCAACTATTTCTTCAACTCATGCATCTCTACAGGTGCCATCCTGTATGGTGCATGCACTATAGATTGTGTTCGAGGAAGAAGATTAATCTCAAAATCAATCTCTTTAGGAGGGTGAACATCTGAAAACTCCTCAGGAAAAATATCCTCGAATTCTCACACCACCGGTACCTCCTGGATACTAGGACCTCTCGCCATGGTATCCACAACATGATTCATAAAAGCTTCACAATCCCACCTCATCAACCTCTCTATTGTCATAGCTGACACCAAACACGTGGGAAGAATATTCCTGTCTCCTTGGAAGATCCACAAAACATCCTCATCGTGGAATGTCACTACTTTGGAGCTATAGTCCAACACTACTTTGTATGTCACTACCTCTCCTATAATATTGTCTGTATTTGCTCTCCACATTCTTTTCAAGTAATTATTTAAAATGCTGGAAAAATGTAGCCATACAAGATAATATGCCACCCATATACTTTTTCTTGTAAAGATATTATTTACGGGAATAAAATGAAGATACCACCACATACAAAAAAAAAAGGGTGATATCATGCTGAGGTCATGTGCTAGTGAACTATCGCATACATTTGTGTACTAGAGACTTGTAAACCCGTACCGGTTAAAATGAACTTAAGAAGGCGGACGCACAGTATGGTTAGACGCTCCCTCGTAAGGTAAAATGAACGAAAGTCGGGCTGAAACATGCATAAAGGGAAGGTACGACGAAATCAGCTACAGAAAGGAGGCAGTCAAAGTAACGAGGATGATACAAGGAAGCCGACGCAACTGAGTGCTAGTCAGCCACCAACCTAAATAGGAGTGCTATAAAACGAGGCATCAGGCGCTCCAACTTCGACACACAACACCTGCAAGCAGATCCAGCTAGAGGATCAAATTAGACCTCTTGATTACTTCCACAACATCTCGTGCATCACCCGCTCCAGGTATCAACTTCTTCTGAGTCACTTAGCTAGTTAGCTGTATATCCACCATGGCCGTCGGAGAAGTAGCTACAACTCTCGCCCCTATCCCCAGAAGCACCGTGCTGTCTGGCCCGCGGCTCCTCCCATCTGCATCCATGAAGCGCACCGAGCACATCTGGAACTTGCGCGAGTCATCCCGCCACGACGCCGTCACTGACCTCATTCAGTCCATCATTACCAAGAGCAAGAACCAAGACGACGGCGGCGACGCCTTCTACGTGCTCGACCTCGGCGCTCTCACCCGTCTCTATCACCGCTGGACGTCCAGCCTCCCTGGGATCAAGGCCTACTACGCCGTCAAGTGCAACCCAAACCCACTCATGCTCCGCGCCATGAACTCCCTTGGTGCTAACTACGACTGCGCTAGCAAGGCCGAGATCGAGGCTGTCGTCGACCTGGGTGTCGACCCGTCTCGCATCGTCTTCGCTAATCCGTGCAAGCCCGCGTCCCACATCCGCTACGCCGCTAAGGTTGGCGTCAATCTCACCACGTACGACGCCATAGAGGAGGTAGGCAAGATAAAGAAGTGGCACCCAGGTTGCTCGCTGCTTCTCCGTATCAAGGCGCCGGAGGACGATGGTGCCCGCATCCCTCTGGGGTCAAAGTACGGCGCTCTGCCTGAGGAGGTCGTGCCGCTGCTAATGGCCGCCAAGGAAGCTGAGTTGCTCGTCATAGGTGTATCATTCCATGTTGGCAGCGGGATGGCTAATTCTAGTCCCTACCGCATGGCCATCAAGGCGGCCAGGGAGGCATTTGACGCGGCGGAGAAGCTGGGCATGCCGCCCATGCACGTGCTGGACATTGGCGGTGGGTTCACGGCAGGCGGAGATACCTTTGAGCAGGCCACCGCCGTCATCCGTGCCTCCATCGCCGAATACTTCCACGGCAAGTATCTGTCATCAGTATTCGGGGAGCCAGGGAGGTTCTTTGCCGAGACTCCTTTCACTCTGGCCTCGGCAATCATTGGGAAAAGAGTGAGAGCTGTTGCCGCCGCTGATGACAAAGACTGCGGCACCACCGAGGAGCCCAGGCGGGAGTACTGGCTCAACGATGGCATCTATGGCTCCATGAACTGTATCATCTTCGACTACAAGATCCTAGAGCCAATGCCACTCGCCTGCGCTTCTGACCCCATCGCCGATCCGACATGCTTGACAAAGGAGACGTACCCCTCCGTCGTTTGGGGCCCAACGTGTGATTCACTGGACAAGGTGCTGACCGATTACGCCCTCCCTGAGCTCAGCGTCGGCGATTGGCTCGTCTTCCCTAACATGGGAGCCTACACCACCTCCGCCGGCACCGCCTTCAACGGATTCGCTACTTCGGACATCAAAACTCTCTTGGCATTCTCGTCGGCTGACCACATGTGAGATTACGTTTCTGACGCCATCCCCGCTGGTCTCACCAACCTGGCTGCTGACCGACTCAATGAATACTACCTACCGGGGCACCACCTGCTCCACGAGTTCAATTTTACATACCACACGATACTTTTTTTTTTCTTATATAAAAGCTCTTCATTCTTTTCCGTCGAGCCAGCCACAGACTACGACCCAAAATTCCGTAGAAATAGTTTAGCGTGTATACAACTGCGTTGTACCATCAATTTTCTCGAGTGAAAAATCATACATCTTGGATCTATTTTCAAATCCCCTTCAGTTTGCAATACATTCTTATAACGAGTACCACTTTAATTTGAAAATTTCTAACAATCCTTGTTGGGCAAATAAATAACTTCAAACAACCAACTACCTTTGCAAAATTATCATCTCCCTCAATATTTTTTGGAAAATTCATGAGAATTAATCCTTTCAATGAATGATGGGACAACATACTTAAAACGCAAAGGATAGTTCCTTTGATCACTCTTAGGCATAATATGTAAACAATTTTATCACTTTGTAAATATTATTATACATCATATAGAAAATACGTGATCAAGAATTACCAAGGATAGTGTTTCGTTTTCTAGTGATGAAGCTAACATAGGTTTGATGACTCTACCTCAAATGGAGTATTTGTCGATGATGGATCTATGTTAGTAGCATGTTGGGGTGAGTGTTTGTCACGATTAGCAACATATACCTAAACTACTAAATCAAGAGAGAAATGTTTGATATCAAAGTAGTCCGGGTGGTAAGAGCTCGGTAAGTTCCAATGAAGGACCCGGGTTCGAACCTCACCGAAGGCACTTTGCGAACGACAACTCACGCTGATTAGGCGCGGGAGGGGGGTGATCGGACCACACTCTCATTCCTCGAGAGTTTACCATGCCACCAAGGCCTCAATATGGGGTGAGTTCTCTAGGTCATAAAAAAAAGGCCCTCTTCAAGGTGACCCATATTGAGGCCTTGGTGGTGGTGCTCAAAGAGTTGAAAATGGAGGCAAGCCGTTGAGGTTTGTAAAGGATCTCTATTGACCAATAAACGATCCATCAATCACACAATCATGCTGCCACTAAGATTTAAGTTTTGTATTTTTTGAAAATTTGTATACTTAATGTGATCGTTAACATATCTATTTGGAAAACACATCCGTGTATGGAGGAATGTAAGTTGACTAGTATGAAGTGCGCAATGATGTGAGCTTGTTTGGGTCATGCCTTATTGAAGTGAGAGGACTCTAGGATTCAATAACAAGAAATGAAAGATAGAGGTCGTGACAACCATAAGAAATAACATAGACATGTGTCCTATTTCCATCAATGGTGGTATGTTAAGGAGAATCATGTAAGGATATGTTTATATGCTTGCAGTTCTGATCAAGTGTGATCTGGGTCATTTTATTTTTCGATCCTTTTTTCTTGAGATTGGGTTTCTTTAAGGATTTTAAACAGGTTGCGTGAGTGATGAACTGATATAGATACTTCTAGGGGCATATCTGCTGGTCGGTAAAAGGTATTGTATATAGCAATGTATTCCACATTAAATATCAAAGTTTTCTTAATGAGTTTATATAGCTTGGATTTATCTGAATACTGCCCATTCATTGTAAACTCTTGTAGTGCGATTATGAGTTTTGCAATTCTAAACAACCTTTCTATGCCCCACAATTATCCCAAGGGTCCTCTACTTATGTTGATAATATTAAACAATCCCTTGTAGTTTTCTCAAAAAATGACAGGAATCATAACAATAGATGTTGTAATAACAATCTTAGATAACAAGAATCATTATTCTTGTCTCATACGATTAAGACACAATATATTCACTCTTTATAGGAAAAGTCATTATGTATCATATAAAATTTGCATGAGAAAGGATGATAAATGAATTTTAAATGCGGGTGTAATAGGTTTTTAGTAATGAAGCTAACATAGGTTCATGATTTTACCTAAAAAACACATCCGTGTATGGAGGAATGCAACTTGACTAGTATGAAGTGCGCGATGATGTGAGGCTGTTTGGGTCATGCGTTGTTGGAGTGAGAGGACTCTAGGATTCAATAACAAGAAATGAAAGATAGAGGTGGTGACAACCGTAAGAAATAACATAGACATGTGTCCTATTTCCATCAATGGTGGTTTGTTAAGGAGAATCATGTAAGGATATGTTTATATATACTTGCAGTTCTGATCAAGTGTGATTTGGGTCATTTTATTTTTTGATCTTTTTTTCTTGAGATTGGGTTTCTTTAAGGATTTTAACCAAGTTGGGTGAGTGATGAACTGATATAGATACTTCTAGGGGCATATATGTCAGTCGGTAAAAGGTATTGTATATAGCAATGTATTCCACATTAAATATCAAAGTTTTCTTAATGAGTTTATATAGCCTGGATTTATTTCTAAATATTGTGCATTTATTGTAAACTCTTGTAGTGCGATTATGAGTTTTGCAATTCTAAACAACCTTTCTATGCCCCACAATTATCCCAAGGACCCTCTACTTATGTTGATAATATTAAACAACCCGTTATAATTTTCTCAAAAAATTACAAGAATCATTACAATAGATGTTGTAATAACACACTTAGATAACAAGTATTATTATTCTTGTCTCATTCGTTTAAGGCACAATATATTCACTCTTTATACAAAAAGCTGTTATGTATCACTTAAAATTTGCATGAGCAAAGATGTTAAATGAATTTTAAATGTAGGTGTGATAGGTTTTTTTGGGTCAACGTAGAGATCAGATTGTATTCATCCCGCTCTGTACTGTGGGCCAAATGTTTACAAAATTAACATCTAGATTGTTGATGAGCCACTGGGGCATCAGTGTAAAAAGTAAAAGCAGTACTAGCATGAATAGAAAAACGGGCAATACAATCAGCTACATGATTATGCAATCTAGGAATATGTGAAATGCAAGGCTGGCCGACGTCCTCATGGAACTTCTGGAGTCGACACATGTGGGGGGAGAACATGGTTGTTGTGGATGCACACTCGGTGGTAATGGATACCGTTGTGGTAGCATCAGACATGTTGGTAGGAGTATGCCATCCTGTGATTTTGCAAAGTTTCAAGACACAGATAATACCGTGTACCTCTGCTTCCAATGTCGAGCTGGAATCAGGTGTAATAGGTTTTTAGTAACGAAGCTAACATTGGTTCATGATTCTACCTAAAATGGAACCCAACTAAATAGATTGACCTACCATTCAAAAACAAATCTCTCAATTCTTTGGTCTGGAATTCCGTATTATATAAAATAAAATCTAAACTATCGGGTTGGTTTTGCCTCTCTCTTTCCCTTGCTGGACGTTTAACCTTAGTGAATTTAATCGTATCCCACATCTGTACATACTATATCATTTGCATACACAACATATAAAACACTATCAAGACGATAGATAAACTTCGTAGAGCATTTTATGGAACTTCCAATAGATGTATCCCATTTCATAGAACACCTTTTTCCACCCCAAATATAAAGGGAATTAGAATATCTAAAATCTCCAAACCATGACCACTTGTACCTCTCTTAATTTCTTATATCCTTCTATGACGTATCACTGTCACACATTAAGATTATTCAAAACAAATATCAAATTAAAATTGAAGAGTGACATCATTAACACAATCACATAAAGAACATAGATTCAAGTTTTCCATCTAACAACATGGATAATATTATGAAACATTTTTATCTTGTAAAAAAGACTCCATATTCATATATATTTTAACACCACAATCTTATATTTATTTCTGGAATTACATGAAGGACGTTACTATAGAGCATGCTTAGAAATTTTATTACTCATATAACTATGATACTAGAGGTCGTGCACAAATATCAATATCCCTGGACAAGGTTACAAATAAAAAAAAACCTTTCTTCCCAAATTAGAGTGTACAAGAACGACACCATATCACTGCCTATATAAACAAACTTTACTTAATTCCTGAAGGAGGGCAAATGTCGCATACCTCTTGGATCCCCTCATGCAAGCATGATCTACCTCCTTAGTTAAAATTGGATTCCTCTAAATTGATCTTCACCACCACTTCAAAGGAAACTTTGTGGGTCACCTAAAATATATGAAAAAATCATGAAGTGAGACCCAAATCCCAGTGATAAGATATAACATATGAGATATATGCTACTAATGAGAGATAATAAATATTTAGGAAATGTTCTAGAGAAAATAATAATAGAAGCAACACTTTAATTAAAGGCACACACTTAGCAAATCGTAATTGTTCTACCTTGTGTGCATGGGAAAGATCTTATTCAATAACATATTCATATACTTTTTGTTAAGGAAAGAAAATGCACACCAAGAGAACACACATGTTTATGGAAAAATAAACTTAAGCATATGTGGTACACGGTTGGGCTACATATTTAACATGTCCCGACAAGGTATATCCATATCTCTCAATCTATTAGCTAGATGATATTAAGATATTCTAGCAATTTATATATGATCTAAGCATATTCATCTTCCATTATCACACAACCTCAGGTGATAATGACGTAACCAAAAGGTAGAGAAAACATTAGCTAAGTTTAATATAGATCTTTTCTTAAGAGTGGATCTATAAATCGTTAGCCCACACTGGTTACATAGGTCATGATATCAAACTTAGGGTAACAAACCATGATATCAAAATACCAAGGTTTCATGTCATATCATATATCGTCCTCTATAGGAACATTGATCTTTACCGATTCATGTCCACAATTTAAAGACATTGAGATATATCATCCCAAATGTCCTCATACATTAACTAATATATGGGTCCAAGAATTTTCTCACAATTCAAATTGTTACAAGATTAACTCAATTCACTACTCCCCTTCCAAACCCAAGGCCTAGGTGTACGACCTGAAGTCACCACAAGATTAACATTTCACTTGGTTAGTTAGATTCATTACTCTGAGGTTACATCAAACATGCTAAATATAATGATCACAATTTAAAGTAGTAAGGAAGGGTATTGAAATTTTAGAAGGAATAAAATGTATGATTACAAGAATATAGCTTATGAGAGTACTGAATGTTTATACATCATTTTGTAGTTAAATTTGTATTTATGTATGTATATTTTATTTACATTCTACTCTATATTTAATTTGATTTATGTTTTGGATAGTTTATTAGTTTATTTGGTATCTAATATGTATTTGTTGTTTCATTTCTAGGTTGATGTAATAAGAAGAGAGAACCAATAATCATTCACATATAAAATACCAAGAGAATGATCAAAGATTGCATATCCTCACTCCCCAACTCCAAAAATTGGAGTGAGATCAGTAAAGTATAGATCTTTACTGAAATGGCCATAACTTTTGCATACAAGTTTAGAATTAGGTGATTTAAAAACCATTCAATGAAAAAATTAGTTTTAAACAAAACAAGCATATTTATTATTACAAACTGATTAAGTGAAAAGTAAAGTAGATTGGCCAATCATAAATTTCATAATTAAAAATTAATGTAACTTGGCAGAACGTATATACCAATACGAAAATGACTCTAGATTTACATATCATGTCATAATTGAGTGATTCATGTTGGTTTTGTAAGATATTTCCTCATGTAACAATTTACATCTGACCAACCAGACCTATAATTGCTCTGAACTCTTGTAACAAAATCTACAATCGAAAGTCATTGGATGAATTTAGATGGATTTGATATTTTGTTGGTGAATATTGTCCATTCATTGTAAACTCTTATAGTGTGATTATGAGTTTTGCAATTCTAAAAACCCTTTCTATGCCCCAAAATTATCCCAAGGGCCCTCTACTTATGTTTACAATATTAAGCAATCCCTTTTAGTTTTCTCAAAAAATGAAGGGAATCATTAGCATGGATGTTGTAATAACACACTTAGATAACAAGTGTTATTATTCTTGTCTCATACGTTTAAGACATAATATATTCACTCTTTCTACAAAAAGTCATTATGTATCATATGAAAATTGCATAAGCACAGATGATTAAATGAATTTTCAATGTTTTTGCAATAGGTTTTTAGTAACGAAGCTAACATAGGTTGATGATTCTATGTGAAATGGAACCTAGCTAAATAGATTGGCCTACCATTAAGAAACAAATATCTCAATTCTTTGATCTGGAATTTTGTATTATATAAAATGAAATCAAAACTATCGTGTTGGTTTTGCCTCTCTCTTTCCCTTGTTAGATGTTTAACCGTAGTAAATTTAGTCTTATCCCATATCCATACATACTACATCAGTTTCTTACACAACATACAAAAAACTATGAAGACTATAGATAATCTTCATAGAGAATTTTATGGAACTTCAAATAGATGCATCCCAGTTTGTAAAACACCTTTTTCCACCCCAATTTTGAAGGGGGATAGAATATGTAAAACCTCCAAAACCATGACCCCATTGTACCTCTCTTAATTTCTTATATCCTTCTATGACGTCTCGCTATCACACATTGAGATTATTCAAAACAAATATCAAATTAAAATTGAAGAATGATATCATTAACACAATCACATAAAGAACATAGATCCAAGTTTCCATCTAACAATAGGGACAATATTATAAACCATTTTATCTTGTAAAAAAACTCCATAGTCATATATATGTTAACACAAAAATTTCATATTTATTTATGGAATTACATGAAGGACGTTACTAGAGAGCATGCTTAGAAATTTTATAACTCATATAACTAAGATACTAGAGGTCGTGCACATATGTCAACATCTCAAGTTGTGTCTACATTAAACAAAAACCTTTCTTCCTAAACCAAAGTGTATAAGAAGGACACCATGCCACTGCCTCTATACATTAACTTTACTTAATCCTAGAAGGAGGTGATACAAATGTCACATACCTTTGGGATCCCCTCATGCAAGCATGATCTACCTACTTAGTTAAAATTGAATTCCCCTAAAGTGATCTTGACCACCACTTCTAAGGAAACTCTATAGGTTGCCGAAATATTTTAAAAAATCATTAAGTGAGACCCAAATCCCTATGATATGATATAAAAAATGAGACATATGCTACTAATAGGAGAAAATAGATATTTAAGAAATATTGTAGGGAATATAATAAAAGAAACAAACTACAATTAAAGATACACACTTAGCAAATCCTAATTGTTCTACCTTCCATGCATGGGAAAGATCTTAATCAATAACATTTACACATACTGTTTGTTAAGAAAAGAAAATGCACACCAAGAGAACAACTATGTTTATGGAAAAATAAACTTAAGCATATGTGGTACGCAGTTGGGCTACCTATTTTAACATGTCTTGGGATGGTTGAGTCATATCTCTCAATATACTAGCTAGATGACACTAAGATATTTTGGCAATTTATATAATATCTAAGGATATCCGGCTTCCATTACCACTCAACCTCAGGTGATAATGATGTAACCAAGAGGATGAGAAAATATTAGCTAAGTTAATATGGATGTTTTCTTAAGAGAGATCCTATGTATCATTATCCCACCTTGGTTACATAGGTCATGATACCAAACTTAGGGTAACAACCCATGATATCAAAACACCAAGGTTTCATATCATATACCATCCTATATAGGAACATTGATCTTTAGTGAGTCGTAACCACAATTTAAAGACATTGAGTTATATCATCCCAAATGTCCTCATACATTCACTAATATATAGCTACAAGAATTTTCTCACAATTCAAATTGTTACAAGATTAACTCAATTTCCCACTCCCCCCTCAAGACCCAAGGAAATAGGTGTACGGACTCAAGGCACCACAAGATTATCATTTCACTTGGTTAGTCACATTCATTACTCTAAGGTTACATCAAACATGCTATAAATAATGATCACAGTTTAATGTAGTAAGGTTGGGTATTGTGACTTTAGAAGAAATAAAATGTATGATTACAAGAATATAATTGATGTGAGTAATGAATGTTTGTACTTAATTTTGTAGTTAAATTTATATTTAGGTTTGTATATATTATTTACATTCTACCCTATATATAATTTGATTTATGTTTCAAATTGTTTATTAGTCTATTTGATATATAAATGTTTTATTTATAGGTTGATGCAATAAGAAGAGGGAGCCAACAATCATTCATGTATAAAAGCCTAAGAGAATGATCAAAGATTGCATATCCTCACTTCCCAACTCCAAAAAAGGAGTGAGATCAATAAAGTATAGATCTTCACTCAAATGGCCATAACTGTTGCATGCAAGTTTTGAATTAGACGATTTAAAATCCACTGGATGAAAATTCAGTTTTATATGAAACAAACATATTTATTATTACAAATTGATTGGATGACAAGTAAAGTGGATTGGCCAATCATAAAGTTCATAATTAGAAATTAAAGAAACTTGGAAGGAAGCATATACCAATACTGAAGTGACTCTAGATTTATGTATCATGTCATAATTGAGTGATTGAAGTTGGTATTGAAAGATAATTTCCACCTGCTCCGTTCCATCTCTAGGGCTTGGCATTTTTGGGGTTAATGGCGGGTGTTACGGGGTCGCCTCCGGTCTCGGTTACCTCCACCATGAAGGGCACTGATGCTGCTATCCCGCCGGTGGGGCCGTGGGGCACCCCAGGTGCCGATGTTACCATCGCCAGGGACTGGGCGAAGACTGTCGAGGGGTCGCCCTTGCGAGTTAGGGGGGCCTTCGCGGCTGGCCCTAAGATTGCCTTCCGCAAGGAAGGTGATTCCCAGAGACGGACAAGGTTCTCGAAGCCTATCATGGAGGAAATTGACGATTACCACAAGCACTCTGTAATCGTCTAGATCATCGACACTTCGACCAACGACTTGCAGCTCAAAGGCTGGATGCTGAGAACATGGAGGCCTAGGGGCGAGCTGGAGATGTTCTCTCTCTCTGACGACTTATTTCTTGCGTGCTTTGCTAATGAGCTGGACATGAAGGCGGCCTTGAATCGAGGGCCGTGGTTCTTTGATGATCAGCTTGTCCTGGTCAGGCGTTGGACGCCCGACGCTGATATCAGACGAACTATTCTGAAAACCGCCCCCGTTTGGGTGTCCCTCCCTGACGTGGGGAAGAACTGGTCTGTGCGGGCCATCAACGTCATTGCCCACACGATCGGCGAGCCCCGCACTATCGAAAGAAGGGTGGATCACTACTACAGAAATAACATTCAGTGTCACTTTTCTGGGCGTCGGTTATTAAGGAAAACCGACGCCTAACATATAAGGCATCGGTTGTTTAAGCAAACCGACATCTATATTCGAAGACCAGCTAGACACGGGTACCGCTTTGTATTAAGCGTCGGTTGTTTATAAAAAACCGACGCTTAAAGTCGCCCGCGAAATCCATATTTTGATCAAAAAAAATAGTGTCATTGTCAGCGTCGGTTATATACGTAGAAAACCGATGCCTATGTGCGATGAAAATTTCGCGGAAAGTGTCACTTTCAGCGTCGGTTATACACCGATAACCGATGCTGAAGGTGGTTCCCGCCAAACATTTTCATGAAAATATCGTCCAATTGGACGTCGGTTGTTGCAAACAACCGACGCTAAAGCTGTTTAGGCGTCGGTTGTTTTAAACAACCGACGCTATTTTGGAACTTTATAACCCGCGATGCCTGACTCTTCCCCTTTCTTCTGTTTCATTGCAAGCCCATTTTTCTTCTGTCGCCGTCGATTTCCCTTTTTCTCTGCTCCTTCCTCTCCACGACAGCGCCGCCGTGCCGCCACTGCTACTCCGGCACCCCCTTCTCCGCCGCACCCCCTTCTCCTATGCTGCTGCTCCTTCTCCTCCGCCTGCCACCGCCGCCTGCCTGCCTGCCGCCACCTGGCCGCCTGCCTGCCTGCCGCCGCCTAACGCTCCCTGCTCGTCGGAGTCGCTGCCGCTGGTCTGGAGCTTGCCGGCCGCCGCCCACGTACTCAACCAGCTCGACCTCGCCCTACTCTGCTTGCCCAGGTACCTGCCGACCTACCCAGGCGCGAAATTGGTTCTTTATGTACTGACCTAATTTGCTTGCCTAATCTGCTTGTGCAAAATTGGCTCCCAACTCTGCTTGCTTAATGTGCCTAATCTGCTTTAAGTGGTCCTAATATCATAACATGATAGTTTTATAATCATGGCTAAACATAATATGAACTAGATTTTTTTATGTCATTAAATCAATGAACTTAGGAATTGGGGGTTCAAGAATAACCCTAATGATAACAGGATAATAAGGAAACCTAAACTCTAGATTAGGACTTGAGTAGCGTTTAATGTTATTATATGATTTGTGGCACTTTAGGATGTATATACATGCAACAAAAGTTAATTGCTTGGTTTTCTTATTTGCTTGGATAATATACTCAGTGAATTAATGTATGATTTGCATGGATCACCATCAAGGTACGTGGTTGTACTTATGATTACATGTATTTACTTCCTATGTTTGTCAAGGTTTCTTGAAGATTGAATAAGTGATAGATGCTGGATGTTTATTTATTTCATGCAAATTATAAAGTCCTTATGATTATCACATTAAGTAAATCATGATATTCTGAACCCTAGGTTACACAGATTGAAAGGTAACACACTTTGTCCTAAGTTGCTAATTTTTATTCTAATATGAACTCTAGTCTCATCTATCCATGTTGCCTATAGTTTATAACATTGCATTGTGAATTATTGCATGTTTGAAACTATTAAATTCTTGATTTATTATTTAATAATGCTCTATAGATTAGGTACTTATCATGTCTATTAAAATCCTACCAGTATAATTATGTGATCCCAACATATTAGGATTAACCATGTTGTTGGCCTAGAAACCCGTCCAAGATTGACTCATTAGGAGTAAATCTTGGATAGTCCCCGGTTTGGGACTGTTCTTGAACACCTAATCTCACTTAGGATGTAAGTGTATAATGTGTATTGGGTTTTCGAGAAAATTTTGGTAGCATTTCCCCGTTTGTTCTCTAAGTACATATGTACTTAGAGAACAGCGGGGAAATGCTGCCGAAATTTTCTTGAAAACCCAATACACATTATACACTTACTAGTAAGATTAGGTGTTCAAGGATGGGATAGGTGGTACACATTTATTATATATAAGAATGACATCACATGTGTTTGTTGGCCTAGAATGTGAACAATCATTGTTCTTTATATTACTTGTACATTGGTATAAATTAGAATGAACAATCACTAAATTATATACTGTTTGTATGGAGTCCGGCTTCATTGTAGATATCTATTATTGTGTTTGTTGGCCTAGAAACCCGTCCAAGATTGACTCATTAGGAGTAAATCTTGGATAGTCCCCGGTTTGGGACTATTCTTGAACACCTAATCTCACTTAGGATATAAGTGTATAATGTGTATTGGGTTTTCAAGAAAATTTTGGTAGCATTTCCCCGTTTGTTCTCTAAGTACATATGTACTTAGAGAACAGTGGGGAAATGCTGTCGAAATTTTCTTGAAAACCCAATACACATTATACACTTACTAGTGAGATTAGGTGTTCAAGGATGGGATAGGTGGTACACATTTATTATATATAAGAATGACATCACATGTGTTTGTTGGCCTAGAATGTGAACAATCATTGTTCTTTATATTACTTGTACATTGGTATAAATTAGAATGAACAATCACTAAATTATATACTGTTTGTATGGAGTCCGGCTTCATTGTAGATATCTATTATTGTGTTTGTTGGCCTAGAAACCCGTCCAAGATTTACTCATTAGGAGTAAATCTTGGATAATCCCCGGTTTGGGACTGTTCTTGAACACCTAATCTCACTTAGGATGTAAGTGTATAATGTGTATTGGGTTTTCGAGAAAATTTTGGTAGCATTTCCTCGTTTGTTCTAAGTACATATGTACTTAGAGAACAGCAGGGAAATGCTGCCGAAATTTTCTTGAAAACCAAATACACATTATACACTTACTAGTGAGATTAGGTGTTCAAGGATGGGATAGGTGGTACACATTTATTATATATAAGAATGACATCAAATGTGTTTGTTGGCATTTCCCCGTTTGTTCTCTAAGTACATATGTACTTAGAGAAAAGCGAGGAAATGCTACCTAATCTTTTCCTAATATATACTTGTTTCCTAATATATACTTGTTTTCTCTGATCATAGAATGGATAGATCATGGATGTCCATTCATAATCGTTGCACCCCAGAGTTTATATCTGGTCTTGATCAGTTTATTAGATTTGCCGAGGAACATAGGAAAAAACCTACAGATAGGTTCTACTGTCCATGTAGGCATTGCGGTAACAACTTGAAAGTCAACACTGGTGAGGAAATCAAAAGTCATGTCATGTGCAACGGGATTGTACAAGGCTATACAGAATGGCACTGGCATGGAGAGATTTCAAAATCAAAACCAGTAGATGTCGATAGCAGTGCTTGGGTGGAAGAAGAAATTGCCTCCGATGACGTAAATGTGAACGAACCAGTTCCAGCAGACATCGTTGATGCGATGCTGGATAGTTGTAGGGTAGAGCACACCGATCCACCTCCTATCTTTACAAACATTGTGCATGATGCTGAGATACCATTATACAAAGGCTGTGCTAAGTTTACGAAGCTTAGCGCTGTGTTGAGATTGTATAAGTTGAAATCTAACAATAGATGGAGCGACAAAAGCTTCACTTCATTGTTGACTTTGTTGAAAGAAATGCTTCCTGAAAGAAACGACCTTCCAATCTCAACATACCAGGTAAAGAAAATGTTGTGCCCAATGGGAATGGAGGCCAAGAAGATACACGCATTCCCGAATGATTGTGTATTATTTGAAAAGGACTATGTAGATTTGAAAGATTGTCCAAAATGTGGTGCGTCACAGTATAAATTGATGACTTCGGGGGAGTCCAAAACTGGTTCTCCTGCCAAGGTGTTGTGGTATCTACCTATAATATCACGGTTTCAACGCTTGTTTGCAAATCCGAAAGATGCGAAGAATTTGAGGTGGCATGCAGATGTTAAGAAAAATAATGATGGGATCCTATGACATGCGTCTGATTCCCCACAGTGGAAGAAGATTGATCTATTGTACCCTAAATTTGGTGAAGAAGATAGGAATCTAAGACTTGGGCTTTGTACAGATGGGATTAATCTGTACGGGACATTGAGCAGCCAACATAGCACTTGGCCAGTCATGCTTGTTATATACAATCTTCCTCCCTGGATGTGTATGAAAAATAAGTACGTTATGTTGTCATTGTTGATATCGGGCCCTAAACAACCCGGAAATGATATCGATGTTTATCTTGAACCTTTGATTGATGACTTAAAGAAACTTTGGGCTGAAGGTGTGATGACCTATGATGCTTCAGTAAGAGAGACATTTCGTTTGCACGCTATGTTGTTTTGCACTATTAATGACTTTCCAGCATATGGGAATTTGTCTGGATATAGTGTCAAAGGAGCTAAAGTGTGTCCTATATATGAAGAAAACACTGATTCAATAAGACTAAAACATGGCGACAAGACTGTATATCTTGGTCATCGAAGGTTTCTTTCAAAATTCCATCCATATCGTAGGAAGCGCAAAGCATTCAATGGATGGAATGATGAACGGAGTGCACCTAAACCTATACTAGGGGATGTTGTTTATGAAAGAGTAAAAGACATTGTCAATGAATTTGGTAAGAAATCACAATGTAGTATGGCCACACAGAGTGACAATTCTTCATTCAAGAAGAAGTCAATATTTTGGGATCTTCCTTATTGGAGTTCTTTGATAGTCAGGCATTGTATCGATGTAATGCACGTTGAGAAAAATGTCTGTGATAGCATCATTGGTACTCTATTAAATATACCAGGTAAGACTAAAGATGGGATAAAATCCAGACTGGACCTACGTGAAATGGGAATAAGGTCAGAATTAACAGAATTACGTGAAATGGGTAATAAAAGAACATACTTACCTCCCGCTTGTTACACGTTTTCTAGAAAGGAGAAGAAAACTTTTTGTGAATGCTTGGTAAATGTTAAGGTGCCACATGGTTACTCATCCAACATCCGTAGATTGGTATCAATGAAAGATATGAAGTCGATAGGTCTTAAATCTCATGATTGTCACACTCTAATGAAACAAATATTGCCCGTGGCAATTCGATCTATATTGCCGAAGCATGTAAGGTTTGTAATTACCAGACTTTGTTTCTTTTTCAATAGTCTATGCAGCAAAGTTATTGACCCTGATACTCTCGATAATTTGCAAAGAGAAGTGGTTGTTACCCTATGTCAGCTTGAGATGTATTTCCCTCCTTCGTTATTTGATATCATGGTACATCTTGTTGTCCACTTGACTAGGGAAGTGAAAATGTTGGGATCAGTTTTCTTTTATTGGATGTATCCCTTTGAACGATACATGAGCGTTTTTAAAGGTGATGTTCGAAACCGTTATCGGCCTGAAGGGAGTATTATTGAAGGTTATGTGGCGAGAGAGGTTATGGATTTTTGCAATGACTTTCTTAGTGGTAATGACACTCCTGATAATGACAAGAATATTGAGGAGGGCAAAGGAATTTTGGGATCACGGGTGAAAGTAATCAGCCGTGAGCAGTTGGAACAAGCTCACTTGTATATTTTACACAATATGGATGAAGTGAGTGTTTATATCGAGGAACATACCAATTTCATAAAGAGACAACATCCTCGAGCAAGTTCAATGTGGCTTGCTAGAGAGCATAATAAGACTTTTACTAAGTGGTTTGAAGATAAAGTCTTACATCAACTATCTCAAACACCAAATGATATTACAGAAACTATCAAATGCCTCGCCTTTAAACCAAAACCGAATGTTATGTCTTATGAAGGGTTTGACATTAATGGATTCACATATTACACAAAGCGCCAAGATGATAAGAGTGTCGTCCAAAATAGTGGGGTCACTCTTCAAGCGTCGACTATGTACTTTGCAAGTGCAAAGGATAAGAGTCAACGTGAAGCTAAAATGTCATATTACGGTGTCATTGAGGACATTTGGGAGTTTGACTACATAGATTTCAAAATTCCGCTCTTTAAATGTAATTGGGTTGATAACAGCAAAGGAGTTATAGTGGATGAATTGGGTTTCACTTTGGTGAACTTTGAAAAGATTGGCGAGAAGGGTGAACCATTCATATTGTCATCACAGGCGAAACAAATATTCTATATCGATGATCCTGCGAATGATAAATGGTCAGTTGTTCTTCATGGTAAAAGACAGTTCATTGAAGATCCTATAGATGAAGAAGAGTACTATGATAAGTATGATGACTCCAGTCCATTCTCAGTTGGGTTGCCCACTCCACAAAATATTGAAGCTAATGATGACTTATATGTGCGCGGAGATCACAATGAAGGATTGTTAATTGATAAAAGATAACAATTTTAGAGACATGTATGTTTATACAAATGCTAAATGTTTGCCTTTTTCTAGTTAATACAAATGCTAAATGTTTGCCTTTTTCTAGTTAATACAAATGCTAAATGTTTGCCTTTTTCTAGTTAATACAAATGCTAAATGTTTGCCTTTTAAATGACATTTTCAGATGGCTGACCATGATGAGCATGATGTCCATGATGAGCATGCTGTCCATGACGAGCATGGCGAGGATACTAATGTAAGTTCTAAAAACATATCCTGTATTTCTATAAAATTCATTATCTTCTAGTTATGTCATATATCCTATATTTCTATATTGGGCTAATTTAGTGTGTTTATTTTTGTCAAATTTTAGGTTGATGATGCACCTGTACCCACTGAAGCACTGGAGCAACTTGATGCGCAGCACCAAACACTTAACAAGAAAAGGGGCATCACTCTGTTGATGAAGTTATTAGCGCTAAGTGGTAGTGGATCCAAATTGGTGGTGGAGTTTGATAATGGAGGAAATCCAATTGGAGTGAACTGCAATAATTTTGTAAACTATCTTGGGTGTACCACTCGGAGCCATTGTGGTGTTAAGTATGATAATTGGCATAAAGTTCCTCAAGGGAAAAAAGACTTGATATGGAAGGATTTATGCGTGAGTTATTATTATTTGCAATTCTATTTTGTAGATTACAAATTCTATTATTTGCAATTCTATTTTGGATACTAGTTAATAACATTTCTATTTTACAGAATCTGTTTGCATTGGATGAGAAGTTGCATCATAAAAATGTGATGCAACGCGCTGGAAAGATGCTTAGGAATTATAGGACAAATCTGAACAGAGAATACATAAAAGAGGGTGATAAGAAGAAGAAGTCAGCCCTTGAACAATGGAACTTCTTGGACAAAGAAGATTGGGACAATTTTGTTGCTTCAAGAAAATCTGAAGAATTCAAGGTATTAGGTGTCACTCCCAATTTAATTAATATACATTGTATTCACCTATTCAAGATTAACATTTAGTGCTACTAACCAAATCATTAATGTGCATACTAACTAGGCCCTCAGTGACGCACAAAAAGCAAGGCGTGCACTGAATGTGCATGACCACACTATGGGTCCAAAAGGCTATGCAAGCGTTCGCCAAAGACTACAGCCGGAGTCTGCGGCTACTCAGCAGTCTGCTCAGGAGTCTGCTCCTACTCAGGAGTCTGCCACACCCATGCCTCTCCATGATATCTGGATAGCTGGCAGGCAAAACAAGAAGGGTGAAATAAAGAAGCCTGTAACTGCTGAGGCGGCTGCAAAAATGGTAAAATACAACTCTTAGAGAAATCGTTTGAATATTGATTATTTGTGGTGTTAACTTACCAATTTCTGTTTATGGTGATTAGCGGGAGCTGCACGAGCAGAGGAAACATGGCACGTTCATCCCTCAGGGCACAAGGGATGAATTGACAGTTGCTCTGGGTAACCCAGAGCATCCTGGACGTGTTAGAGGTGTCGGAGCTGGTGTTGGCATCAAAGCATTCTTTGGGCCATCCCAGCGCAAACCCAGAGCGGGACTTTCTCAAGAAGAGGTAACCTATTCTTATTTTAGAATGTTACTGCAAAAGGAAATTCATTAATAAGAAGCTAATGTTTCTTTTATCCATGTATAGGAGAATAAGAGAGTTGAGGATTTAGTTGCTAAGAAGGTCGACGATGTAGTTGCTGAGAAGGTCAAGGAAGAATTGCTGCGGTGGCAGGCATCTCAGGCTTCCAATACGCCTATGGCGACCCACTCTTCTCCTGATGCACAGACTGTGAGTAATCCTGGAGACCCATCGCCTAGCACGTCTGCTGTAAGTATTGTTTATGACATTGTAGCTAGTCTTTTCAAGATGATATGTATATATGTATAATATTATTTATGTAAATTTGTAGGCATTGAAGCCATGCCGCTTAAGAATGCAAGACTACGTTGTTGCAGAGGCGTAGGCTTACCTGTCCCTTCCTGGGGCAATGTTTCACAGGACTCCAATGCCATAGGGCTACGTTCGTGTCAGCCCGATACATGTGTTACCCGATTGGAGGGAAGTTGCGTTGCCATATGCCCACCCAGATATTGATACACTTGGTGAGGCAGAAGGCGGGGTCATATTGTGGCCCAAAGCAGATGTCGTCTACACGACTGAAATTGTAAGATAAATTTACATTGATTTAGACTGTTAATGTGTATATATGATGTCAACTGATCTAAAATTATATGTACAAGTTAAAAAGAAGACACCAGGAGCACCTAGGCCTCCACCTCCAATTCCCGCATTACCCGATTGGGTTCCAACTGACCTAACATACCCGTTAGGTCCTGCTTGTAGGGGAATGGCATGTTGGCTACGGGCACATAATATACATTGCCCTATAATTATTTCTTTAGATGCAGATTATGCAGGTCAATCATACGATAGCTGTTTATTTATACAAGATATTATTGAGCTGTTTATGTATGATTGGCTGAATACATCAATGATAGAGACATGGATAAGGTGAGATCTTGTTTATACATCCATATACCTTGTGTAAGATCCGGTGATCTGGTTTCTTATATATTAATGCATACGCCTATATGTTTTGCAGCTACTTAGTCGAAGATCATTGCAAACAATTTGCATTTGATCATGTGGGATTTTTGATTCCATCATTGATTAGTTTGGTAGCTAAAGACCCTGATAATGTTCAACAATACTGTATAGATGCTTTTACAATTTTTGGTCAGCAAAAGAAGACGATAATAATAGCTCCATTCAATGTCAAGTAAGTTTACTTTATTTTTAATTTGGACTTAAGAAAATTCCATTTTTATTTTGCATTTTGAGTTATTAATTGTTAACTTCTTACCTCTAGCGGTAGACATTGGGAGTTACTAGTTATTGTCCCTGGGACATTCACTGTTTATTATCTAGATCCTACGGGGAGTACATTGAACCCTAAAATTGGACACGTAATGAGAATGCCATTATTCTGGTGAGAAATATTTCATTTTTATATCCGTTAACATCTTTTATTACATTACTATTTACTTATGCAATTTACTGTGTTATATTAACATGTAGGGGTTTAGATGCATTCAAAAAGGCTGGAGGAAAGGTCCCAAGGAAAAAGAACCAGCCAATAAATTGGGAGAACGTACAAGTAAGTTCCCGACTCCCCGACTCCAATGTATATATCATTGATGTGAATTGTGCTTAGTTGTATTATTTTGTATGTTTCAATTTATAGTGTGCTACACAAGACAATGGCTGGGCATGCGCATACTATGTGATGCGATTTATGCAGATGATTATCAAACATGCCGCATTGGACATCGACAGCATACATGAGGTATTATATATAGTCTCATTAGTTAGTATGAAATATATCAATCTTATTTTTATATTATTACTTATATATATACATCATTCTCTTTGCAGGTGTTTAAAACTGACCACACTATAGGTAAATGCTTAAAAAATATACATGCTCCATATACGATGGAAGCATTAAATGAAGTAAGAGAAGAATGGGCAAAAGCCATACAAACAGTGGCAACTGTAAGATATAATTGGGATGTTGATAGCGATAATGAATGATACTTTGTAAATGAATATTTCTGAATGTTAATACATGTATTTGAATGTTTCTATATGTGTGAATGTGAGAATTGAATTGATGTCTGAATGTATGTACTTGTGTGAAATTTTCCTTGTGACTTTTGCAGGTTTGCGGCCTGTTTGTAGGCTGATATCAATGGATGTCGTAAACCTGCAGTTTAGAAAACTGAACTGCAGGTTCTCATCCTGCTGACCAGCCACAGCAGGCCTGCAAACTGATATGAAAAAAAAAAATAAATAGGCGTCGGTTATTTATAAAAAACCGTCAGCAAAGACCTACATCATCGGTTATTTATAGATAACCGACGCCTTATGTGGCCAAAACAGTCCTAGAAATGGCGTCGGATATTCGTATCGACCCGACGCCTATATAAACTATAGGCGTCGGTCTTTTGGTATATAACCGACGCCAAAAGTGTTCGCGCCACAAAAAATGGCGTCATCTAGGACACTTTATGCGTCGATTATCTACTAAAAGACCGATGCTACATGGAATATAGGAGTCGGTCTTTTAGTAAATAACCGACGCAGAAAGTGCCCTAGATGACGCCGTTTTCTGTGGCGCGAACCCTTTTGGCGTCGGTTATCTACTAAAAGACCGACACCTATAGGTTAAATAGGCTTCGGTTAAAAAACCGATGCCGAAGTGTTCGACCTTTAGCGGCGCCCACATAGGCGTCGGTCGGAAACCGACGCCAAATGGGGTTAAAAGACCGACGCCAAAGGTCGTTTCTGTAGTAGTGGATGGGTCGCTTCTGGGATGTGCTCACTTCTGCGTGGACATCTCAACAGAGGAGGATCCACCACTAGAAATAATGGTCGAGCTGCCTGATGGTGGGGAATGGGAGGTGAAGGTCCGTTACGAGGCCTTGCCGGATCGCTGTGACTCCTGTAAGGTCTTTGGCCACAGCAATGGTTGTTGTCCTGGTGCTCGCTGCCTGACGCCGTTACCATCGCCTCCCATCGTTCCCACTAACACGAGAAGACCACAGAAAAGGAAATGTAATCCTTCGAGAAGAGCTACTAGCAAGAACTCTATCAACCGGTGGGAGCAAGCTCAGCTGCAGATAAGAGTGGAAAAGTTGCAAGCTGCAGACAAAGGGAAAGCGCTGGCCTCTGATGACACTCACACTGTCATCTCAGTCGACGAAATTCCCTCCTCCTCTGATGTTCCCGTGATGGTAGCTGACCCCGGCGGCTCCGAAGGGAATCTAGATGCACCAACACCACCTCAGGGGGCTCTAGTTGATGGGGGTTGCGCCATAGTTCCGGTTGTGGTGGCCTCTAATCAATTTGTAGTCCTTGACCAGATGGAGGACGGTGAAATACCAATTGACGAGAGCGGCTCCCGCAGCCATAGCCCCAAACATACCAGAAGCGTTGCTGCTAAGTCCAAAGGCAGACCCAAAACCAATGGAGTTGGGGGGTGCTCTGCCAAACCAAAAAGTTGATGTCAATATTAGCTTGGAACGTGAGAGGCGCCTCTCTACCTACTTCTCAAAGAAGGCTGAGATGCATTCTATCAAGAATTCAGGCCGATATTGTCTGCTGCCTGGAGACCAGAATCAAGAGAAAGACTGCTGACAGGGTAAGCTTGATCTTCCCTGCCCACTGGGGTTACCTGTCAAACCTGGATAAAGCAGATGGTGGCCGCATTGTGGTGGGTTGGGATACCCATCACTGGCATATAGATCTAATCAGCTCCACTGATCAAATCATGAATGTTAGCGCGATCAACCATGGGAGTTTCTCGTTCATCCTCTCAGCAGTGTATGGGGAAAACCTGGAAATTGACAGGGATCGGCTGTGGCCTGTCCTGGAGGCTACAGCGCAGGAGGATATCCCCTGGCTGGTGCTGGGCGACTTCAACAATATAAGGTTCACCACCGAAAAATATGGAGGTAGAAGAGTCCTGGAAAGAATCATCAACAAATTCAACAACTCGCTTGATATAGCTGGGATGCACCAGATCAACACTGTAGGCGGATTAACTACATGGTCCAATAAGCAGGACCCCAATGGACGAATTGCTAGCTGCTTGGACAGAGGTTTTGTCAACAATGCCTGGATGAATATTCTTCCCAATGTCGCCATCAAATTGGGTGCCCATCACTTCATTGATCACGCTTGGATGAAAGTGTTGATCAACCACTCCTCCCACGTTCCCTGCCCCTTCAGATTCCTCAATCTATGGTGCGACTGGACTGGCTTCAGGGATCTGGTTATAGACTGCTGGCAGGTGCATATCAAAGGCAACCCGCTGTTCAGGGTCGTGAAGAAACTCCAACACACAAAGCTTAGGTTGAAGACATGGTCCAAAGAGAGAGTCAATCTTCCAAATCTCCTTCTGGCTGCTAACAAAGACTACGAAGAAGCCGCCCAAAGCCTGAGATTCCACCCTCTTGATGCTGATGCAATAGAAACTGAGAAAAGAAGTGAGGAGAGAGTGAAGAAATTGGAGAAAGCCGAGGAGCTCTTCCTTTGGCAGAGAAGCAAGATGAGGTGGATTGCTGACGGAGAGCGTAACTCCAAAATCTACCACACTGCCATAAATAAAAGAGAGATGAAGGACACAGTCTATGAACTCATTGATGACAACAGACAGACGCTGAATCATAAAGATGAGATAGCCTCCGAGGCTATTCAATTCTTCACCAACATGTATAACAACGAGCACGCCAGCCCTCTTAGCGATGATTATCTACCCCAACACAAGATGACGAAAGCTTTAAATTCTGATATATTAAAAGAAGCTTCTGATGATGAGATAAAGCAAGTGATCTTCTCTATCAACCCTTCCAAGTCCCCTGGTCCGGACGGCTTCAACATCCTTTTCTTCCAAAGAATGTGGTCGGTTATCCATGAAGACTTCTGTGCTGCAGTCAGATGGTTTCTTCATGGTGGCTCTATGGTTAGAGTTGTTAACCATGCTTTCATTAAGCTTATCCCGAAACATAACAATGCAAGTGAGATCAGGGACTACCGTCCCATCGCCTGCTGCTCCGTCCTCTACAAGGTGATCACAAAATTGCTTGCTGGTAGATTGAAGGCTGTCCTTTCTCTCATCATCTCCCCCAACCAAAATGCCTTCGTCCCTAGTAGGAATATGTCAGACTGCGCCCTTCTCAGCACTGAATTCCTTAGTGATTTTAATACCAACTCTTCTACAAACAAGGCCTGCATGAAGATTGACATTAGTAAGGCCTTTGACACATCAACTGGGTCTATCTCTGGATAATTATGTTGGCTTTGGGCTTCGATCAACACTGGATTAACATCATTAAACAATGTGTTATGACCTGCTCCTTTTCCATTCTCATCAATGGGATTCTTGCTGGGCTTTTCAAGTCATCTAATGGCCTATGACAGGGGGATCCCCTATCTCCCCTATTGTTAACTATTGTTGTTACACCCCGATCTCACAATTTCCTCAAATCATGAGATTAGGGCATAAGATAGGACTTATATGTAACACAAAGAACACCCTTAACTTTTTTCTTTTCTTTAAAACTCTTGTTTCCCCGCATTGAACCACATAACATCTTAACAAAGGAATCTGAACATTTCTTTTACTAATCAAACTTCAATAGTAAAGGTACATGTATAAACATTCATGATGTCTCTCACACCTTATGCACATAAAACTTGCTAATTAGCATACATATCAAAAGAGGAACAATATTACACATCGTAATTACAACGCTCTCTCTTATCTCTTACTGAGGACCTAGAGTGACAAGGACCGACTGACTCAACTAATCTTGTACTTAACTCTTGTAGAAGATCTACACTGAGCTCTGACCATCTTCAAGTCCACGCGGTTAACCCTAAAATGTTTGAGTAGAGGGGTGAGCCTACTTGCTCAGTGAATGAGTACTTCAAAGAAACAGTCTAAGGCACTAATGTGATTACATATATAACTTTGAGTAAACAATATGAAATTTAACAACAATAAATACTACACTGCGCAGTTCTAAAACAATATAATTGAAATAATAAGGAATGTAAATATTACATCCAAAGAATAACTACTAGAAGACTATGCTCTAGTCTTCCTTAACTCTTTCATTTATAAGGAACTCTATGAACCTATATGATCATATTTTAACTTATGCCCTAATCATATGCAGTGTACTCTGCATATAAAGATCCGTATCGAACTACGATCCCACCGTACAAGACTTAGCGACACACCCAGGAAATGCTAAGTCTGACGCCAGCCCTGTTCTGCCACAGGACCCCAGGCTCTCCGGCCTGACTCATAGGCTCTCCGGCCTCAATGCACTACTCCGAGTGCTCTAGACTCCTCCTCTAACTGGAGTACACAGGCGGAGAGTCTCACGGGGTTACCTCCATGACTCCGCACGGATCTTGTTGCAATAACCCCTATTTTCTCCAGTGCCACCGTGACTCCGCACGGATTATTGTTGAACACTGCCTCTCTGTCCTCGTGCCACCATGACTCCCCACGGTTAATGTTGCAACACAAGTTTCACCCCTAAGAAGCAGATCTCTCGAAGGGGTTCTACCGTGTTAGGGCACCTAAGTCTAACATTAATATTATAGATACATGTAAAACAGAAATCATAACTCATTTTACATTTCTCACAAGGCGCACACGGCCTGCCATATCATATCATATAAAACATCATAGCTCATGTATTCAACATATACCATGTCTCAGTAACATCCCTTTCTAGGGCATTCCATATCTCATCACCTGCAATTTACGAGATATGTATTGAAATATAAGAAGCCCTGCAGTATGTAGATATCAACTCAGAGAGAACAAGCATATAAAGTTAAATGCACTAGAAGCATACAATTCAACAGTTAAGTATCACCACATCTTATATCGAGACCTTTCATGTCACCATAACATGATTCATTGAACACCCTATTCTTAGGGTTTCATCTGCCTTATTCATTCATCACATGCCAACACCCTACTCTTAGGGTTTCATTCACCTCATTCACCTTTTCATTTACCTCATTCACTTGTCACATGGCTCTCATAAGGATTTCATAGGATATAAGCATTCACTAAATAAAGATTGTTTTCAACAAATCATATACAATCGATATATGTATGAAACCATGGAAATTGAACTAAATTTAGGTTTCCATGCTATTCACTGAGATATCATGCACCAAGGATAAAATTCAAATAAGGTAATCCATGAGGTACATCCTAACCACTTATAAGTTTACTAGTCCTTTTCAATAAGGTTGAAACTCTAGAGATATCTCAATTAGGTTAAACCCTAATTACATCATATGGTATAAATCTGAAAAGCATTCTTTCTAGGATGTGTTGTATACGTTTCTGATGTGAATCTACCATCAAGGAGTCATTCAAATAGAGAAGGAATCCATATCATATCAAATTGCAACAACTTAAATTAATCGGACATTTCAGGGTTTAGAATCACATACCAAGCAATTAGGGATTTGGATGCTATAATCAAATTTCGTGCATTATACTATTTAAAGGAAGAACCCACTCACCCTAAGGTGTGAAAACACCTCAAAACTATAGCTCAACTCAGGGAATTTCGAACTCATATCAAATCCCTAGCAAATCTCCCAATTCTTCTTCCATTCAACTAGGAAACCTTGAAAATGAGGGATTATGAAGAAAGGGTGAGAAAAGAGGGAATTTCGAAATCATCTTGGATCAAATCAGAGCATGGACGGAATCTTGACATGAGAGAGAAGATTCACCATAAAAGTCTATGCAAAGGATCCAAACTTACTTGATTTCACCATTCCTCGGACCGCAAAACCCTAGGTCAGCAATTCCTCCTCTTTCTCCACTCAAGCCCTAACTCTCCCTCTCTCTTTAGATTTTCGTTTCTCTGGGATGGATGATGAAGAATGAGAGCTTTGTGTGTGTGTGGTCGATCATATAAGTCAATTTGAGCTGCTTGGGTCAATTGCATATTGACCCAACACTCAACTTTAATTATATTGGCTGAATATTCAGTTATACAAGGTTACTGTAATTCATTTATTTCAGAGATCAAAACTTCTCCAACAATTATGGGAATTTATCACTTTGTTTATAATTGATTTATAAAGCTTCAGTTAAAATTTGAGATCATTTGGAGTTACCAATAAATAATTAAAAATAGAACAGTGCACTGCTATATTGCAGTCTGCAGCAGATTCGGTCGAGTTTTCCCTGCACAGAACTCGACCGACACCCTCACTGTAGAGATCAAAAGTCATCCAAAAATTATGCAAATTTAACAGAGTGTCTAAAACTGTGTTTTTCAAGCACAGTTAAAATTTAAGATCAATTGGATATACCAATAAAAAGATAAAATTCAATTACCACACTGCTATATAAATCTGGAAATATGATTGGTCGAATTTGAAACTCGACCGATAAACAGGTCAGAACATTCTTAAAAAATTCTGATATTTTCCAATGTTGTTCAAATTTTATGTATACAAATCATATCCAAATTTGAAGTAAAACAGAGTTACACATAAAATACTAAAAATCATTTAGTGAGACATTCTACTTATCAAATTCTGTATTCATATGTCATTAAAACCCTATTTTGGGCCGATTAGGGTCTATGCTTCTCAAACCCTAATTCTCAAGACAAAAGAACATTTAGACTTCTTATCATAGTTAAAACATCCTAATTGTGTTATCGTCATTAATTAGATTTCAAGAATGATTATTCCAATTAATCTTTGCAATTGTCTAGGTAAACCCTAGTTTACCAGTTAAGCTCAGATGGGGTCGTAACAACTCTTCCCCCCTTAGAATGTTTCGTCCTCAAAACATAAACTCACAAGAAAGATACATTCAAGGTTATTTTAAGCTTCTAAAGCCTTCCAAGTCATTATATTCTTGTATTTCATACCTGAATGTAGTTTTCAACATTAGATCTTTTAATCCTTTACTAAATCACAACATATTTCAAATAGTTCTCAATGATATCAAGCAAATTCTTTATGCCACAGTCAAACATAGAATGCAAAGATAAACCACCACGCTTTCACTGTGCAACTCTGATACTCTGATACAACTATCTCAACTTATGCGGCTCAGAAAGTTCTATTGTTCTGTATCACCTTTAAGTGACAAAAGCGAGTTCACCATGCTGTTTTAAACTTTAATAAAGTGCTATTCAAATAGCAAAACAGTCTTGAATTAAAAGGCTAGATTCAACAATCAATTGCACAATACTACTCTTGGCATCCCCATTGGGTCATGGATGCATGAGGTGAAGCATTACCACCTCATTCCATACTATCTTGTTTCGATCCTGGGACCTATGGGTTATGGGCCCACACACAATTCCAAGTGTAACCATCGTATTATATCATTTTAGAGTTTCAACCACATTAATAAAGAAATCCACAATTGTATCAGTCATTCAAGCATTAATCATACTCAATTACCATCACTCAGTTATATTAGAGCTAGGTATAACAAGCTACACCTCATTAGGGTTACTTGTCCAGACAATTTGATTATCATCCCTTTCTATTAATATGAGTGAATAGGTATAACTACCTTATTCAAGATATCCCTCCATGTATTCTGACATCATCCAAACCGTATCACCATATCACAAATACACAATACTAGGATGCATATCTGGTATGAATTACTACAACTATCATACACCTTTAATTAACATATAGCTTGCACAAATACACTGAAATCATACATAGAACCAACTTACATACCTTAGTATGCCTTCAACAAAGCCTACTTCTAAAAACGAGTTCACATATTACACAAAGCTAGTGTTTTCCTTTATCTCTCTCCTCATTTCTTACTACTTATGTTTTGCTACCTCTCCTTCTCATATTGATCATATACAATAAACATCCCTAACATTAAAACATTCAAGGTAAGAATAGATTATTCATCATTCTTGCTATCACACAAGAATTTATTTCTTATCACACTCCATCATAATGTATGTCACTATTACATTCACTAGATGACCCCACCAAGGTAGTTATGCACCGTATATGATTCATTTTCTCTTATCATTTCATTCCCACCTTACTCTCATTAAGGAATATATGAAAGAGAAGATGATTTTAAGACTTGGAATACTTCAAACATTCCCTTAATACATTCTCGTATGTAGGTTTACTTAGTTATCAATAGAGATATTTGATTAATTAGCACTTGCTTGAATCTCACAACCTCTTTATTTTATAACTTCTCCATCATATTTCAAACCCTTTCTTACGTTTCATAGTCCTCTTACCTTATACTACTCTTTAACCCGTCATCTTTAATTCTAATTTTTTTTTCTTATGACCATGTTGCTTATTCATATGTATGGTCATGTATACCATGTTGCACATATTTCCTCTTTTATCTTTATACTATTGCAAAGTTAACGTTCTAAATTAATATCCCTTCTATCAGTTTTTCCTCATGTTGAATACATTACATATTCTTCATTTTTAAATCAAGGTGATCATGCATGGGTCAAACACAATTTCTCTTTCAATCAAGTTTTCCCTCCTGAATATAGTCTACCCTTGTATGACTTATTCATTCGTTAAACTACACCTATGTTCTTTTCTTAGAAACTAGTTTGTTGTTCTAGTCTTATGAATTACATGTTCATACGATCCTCTTCACTTTTACTCTTTTGAAGACTCTTTACTTCTATGGACCTATTGAATGCTCAACTCTACTCTTCTACTTAGCCTTTGCTTTAGAGTTCATAAAAGCATTATACTCAATTACATGATCCATTCTTCATGATCGATTCTTGCTATCTAGAACCATACATACATTTCACATATCTTTTCCATATTTCATATGTATAGCTCATATAATATTAATCAATAAACTGATTATGAACTTCATATCATGTTACTTTATTCCCAATTAAGGGTTTCTCATATGAGGCCCCAAAATTGAACCTCAGATATCAGTTTCAACTAATTCTTAGTTGTTCTGATCTTGCCCATATGTTTCAATATCTTACTGTATGTACATTCTTACTCTGATGTGGGTATAATTATCCAGAGTCTATTCTTATTATATTATTAATTGGAGTTATTAGATCCCAGTAACGCATCCTACTAGCCGGACCAGGCCAAACCTGAAGTCCTGAAGCCAAGAACTACAAAGGATTACTCAACTCCTATTCATCTCAGAAGTGTGGAAGAAAACTTATCCACTAACAAAAGCTCATTCAAAGGCCAATTCTAGTCTACTTGTTACAAAGAATGAAATCAATAAATGCTACAACTGCATAGTGTACAACAGATATTAAAGACCCATATTTCAAAGTATTGAATATTTCAATTCAAACATATAAGAGCATTTCTATACATTTCCAACAAAAACAACATTATGAAATGTAAGTTCTATCACTTTTTACATTTATGCTCTTAATTCTTGTTTCTTTTCTCGTTATCTAACCCTAACATTTCTAGGGTTCCTCTCTAGCCCATTCTTCCACTGTATACCTGGCCAGGGTATACGTGAGAGAATAGACAGAGTAGCTTGTACTAGCTGATCCAAGTACTCAGATATCGGGCCAGGATATCCAAATACTCAAATCCCCAAAGCTAACATCAAAACATCTCCTATCTGCCACACTTATGACGCTAACTTACTAACTTAATGGTCCTTGACAACTCACCCTAAGCTCTGATACCAAGCTGTTACACCCCGATCTCACAATTTCCTCAAATCATGAGATTAGGGCATAAGATAGGACTTATATGTAACACAAAGAACACCCTTAACTTTTTTCTTTTCTTTAAAACTCTTGTTTCCCCACATTGAACCACATAACATCTTAACAAAGGAATCTGAACATTTCTTTTACTAATCAAACTTCAATAGTAAAGGTACATGTATAAACATTCATGATGTCTCTCACACCTTATGCACATAAAACTTGCTAATTAGCATACATATCAAAAGAGGAACAATATTACACATCGTAATTACAACGCTCTCTCTTATCTCTTACTGAGGACCTAGAGTGACAAGGACCGACTGACTCAACTAATCTTGTACTTAACTCTTGTAGAAGATCTACACTGAGCTCTGACCATCTTCAAGTCCACGCGGTTAACCCTAAAATGTTTGAGTAGAGGGGTGAGCCTACTCGCTCAGTGAATGAGTACTTCAAAGAAACAGTCTAAGGCACTAATGTGATTACAGATATAACTTTGAGTAAACAATATGAAATTTAACAACAATAAATACTACAATGAGCAGTTCTAAAATAATATAATTGAAATAACAAGGAATGTAAATATTGCATCCAAAGAATAACTACTAGAAGACTATGCTCTAGTCTTCCTTAACTCTTTCATTTATAAGGAACTCTGTGAACCTATATGATCATATTTTAACTTATGCCCTAATCATATGCAGTGTACTCTGCATATAAAAATCCGTAGCGAACTACGATCCCACCGTACAAGACTTAGCGACACACCCGGGAAATGCTAAGTCTGACGCCAGCCCTGTTCTGCCACAGGACCCCAGGCTCTCCGACCTGACTCATAGGCTCTCCGGCCTCAATGCACTACTCCGAGTGCTCTAGACTCCTCCTCTAACCTGAGTACACAGGCGGAGAGTCTCACGGGGTTACCTCCATGACTCCGCACGGATCTTGTTGCAATAACCCCTATTTTCTCCAGTGCCACCGTGACTCCGCACGGATTATTGTTGAACACTGCCTCTCTGTCCTCGTTCCACCATGACTCCGCACGGTTAATGTTGCAACACGAGTTTCACCCCTAAGAAGCAGATCTCTCGAAGGGGTTCTACGGTGTTAGGGCACCTAAGTCTAACATTAATATTATAGATACATGTAAAACAGAAATCATAACTCATTTTACATTTCTCACAAGGCGCACACGGCCTGCCATATCATATCATATAAAACATCATAGCTCATGTATTCAACATATATCATGTCTCAGTAACATCCCTTTCTAGGGCATGTCATATCTCATCACCTGCAATTTACGAGATATGTATTGAAATATAAGAAGACCTGCAGTATGTAGATATCAACTCAGAGAGAACAAGCATATAAAGTTAAATGCACTAGAAGCATACAATTCAACAGTTAAGTATCACCACATCTCATATCGAGATCTTTCATGTCACCATAACATGATTCATTGAACACCCTATTCTTAGGGTTTCATTTTCCTTATTCATTCATCACATTCCAACACCCTACTCTTAGGGTTTCATTTGCCTCATTCACCTTTTCATTTACCTCATTCACTTGTCACATGGCTCTCATATGGATTTCATAGGATATAAGCATTCACTAAATAAAGATTGTTTTCAACAAATCATATACAATCGATATATGTATGAAACCATGGAAATTGAACTAAATTTAGGTTTCCATGCTATTCACTGAGATATCATGCACCAAGGATAAAATTCAAATAAGGTAATCTATGAGGTACATCCTAACCACTTATAAGTTTACTAGTCCTTTTCAATAAGGTTGAAACTCTAGAGATATCTCAATTAGGTTAAACCCTAATTACATCTTATGGTATAAATCTGAAAAGAATTCTTTCTAGGATGTGTTGTATATGTTTCTGATGTGAATCTATCATCAAGGAGTCATTCAAACAGAGAAGGAATCCATATCATATCAAATTGCAACAACTTAAATTAAACGGACATTTCAGGGTTTAGAATCACATACCAAGCAATTAGGGATTTGGATGCTATAATCAAATTTCGTGCATTATACTGTTTAAAGGAAGAACCCACTCACCCTAAGGTGTGAAAACACCTCAAAACTGTAGCTCAACTCAGGGAATCTCGAACTCATATCAAATCCCTAGCAAATCTCCCAATTCTTCTTCCATTCAACTAGGAAACCTTGAAAATGAGGGATTATGAAGAAAGGGTGAGAAAAGAGGGAATTTTGACATAATCTTGGATCAAATCAGAGCATGGACGGAATATTGACATGAGAGAGAAGATTCACCATAAAAGTCTATGCAAAGGATCCAAACTTACTTGATTTCACCATTCCTCGGACCGCAAAACCCTAGGTCAGCAATTCCTCCTCTTTCTCCACTCAAGCCCTAACTCTCCCTCTCTCTCTAGATTTTCATTTCTATGGGATGGATGACGAAGAATGAGAGCTGTGTGTGTGTGTGGTCGATCATATAAGTCAATTTGAGCTGCTTGGGTCAATTGCATATTGACCCAACACTCAACTTTAATTATATTGGCTGAATATTCAGTTATAGAAGGTTACTGTAATTCGTTTATTTCAGAGATCAAACCTTCTCCAACAATTACGGTAATTTATCAAGTTGTTTATAATTGATCTATAAAGCTTCAGTTACAATTTGAGATCATTTGGAGTTACCAATAAATAATTAAAAATAGAACACTGCACTGCTATATTGCAGTCTGCAGCAGATTCGGTCAAGTTTGCCCTGCACAGAACTCGACCGACACCCTCACTGTAGAGATCAAAAGTCATCCAAAAATTATGCCAATTTAACAGAGTGTCTAAAACTGTGTTTTTAAAGAACAGTTAAAATTTGAGATCAATTGGATTTAACAATAAAAAGATAAAATTCAATTACCACACTGCTATATAAATCTGGAAATATGATCGGTCAAATTTGAAACTCGACCGATAAACAGGTCAGAACATTCTTCAAAAATTCTGATATTTTCCAATGTTGTTCAAATTTTATATATACAAATCATATATAAATTTGAAGTAAAGCAGAGTTACACATAAAATACTAAAAATCATTTAGTGAGACATTCTACTTATCAAATTCTGTATTCATATGTCATTAAAACCCTATTTTGGGCCGATTAGGGTCTATGCTTCTCAAACCCTAATTCTCAAGACAAAAGAACATTTAGACTTCTTATCATAGTTAAAACATCCTAATTGTGTTATCGTCATTAATTAGATTTCAAGAATGATTATTCCAATTAATCTTTGCAATTGTCTAGGTAAACCCTAGTTTACCAGTTAAGCTCAGATGGGGTCGTAACAACTTCCATGGAAGGTCTCACCACGATGCTCAACAAAGCTGAAACCAGAAACCACATTAAAACTTTCAAGGTCAAAGGCATCAAGGTTCTATCTCACATCATCTTCGCGGATGATGTGTTATTATTCTCCGCTGGGAATGTTAAAAGACTGAAAGACTTCAAAACTGTGATTTGTTCCTTTGGACAGATGTCTGGGCTGTATATTTGTGCTATCAAATCGTAGGTCTTTCTTTCAAGATCTTGCGACAGTAGGAGGGGAAGGCTTAAAGCCACTGCTGGCATGGAGCTAGGGACCCTTCCTTCCAAGTACCTGGGGTTCCCTCTGGTTGCTGGGCGTAGCACTTCCAAAGATCTTAACATCTGCATCGACCGTCTCCGGGTTAAAGTGGCCTCCTAGAGTGGTTTGAGGATCTCCCTTGCCGGTCGGTTGGTTCTGGTAAGATCTGTCTTGATGGCTATGATTAGATTCTGGACAGGCATGGGGGATATCCCATCCACTTCTCTTCACGCCATGTGTTCCATTGTGGCTAATTTCATCTGGGCGGGGCACAACCACAGTGTAGCCTGGCATCAGATTGCCAAACCTTACTCTGATGGTGGACTGCAGATCACAGACGGGATGAATTAATGCTTAACAACACTAAGAAGAGAGTGGACAGATTCATCAACAACCCAAATAACTCTTGGACCACCTGAATGAAAGAAAGATATGGGAATGACTTCAATTTTGACCGCTCTTCTAAAGCTTCTCGGACCTGGAAAAGCATGTGTAATTATGTTGAAAACCACAACCTGCTGTATAGAGTTGACGCTCAAGGTACTTGGAGTTCCGTTAGCCAAGCTCCTGCGAACAATACATCTACCAGCCTCGTCTGGACTCGCATGATTTGGGGGTTTGCCCACCATCCCAAATGGAGTGTCCACTATTACAGAGCCATCCTGGACAAACTTCCTACCTTGGGAAGATTGTCTAAATGGGGATATAACTCAGATAGCTGCTGCCTTTTCTACAAACAAAATGTGGAAACCTCCAATCACCTATTCTTTGAGTGCAAGTGGACTGCACATATGTGGAAAATTGTCTGCCTAAGAAACAAGTGGGGTCAGGATGTGCCCAACAGCATTACATATGCTCTTCAGGGGGCTAACGATAGCTTTCCCCACAGCAAGCACCTCCACAGCTTTGCCTCACTCTGCATCACGGGCGTTATCCACTCTATTTGGTTTGAGAGAAACAAAAGAGTTCACGATCATAAAGATCGGAGCCTCAACTGCCTACTAGACTCCCTAGCAAAAGATTTACACTGGATTATCAAGGCCAGGCCTGGGATTTTGCACAGACTCAGTGCCAACACTTGTCTATACTGGGGGTTTTGTAACTAGATCCCCTTGTATACTTTTGCTTCTAGGACCCGCTTTAGGGTGCCTTGCTTTGTTCGTATAGTCTTCTATACACCTCTTTTGGAATATATTTACCTTACTCCAAAAAAGAAAGATAATTTCTTATGTCAAAATTTACATCTGACCAACCGGGCCTATAGTTTCTCTGAACTCCTATGATAGAACCTATATCTGATAGTAGTTGGATGAATTTACTCTAATATTTTATTGGTGGATACAAAAACACTTGTAGAATATCCAGAGAAAGGGGTCCAGACCTACTTTATACCATCAATAACCCTAACCCTTACCAAAGAAGGCATGAGATGAAAGGTGTTGGTTTCATGTGAAGACATGCTTTGTCGTAGATTGGGACCAGAGACTGCATCTATCATTTGGTAGTTGGGCAAGACATTTTAGTTTGTCTTCCACAAAGATATTTTCTCCAGGAGCTTCTTCTTCTCTCTATTTTTTATAATTAACAAAATTAGAGAGTAGATGATTTATTGGGGGTGTGGAAATTAGCCCCGTTGTCCGTATCTTATATTCTTGTGTTATAAATTGCTATGCATATAGACTTTTGGATTGATTATCAATTGATTAAATTGCATGCTCTTTAAACTAGCTACCTATCTTGCATGATTGTTAGTATAATAAATGTAAAGACCTTAAAACATAGGATTAGGATACCAATTCATATTATTGAATTGCCAATGAGACCATAGGAGGGAGTTCTCTAGGACAATGAGTTAAGGATCCATAGATAATGATACATCAAGACTACAAATATGTCCCGTTAATCACTTTTCTTAGTTAAGCTAAAAATTGGAATTGTTCTTAATACCACTGTCCTTTAGGTTTGATCATAAATCTATCTTGGGATGAGACATGTCCACTTGCAGGTGGTGATTAGTGGATTAAGTAAAACTTAGGGACTTCTCCTTTTTGTAAATTTCACGTGTTATAATTTACCACACCCAATTTTGGCACCATTCTTAGAGACAATGAGACTTTTAGGATTTTTAGTCTATTGAGATAATGCTAGGATCTTTTCTTTCTATTTTTCCTTTATAATTTTAATTTGTTTTTGTACTTTTTATTTGTTATATATTTTCTTAGTTTGTTTTTGGAATTGTTACTATTATTAAATTTTTAACTTGTTTTTGTAGTTTGTAGTTTGTTTTTATATTTTTTAGTTAAATTCTATAATTTCTATTTTCTATCTTAGATTTTTGAGTTGATTTTCTCTTCTATATTTGACAATTTCATGTTTTCCTATCTTTGTATTCATTGAACTATCTTTTTTCCTCTCTTGAGACTAATATTCAATTTTATAAATTTTTATTGTATTCAGTTCTTATGAAGTGGTCGACACCGCAACTCGAGCAATGTCAAGTATGTGATTATTGCAACCACACATTAGTAAAATTCCCCAACACTCGACCACATTATAAGATGGTATTGTAGAAAATCATTGTCGAGCATAGTTTCATGTATCATTAGGATGGATACATTTCCAATCCTATCCATCATATTTAAATGTCTACTTTGACATCTCTTGCTATGTGGATGATTTTCTAGAAAATTTATGGAAGAGTCATACTACAATAAGCAATGCTTTGAGAGTTATAGTGAAGAGTCTTATAATGAATATTATTATGCATCTTAGTAAGATGAGGGGATGGTGCCCTCTAGAAAATGTTAGTTGACAAACTAGCAATGGTAGATAACCAATAAGAAATGATAGCTTATCGAGAAACATGAGGCAAACGATTGGAGGTACAACTTGTCCAACTGAAAGACAAACTCTTCATACATCTTGAGCCTCCACCATCCTTCCATATTGAAGACTAAGATCTATGTAATTAGATGACCAACCAATATTTCTCGAGTCTATGTTAGAAGATGAACAACCAATTTGTGTTGTATATCTAGTTGATTTTTATGATGAGGTACAATCCTAACAAGAGGTATACATGTCACCACTAATTGATTTTTCTATCTTCTCTCTAGTTCTCAGTCCTACGTAACCCATAGATTAGTTGGGCATTTTCTATGTGGAGGATCCAAAACTTTTTATATAGTGACAAATTCCACTCCCTTTGTTCATTTTGGTGTTGATTTGGTAGAATACTAGAAGGATGCACGACTGCATAAAAATATTCACCAAGATGATTTTACATATGAGAGGGATGATCCTATGCCAGCACCACAAATTTATATTTTGGTATTTGATCACAGATGGACACTGGAGCCAAATCTCTTGCCTCAATTTGCTCATATCAACGACGCAAAGTCAGTTCTTCACTATTGTGAAGGGAACCTATTTTCTTATGTTGTTTGTTTTATGCAAACATAGGTGAAGAGAAAAACCCAGAGCCATATCCTCTGCATGATTTTGCCTAGTTGGCAGCATTAATTGTAGGTTTTTGACATAATACCTTATCCATACAAGAATATAGTCCACTTTTTATCCTTACAAGTGTTCTAATCAAGGAGAAACCAGATGGGCACCACTCCTATATTGTGTCTTTTCTTATAGTGTAGGTATGTATGCCCTGAGAGCCAATCATGGGATGATTGGTGGGATACATTAAGATTGATTTGATTAAGATCAAAGGCAAGCTTCCAATTCTTTCTGGTTCAGTCATATGAGATAACGATAGAATAGATTGAATGTCTAGAGAATGACTGTACTCAATGACGTATGCTTTTAGGTTCAGGACCTGAACGATGAAATCATACGGATGTTAAGAGTTTGTACGCTCTTATTATGTCCCTAGTCGGATGTCATTGTGGAAGGAAGATAGACAACAATGACACACAAGACTAGATTGTGGTGTTGGTTGATAACAGAATCTCATTAGTCATGATATGGAGATATCAAACTAAACTCTGGTATCATAGTTATATGAGTAACAAAATTTCTAAGAATGCTCTATAGTAACATCCTTCATGTAATTATAGAAATAAATATAATATTGTTGTGTTAACATATATATGAATATGGAGTCTTTTTTATAAGATAAAAATGTTTCATAATATTATCCATGTTGTTAGATGGAAAACTTGGATCTATTTTCTTTATGTGATTGTGTTAATGATGTCACTCTTCAATTTTAATTTGATATTTGTTTTGAATAATCTCAATGTGTGATAGTGAGATATCATAGAAGGATATAAGAAATTAAGAGAGGTACAAGAAGTCATGGTTTGGAGATTTTAGATATTCTAATTCCATTTATATTTGGGGGTGGAAAAAGATGTTCTACAAAATGCGATACATTTATTGGAAGTTCCATAAAATGCTCTACGAAGTTTATCTATCGTCTTGATAGTTTTTTATATGTTGTGTATGCAACTTATGGAGTATGTACAGATGTGGGATAAGACTAAATTCACTAAGGTTAAACGTCCAACAAGGGCAAGAGAGAGGCAAAACCAACCCAATAGTTTAGATTTTAGTTTATATAATATGAAATTCCATACCAAAGAATTGAGAGATTTGTTTCTGAACGGTAGGCCAATCTATTTAGTTGGGTTCCATTTCAGGTAAAATCATGAACCTATGTTAGCTTCGTTACTAAAAACCTATTACACCCGCATTTAAAATTCATTTATCATCCTTTCTCATGCAAATTTTATATGATACATAATGACTTTTCATATAAAGAGTGAATATATTATGTCTTAAATGTATGAGACAAGAATAATAATACTTGTTATCTAAGTGTGTTATTGCAACATCTATTGTAATGATTCCCGTCATTTTTTGAGAAAACTACAAGGGATTGTTTAATATTATCAACATAAGTAGAGGGTCCTTGGGATAATTGTGGGGCATAGAAAGGTTGTTTAGAATTGCAAAACTCATAATCGCACTACAAGAGTTTACAATGAATTGACAATATTTAGAAATAAATCCAAGCTATATAAACTCATTAAGAAAACTTTGATATTTAATGTGGAATACATTGCTATATACAATACCTTTTACCGACCGGCAGATATGCCCCTTGAAGTATCTATATCAGTTCATCACTCACGCAACCTGGTTAAAATCCTTAAAGAAACCCAATCTCAAGAATAAAGGATCGAAAAATAAAATGACCCAGATCACACTTGATCAGAACTGCAAGCATATAAACATATCCTTACATGATTCTCCTTAACATACCACCATTGATGGAAATAGGACACATGTCTATGTTATTTCTTATGGTTGTCACGACCTCTATCTTTCATTTCTTCTTATTGAATCCTAGAGTCCTCTCACTTCAATAAGGCATGACCCAAACAAGCTCACATCATTGCGCACTTCATACTACTCAACTTACATTCCTCCATGCATGGGTGTGTTTTCCAAATAGATATGTTAACGATCACATTAAGTATACAAATTTTCAAAAAATACAAAACTTAAATCTTAGTGGCAGAATGATTGTGTGATTGATGGATCGTTTATTGGTCAATAGAGATCCTTTACAAACCTCAACGGCTTGCCTCCATTTTCAACTCTTTGAGCACCACCACCAAGGCCTCAATATGGGTCACCAACGACATGTGTTGACTGTAGTGATCTCAGGTCAAAGAATCACACTCACCACCATCACTGTGAGAACTGACTGTGACTACCATGTCATGGTTCCATGTGTCAAACTCACAGTCGGTCTGTTCGGTAAACTTGTTCTCTAACAAGTACCTATGTATCCTAGGACAAGGTTACATATAAAAAAACTTTCTTCCCAAATCAGACCGTACATGAACGACACCATGCCCCTGCCTATATAAACAAACTTTACTTAATTCCAGAAGGAGGTGATACAAATGTCGCATACCTCTTGGATCCCCTCATGCAAGCATGATCTACCTCCTTAGTTAAAATTGGATTCCTCTAAGTTGATCTTCTCTACCAATTCTAAGGAAACTTTGTGGGTCACCTAAAATATATGAAAAAATCATGAAATGAGACTCAAATCCCAGTGATAAGATATAACATATGAGACATATGCTACTAATAGGAGATAATAAATATTTAGGAAATGTTCCGGAGAAAATAATAATAGAAGCAACACTTTAATTAAAGGCACACACTTAGCAAATAGTAATTGTTCTACCTTACGTGCATGGGAAAGATCTTATTCAATAACATATGCATATACTTTTTGTTAAGGAAAGAAAATGCACACAAAGAGAATACACATGTTTGTGGAAAAATAAACTTAAGCCACTACTACAGAACACGCCTTTGGCGTCGGTTGTTTAACCCCCTTTGGCGACGGTTTTCAAGCGACGCCTATGTGGGCGCCGCTAAAGGTCGAACTCTTCGGCGTCGGTTTTCTAACCGATGCCTATATGATATATAGGCATCGGTTATATATAGTTGGCCGACGTCTATAGGGTTCGCGCTACAAAAAAGAGCACCACCTAGGACACTTTCTGCGTCTGTTAACAACTGAACAACCGACGCCATACTCCCAGACGACACGGCGAAGAACGGCCTTGCTTCGCTGCACGGTTGTGTTTAGTACTATAGGCGTCAGTTTTATACAAATAAGTGACGCCTTTTCCACCACGGCCGTGCTTTCCTGCACGGTCGGGTTGTTTGTCATATTAGGCGTCAGTTTTTATCCAATAACCGACGCTGTAGGCCTTTGATGACAGTTTTCTATAAATAACCGACGCCTATACTTTAAATTTTTTTTTCTTATCTGTTTGCAGGCTTGCTGTGGCTGGTCAGCAGGATGAGAACCTGTAGTTCAGTTTTCTGAACTGCAGGTTTACGACATCAATTGATATCAGCCTACAAACAGGCCACAAACCTACAAAATCAACAAATATTTTTTCACACAAGTAGATACATTCAGACATCAATTCAATTCTCACATTCACACATGTAGAAACATTCAAATACATGTAGAAACATTCAGACATGTATAAACATTCAGAAATATTCATTTACAAAATATCATTCAACATCGTTATTAGCATCCCAATTATATCTTACAATCGCCACTGCTTGTATGACTTTTTCCCATTCTTCTCTTACTTCATTTAATGCTTCCATCGTATATGGAGCATGTATATTTTTTAAGCGTTTACCTATAGTGTGGTCAGTTTTAAACACCTGCAAAGAGAATGATGTATATATATAAGTAATAATATAAAAATAAGATTGATATATTTCATACTAACTAATGAGACTATATATAATACCTCATGTATGGTATTAATATCCAATGCGACATGTCGGATAATCATCTGTATAAATCGCGTCACATAGTATGTGCATGCCCAATCGTTGTCTTGTGTAGCACACTATAAATTGAAACATACAAAATATTAAAAAATACAACTAAGCACAGTTCACATAAATAATATATACATTGGAGTCGGGAACTTACTTTTACGTTCTCCCAAATTATTGGCTAGTTCTTTCTCCTTGGGACATTTCCTCCAGCATTTTTGAATGCATCTAAACCCCTACATGTTAATGTAACACAGTAAATTGCATAATTAAATAGTAATGTAATAACATATATTAACGGATATAAAAATGAAATATTTCTCACCAGAATAATGGCATTCTCAATGTGTGTCCAATTTTAGTGTTCAATGTACTTCCCACAAGATCTGGTTAATAAACAGTGAACGTCCCAGGGACAATAACTAGTAACTCCCAATGTCTAGAGCTATAGGTAAAAAAGTTAAAAATTAATAACTCAAAATTCACAATAAAAATGGAATTTTCTTAAGTCCAAATTATAAATAAAGTAAACTTACTTGACATTGAATGGAGCTATTATTATCATCTTCTTTTGCTGACCGAAAATTGTAAAAGCATATATACAATATTGTTGAACACTATCAGGGTCTTTAGCTACCATACTAATCAATGATGGAATAAAAAATCCCACATGATCAAATGCAAATTGTTTGCATTGATCTTCGACTAAGTAGCTGCAAAACATGTATTACGTATGCATTAATATATAAGAAACCAGATCACTGGATCTTACACAAGGTATATGGATGTATAAACAAGATCTCACCTTATCTATGTCTCTATCATTGATGTATTCAGCCAATCATACATAAATAGCTCAATAATATCTTGTATAAATAAAGAGCTATCGTATGATTGACCTGCATAATCTTCTTCTAAAGAAACAATTATAGGGCAATGTATATATTATGTGCCCGTAGCCAACATGCCATTCCCCTACAAGCAGGACCTAACGGGTATTTTAGGTCAGTTGGAACCCAACTTGGTAATGCAGGAAGTGGAGGTGGAGGCCTAGGTGCTCCGGGTGTCTTCTTTTTAACATGTATATATAATTTCAGATCATTTGACCTCATATATACACATTAACAATCTAAAGTAATGTAAATTTATCTTACAATTTTAGTAGTATAGACGACATCTGCTTTGGGCCACAATATCACCCCATCTTCTGCCTCACTAAGTGTATCAATATCTGGGTGGGCATATGGCAATGCAGCTTCCCTCCAATCAGGTAATACACATATCGGGCTCACACGAACGTAGCCCTGTGGCATTGGAGTCCCATGAAACGTTTCCCCAGGAAGGGACTGGTAAGCCTACGCCTCTGCAACAACATAGTCTTGCATTCTTAAGCGGCATGGCTTCAATGCCTACAAATTTACGTAACGAATGTTATACATATATACATATCATCTTGAAAACATATCATCTTGAAAATACTAGCTACAATGTCATAAACAATACTTACAGCAGATGTGCTAGGCGATGGGTCTCCAGGATTACTCGCAGTCTGTGCATCAGGAGAAGAGTGGGTCGCCATAGGCTGATTGGAAGCCTGAGATGCCTGCCACCGCACTATTTCTTCCTTGACCTTCTCAGCAACTATATCATTGACCTTCTTAGCAACTATATGCTCGACTCTCTTATTCTCCTATACATGTATAAAAGAAACATTAGCTTCGTATTATTGAATTCCCTTTTGCAGTAACATTCTAAAAAAAGAATAGGTTACCTCTTCTTGTGAAAGTCCCACTCTGGGTTTGCGCTGGGATGGCCCAAAGAATGCTTTGATGTCCACACCGGCGCCTGCACCCCTAACACGTCCAGGATGCTCTGGGTTACCCAGAGCAACTGTCAATTCATCCCTTGTGCCCTGAGGGATGAACGTGCCTTGTTTCCTCTGCTCGTGCAGCTCCCGTTAATCACCATCAACAGAGATTGGTAAGTTAACACCACGAATAATCAATATTCAAACGATTGCTCTAAGAGTTGTATTTTACCATTTTCGTAGCCGCCTCAACAATTACAAGCTTCTTTATTTCACCCTTCTTGTTTTGCTTCCCAACTATCCAGATATCATGGTCAGGCATGGGTGTGGTAGACTCCTGAGTAGCAGCAGACTCCTGAGTAGTCGCAGACTCCGCCTGTAGTCTTTGGCGAACACTTGCATAGCCCTTTGGATCCATAGTGTGGTCATGCACATTCAGTGCATGCCTTGCTTTTTGTGTGTCACTGAGGGCCTAGTTAGTATGCACATTAATGATTTGGTTAGTAGCACTAAATGTTAATCTTGAATAGGTGAATACAACATATATTAATTAAATTGGGAGTGACGCCTAATACCTTGAATTCTTTAGATTTTCTTGAAGCAACATAATTGTCCCAATCTTCTTTGTCCAAGAAGTTCCACTGCTCAAGGGCGGACTTCTTCTTCTTATCACCATCTTTTATGTATTCTCTATTCAGATTTGTCCTATAGTTCCTAAGCATCTTTCCAGCGCGTTGCATCACGCTTTTATGATGGAGCTTCTCATCCAATGCAAACAGATTCTATAAAATAGAATTCTTATTAACTAGTATCCAAAAATAGAATTGCAAATAATATAATTTGTAATCTACAAAATAGAATTGCAAATAATAATAACTCACGCATAAATCCTTCCATATCAAGTCTTTCTTCCCCTGAGGAACTTTATGCCAATTATCATACTTAACACCACAATGGCTTCGAGTGACACACCCAAGATAGTTTACAAAATTATTGCGGTTCACTCCAATTGCATTTCCTCCATTATCAAACTCAACAACCAATTTGGATCCACTGCCACTCAGTGCTATTAACTTCTTCAACAGAGTGATGCCCCTTTTCTTGTTAAGTGTTTGGTGCTGCGCATCATGTTGCTCCAGTGCTTCAGTGGGTACATGTGCATCATCAACCTAAAATTTGACAAAAATAAACACATCGAATTAGCCCAATATTGAAATATAGGACATATGACATAACTAGAAGATAATGAATTTTATAGAAATACATGATATGTTTTTAGAACTTACATTGGTATCCCCGCCATGCTCGTCATGGACAACATGCTCATCATGGACTTCATGCTCATCATGGACATCATGCTCATCATGGTCAGCCATCTGAAAATGTCATTAAAAAGGCAAACATTTAGCATTTGTATTAACTAGGAAAAGGCAAACATTTAGCATTTGTATTAATTTGAAAAAGGCAAACATTTAGCATTTGTATTAACTAGAAAAAGGCAAACATTTAGCATTTGTATTAACTAGAAAAAGGCAAACATTTAGCATTTGTATTAACTAGAAGATAATGAAAAATCAAATCTGAAAATGATATTGATATTAAAAAAGCAAACATTTAGCTTCAATAAAAAAATATAAACATACATGTCTCTAAAATTGTGATCTTTTATCAATTAACAATCCTTCATTGTGATCTCCGCGCACATATAAGTCATCATTAGCTTCAATATTTTGTGGAGTTGGCAACCCAACTGAGAATGGACTAGAGTCATCATACTTATCATAGTACTCTTCTTCATCTATAGGATCTTCAATGAACTGTCTTTTACCATGATGAACAACCGACCATTTATCATTTGCAGTATCATCGATATAGAATATTTGTTTCGCCTGTGATGCCAATATGAATGGTTCACCCTTCTCGCCAATCTTTTCAAAGTTCACCAAAGTGAAACCTAATTCATCCACTATAACTCCTTTGGTGTTATCAACCCAATTACATTTAAAGAGCGGAATTCTGAAATCTATGTAGTCAAACTCCCATATGTCTTCAATGACACTGTAATATGACATTTTAGCTTCACGTGGACTCTTATCCTTTGCACTTGCAAAATACATAGTCGACGCTTGAAGAGTGACCCCACTGTTTTGAATGACACTCTTATCATCTTGGCGCTTTGTGTAATATGTGAACCCATTATTGTCAAACCCTTCATAAGACATAACATTCAGTTTTGGTTTAAAGGCGAGGCATTTGATAGTTTCTGTAATATCATTTGGTGTTTGAGATAGTTGATGTAAGACTTTATCTTCAAACCACTTAGTAAAAGTCTTATTATGCTCTCTAGTAAGCCACATTGAACTTGCTTGAGGATGTTGTCTCTTGATGAAATTGGTATGTTCCTCGATATAAACACTCACTTCCTCCATGTTGTGTAAAATATAAAAGTGAGCTTGTTCCAACTGCTCACATCTGATTACTTTCACCCGTGATCCCAAAATTCCTTTGCCCTCCTCAATATTCTTGTCATTAACAGGAGTGTTATTACCACTCAGAAAGTCATTGCGAAAATCCATAACCTCTCTCGCCACATAACCTTCAATAATACTCCCTTCAGGTTGATAACAGTTTCGAACATCACCTTTAAAAACGCTCATGTATCGTCCAAAGGGATACATCCAATGTAAGAAAACTGGTCCCAACATTTTCACTTCCCTAGTCAAGTGGACAACATGATGTACCATGATATCAAAGAACAAAGGAGGGAAATACATCTCAAGCTGACATAGGGTAACAACCACTTCTCTTTGCAAATTATCGAGAGTATCAGGGTCAATAAGTTTGCTGCATAGACTGTTGAAAAAGAAACAAAGTCTGGTGATTGCAAACCTTACATGCTTCAGAAATATAGATCGAATTGCCACGAGCAATATTTGTTGCATTAGAGTGTGACAATCATGAGATTTAAGACCTATCAACTTCAAATCTTTCATTGATACCAATCTACGGATGTTGGATGAGTAACCATGTGGCACCTTAACATTTACCAAGCATTCACAAAAACCTTTCTTCTCCTTTCTAGACAACGTGTAATAAGCGGGAGGTAAGTGTGTTCTTTTATTACCCATTTCACATAATTCTGTTAATTCTGACCTTATTCTGGTAAGTATGTTCTTTCAACAAAGTCAACAATTCAGTGAAGCTTTTGTCGCTCCATCTATTGTTAGCTTTCAACTTATACAATCTCAACACAGCGCTAAGCTTCATAAACTTAGCACAACCTGTGTATAACAGTATCTCAACATCATGCACAATGTTTCTAAAGATAGGAGGTGGATCGGTGTGCTCTACCCTACAACTATCCAGCATCACATCAACGATGTCTACTGGAACGGGTTCGTTCACATCTACGTCATCAGAGGTTTTTTCCTATGTTCCTCGGTAAATCTAACAAACTGATCAAGACCAGATATAAACTCTGGGGTGCAGCGATTGCGAATGGACATCCATGATCTATCCATTCGATGATCAAAGAGAAAACAAGTATATATTAGGATTAGGGTATACACTTACATCCTATCCAAGATTTACTCCAACAAACACATGTGATGTCATTCTTATATATAATAAATGTGTACCACCTATCCCATCCTTGAACACCTAATCTCACTAGTAAGTGTATAATGTGTATTGGGTTTTCAAGAAAATTTCGGCAACATTTCCCCACTGTTCTCTAAGTACATATGTACTTAGACAACAAACGGGGAAATGCTACTGAAATTTTCTCGAAAACCCAATACACATTATACACTTACATCCTAAGTGAGATTAGGTATTCAAGAACAGTCCCAAACCGGGGACTATCCAAGATTTACTGCTAATGAGTAAATCTTGGACGGGTTTCTAGGCTAACAAACACAATAATAGATATCTACAATGAAGCCAGACTCCATACAAATAGTATATAATTTAGTGATTGTTCATTCTAATTTATATCAATGTACAAGTAATATAAAAAACAATGATTGTTCACTTTCTAGGCCAACAAACACATGTGATGTCATTCTTATATATAATAAATGTGTACCACCTATCCCATCCTTGAACACCTAATCTCACTAGTAAGTGTATAATGTGTATTGGGTTTTCAAGAAAAGCAACATTTCCCCGCTCTTCTCTAAGTACATATGTACTTAGAGAACAAACGAGGAAATGTTACCAAAATTTTATCAAAAACCCAATACACATTATACACTTACATCCTAAGTGAGATTAGGTGTTCAAGAACAGTCCCAAATCGGGGACTATCCAAGATTTACTCCTAATGAGTAAATCTTCGACAAGTTTCTAGGCCAACAAACACAATAATAGATATGTACATGTTAGGGTTTCATCACAATTGATGTTAGGGTTTCATCAATGTTAGGGTTTTATCAAATCAAATTAGGATGCTAGAATGGACAAGTTTAAATCTTATTTCAACATACATCAAAATTTACTGAATTGGGTCAAGCATTAGGATTAGAAGCACAAATATATGCAAGCAAAAGATTTGTTCGTATCCTAGAATTTACATAAAGCATTACATATAGATTTGTTCATATCCTTACCAACAGCAAACACGGCCGTGGCTGTGTTGGCCTACCACGGCCGTGCTGGGCAGCACGGCCGTGCTGCCCAACATGGCCATGGTAGGCCAACATAGCCACGGCCGTGTTTGCTACATGTAGGTAAAAAGCTAGGGAGAAAGGCTACGAATAATACCTGGAGAGCAGACTGAAGCTAGGCGGTGCGGCGGGCGAGAGCAGGGAGGAAGGATGACCGCCCTAAATCACGCGTCCTAAATTTTTAGGCGGATTTGAGGTAGTCGAGCTTTTACATTTATAAACCCGAATCCTTCTAGGCCCCCACAACTTTGTTTACGGGGTCGAAGTAGATATACGGGGTCGAACACAGGGACAAGGGGGGTAGTGATGAGAACCCGTGAATCGACACACTACACTCCGGCAGGTAAAAGAGATTGTAAATTCCCCAGAAGGGAAGCATAAAGATGTCACAAGCAAAACAAGAAAACTATCTCCAAGTGGAGTTACTAAAAGGATTTAAGGTTTTTAGCCATTTAGCCATTTTTAGGGGTTTTCATGCGATAGAAATAGAAAGATAAAACTAGAGCTAGAACAAGGTATGAAGGATAAGACTATAGCAAAACAAGCGGCACCGGTAACATCCTGTACCCCTCCTCTCAGAGCGAGTACCTCTTACCAAGCCTCGACACCCCTCTCGAGGTTGTTGGGATCAAAGTTAGAGTGGAATTTCACTGAAACAACTCCGTTCCAGGCACTCTCGTACTCTAGAATCGGACCAAACACTAGAGCCACAACACAACTCTCGAAGTTGTTGCGATGGGAAAACACGATTCGGTAGCTAAGTGAAACGCGATCCAAAACATGCAAGCTAGAGTTCGGATATCAAACATAGCAGTCATCCAACATATTGCACCAAGCATAGAACAACAAGTAATTAAGCATTTCCATTTCTATAAGCATTAAAGGTCTTAATTACAATGCATAAGTAAAGGAATTTAAATAACAGAATTAAAGATATGTGTCACCTTCTTGATGTAGAAGGACGACAGGCTACAGTAACCATCCCGCCCGATATCGGACAGGGGCCTAGCCCAATACAGTCATGTCGGGTGGCACGCTCTCTCAAGCGGCACGCCGCGACGGGCGACTGCATCGCTCAAGGACCTGGCCGATACGCTTGAGTCGGGCGGTACACCCTCTTGGGCGACAAGCCTGACGGGCGGAGCGTATCAGGTTCGTTATCGTGTCAGGCATGGAGCTGCGTATCCTATCGCCGGACACTGGTGTCGGGAACTCGTGTCACGTATCTACATCGACCGATATCAGCTCCCAGTGTCGCCCGGTATAGTCCTAGGTGAACCAGTCCCCTCCGTCTTGGGATGGGGAAGAGCTCACCTAGTGTCGCCCGGTACGAACACTGGAGCAAGATACGCCTGCTCTCGCAGCCTCCTCCAAAGATCACTCGACTCTCTGAAACCTGAAGTGACCAAGCTTGTCTGAATTGTCTAAGCTCCGAACTGTCTTTTCGGCTCCCTGTAGCTGCTATTTATAGGCAGCTGGTCGTGAGAAGATATGGTGCTCGAAACGCCACGTTTCCTACTTTCCTCCGTTCAGTTGGTGGTCAGCTGACGTGGGTATCGCCCGGTATCGCTCGGCACAAGGAGGTCGGCTGTCGGGCGTCGAGGCGAGAGGCACCTGCCGGTGGGTGGCTGATATCGCGCGACACCTAGAGTAGTTGCGGCGTGCTCGGCTCCCTGTCGGGTAAAGAGGCGTGTCGTCCATCGGTACCCAATCGCGCGGCATTCTTGCATCACGCGACGTCGTATCGCGTAGCCCCGCCGGTCAGCATGTGTATCGGGCATCAGGGGGGCCGAGACAGTCTTGGACTTATTTGTGGGCCGGAACGGCCTTATTGGTGCTAAATGGGCCAAAATAGGAGGAAACTATGCAAAAGATGGAAATATTAGACTGAGAGCATTGCTTGGCTAATTATTGCGAAACTGCATAAAAAGATAGAGGAAAATGGCAGAAAAGGGCAGTTTTGATAACAGGATAAAGGCCAAAAATGTCACGAAAATTGGTGTTATCAACTCCCTCAAACTTAGCTTTTTGATTGTCCTCAATCGATATTTAAACTTTATTTGGCGATGCTTCTTCTTGCGTAGTATGCTTCTCAGGCTAAGATGTAAAACAAGTATCGCAATGCCTTTAGAGATAATGCTGCGTCATTACGAACAAAAGACTTCATCTTTCTTGCCTTATTGTTTAAGTAAGATTATTCTCTACAGCTTCAGTGAGACGTTGTTGTATGATTCCGAAGTTAGCTTCCACACCAAACAACTTTATTTTCGGGACAGAAAGTTGTGTATAGGGTAGGCTAAGGCCTTTTGGGTTTTCTTCTTGTTTCCCATCAGTCCATCCAAGTACGGGTCCGTTAACGGGCAAGTGGTCCCTGCAGTCCAAGCCAGTTGGCTTTAGAGCAGTGATTTCACATCCTACGTACCACAGCCCTAGATCTACCATGCCTAAAGATGGGTACTTTTGGGAAACAAGTGTGTGTAAATTTTTTTTTTCTTTTATTGGGCACAACTCTCATGCTTTTATTTACGCTCATAAGGCTTTTCTCTCTTTTTAGGATTTTTGTCTGGTAAGGGGAAACAAAGAGATTCTTGCTGTTTGGGCAGCTTTTTCCTTCTCCATATTCGTCTCTTAGCTGTTTGCGAGATTATTATATTTTTCGAAATTTTTGGCATGGCAAAACATATTCTTTTGTTCATTTGAAGCATCACTATCAAAAAGATATAACAGGACTTGCATCACATTCATCGCAAAGAAAATAAACTTGGCAAGCAGTTGCATCAGGTTTTACTAATATAACAACTTTGTACATATGTATGAGAACAAAATAAGCAAAATTTTGCAAAATTTCAAATTTTTATATGAACATGTATATGTATCCAAGAGTTTTATATGAACAAATATATGTATACATGATAAATAAAAGAATCAAAAAGATTAAGTTAGAAAATTTGACAGAATTTTGTACCTCCCTCACTGGTACCATGGTACCCCCCCAAACTTACTCCACACTCTGTCCCAGAGTTGTGAAGTAGATTAGGCAAGGTAATGCTAATCCAGTGAGGGTTAGCCGACGAGCGCGCCTTCGTCAAATAGAAGCTCCCACACATATTCTCCTCTTTTGCTGTGGTAATCGATGTGATGGAGCTAGTCAGGCGTCTCTTTATTCGCTATCCATTCCAGGACGTGGATGCCGCAGTCGTTGGATAATGGGATGTGTTGTGGGCTGCGGTGGCAGAACTGAAGTTCGTGCCATTTGTTTTCTTGTATGTCCAGGAATGGTTGTATCATCTTTGTCACCCCGTCGTAGTATTTCCGAGTTAAGCATTGGACGGATGACAGCGGTTCTGATGTACACGACACTGGATGGTTCTTGTTGCCGTCCGAGCTGTTGTAAAAGATTCATGCTCGTTGCCAGGTGTACACCGTCAAGAGCGTCCAGTGGTTATAATGAAGAATTGGCAGGAAGATTTGGCTAGGGACTCTACTTTCCAACTCTTCCAGGAAAAGCTTCTGTGCTCCTGATTCGTCGGCTAGGCAAACATCGTTAAACATCATAGGATGGGCTATATATGCGTGATCGAACTTAGGTTGTAAAATTTGGACGCAATCGGTTAATACCGATACCGACAAACATCCTCCTTCTTTAACCACATCCCTTAGCTCATCAATTGGGACTACAACATTGCTCGCCTTGTAAATGACATCCCTCGGGGTAGCATCTGCTAACTTCAGAAGGATTACATCTACCTGCTCCTGCGTGAGTGTAGCACACAAGAAATAGTCAAAGTTTTTGATCTTCCCTTCCGTGGCGTTAGGTGAAGCAGTTTCTTCCATCCCGTGCACTTTCTTAAGGACCATCAGCTCCTTGCCTGCCCCATGTTTGACGGTCGCCACTTCTTCTTCTTTTTCTGAGGGGCTGCCGGACTGAGAAGAGTCTTCATCTAGGTCACTGTCCAGCAGCTGCTCCGGTACCCCGGCGTCCCGGAAATAGCACTTGTCCTTGATCAGCAACATGGCGTAGGTGCCCCTGCGTTGATAGAAACAATGGCCCCTAAGGGCCCTCAAGTTGCCAAATGTACTGAGCACCTCAATGGCACTTCAGATGACTAAGGCGCTGTTTCCGCTTCCCTCTTCAGCCTGGACGGGGAAGTTGCGAATAGAAAAGAAGTTCCAAATGTCGCCGTGGCGTTTGGATCCTTGCTTGATAACTCTTTGAAGACGCACCGGTAGAAGCCTCATTTTTTGTCTTCCAGGCGGCTGAAAGTGATCCCTGAGTGCGGCACCTCGTTCTGGCTGCAATTTAGGAGCCAGACTTTGTGGTTCCTTAGGTCTGCTACGCAGAGGAACCATATGTCGCGGTGCTTGTATGGTGCCAACACGTGGTTAGGGTCGTGCTCGTCAATGTGCTGCAGCATGTTGGACACCGCAGAGGAGTTTAGTTCTCTGCACATCAGCCTTCTCACCAAGGTCAGGGTGGCGCAGTATATTTTCTTCCGACCTGTCCTACTATCGATATTTTCTATTATAGCATTCTCGAGGACCCTGAATAACCTTTTTCCGACGACGGTCGTCGAGCGAAACATGTTGCGGAGTGTTCCCCATCGTACGGAGAAGTAGTCGTCGCTCCAGACGACGTCTTCTTCATCTGCCTGCGATCTTAGGACCCTGTCTAGCAGTTTCTGGTCTCTGATCGACAGGTAGCCGATGGCCCTTCTGTCAAAGTCGGCCATTTCGAAGGACGGTATCTATGATGGCTCACAGAATCTGTCTTCCATCGATCGTCTACCTTGAGAGAAGTGTCTTTCATTGGCTGCATACACGTCCCCCTTTTCTCCCTCAGACTCGTCTGAAGATTTGTCCCGATGCTGACATCTCCGTTATCATCTTCAATATCATCCAGGGGAATCGCGGGATTTTCTTCCTCAGGACCTACGGAGCTCGCCCGTCCTACTAGAGCTCCGTCGGTGGACTTCGGTTGCGTCCCCTCCTCGGGTGTTGAGGATCGCCCGCTGGAGGAGGAGGGTGATGCTGATGTCGAGGGAGATGCTGACGAAGATGATGGAGAGCCATGGCTCAGAGGTGACGACGACCGTCTTGGCTGCCTTCGGCACAGATGGTCATCCCCTTTATCCAGCCTCTCCTCGATTTTATCGAGGCGTTGGAGAACTTGCTGCATTATTGAATTTACGACCTCCAGTCCGCTCAGCAGTTCTCGCTCTTGGTTGCTCAGCCTGTCTTGAACAGACGCATATTTGCGGGTGAGGGAAATGCAAATTTCAGAGTTGGTATCTATTACCTCCCGCAACCTGTCGAGCTCGTGCCCGAGCATCATTCCGAGCGATGGGGAAGCTCCGGTAGATCTTCCTCCCGTCCTCGCAATCCCTTTCTCATGCGATGGCTTACCAGGCGTGGTAGAGTTTATGTAAATAGTTTGCGTCGCCGATGCCGCCAGGCAGGGCGATGGCGCTACTTCAGCAGCTATCGCCTTGCCTTTTCATCGGCGAGGGGACGACTGTGGTGCGGGTGAACTTCGTTCCACCTCCGTACTGTCGGCGACCTCCTCTCCTACTATAAAAGGCGACACATGTTGCGGTGTAGGTGTTAGCTGAGCTCCCTCGAGCTCCATCCTCAGGGTCTCGGAGAACACCGCGTTGCTGGTGCTCGGCTCATGTTCTTCTTCTGCCTCTTCAGGCATTTCAAGGATGACAGAGGCTGCGGCCGTCTCTTCTGCGGCAGCTCCCGAAGTTTTTGTCTCGGTGACCTCAACGATCACCGATTCTTTGTCGGCTACCACCCTTCTTGTTGAGGCGGAGGCTGACATAGCTGGAGTGACTACAACCCTACTGGTAGTTGTAGCCGGTAGCTTTGGAACTACCCCTTCTCGGGCTTTGGTGGCTGTGGTGGGGGCTGCGCCTTTTGCTATAGCTTCAATCTCGGCTGTAGTGAACACCAACTTGTCTGCATCGTAGTTGGCACAGCGAGGGAGTGGGAGGAGTGTAGTTGTCCTTGCAAACTTATAGAAATAGTTTTCCCTCCTTCCTAATGATGCTGGTCCTCATCAGGTACTTGGTGTCAAACACCTCATCGCCTTGCGTCCTTGAAAGGCTACGCGGCTCCTTTGGGTACCCGAGTCCTACTGCGATTAGGTTGACGATGCCACCCATGCAATATTCCTTGGTAGCTTCCTTCATCGGATGTAGTCTATTCAACAGAAATCATCCGAGGTTGATCACTCGACCCTCCATTATGTGCCACATGACCTGGAGCTCTTCCATGTATATGTTGCTGGATTCGTACTTGCTGAACAGGAGGCACGCCACCAGTTTGTGTACTATCCTCCAGAAGCATGAGTGTATAGCAACTACCTTCTTTCCCAGCTTGAACGAAGATTCGCCGGTTAACGTGTTCCAGAGCTTCACGGGATCGAACCCGTCTCCTTTGGTGATTCTCTCACCGTTGTCCATCAGGTTCCTCTCCTCCTCGCTTGAAGAGAAGATCTGGTTCAGAAACTTTTCGGAGATTGTGCACTCCGAATTGTAGAGTCGGGCTTGTAGTCTGTCTGGCCCTCCGAATTCTTTTCTCTCCGCCGGTGAATTTCTCATCCGGTGGAGGGAAGACATGAACTCCATTGTCAGCCTAGTATACGAGGAAGACCTGCTGAAGCAGATTTTCTTCAGACCCGCCGCGGCGAGGACAACTTTTAGCTTCTTCTCGATTCCCAGATCAGCAAATGAGGCTTCATGGCAGAACCTACTGGGGCGGTAGATTTTGGGCACCAGCTCAACGTACCGACGAGTATGCTCTTCGTTCCTTGGCTCGAAACTCACCGCCAAGGCTTCCGGGATTGCTGCGGCTGCTGGGGGCATTGGAGTTAAAATTGGAGTTGGGGTTGCCGCTTCTCCAACCCTGACTCTCTTTTCGGTTGTAGAGGCCTCGACTGGTCTTGGGTTCGGGCACTTCCGCCCGACATTGGAGGGTTCAGCCGCAGTCTCAGGGTAGATCCTTCTACCCTGAGAGTCAACGGGGACAGTAGTAATCTTGGTGCGGGCCATCTCTGTAGGACAACAAAAGAAATACTTTGATTAAATATATTGGTTTTTGAAAGAAGTATATAATAAAGAATAAATGTGTGGCCCGGTGTTTTTCTGTACAAAGATTTCCTGGCCCTCGCCCCCCTCAGTATCGGGTGACACACAAGGTCCTGAGGTGAATTCATGTGGCCGATACTAGGGACGGGTATCGCCCGATATGACAAGGTGATAGGGCGAAAAACGTGCGGCCGTGTCGGGCGATAAAAGATGCCCGATACAACTCGTATATAAAAGGGAAAAAAAGCATGTCGCCCGGCACAAAACCTTTAGGACAATACAAAAATGGACGACACGACTATCGTCTGACATGGCATATCAGGCAATAGTTACTAAAAGATACGTTGCGCGATATGCATGTCAGACGATACGAAACCGCTCAGCTAACAAGGCCGATAATCTATACATGTTAATCAGAGAACGCGTCGGGCAGCATAGACTGCCGCGCGATAGATCTACCGGGCTATATCTACCGGGCGATAGGTCTGTCGGGCTGTACCTCACAGAGTTCGGGACTTTCACACGTTACGAAGGCAAGGGGGTGTTGCGCGACACGGGAGCAAAAAGCACAAAAGTCCTTTGCACGATACAGGAGTACGAACACATTAATTCAGATAGCCCGACACGGTAAAACTTGTTCTCATATATATAGCAAACTCAAACTCGGCAGTGAAAACACGGCAAGCAATCCCAGGCATGCATCGGCCGATAGGGAAATTCATTCCCGAGACGGGCAGTCCATCCGTCGGCCCAAGGGTGATCAGTCCTTGGGCACGATCGTCACAGGCTCATGCCGTCTAGGCGCGTCTTTTGTCATGTCTTTAACGATGCCCGAAAACACTATTTGCATGATTTTGCGCATCCTGTCGGAAGAGTTGCCTTCCGTTACGACCCTCGGAGCAGAGGCTAAAGGGAAACATGAAAGCGAAAAGGGATAACAAAAGCGGTTGAGGGGTAAAACATCACTGGCCTGAAACTAAGGTCCCAGCCTTAGCTAGCATTACCCATCCCATCCTATAGAATACTTCGGTGACCCACAAAATAGAGTCAGCGCATGTGGCGCATGAACTGACTCGGGCCTTATTACATCCCAAAATGTTTGTAATGTTTTTCTGGCAGGAAAGTAAAATCGTCCTATTCTAGGAATCAAAAAGACAACTCGGGTTGCCTCCCGAGAAGTGTTGCGTTTCACGTCTTCAGCTGGACGATCAAAGTTTCTTCTTCCTGCATCTTCATCCCCGCTTCTGCGGTCATTGCCCTGTTCTTTTTGCCGGTTCGGTATTGGACGGAATCCTTCCCGATGGGTTCTTCACAATTTCAGCCAATTGAGCTAGCTGCTGGTCGATCTGGCGTTGGTGCGTCTGCATGTCCGCCAGTTGTACCTGTAATGAGTTCAAGACACCGGAATTTGATAACACACTCTACGCCAGTTGATTGTTGATCGTATCATGCTTCTTAACAAAATCAAATAACTGGCCAATCACGTCTGCCTGGCCCGTGCCCTTGCTTTTTTCTCGGTTAGGCCCTTGATACTTCCCCTGTGCTTGAAAGTTCCCTCTGTTTGATGGGAAATGAGTGTTTCTGGGGTATTGGCTTGGTCCTCCCCTTTGCTCAAAAGCCCGAGGTTGCTTGGAGGCGCCTTACAACTGATGCAAATTTTCAGCTGCATCCTTGTTGCCATAGTTGAAACCAGGATGGCCTGGCCTTTTGAAATTCATAAAAGCCACCTTCTCAGTTTCCTCGACATCAGATTCAGTATCGCTTGATGCGTCTGGTTGGGTGTAGATGCAATTGTCTACCCCATGTCCGCCTTCTCCACATGTTACACATTTCATTACCTTTTCGACCTGTTTCTTACCCTTTCTGCCAGATTCCTTTAGCTGCTTTACATCCGTAGCTATCCTTTGGATCTGAGAAGTGATTGTCTCCAGTGCCTTGGATTCCAAAGAAGCTCCCTCACTAACCTTCTTAGCTAGGCTCCGGTCAGATCTATCATAGTCAGTGCCGGCTTGCAGCTCGGCCATGTTCTTGATGATCTTCTCAGACCTGCTCGACTTCTTCCCTAGGAAGTCACTTCCGGCTGCTGCGTTCAATGAAACCCTTTCTTCGGGAGTTAGGCCGTTATAGAAGGTAGTGATCAAGAACCCTTTCTTGTAGTTGTGGTGAGGGCAGTCCCTCTGATATTCTTGATACCTCTCCCAGGCTTCATGGAGATTCTCATTAGGCTTTTGCATGAATGAAGTTATCCTTTGTCTGTTTCTCACTGTCTTCTCAGTCGGGTAGAACTTATTTACAAATGCGTCCGCCAATGCCCCCCATCCGTTCAAAGATTGGTGGGGTAACCCAAGATACCAGGACAGGGCCTTATCTTCTAAGGAGAAGATGAAGTCTTTGCAGTAGATCACCTCCTGGGGAACCCCCCGCAGCTTGATAGTATCACAGATGTTCTTAAAAGCATCCAAGTGGTGATAGGGATTGTCATTTTTAGAACTCCCTCTAAAGCTTTTGTTCTGAATCATAGAGATAACAGACGGCTTGAGTTTGAAGTTTGCGGCATTGAATCGCGGAACGACGACAGGGCATTTGGAATTGTTTGCCTTAGTGGAGGCTAACTCCCTTAAAGTCCTTTCTTCTTCGCCTGAATCATCGCTGTTGTTGCCTCCCTGTTGTTCTTGGTTCTGGTGTCGCCTGTGTCGATGACGGTGATGACGCCTGACATGGGGGTGACCTTCCTCGGAGAGATTTGATTCCTGATCTTCCTGCTGATCATTTCCGTCGTAGCGATCGTTGCCACTCGGCGGAGGTGATTCATCCCTAGGCCTTCCCTACTGTTGACCTTCAACTTGTTGCGGGTTGACACGGGGAGGCATGATGTCGATGACTGTGCTCAGTCGATCAGTTGAATGGTGTCAGATCTCGGTGGTACAGGGATCTTTCTTTCAGGGTTCCTGAGAGAAAGACACGAAAAATCAAGTCATAAAATTGAATTATTTAGCTTAGGCTAAGAATAATAGTAAGGAGAAAGAATAAAGAAAAAGGGTGCTGTCAAGCTCGTTTCCAAGCTTGAGGCACATGAGTGTAGTTAGTGGATTCAGATTCGTCTATAGTACCATTTTTTCCTTGTCCCCGACAACGGTGCCAAAAAGTTGACCGGCCTAAATCGCGCGTCCTAAATTTTTAGGCGGATTTGAGGTAGTCGAGCTTTTACATTTATAAACCCGAATCCTTCTAGGCCCCCACAAATTTGTTTATGGGGTCGAAGTAGATATATGGGGTCGAACACAGGGACAAGGGGGGTAGTGTTGAGAACCCGTGAATCGACACGCTACACTCCGGCAGGTAAAAGAGATTGTAAATTCCCCAGAAGGGAAGCATAAAGATGTCACAAGCAAAATAAGAGAAATATCTCCAAGTGGAGTTACTAAAATGATTTAAGGTTTTTAGCCATTTAGCAATTTTTAGGGGTTTTCATGTGATAGAAACAGAAAGATAAAACTAGAGCTAGAGCAAGGTACGAAGGATAAGACTATAGCAAAACAAGCGGCACCGGTAACATCCTGTACCCCTCCTCTCAGAGCGAGTACCTCTTACCAAGCCTCGGCACCCCTCTCGAGGTTGCTGGGCTCAAAGTTAGAGTGGAATGTCACTGAAACAACTCCGTTCCAGGAACTCTCGTACTCCAGAATCGGACCAAACACTAGAGCCACAACACAACTCTCGAAGTTGTTGCGACGGGAAAACACGATTCGGTAGCTAAGCGAAACGCGATCCAAAACATGTAAGATAGAGTTCGGATATCAAACATAGCAGTCATCCAACATATTGCACCAAGCATAGAGCATTAAGTAATTAAGCATTTCCATTTCTATAAGCATTAAAAGTCTTAATTACAATGCATAAGTAAAAGAATTTAAATAACATAATTAAAGATATGTGTCGCCTTCTTGATGTAGAAGGACGACATGCTAAAATAACCATCCCGCCCGATATCGGACAGGGGCCTAGCCTGATACAGCCGTGTCGGGCGGCACGCTCTCTCAAGCGGCACACTGCGACGGGAGACTGCATCGCTCAAGGACCTGGCTGATATGCTCGAGTCGGGCGGTACACCCTCTCGGGCGACACGCCTGATGGGCGGAGCGTATCAGGTTTGTTATCGTGTCGGGCATGGAGCTGCGTATCCTGTCGCTGGGCACTGGTGTCGGGCACTGATGTCGCGTGTCTACATCGGCCGATATCGGCTCCCAATTTTTCCCGGTACAGTCCTAGGTGAACCAGTCCCCTCCCTCTTGAGATGGGGAAGAGCTCACCTAGTGTCGCCCGGTACGAACACTGCAGCACGAAACGCCTGCTCTCGCAGCCTCCTCCGAAGATCACTCGACTCTCCGAAACCTGAAGTGACCAAGCTTGTCCGAATTGTCTAAGCTCCGAACTGTCTGTTCGGCTCCCTGTATCTGCTATATATAGGCAGCTGGTCGTGAGAAGATATGGTGCTCGAAACGCCACGTGTCCTGCTTTCTGCCGTTCAGTTGGTGGTCAGCTGATGCGGGTATCGCCCGGTATCGCTCGGCACAAGGAGGTTGGCTATCGGGCGTCTAGGCGAGAGGCGCCTGCCGGTGGTTGGATGATATCGCGCGACACCTAGAGTAGTTGCGGCGTGCTCGGCTCCCTGTCGGGTAAAGAGGCGTGTCGTCCATCGGTACCCTATCGCGTGGCATTCTTGCGTCGCGCGTCGTAATATCGCACTGCCCCGCCGGTCAGCGTGTGTATCGGGCGTCTGGGGGGGCCGAGACAGTCTTGGACTTATTTGCGGGCCGAAACGGCCTTATTGGTGCTAAATGGGCCAAAATAAGAGAAAACTCTGCAAAAGATGGAAATATTGGACTGAGAGCATTGCTTGGCTAAATATTGCGAAACTGCATTAAAAAAATAGAGGAAAATGGCAGAAAAGGGCAGTTTTGGTAACAGAATAAAGGCCAAAAACGTCACAAAAATTGGTGTTATCAAAGGAGAGGGCGGTGCCGGCGACGCAGGACAAAGCTAGGGCAGCGGCGACGCAGAGCAGTAGCACCGTCGGCGGTGACGGCGAGGCGAGGAAGCACAGGCAGCGTCGGCGATGGCGAGAACCAGCAGGCAACTAGCGGGCGATCGAGCTGCAACTAGTAGGCGATGAAGACAATGAAACAGGTACCAGTGCGATCAATCATGGGTCTATTAAGTTCGTAAAGGCATCAGTTATCAAATACAAACGACACCTAAAGTCTTCAGCGTCGGTTGATAGTAAAACACCGACGCCCAACGAGACAACCTTTACCCTAAATGTTCTGGAAGGAACCATTATCAGTGTCGGTTATCGAAGGATAACCGACACTAAAAATGGGACTTTTCACGCAAATTTTTATTTTAAATAGGCATCAGTGAATTGTTAAAAAACCGACGTTGTAGGTGACCTAAAATATTTTCGCACGAAAATTGGATTTCACGGGCAATTTTAGGCGTCGGTCTATTATAACCCTGCCGACGCTGAATACAAAGCGGTACCCGTGTCTGGCTGGTCTTCGAATATAGACGTCGGTTTGCATAAATAACCGACGTCTAATATTATAGGCGTCAGTTTTCCTAAATAACCGACGCCCAGAAAAGCGACACTGAACGTTGTTTCTGTAGTAGTGAGCATATGTGGTATACAGTTGGGATACATATTTTAACATGACCTGGGAAGGTTGAGTCATATCTCTCAATCTACTAGCTAGATGATATTAAGATATTCTAGCAATTTATATATGATCTAAGCATATTCATCTTCCATTACTACACAACCTCAGGTGATAATGACGTAACCAAAAGGTAGAGAAAAAATTAACTAAGTCTAATATAGATCTTTTCTTAAGAGTGGATATATAAATCATTATACCACAATGGTTACATACGTCATGATACCAAACTTAGGGTAACAACCCATGATATCAAAATACCAAGGTTTCATCTCATATCATATATCGTCCTCTACATGAACATTAATCTTTACCGAGTCATGGACACAATTTAAAGACATCGAATTATATCATCCCAAATGTCCTCATACATTCACTAATATATGGGTACAAGAATTTTCTCACAATTCAAATTTTTACAAGATTAAATCAATTCATTACTCCCCTTCCAGACCCAAGGAAATATGTGTACGACCTGAAGTCACCACAAGATTAACATTTCATGTGATTAGTTAGATTCATTACTCTGAGGTTACATCAAACATGCTATATATAATGATCACAATTTAAAGTAGTAAGGCAGGGTTTTCAAATATTAGAAGAAACAAAATGTATGATTACATGAATATAACTTATGAGAGTAATGAATGTTTATACATCATTTTGTAGTTAAATTTGTATTTACATATGTATATTTTATTTACATTCTACTCTATATTTAATTTGATTTATGTTTTGAATAGTTTATTAGTTTATTTGGTATCTAATATGTATTTGTTGTTTTATTTCTAGGTTGATGTAATAAAAAGAGAGAACTAATAATCATTCATGTATAAAATCCCAAGAGAATGATCAAAGATTGCATAATCTCACTCCCCAACTCCAGAAATTGGAGTGAGATCAGTAAAGTATAGATCTTCACTGAAATGACCATAACTTTTGCATACACGTTTAAAATGGGGCGATTTAAAATCCATTCAATGAAAAAACCAGTTTTAAACAAACATGCATATTTATTATTAAAAACTGATTGGGTGAAAAGTAAAGCAAATTGGCTAATCATAATGGTCATAATTAGAAATTAATGTAACTTGGCAAAAAGTATATACCAATACTGAAATGACTCTAGATTTACATATCATATCACAATTGAGTGATTCATGTTGGTTTTGTAAGATATTTCCTCATGTAAAAATTTACATTTGGCCAACCAGACCTATAATTTCTCTGAACTCTTGTAACAAAATCTACAGTCGAAAGTCATTGGATGAATTTAGATGGATTTGATATTTTTTGGTGGATACAAAAACACTTGAGGAATATTCAGATCAAGGGGTCCAAAACTACTTCATACCATCAATAACCCTATCCTTTACTAAAGAATGCACGAGATGAAAGATGACATGAAGACATGCTCTATCATAGATTGGGACCATAGACGGCATCTATCATTCAATCATTGTGTTGGACATTTAAGTTTATCTTCCACATAGAGATTTTCTCCATGAGCTTCTTCTTCTCCATATTTTTTTGCATCATTAACAAAACTAGAGAGTTAATGTAACATACTGAAATTCAGGGTCTTCCCTGCAATTTACCCACTTTTGAGCTTTTCTTTTCCTTTTAGTCCATTTGGACCTTTTCCATAAATTTCCCATCCTTTATAATCATTTTTGGACTCCTTGTGCATTTTGAGCACAATTTGATGTTTAAATCACTATTTACCCTCTTTTATGATGATTGAGGGGTGTTTGCACAAATAACCCACATTAGGAGATAAGTTAGGGTTAATTATGTAATTTGATCTTTAATGGGATAATATAGTATATTATATTTATTTGGAGCTTTTTGGATAAATATATTAATAATAATATGTAATGTAATTAATTATGAGTGTAATTAACCTTTATTGTTTCTCTCTCCTCGAAATATGATTTTAATTCATAATAATATGTTATTTTGTTAATTAATGATTATTTGTACCCTAATGTGTTTTATACCTCGAGATTACTCACATGTTTCTCATTAATAGCCTTTTCATATAATTCCTTGATTTTAATATATTATTATACTCTTTTATGAGTTATATATTTTTTTAATGGCCATATTATGTATTAAACGAGATTCTAATTATATAGCATCGTTCTATATGTTAATATGAGCATGTGGTTCAATTTTGGTGGCTTTTGGAGTTGTTTTGACCCTTCAAATCCTTTTTATTAGCTTTCAATATAGTATAACTATAATGCATTAATCGATGTCATTTATTCATCAGTAACGCTAAGGTTTGGAGTTATTTAATCTGTCACGCGCCCCTTGGAAGCGATCCAACGGCCACGATCTGACCCGCTCCGATCTGGCGGCTCTCCCACTTTCTCCTTCCTCTAGCCGCTCGCGGGTCAGGGAACAGTCCCGACCCCTTGCTTGCTCGGTTCCGTTCTCCCACTCCTCTCCACCGATTCGTGTGATTCTTCGCCCGTTGTCTTCGTCGCGTCTCCCCAAGTCCAACATGCTATCACTCGACACCTACCTCTCACTAGTCATGAAATGCCCAAACCCGACAACCTGCCTCTCTCCACCTCTGTGTCGCAGAGGCGACTGGAGTTCTCCTCCGACCTATTTAATGGGCCGTCGAGCACCCTTAGGTCTCGAGCTTTCCATTACCTTAACAAATTTCTCCTGGATTGCCCTAGAGCTCACCGACCAACTCAGTTTTCCTTTCCGACGACCACGGCGGAGAGACGGCACCTCCGACCACTTCGGACCAATTGCTTCCTGGGTGAGCATCCTCGACCTCCCCACCATCTTTTCGCCTTTTTGTTTTACCTCGCGATGGCCCCGATTGCTCTGTCCTATAGAGCTGCCGTGGAGCAGCCGCCGCCACCTTCTTGTTTGTGCTCTGGAGCTTCTCCGCCGCCGCCAACGCTCGGGTTATACTCTTCGCCACCCCACGAACCCGTGGGTGTCGTTCGTGTTGAGTTTCGTTGAGTTGTCAGGTGTCTCCGCAGTCCCTCGTCTTCCCCTGTTTCCCGGCCACCTGGAACCCTATCCCTGCTCTCCTGAGCATGAGAGAACTCGGGCGTGTGTCCTCTGGGTTCGTGGGGGTATGGGGAGTCTACTCCCAGTCTCGATCGATGGGTTTGGGCCCATACACGAGCTGGAGCAATGCAGCTCGAACTCCAGATCACTGCTCCCTCGCCATTGTTGCGAGTAGAAGAAGCCGGGTCAGGATATGACCAGGGTGCCCACTCCCCTGCAAATGGAGGATTTATTCCACAGGGGCAGTACCGACTTTTCACAACAGGTTTTTGATTCCTCGCTGTAACGATTGTTATGATCATATGACTAAAATGCCCTCGTCAATTTAATTGATTTGATTTAACAAGCAAGGGTAGTTTAGTCTTTTCCCCTGTCATTTACATCGATTTGTATTTCGATTTATATACCTGTCACACTATGGTTTTCCTGATTTCTGATTGGTCGGATTTACTTAATTCATAGTAAATCAACCATTGGTCAGAAAAATATGAATAAATAGTCGATGGAAAGGATTTTTAACGTAGAATCTGATTTTATGATTTTTGAGACCTGATTCTCAAGGGTTTTCCGAAGTTTTCTTTGAATGGCATTTTTAGTATGTAAATGTTTTAAAATACATAATTAATTCATTTTAACTCTGTTTTATATAATAAAATATGTTTTCTTATTCATGAGAATATGACCAATCATTTGGGCTTGGTTTTGAACTCTAAATCGTAGTTTTTTAAAATTAGGGTTTTTCTTATGATTTATGTCTTTATATATATTAATACATGTGTTATGTTTGTAACTAGGATATTATGGGATGGTGATACTATCTGTTTGGTGGATATGATGGTAATGTATTTAATCTAAGGTATGTGAAGCCTATTTTATGTATGTGACTCCTATGTATGTGCACCCTATTATGTATGTGAAACTTATTTAGTATGTGGCTCCTATGTATGTGCACCCTATTATGTATGTGGCTCCTATGTATGTGCAACCTATTTTGTATGTGAATCATATATATATGTGAACATCCATGGTGAATGTGAATCTATGTCGGATGATTATTATGCAAACTACCTATCTTTCAGTTGGGATTTTATCCAACCCCACTCATTATTGTGCTAGCCTCATTTTCCCTCTAATTGCATTTATTGGCTCTTAACTTATTTTATGCTTCTAATACCATTGTTGGCTCATCTTTTGAAATACTTGGAAATCTTATATATATTGTGGTTGTTCTTGTGGCTCATTTGAGTGTAAATCATGAATCTTGTTGTTGCCTATGTGGCTCATTCTTTTGGAATTATTTGGAACATTATATAATGTTGGTGCTTGTTGACTCTTCTAATTCTTGGAACTCTTGGATATGGTTGTGACCTATGATGGTCTTATTACTTATTTGTTTGGGTTTTATTCCCAATGCTATATTGCATCTTGTTTACTTTTCACTATTCTACCAAGTGGATGTTTATGCATGATATAGTTATTGGCCAATTGACAATATGTAGTGTACATGAGTACAAACCACCCACAGGGCACTGGGGTTTTAGTCCCCCTGCCGGGCACTGGGGTTTTAGTCCCCCTGCCATTTTATATATTAGGCACTGGGGTTTTAGTCCCCCTACCACTTTTTAGGCACTGGGGTTTTAGTCCCCCTGCCATTGGTGAGGTCCGATAGGTGCCTCACCCTACATTGAGAGGATGTTGATTCATAATTTATATTCATGCAAATGTGATAATTGTTGATATTTAAATGTGGCAGTTTCTCTCTCTCATATTCATATATTTGCCTCATTTCTTTTGAAATCTCTTATCGTAGAGAATCTTTTATATTGCAAAGCTTTTTATTATTATTGGTCCTATTCCTTTTGATTGACACATACCTTGTTTATCTTTCTCTTGCTGGATGACCCCAACCATCCAGGTTAGGATCAGAGTGTGCATGGAAGCTTGGTGAACCTAAGGCTAAGGATAGGACAAGAAAGATGAAGAACATATAGTATATGATCATAGTTGCTTTTATGTTATGTAGTTGTTTAGTTTGGAGACAATGTTGTATTAGTTAAGTCTTCCTCTACCTAGATCCTAGTTGTTTTTGTATAAAGATGTACTCCCATTTGGGAAAATTTTATATTGTACTCTTTATACTTTTTGAATAATGTCAAGATTTTATTCTTCCGCTGCCATACTTTTGATGATTTTGTTTATCATGTTTAATAGTAGAGACTATGGGTCTTTACAACATGGTATCAGAGCATCAAGGTAGTCAGATTCTTGACTAGTTCAAAATTGTCTCCTAGATAGAACCTCTCACCTCATATAGTTTCCTTTAGAAAGTCTTTCACCTTAGAGTTGACCTATAATGTTTGATTTAGGATCATAATAATTTCTTGTTAGAAATAAAATTTGTCAACTTTTTGGTAAATTGTTTATTGAGTAGCTATTAGAGCAAGAAGTTGAAGTGATGGTGTCTAGAAAGGGTCAGAGCTTGGGGGCTGGCAATATTTTCCTCCGCCGCACTAGCTTGGTCACGAGGACTCCTGAGCTCATATGACCTGGCCTGGCCTGATCTGAAACGGACAGCTCAAAATAGTCTACCCTTAGACATATTCCCTTATTGTTGAGTAACCTTTGTAACCCTTATATGATGATTTGATTTCTTTTCTCAAACAAAAATCATCTAGTAATCCCTAAGTATCTTATGTGAGCCTTAGATTTCCATGTTTAGGGTTTAGTGTACCCTATGCTATACCTTGAGTTGGAAGATAGATTTTAGTAAGACCTTTCATGTTGGGCTTTATACCCTTAAAATAGTTTGACTTAGTCAACCCTTTGAGTGGAAAGGTAGTGTTAGTACCTTGTTAGGTTTTGGGGTTGTTGATTTTGAGGACGAAATCCTCTTTAGGGGGTTGGAGTCCCTCAATGTCTTGAAATCAAGAAACCCTAACTCCTTAGACATGGGAATAGAGAGCTTATGTGTTTAGAGTTTAATAAACCTAATATGATTGTAATTCATCTTGTTTGCTTATGAACAAATGGAAAAGTCATGTAATCCATATGCTTGAACCTTAATATATTCTTGATGCACATAATCATTAATTATTCATATGTGGATATACATAGTTTTGAGTAAGTCACCCTAATGATAAAATGTGTATGATACACCCTACGGATGCTTTATCATGTTAGGGTCATGTTGACCTGAACCCTAAGATGTAATCATATAGCCTTGACAACATATGTATATATATACCCTTCATGCCTTTCATGATACTTTAGTGACATTAGGTGTCATCTCATGATATACCTTAATGCATGTAAATGGATTATAATCACTTAATCATATTTGTGACCTAATTATCAACACATGTTAGGCATAGCACCTTGTTGACTAAAATACATCCCATTGATCATCTTATTGGTTTATGAATAAAATCAGTAATAAGATGATGAGTAATTAGATTCATATAATGTGAGGTTAATTCATAGTAATTAGAGTTGTGAGAGAAAATGATTAGTGATGTCATGGATATGAGTATGTTAGATGTTGTGACCATATGTTCCTTGGAGATAAGCCATATACCCTTAGACTTGTGATTATATTAATAATTTGTTGGATAAAATTAAATGGCATAATCCCACATGATGTAGTTATTGGGTAATGATGTTGAGTTATTTAGGTTTTTGACCTAATACATTAATTGTTGTTGGGATTGGTTTAGTATAGGTTGTAATGGCCTTGTAAACCCTAATTGTGCTTAAAACCCTTAATGAGGGAGATACCCATGTTATAATATTGAGATATAATTGTTTTGGATAAAATGTGGCACAAGTGATAGTATAATAGATATGTTGCCTTTTCATGATAGAGTTTATGCAACAAGATGTTATGTTGGGTTTGATAAAGGCTATAGGTTTTGTGGAAACCTTAGTAATACCTGACTTATGTAGATTTTATGTGGTACCCTAGATTAAGGGTTATAACCTAGTTGTTTATGGTTGGGATGTTACACACTCACCCTCTCTTTCCTCTTGTTGTGATTTCGGGGACGAAATCCTCTTTAAGGGGTGGTGTGCTGTAACATACTGAAATTCAGGGTCTTCCCTACAATTTACCCACTTTTGAGCTTTTCTTTTCCTTTTAGTCCATTTGGACCTTTTCCATAAATTTCCCATCCTTTATAATCATTTTTGGACTCCTTGTGCATTTTGAGCACAATTTGATGTTTAAATCACTATTTACCCTCTTTTATGATGATTGATGGGTGTTTTCACAAATAACCCACATTAGGAGATAAGTTAGGGTTAATTATGTAATTTGGTCTTTAATGGGATAATATAGTATATTATATTTATTTGGAGCTTTTTGGATAAATATATTAATAATAATATGTAATGTAATTAATTATGATTGTAATTAACCTTTATTGTTTCTCTCTCCTCGAAATATGATTTTAATTCATAATAATATGTTATTTTGTTAAGTAATGATTATTTGTACCCTAATGTGTTTTATACCTCTAGATTACTCACATGTTTCTCATTAATAGCCTTTTCATATAATTCCTTGATTTTAATATATTATTATACTCTTTTATGAGTTATATATTTTTTTAATGGCCATATTATGTATTAAACGAGATTCTAATTATATAGCATCGTTCTATATGTTAATATGAGCATGTGGTTCAATTTTGGTGGCTTTTGGAGTTGTTTTGGCCCTTCAAATCCTTTTTATTAGCTTTCAATATAGTATAACTATAATGCATTAATCGATGTCATTTATTCATCAGTAACGCTAAGGTTCGGAGTTATTTAATCTGTCACGCGCCCCTTGGAAGCGATCCAACGGCCACGATCTGACCCACTCCGATCTGGTGGCTCTCCCACTTTCTCCTTCCTCCAGCCGCTCGCGGGTCAGGGAACAGTCCCGACCCCTTGCTTGCTCGGTTCCGTTCTCCCACTCCTCTCCACCGATTCGTGTGATTCTTTGCCCGTTGTCTTCGTCGCGTCTCCCCGAGTCCAACATGCTATCAATCGACACCTACCTATCACTAGTCATGAAACGCCCAAACCCGACAACCTTCCTCTCTCCACCTCTGTGTCGCAGAGGCGACTGGAGTTCTCCTCCGACCTGATTTAATGGGCCGTCGAGCACCCTTAAGTCTCAAGCTTTCCATTACCTTAAACAATTTCTCCTGGATTGCCCTAGAGCTCACCGACCAACTCAGTTTTCCTTTCCGACGACCACGGCGGAGAGACGGCACCTCCGACCACTTCGGACCAATTGCTTCCTGGGTGAGCATCCTCGACCTCCCCTCCATCTTTTCGCCTTTTTTTTTACCTCGCGATGGCCCCGATTGCTCTATCCTATAGAGCTGCCGTGGAGCAGCCGCCGCCACCTGCTTGTTTGTGCTCTGGAGCTTCTCCGCCTCCGCCAACACTCGGGTTCTACTCTTCGCCACCCCACGAACCTGTGGGTGTCGTTCGTGTTGAGTTTCGTTGAGTTGTCAGGTGTCTCCGCAGTCCCTCGTCTTCCCCTGTTTCCCGGCCACCTGGAACCCTATCCCTGCTCTCCTGAGCATGAGAGAACTCGGACGTGTGTCCTCTGGGTTCGTGGGGGTATGGGGAGTCTACTCCCAGTCTTGATCGATGGTTTTGGGCCCATACACGAGCTGGAGCAATGCAGCTCAAACTCCAGATCGCTGCTCCCTCACCATTGTTGCGAGTAGAAGAAGCCGGGTCAGGATATGACCAGGGTGCCCACTCCCCTGCAAATGGAGGATTTATTCCACAGGGGCAGTACCGACTTTTCACAACAAGTTTTTGATTCCTCGCTGTAACGATTGTTATGATCATATGACTAAAATGCCCTCGTCAATTTAATTGATTTGATTTAACAAGTAAGGGTAGTTTAGTCTTTTCCCCTGTCATTTACATCGATTTGTATTTCGATTTATATACCTATGACACTATGGTTTTCTTGATTTCTGATTGGTCGGATTTACTTAATTCATAGTAAATCAACCATTGGTCAGAAAAATATGAATAAATAGTCGATGGAAAGGATTTTTAACGTAGAATCTGATTTTATGATTTTTGAGACCTGATTCTCAAGGGTTTTCCGAAGTTTTCTTTGAATGGCATTTTTAGTATGTAAATGTTTTAAAATACATAATTAATTCATTTTAACTCTGTTTTATATAATAAAATATGTTTTCTTATTCATGAGAATATGACCAATCATTTGGGCTTGGTTTTGAACTCTAAATCGTAGTTTTGTAAAATTAGGGTTTTTCTTATGATTTATGTCTTTATATATATTAATACATGTGTTATGTTTGTAACCAAGATATTATGGGATGGTGATACTATCTGTTTGGTGGATATGATGGTAATGTATTTAATCTAAGGTATGTGAAGCCTATTTTATGTATGTGACTCCTATGTATGTGCACCCTATTATGTATGTGAAACTTATTTAGTATGTGGCTCCTATGTATGTGCACCCTATTATGTATGTGGCTCCTATGTATGTGCAACCTATTTTTTATGTGAATCATATATATATGTGAACATCCATGGTGAATGTGAATCTATGTGGGATGATTATTATGCAAACTACCAATCTTTCAGTTGGGATTTTATCCAACCCCACTCATTATTGTGCTAGCCTCATTTTCCCTCTAATTGCATTTATTGGCTCTTAACTTATTTTATGCTTCTAATACCATTGTTGGCTCATCTTTTGAAATACTTGGAAATCTTATATATATTGTGGTTGTTCTTGTGGCTCATTTAAGTGTAAATCATGAATCTTGTTGTTGCCTATGTGGCTCATTCTTTTGGAATTATTTGGAACATTATATAATGTTGGTGCTTGTTGACTCTTCTAATTCTTGGAACTCTTGGATATGGTTGTGACCTATGATGGTATTATTACTTATTTGTTTGGGTTTTATTCCCAATGCTATATTGCATCTTGTTTACTTTTCACTATGCTGCCAAGTGGATGTTTATGCATGATATAGTTATTGGCCAATTGACAATGTAGTGTACATGAGTACAAACCACCCACAGGGCACTGGGGTTTTAGTCCCCCTGCCGGGCACTGGGGTTTTAGTCCCCCTGCCATTTTATATATTAGGCACTGGGGTTTTAGTCCCCCTACCACTTTTTAGGCACTGGGGTTTTAGTCCCCCTGCCATTGGTGAGGTCCGATAGGTGCCTCACCCTACATTGAGAGGATGTTGATTCATAATTTATATTCATGCAAATGTGATAATTGTTGATATTTAAATGTGGCAGTTTCTCTCTCTCATATTCATATATTTGCCTCATTTCTTTTGAAATCTCTTATCGTAGAGAATCTTTTATATTGCAAAGCTTTTTATTATTATTGGTCCTATTCCTTTTGATTGACACATACCTTGTTTATCTTTCTCTTGCTGGATGACCCCAACCATCCAGGTTAGGATCAGAGTGTGCATGGAAGCTTGGTGAACCTAAGGCTAAGGATAGGACAAGAAAGATGAAGAATATATAGTATATGATCATAGTTGCTTTTATGTTATGTAGTTGTTTAGTTTGGAGACAATGTTGTATTAGTTAAGTCTTCCTCTACCTAGATCCTAGTTGTTTTTGTATAAAGATGTACTCCCATTTGGGAAAATTTTATATTGTACTCTTTATACTGTTTGAATAATGTCAAGATTTTATTCTTCTGCTGCCATACTTTTGATGATTTTGTTTATCATGTTTAATAGTAGAGACTATGGGTCTTTACAACATGGTATCAGAGCATCAAGGTAGTCGGATTCTTGACTAGTTCAAAATTGTCTCCTAGATAGAACCTCTCACCTCATATAGTTTCCTTTAGAAAGTCTTTCACCTTAGAGTTGACCTATAATGTTTGATTTAGGATCATAATAATTTCTTGTTAGAAATAAAATTTGTCAACTTTTTGGTAAATTGTTTATTGAGTAGCTATTAGAGCAAGAAGTTGAAGTGATGGTGTCTAGAAAGGGTCAGAGCTTGGGGGCTGGCAATATTTTCCTCCGCCGCACTAGCTTGGTCACGAGGACTCCTGAGCTCATATGACCTGGCCTGGCCTGATCTGAAACGGACAGATCAAAATAGTCTACCCTTAGACATATTCCCTTATTGTTGAGTAACCTTTGTAACCCTTATATGATGATTTGATTTCTTTTCTCAAACAAAAATCATCTAGTAATCCCTAAGTATCTTATGTGAGCCTTAGATTTCCATGTTTAGGGTTTAGTGTACCCTATGCTATACCTTGAGTTGGAAGATAGATTTTAGTAAGACCTTTCATGTTGGGCTTTATACCCTTAAAATAGTTTGACTTAGTCAACCCTTTGAGTGGAAAGGTAGTGTTAGTACCTTGTTAGGTTTTGGAGTTGTTGATTTCGAGGACGAAATCCTCTTTAGGGGGTTGGAGTCCCTCAATGTCTTGAAATCAAGAAACCCTAACTCCTTAGACATGGGAATAGAGAGCTTATGTGTTTAGAGTTTAATAAACCTAATATGATTGTAATTCATCTTGTTTGCTTATGAACAAATGGATAAGTCATGTAATCCATATGCTTGAACCTTAATATATTCTTGATGCACATAATCATTAATTATTCATATGTGGATATACATAGTTTTGAGTAAGTCACCCTAATGATAAAATGTGTATGATACACCCTACGGATGCTTTATCATGTTAGGGTCATGTTGACCTGAACCCTAAGATGTAATCATATAGCCTTGACAACATATGTATATATATACCCTTCATGCCTTTCATGATACTTTAGTGACATTAGGTGTCATCTCATGATATACCTTAATGCATGTAAATGGATTATAATCACTTAATCATATTTGTGACCTAATTATCAACACATGTTAGGCATAGCACCTTGTTGACTAAAATACATCCCATTGATCATCTTATTGGTTTATGAATAAAATCAGTAATAAGATGATGAGTAATTAGATTCATATAATGTGAGGTTAATTCATAGTAATTAGAGTTGTGAGAGAAAATGATTAGTGATGTCATGGATATGAGTATGTTAGATGTTGTGACCATATGTTCCTTGGAGATAAGCCATATACCCTTAGACTTGTGATTATATTAATAATTTGTTGGATAAAATTAAATGGCATAATCCCACATGATGTAGTTATTGGGTAATGATGTTGAGTTATTTAGGTTTTTGACCTAATACATTAATTGTTGTTGGGATTGGTTTAGTATAGGTTGTAATGGCCTTGTAAACCCTAATTGTGCTTAAAACCCTTAATGAGGGAGATACCCATGTTATAATATTGAGATATAATTGTTTTGGATAAAATGTGGCACAAGTGATAGTATAATAGATATGTTGCCTTTTCATGATAGAGTTTATGCAACAAGATGTTATGTTGGGTTTGATAAAGGCTATAGGTTTTGTGGAAACCTTAGTAATACCTGACTTATGTAGATTTTATGTGGTACCCTAGATTAAGGGTTATAACCTAGTTGTTTATGGTTGGGATGTTACACACTCACCCTCTCTTTCCTCTTGTTGTGATTTCGGGGACGAAATCCTCTTTAAGGGGTGGTGTGCTGTAACATACTGAAATTCAGGGTCTTCCCTACAATTTACCCACTTTTGAGCTTTTCTTTTCCTTTTAGTCCATTTGGACCTTTTCCATAAATTTCCCATCCTTTATAATCATTTTTGGACTCCTTGTGCATTTTGAGCACAATTTGATGTTTAAATCACTATTTACCCTCTTTTATGATGATTGATGGGTGTTTTCACAAATAACCCACATTAGGAGATAAGTTAGGGTTAATTATGTAATTTGGTCTTTAATGGGATAATATAGTATATTATATTTATTTGGAGCTTTTTGGATAAATATATTAATAATAATATGTAATGTAATTAATTATGATTGTAATTAACCTTTATTGTTTCTCTCTCCTCGAAATATGATTTTAATTCATAATAATATGTTATTTTGTTAAGTAATGATTATTTGTACCCTAATGTGTTTTATACCTCTAGATTACTCACATGTTTCTCATTAATAGCCTTTTCATATAATTCCTTGATTTTAATATATTATTATACTCTTTTATGAGTTATATATTTTTTTAATGGCCATATTATGTATTAAACGAGATTCTAATTATATAGCATCGTTCTATATGTTAATATGAGCATGTGGTTCAATTTTGGTGGCTTTTGGAGTTGTTTTGGCCCTTCAAATCCTTTTTATTAGCTTTCAATATAGTATAACTATAATGCATTAATCGATGTCATTTATTCATCAGTAACGCTAAGGTTCGGAGTTATTTAATCTGTCACGCGCCCCTTGGAAGCGATCCAACGGCCACGATCTGACCCACTCCGATCTGGTGGCTCTCCCACTTTCTCCTTCCTCCAGCCGCTCGCGGGTCAGGGAACAGTCCCGACCCCTTGCTTGCTCGGTTCCGTTCTCCCACTCCTCTCCACCGATTCGTGTGATTCTTTGCCCGTTGTCTTCGTCGCGTCTCCCCGAGTCCAACATGCTATCAATCGACACCTACCTATCACTAGTCATGAAACGCCCAAACCCGACAACCTTCCTCTCTCCACCTCTGTGTCGCAGAGGCGACTGGAGTTCTCCTCCGACCTGATTTAATGGGCCGTCGAGCACCCTTAAGTCTCAAGCTTTCCATTACCTTAAACAATTTCTCCTGGATTGCCCTAGAGCTCACCGACCAACTCAGTTTTCCTTTCCGACGACCACGGCGGAGAGACGGCACCTCCGACCACTTCGGACCAATTGCTTCCTGGGTGAGCATCCTCGACCTCCCCTCCATCTTTTCGCCTTTTTTTTTACCTCGCGATGGCCCCGATTGCTCTATCCTATAGAGCTGCCGTGGAGCAGCCGCCGCCACCTGCTTGTTTGTGCTCTGGAGCTTCTCCGCCTCCGCCAACACTCGGGTTCTACTCTTCGCCACCCCACGAACCTGTGGGTGTCGTTCGTGTTGAGTTTCGTTGAGTTGTCAGGTGTCTCCGCAGTCCCTCGTCTTCCCCTGTTTCCCGGCCACCTGGAACCCTATCCCTGCTCTCCTGAGCATGAGAGAACTCGGACGTGTGTCCTCTGGGTTCGTGGGGGTATGGGGAGTCTACTCCCAGTCTTGATCGATGGTTTTGGGCCCATACACGAGCTGGAGCAATGCAGCTCAAACTCCAGATCGCTGCTCCCTCACCATTGTTGCGAGTAGAAGAAGCCGGGTCAGGATATGACCAGGGTGCCCACTCCCCTGCAAATGGAGGATTTATTCCACAGGGGCAGTACCGACTTTTCACAACAAGTTTTTGATTCCTCGCTGTAACGATTGTTATGATCATATGACTAAAATGCCCTCGTCAATTTAATTGATTTGATTTAACAAGTAAGGGTAGTTTAGTCTTTTCCCCTGTCATTTACATCGATTTGTATTTCGATTTATATACCTATGACACTATGGTTTTCTTGATTTCTGATTGGTCGGATTTACTTAATTCATAGTAAATCAACCATTGGTCAGAAAAATATGAATAAATAGTCGATGGAAAGGATTTTTAACGTAGAATCTGATTTTATGATTTTTGAGACCTGATTCTCAAGGGTTTTCCGAAGTTTTCTTTGAATGGCATTTTTAGTATGTAAATGTTTTAAAATACATAATTAATTCATTTTAACTCTGTTTTATATAATAAAATATGTTTTCTTATTCATGAGAATATGACCAATCATTTGGGCTTGGTTTTGAACTCTAAATCGTAGTTTTGTAAAATTAGGGTTTTTCTTATGATTTATGTCTTTATATATATTAATACATGTGTTATGTTTGTAACCAAGATATTATGGGATGGTGATACTATCTGTTTGGTGGATATGATGGTAATGTATTTAATCTAAGGTATGTGAAGCCTATTTTATGTATGTGACTCCTATGTATGTGCACCCTATTATGTATGTGAAACTTATTTAGTATGTGGCTCCTATGTATGTGCACCCTATTATGTATGTGGCTCCTATGTATGTGCAACCTATTTTTTATGTGAATCATATATATATGTGAACATCCATGGTGAATGTGAATCTATGTGGGATGATTATTATGCAAACTACCAATCTTTCAGTTGGGATTTTATCCAACCCCACTCATTATTGTGCTAGCCTCATTTTCCCTCTAATTGCATTTATTGGCTCTTAACTTATTTTATGCTTCTAATACCATTGTTGGCTCATCTTTTGAAATACTTGGAAATCTTATATATATTGTGGTTGTTCTTGTGGCTCATTTAAGTGTAAATCATGAATCTTGTTGTTGCCTATGTGGCTCATTCTTTTGGAATTATTTGGAACATTATATAATGTTGGTGCTTGTTGACTCTTCTAATTCTTGGAACTCTTGGATATGGTTGTGACCTATGATGGTATTATTACTTATTTGTTTGGGTTTTATTCCCAATGCTATATTGCATCTTGTTTACTTTTCACTATGCTGCCAAGTGGATGTTTATGCATGATATAGTTATTGGCCAATTGACAATGTAGTGTACATGAGTACAAACCACCCACAGGGCACTGGGGTTTTAGTCCCCCTGCCGGGCACTGGGGTTTTAGTCCCCCTGCCATTTTATATATTAGGCACTGGGGTTTTAGTCCCCCTACCACTTTTTAGGCACTGGGGTTTTAGTCCCCCTGCCATTGGTGAGGTCCGATAGGTGCCTCACCCTACATTGAGAGGATGTTGATTCATAATTTATATTCATGCAAATGTGATAATTGTTGATATTTAAATGTGGCAGTTTCTCTCTCTCATATTCATATATTTGCCTCATTTCTTTTGAAATCTCTTATCGTAGAGAATCTTTTATATTGCAAAGCTTTTTATTATTATTGGTCCTATTCCTTTTGATTGACACATACCTTGTTTATCTTTCTCTTGCTGGATGACCCCAACCATCCAGGTTAGGATCAGAGTGTGCATGGAAGCTTGGTGAACCTAAGGCTAAGGATAGGACAAGAAAGATGAAGAATATATAGTATATGATCATAGTTGCTTTTATGTTATGTAGTTGTTTAGTTTGGAGACAATGTTGTATTAGTTAAGTCTTCCTCTACCTAGATCCTAGTTGTTTTTGTATAAAGATGTACTCCCATTTGGGAAAATTTTATATTGTACTCTTTATACTGTTTGAATAATGTCAAGATTTTATTCTTCTGCTGCCATACTTTTGATGATTTTGTTTATCATGTTTAATAGTAGAGACTATGGGTCTTTACAACATGGTATCAGAGCATCAAGGTAGTCGGATTCTTGACTAGTTCAAAATTGTCTCCTAGATAGAACCTCTCACCTCATATAGTTTCCTTTAGAAAGTCTTTCACCTTAGAGTTGACCTATAATGTTTGATTTAGGATCATAATAATTTCTTGTTAGAAATAAAATTTGTCAACTTTTTGGTAAATTGTTTATTGAGTAGCTATTAGAGCAAGAAGTTGAAGTGATGGTGTCTAGAAAGGGTCAGAGCTTGGGGGCTGGCAATATTTTCCTCCGCCGCACTAGCTTGGTCACGAGGACTCCTGAGCTCATATGACCTGGCCTGGCCTGATCTGAAACGGACAGATCAAAATAGTCTACCCTTAGACATATTCCCTTATTGTTGAGTAACCTTTGTAACCCTTATATGATGATTTGATTTCTTTTCTCAAACAAAAATCATCTAGTAATCCCTAAGTATCTTATGTGAGCCTTAGATTTCCATGTTTAGGGTTTAGTGTACCCTATGCTATACCTTGAGTTGGAAGATAGATTTTAGTAAGACCTTTCATGTTGGGCTTTATACCCTTAAAATAGTTTGACTTAGTCAACCCTTTGAGTGGAAAGGTAGTGTTAGTACCTTGTTAGGTTTTGGAGTTGTTGATTTCGAGGACGAAATCCTCTTTAGGGGGTTGGAGTCCCTCAATGTCTTGAAATCAAGAAACCCTAACTCCTTAGACATGGGAATAGAGAGCTTATGTGTTTAGAGTTTAATAAACCTAATATGATTGTAATTCATCTTGTTTGCTTATGAACAAATGGATAAGTCATGTAATCCATATGCTTGAACCTTAATATATTCTTGATGCACATAATCATTAATTATTCATATGTGGATATACATAGTTTTGAGTAAGTCACCCTAATGATAAAATGTGTATGATACACCCTACGGATGCTTTATCATGTTAGGGTCATGTTGACCTGAACCCTAAGATGTAATCATATAGCCTTGACAACATATGTATATATATACCCTTCATGCCTTTCATGATACTTTAGTGACATTAGGTGTCATCTCATGATATACCTTAATGCATGTAAATGGATTATAATCACTTAATCATATTTGTGACCTAATTATCAACACATGTTAGGCATAGCACCTTGTTGACTAAAATACATCCCATTGATCATCTTATTGGTTTATGAATAAAATCAGTAATAAGATGATGAGTAATTAGATTCATATAATGTGAGGTTAATTCATAGTAATTAGAGTTGTGAGAGAAAATGATTAGTGATGTCATGGATATGAGTATGTTAGATGTTGTGACCATATGTTCCTTGGAGATAAGCCATATACCCTTAGACTTGTGATTATATTAATAATTTGTTGGATAAAATTAAATGGCATAATCCCACATGATGTAGTTATTGGGTAATGATGTTGAGTTATTTAGGTTTTTGACCTAATACATTAATTGTTGTTGGGATTGGTTTAGTATAGGTTGTAATGGCCTTGTAAACCCTAATTGTGCTTAAAACCCTTAATGAGGGAGATACCCATGTTATAATATTGAGATATAATTGTTTTGGATAAAATGTGGCACAAGTGATAGTATAATAGATATGTTGCCTTTTCATGATAGAGTTTATGCAACAAGATGTTATGTTGGGTTTGATAAAGGCTATAGGTTTTGTGGAAACCTTAGTAATACCTGACTTATGTAGATTTTATGTGGTACCCTAGATTAAGGGTTATAACCTAGTTGTTTATGGTTGGGATGTTACACACTCACCCTCTCTTTCCTCTTGTTGTGATTTCGGGGACGAAATCCTCTTTAAGGGGTGGTGTGCTGTAACATACTGAAATTCAGGGTCTTCCCTGCAATTTACCCACTTTTGAGCTTTTCTTTTCCTTTTAGTCCATTTGGACCTTTTCCATAAATTTCCCATCCTTTATAATCATTTTTGGACTCCTTGTGCATTTTGAGCACAATTTGATGTTTAAATCACTATTTACCCTCTTTTATGATGATTGAGGGGTGTTTTCACAAATAACCCACATTAGGAGATAAGTTAGGGTTAATTATGTAATTTGGTCTTTAATGGGATAATATAGTATATTATATTTATTTGGAGCTTTTTGGATAAATATATTAATAATAATATGTAATGTAATTAATTATGAGTGTAATTAATCTTTGTTGTTTCTCTCTCCTCGAAATATGATTTTAATTTATAATAATATGTTATTTTGTTAAGTAATGATTATTTGTACCCTAATGTGTTTTATACCTCGAGATTACTCACATGTTTCTCATTAATAGCCTTTTCATATAATTCCTTGATTTTAATATATTATTATACTCTTTTATGAGTTATATATTTTTTTAATGGCCATATTATGTATTAAACGAGATTCTAATTATATAGCATCGTTCTATATGTTAATATGAGCATGTGGTTCAATTTTGGTGGCTTTTGGAGTTGTTTTGGCCCTTCAAATCCTTTTTATTAGCTTTCAATATAGTATAACTATAATGCATTAATCGATGTCATTTATTCATCAGTAACGCTAAGGTTCGGAGTTATTTAATCTGTCACGCGCCCCTTGGAAGCGATCCAACGGCCACGATCTGACCCGCTCCGATCTGGTGGCTCTCCCACTTTCTCCTTCCTCCAGCCGCTCGCGGGTCAGGGAACAGTCCCGACCCCTTGCTTGCTCGGTTCCGTTCTCCCACTCCTCTCCACCGATTCATGTGATTCTTTGCCCGTTGTCTTCGTTGCGTCTCCCCGAGTCCAACATGCTATCACTCGACACCTACCTATCACTAGTCATGAAACGCCCAAACCCGACAACCTTCCTCTCTCCACCTCTGTGTCGCAGAGGCGACTGGAGTTCTCCTCCGACCTATTTAATGGGCCGTCGAGCACCCTTAAGTCTCGAGCTTTCCATTACCTCAAACAATTTCTCCTGGATTGCCCTAGAGCTCACCGACCAACTCAGTTTTCCTTTCCGACGACCACGGCGGAGAGACGGCACCTCCGACCACTTCGGACCAATTGCTTCCTGGGTGAGCATCCTCGACCTCCCCTCCATCTTTTTGCCTTTTTGTTTTACCTCGCGATGGCCCCGATTGCTCTGTCCTATAGAGCTGCCGTGGAGCAGCCACCGCCACCTGCTTGTTTGTGCTCTGGAGCTTCTCCGCCGCCGCCAACGCTCGGGTTCTACTCTTCGCCACCCCACGAACCTGTGGGTGTCGTTCGTGTTGAGTTTCGTTGAGTTGTCAGGTGTCTCCGCAGTCCCTCGTCTTCCCCTGTTTCCCGGCCACTTGGAACCCTATCCCTGCTCTCCTGAGCATGAGAGAACTCGGACGTGTGTCCTCTGGGTTCGTGGGGGTATGGGGAGTCTACTCCCAGTCTTGATCGATGGTTTTGGGCCCATACACGAGTTGGAGCAATGCAGCTCAAACTCCAGATCGCTGCTCCCTCGCCATTGTTGCGAGTAGAAGAAGCCGGGTCAGGATATGACCAGGGTGCACACTCCCCTACAAATGGAGGATTTATTCCACAGGGGTAGTACCGAATTTTCACAACAGGTTTTTGATTCCTCGCTGTAACGATTGTTATGATCATATGACTAAAATGCCCTCGTCAATTTAGTTGATTTGATTTAACAAGCAAGGGTAGTTTAGTCTTTTCCCCTGTCATTTACATCGATTTGTATTTTGATTTATATACCTATGACACTATGGTTTTCTTGATTTCTGATTGGTCGGATTTACTTAATTCATAGTAAATCAACCATTGGTCAGAAAAATATGAATAAATAGTCGATGGAATGGATTTTTAACGTAGAATCTGATTTTATGATTTTTGAGACCTGATTCTCAAGGGTTTTCCGAAGTTTTCTTTGAATGGCATTTTTAGTATGTAAATGTTTTAAAATACATAATTAATTCATTTTAACTCTGTTTTATATAATAAAATATGTTTTCTTATTCATGAGAATATGACCAATCGTTTGGGCTTGGTTTTGAACTCTAAATCGTAGTTTTGTAAAATTAGGGTTTTTCTTATGATTTATGTCTTTATATATATTAATACATGTGTTATGTTTGTAACCAGGATATTATGGGATGGTGATACTATCTATTTGGTGGATATGATGGTAATGTATTTAATCTAAGGTATGTGAAGCCTATTTTATGTATGTGACTCCTATGTATGTGCACCCTATTATGTATGTGAAACTTATTTAGTATGTGGCTCCTATGTATGTGCACCCTATTATGTATGTGGCTCCTATGTATGTGCAACCTATTTTTTATGTGAATCATATATATATGTGAACATCCATGGTGAATGTGAATCTATGTGGGATGATTATTATGCAAACTACCAATCTTTCAGTTGGGATTTTATCCAACCCCACTCATTATTGTGCTAGCCTCATTTTCCCTCTAATTGCATTTATTGGCTCTTAACTTATTTTATGCTTCTAATACCATTGTTGGCTCATATTTTGAAATACTTGGAAATCTTATATATATTGTGGTTGTTCTTGTGGCTCATTTGAGTGTAAATCATGAATCTTGTTGTTGCCTATGTGGCTCATTCTTTTGGAATTATTTGGAACATTATATAATGTTGGTGCTTGTTGACTCTTCTAATTCTTGGAACTCTTGGATATGGTTGTGACCTATGATGGTATTATTACTTATTTGTTTGGGTTTTATTCCCAATGCTATATTGCATCTTGTTTACTTTTCACTATGCTGCCAAGTGGATGTTTATGCATGATATAGTTATTGGCCAATTGACAATGTAGTGTACATGAGTACAAACCACCCACAGGGCACTGGGGTTTTAGTCCCCCTGTCGGGCACTGGGGTTTTAGTCCCCCTGCCATTTTATATATTAGGCACTAGGGTTTTAGTCCCCCTGCCACTTTTTAGGCACTGGGGTTTTAGTCCCCCTGCCATTGGTGAGGTCCGGTAGGTGCCTCACCCTACATTGAGAGGGTGTTGAGTCATAATTTATATTCATGCAAATGTGATACTTGTTGATATTTAAATGTGGCGGTTTCTCTCTCTCATATTCATATATTTGCCTCATTTCTTTTGAAATCTCTTATCGTAGAGAATCTTTTATATTGCAAAGCTTTTTATTATTATTGGTCCTATTCCTTTTGATTGACACATACCTTGTTTATCTTTCTCTTGCTGGATGACCCCAACCATCCAGGTTAGGATTAGAGTGTGCATGGAAGCTTGGTGAACCTAAGGCTAAGGATAGGACAAGAAAGATGAAGAACATATAGTATATGATCATAGTTGCTTTTATGTTATGTAGTTGTTTAGTTTGGAGACAATGTTGTATTAGTTAAGTCTTCCTCTACCTAGATCCTAGTTGTTTTTGTATAAAGATGTACTCCCATTTGGGAAAAATTTATATTGTACTCTTTATACTTTTTGAATAATGTCAAGATTTTATTCTTCCGCTGCCATACTTTTGATGATTTTGTTTATCATGTTTAATAGTAGAGACTATGGGTCTTTACAGTTAATGTTTCACTGGGGGTATGGAAACTTGACCCATTTTCCATATCTTATATTCTTTTGTTATAAATTGCTATTCACATAGATTTTTGGATTTATTGTCAATTGATTGAATTACATGCTATTTAAATTATCAACCTATCATTCATGACTATTAGTATCATAAATGTAAAGACCTTATAAAATAGGATTAGAATACCAATCATATTATTGAATTGCAAATGAAACCATAGTAGAGAGTTCTCCAAGACAATGAGTTAAGGATCCATAGATAATAAGACATCAAGACTACAAATATGTCCTTGTAAATCACTTCTCTTAGTTAAGCTAAAAATCAAAATTATTCATAATAACATTATCCTTTAGGTTTGAACGTAGATCTATATTGCAAGAAGACATGTCCACTTGCGGGTGATTATTAGTGTTCATTAGATTAAGTAAAAACTTAGGGACTTCTCCTTTTGTAAATTTCATGTGTTATAATTTACCACATCCAGTTTTGGCATCGTTGTTGGGGACAATGAGACTTTTAGGAATTTTATTCTATTGAGATAAAGTTAGGATTTAATTTCTTTCTATTTTTTATAATTTTAATTTGTTTTTGCGATTGTTACTTGTTTTATAATTTCTTAGTTTATTTTTGTAATTGTTACTATTATCAAATCCTTAACTTGTTTTTTTACTTTGTAGTTTGTTTTTTTTATAATTATTAGTTTAGTTCTACAATTTCTATTTTCTAGCTTAGATTGCTGAGTTGATTTACTCTTCGAGACTTTGACAATTTCTTGTTTTCCTGTCTTTGTATTCATTAAACTACCTTTTTCCTCTATTGAGCCTGATAACTATTTTTGTATTTTTTTGGTATTCAAATCATATGAAGTGGTCAGGACCACTGCTAAAGCAATGTCAAGTATGTGGTTATTACAACTATGCATTAGTAAACTTTCCCGACACTCCACCACATTATAAGATGGTTGTTATAACCCCAATTTTTGGGTTCTTTTGAAGAGAAATGTAATTTCTCATATTAAAGATATTGGAACCAATAATGGTGTGACTTGATTTGAATCAATGAATTTCATTTAAAATAGCCTTGTTGATTTATTTGTGGGCTTTATTGGCTATTGGGCCCAATAACAAGGAAAAGACAAAAGAAACTCCATTATTAATAAGAAATGGAGAAAAGAAAAATGTAGAAACCTCTAGAAGGCAAAATAATATAATCCAAAGTTGGCATTCTTGCCTCTTGGGTTCCTTGAGTTCCAAGGAGTCCAAAGTTGTAAAGAAAATGCAATAAGAATAGAAAAGATCAATTAAGTATTTCTTTATTAAGAAAGAAATTGAAAACAATGATAAATGTGGGAAATAAGTGGAAAGAGGTATAATTGAGTTATCCTTGGTGGAATTTTGTATCCCAAGGATTCCTAATACCAATGAGGAAAATAAAAGAGAAATAAATAGAAATCCTCAAATAGAGATATTTTAATGAAGAAATAAAAAGATAAGGAGAATATGTGAAAGAGACATAAATAAAAGGATAAAAGCAAGTAGATATTCCCCAATGTGGAAATCCGTGCCTTGATGATTTCTTGAGTTCCAAGGGATTCAAGAAAATATCTTGGGAGAGAAGGAAACCTTCTCATCCATTGTAATTTGTTCCCCAAATTTCGTACAAAGCTAGATAATGCCAAGACAAACCTTCCCTTAAAATTTGAGTTAAAAAGGAGCAAGGGTTTGGAAGATACGAAATTTTCAAGTTACCTTAAAATTGGGAATTATTCTGAATTAGGAAAATACTTTCCTTTGTGTTTGATCGCGAGCAATGAGGTCCGTTGGATCTTGGTCCAACGTGGGACACTCATCGTCTAAGTCCTGAGTGGACTAGGACTCTGCAAGTTATAGGGAGAATTTCCCATCTTGATTTCTTGTGATCTAGAAGATATGACAGCCTCTTGATAGTCCCTTTGGACTCAGGAGAGGAAACCACGGGGATTCATCCCTATTTTGTTTAGGTTTGGTCATTGTATTGGGAAATACCCAATCCTCGCGAACCTGACCTCGATCCTATATATTGGGGAGGGTGAAGGAGGGGACCAATGTCTCTCTTTGCTATTCCAATCTCTGCGGTGGAGTGCAAGGGTCGACTTTGCACTTTTGATTGCCTAGTTCACCCTGACCTATACCCTCGACACCACAACAAACCTCGCTGAAGTCCGGTGAGTAGGGGGCGACCTTGGCGAGGCTCGGGCAACAAATTGAACCTGCAGTCGACTTCAAAGGAGGGAGGTGAAGCTCCCTGACCTATCACCTTGCTCACAGGAGACCTAGAGCCCAGAGTCAACTCCTCAGTTGACCATCAGAGCTGTTGTGCTTGGCGCAAGGTGGAAGACGAAGACCTTTGGTCTTTTACGGTTTTGCCCATCACCTCCTTCTGTTGGATTAAGGTCAGTTTGGTCCTTCGCCTATTTCTAATCGACTTAGCACGTGTGATCCTGGTCGATGGATCCTAAAGTGGACTAGCGGAACACGGATCAAACGATCCACATTTTTCTGAAAAATGCTAATAAATCAAATAAAAGGGTTTTCCTTATAAAAAGCATATCTTGAGCTAGAGAATTCAGATGAAGAAAGTTAAAACATTAAAAATGATCAGAAAAATACGAGGGTTACAATTAAAATAGCTTGGGAACAGTACTTATAATATGAAATTAGGGTTTCCTATTGCTAAAAGATGAACTTAGAATCTTTTGTGAAAGAAAGATGAAATAATTAGGGTTTGTAAGTGATTTTATAGAATTAGGGTTTAAAGTAATAAAAATAAAGTAAAAGTGGAGTGAGACCCTAATTATGGTCAAAACCCTAAGAAGGGGCTAGTAACCCTAGGGCACGATTAGGCCTATTAGACTTGAATACCATGATCCATAATAGAAAATATTGGATGTATATTTCAGGACTGAATTGTGTGCTTGCTTTCTTGATTCTGGATTACTTGCTTGTTTGGATTATTCCTGCACCTGAGTCTTCCTGATAGGTATGTGGTTAAATATGGATAATCACATTAGTTTCCCGAGGGTTTTCTGAATGTTTCCTCACAATGAATGCAACCAAAATAGTTAGATGTTCATACTTGCAAAATTATAAAGTCACTATCATTATCAAAATTATAAGGAAGTGTGTATTCTTGCACCTACATGCCACCCTGATGGATGATGCCAAAGGTCAAGCCCAGGATGGGTAGACCCATAGGAACCATGAGTGGTGACCCCAGGCACCAAGCTCGGGAATGAGAAGGTGGCCTATGATATAACATGACTATAGGGCACGATGAGTGGTGACCCCAGGCACCAGGCTCGGGATTGAGAAGGTGGCCTTAAGTCATTGGAAAAAGAAACCCTAAGGTGGGTATTCCAGGATCAGGGCAAAAGCGGTGGAGAATGTCATACTGGAAAGTGTATATTGGCTTGTTAATTATCTTGATTGTGATAGTTAGATTGTTATCCATAAATGAAAATTTTGGTTGTCCCCACATACCAGTATATTTCGATATGCTGACCAACGTTTTGTTTGTCGGCGTTTTAGGTACAACCCTGAAATGAACAAATAGTAAAGTGACACATTGTGAAACTAAGAAATAAAGTGCAAGGCGGATTAAATAGAGTAGATGCAAGCTTGGATAAATAGATTTCTAAAGTTTTAAATGGTATGTGAAGTTTTATTTTAGTACAAGATTTCAGTTTAGTTAGTAGAATTTCACAATTATTAGTGATTATTTGTCAAACCTTTGATCTGATTTATTGGGATAACAACTCTGATCTCTTGGTCTCCCTTAAGTGGGGGTTATCGGGAGACGGGGTCGTTAAAATTGGTATCCGAGCATAGGTTCCTCATGTAATCATTAATAATTATTAAATTTTACAAATTCCATATAACCGAGGGAGTCATTAGAGGATTTTTCGAAAGACTGAGGTGTCTAGAAAAGGATCACATCCAGGGGTTGGAAAGATTTTCCTACGCACCGCTAGTCTTAATACAAGGACTCCCGGATTGTGTGACTGCCTGGCTGATGTCTTAGGATATGACTCGAAATAAGATACCTTTAGGACTCTATCATCTTGTCCATCCCTTCTCAACTCAAATTCTGTTAAGGACCTTAAGGATTAGGACTTTCTCTCTTTTCCTCACCCTCTTGAGGTATGGGTAAGGTTAATAAGGTCTAAGTAATCCTCTACCAAATTAATTTGAATCATGTAAATAAGATGTCATGGACATAAGCTTACTAGATTAAGCCTAAACTAAAGAGTAGATATATACATGCCTAGGTCGTATGACATACGTTGCATGCCCTCAAGAGAGACCTGAGGCTAGATCTTCTTATCAGGAGGGTATGTAAAGAGAGTTAGTCTTGGAGGTAGATACCTCCATCATAAGTAGAGACCTGGCACATCCTCTAGGGATGATGTTAACCCTAACCCTAAGTCAAGGTTAGAGAGAGAGATGACATGATGAGTTAGATGTCATGGTTGACTGGGTGTTTGGTTGGACATGCCTTTGGGATGCCATTGGAGGTTAGATGACCTAGTAACTTTGGTGACCCAACCCTAAAGAGGGTCATGCATGTTAGAGCGAAGGATAGCTCCTTCATTGGTGGGGTTAGAGAAGAACCTATAGAACCCTATGGGCTTATGCAAGTAGGGTATAGCTTACACCCAGAGTATGTCAGTAGTACTGACAGTAGGTTGAAACCCTAGCCAGGAGAGTATGATGGACAACTTATGAAATAAGCATAAAGGGTTATGGATGATCTTGAGCAAACATAAGTTCGAGCATAGGTTTCACCCATGTAGAGATATGCTTGTGAGATTGATTCTTCGTGGAGAGAGGACCTCTGGTAGTAAGGTTGGATGTGGAGTTAGATCTAGAGAGAGAAAGTAGGACTCAAGCAAGAAGGTTGGAAGCTTAGATTCCGAGACATGAGGAACAACGGAGGGTTGAGGATGATGCGACCTAAGTGGATGATAATGGTTGCCTCATGTTGACCCTAGAGGCTGATGATATCTTGGTTTCCTTTAGAGGAACCAAACCCTAGGGAGAGGATGATGCTTCTGGAACCTATGTACCTATGGTATAGGAGTTTACCTACTGAGATGAGACAAAGAGTGCCTTAGACCCTGAGGAGGTTTAAGTAGCAAGTTGTGAGGCCTTGTACCTTGTTGGTTTCCCTTGAGGAGGACTTAACTCTAAGGTGCTTCTCGAATAAAAGGATCATGAGTGTACATGACATACCTTGGACATGTTTGGTTTGTGGTTAAGAGGTTGAGAATGCAGTTGGACACCCAAAGGTGAACTTAGGGTTCCTAGGCCTAAGAGGGGAAGTAGTGCACCGGATGCTCTTGATGAGATTTGAGTCTCTATAGTTTCGAGCATGGTACTCCTCATGGTTGGAGGAGAGATAAACCCCTTAAGTTTAATGTATGTTTGATGAACCCCTCACAGCTAAGTTGATGACATGTAAAGGTATGATTTGGATCTAGTGTTGAGGAATGAAAACAAGTCTGACCTAGCTTGGTCTAGTAGTGTGGCGACACATCCCGCTATCACACAGACCATGAGGTGCCACGCGAAAACGTGCGGAAAACACCATAAACCACTAATTACCAAAAACATAGATTAATTAAAACCAATTTCAGAAAGCATATAAACTAAGAAACTATTACATTCAGATCCTCATCCTGCAAGAAAACAGGTTATATAAACATATACAAGTCTTGATACGTTTTCACAGCTTAGAAGATCAGCTGTCTTGTCATCACGTGAATTCATCACCTGTTTATTTACACATAACGGCCCACATCTGGCCAACAACAGGATATACAAAGCTTCAATAGTTATACATCATAAAACAATGTCAAAACACCTCCAAGGACCTGAGAGTACAGGGATGACTCTAAGACTCTACTACAAAACAACCAAAATAGCAGCATATCCATCTCTTGCCTTCTACTGCTCGTCTTGCTGCTCGGCCGCAACTCCGTGACCACCACCACGTCTAGCTCGAACACCTAAAAAGGTTGTAAACCAGTGGGGTGAGACACACCGTCCCAGTAAGAAACATAACTCCCCACCAAAACCATAAAACCTCAGGAAGATTAAAGCAACAACAATAGATAACTGATAAAGTGTAGAATAAGAGCAGTCTATAGAGAAAGATTGTTATTACCATCAAGCTTATCATGATGTACGAAATACATATAACCACATATTTCTTTATGGAACATGATCGACAAGATAAGATTTATAAGATCTTACCATCTAACATAAGAGGTGTATAAGTAACTGCAAGTATAACAAGATCAACTACACAAGCAAGGCTTCAAACAATGTTCCGTGTTTTTCCTTAAGCAATAAATACTAGTCGGCTGGATTACATATTATTATGCCCTGTGGAAGTGAGTCGTACCGCTCAAATCCATCAGACAACTACGAAACCCGGAGCCGGTGCCATACAAGGTCAATGGAAGAGCTGGAATCCACGACCACCCACCTTGTGGTCAGTGTACGAGAACCAAAGTAGGACCGCAGTCTCATGCTTAAGTGGCCTCAGCCACAGGGCCAGCTCCCACAAGCTACCCTTTCTCTATCCCACCTTGGTACAGGTCTCGGCGCTAGTAAATCTGAGCCACGAGCCAGTTCACCGTGCTCCCTGAGCCATGAACACATTCATGCTCATCACACTGAGCCATGGGCCTATTCACCATGCTCTATATATCTCGAGTCTGCAACCGCAGCTGCACTTGAATCCTCTTTATTTTAGGCTAGGATAAACCTTGGATATTCAACAATATGTGCTCTGGGTTAACCCATAGGAGAACATGTTTCACCATCACCAGCTACTGACGATGATGGATCTATGGCCAGGGCAACTACATGATATGTTCCATTGTGATTAGTTAGCATATTTTAAGAGGATTGTTGAGGCAACCAGGTTGTAACACATGCATAAAATAAAGCTACATTGTCATCACCACCATCACAACATCCTGGGATCTCAATCCCTCATCACAAGAGACCACTTCCTCATAAGGCATTCTCATCACTGGGGATAACAATCCCAGATCTCATCACCAGAGGATAACACCTCAACTTAGGCACCTTCGCCATCTCAGGTCCTCAGACAAAAACACATAAGACTAGTGATACAGATTATCTCATCATCAAGAGTGATCATTCAAAATAGTGTTATTCAAACATATATATCTCATAACCCTTTACCTGGATATGCATCTGCATGAAACACCTACATGGTTAGTATACACAATCATAGAGATAACTAAAACCATCATAGATTAATAGAATGATCATATTGTCAATATAGGGTAAGATTGATGATTGCATGCTTTATCATTCCTGCCTCATACATGTGACCATAGACATGGGTCACATCGTCATGCGAAGCATCTCATATACTTCCAAGCTTATCATCACTCATCATTATAGATACATGATTCAAGATTATCAAAAACACATGTAGTATCATGGCATTAGAGTTTAGATATGTTATGTTTTCATAGGTGTATTATACTATATCAACCACCTTACTGTTATCAAACAGGCCAAAGGTGCACAAACCATAAACCATAACTTTTAACAACAAAGATATAATCGCATAATAAGGAACTATCATATGGATTTCTGGATGAGACATAACCCTCACTAGAAGTACCCACTACCCTCACATGAAGTGTGATGGGCAGGGAAACTTCCCTCATATCGCCCAAGCCTTCTAGCCACATATCGATGAAGCAAAGGTAAGAGTGTCGGGCTACCACCTCAAGGTGTATCGTGCAACCCTAGGTGTCGTTCATCCATGTGTCGTGCACCTATGTGTCGTACAACTAGGGTTAGGGTTACCATCTATCACTATATCGGGCATCACCACCAATCCATGACGCCCAACACAAAGCTAGTCCACAGCTCCATAATGACAAGGTGTGACGGCACCGAGCCACTACCGAAGCCAGGTGTATCGGGTAGGGAACTCAACAAGGTATGACACCCGACACACAAATGTATCGCCCAACCAACCTAGCCTCAACCTATCGACCAACCCACAAGGAAAAGACCAAGGTATATCACCCAACACAACATCAACATATCAACCATAACTCTAGTCCAAGGAAGGGTATCGGGCGGAACCATCCCCAAGCCATATCGTGCAAGATGCAACTCAGCAAGATCATCATCAACCTCAAGCACAAGGGCACCAAACCCTAAATTGACCAAGAAGATTGGCTCACCTTTCAACAACCAAGAGAGAGGGGTTTTGCACAACCTCTATCACAACTCGAGAAACCACAAGGGTCAACCACAACCACAACATAGGCCTACATCTACCAAAAAGCTCACCTCTCGAATCCATGGTGAGAGAAGGGTGTTGCTCAAGCAACTAGAACACAAGCTCACCTCTCAACTTAAACTAGAGAGGGGTATTTCCCATATCACTAGAGTTTAAGCTCACCTCTCTAGAACAAGGAGGGAGAGGAGTGTTGCTCAACAAGAGAACCCTAGAAACATGGTTCGGCCAATTGGTGGAACTAAGCAAGAAACTTAACTAGCAACATACATAGCCGATTATGATCTTATGAAACATACCAGAATGTAGGAGGGAGTATAGTTAGGGTTAGGAGTTATGTAACCCACCTTAAGAAAGATCCAAGCTCCAAGCACCAAGCTTCCAAGCTTAAGCACCACCACAAGAAGAAGAGCAAGGCACTCTAGGGTTCGGCCACCACTAGAGGAAGAATAAGAAGAAGACTCCAAGGTAACGATCGGCCACCAAGCTTTGCAAAGGAAGAGGTGTCGTGCAACCAAAGGAGAGAGGAACTAAGGAACTAAAGGGATCCTTAGCAAGAGAAAGGAAACACATATATAGGAGGGGATGGAGGAAAAACCAAGGTAAGACAAGGCAAGTTGTCGCCCACCTAGGGACACTTATCCATGAGCAATTCCACCACTCTATCTTTCCCTAAACACATGTCCAAGGCCATTGCCACATGCAAGCATCAAGCACCAAGTGTCCACTAGTGGTGACACAAACGAGGTCAAAGGGTCAAAGGGGTCCATGGACGACACACCCCCACTCCATGCCTGACACACTTCCTTGGGCGACACACCTCAGGCCGACACAAGGCACTCATGCGCGATACAAGGTCCAACAAGGCAAAGGCAATGCACAACAAGGCCCACCAAGGCTCATCCAAGACCAAAGCAACTCAAGCAACGAGCCCAACCCTTCCTTTCAACACTAGAGGAAGCAAGGAGAGAGAGGAACACCTCACAAGGTGACAAACTTGCCCACAAACCCTAGATTTGGGTAAATTGCAAGTAGCACCTCCAGCAACAACAACCACAAACAAAGTCTAATCACCACTAAGGGTGATTAGCAAGCAAATAAACATCGGGGTTAAGAAAAGCAAACATGATATGCCCTAAATGGAGGTCAGGGTCCTTACAAGCTATAACCCTCTACAAAGGGATTTTGTCCTCGAAATCCGAAGAGAAAAGCAAGGGGTACTTCCTCCTCATCTCTTTCTCATGCTCCCACGTGGCTTCCTCAACACCACGATGATCCCAAAGAACCTTTACCAGAACCAGGTCCTTCCTTTTTAGCTTCTTAACTCTTCTATCAAGGATCATCACAGGACCTTCCTCGTAGGTCACATCTTCATCAAGTTCAATCTCGATTGGCTGTATTATTGTTCTTGTATCTAGATGACTTTTCTTCAACATGCTGACGTGGAAAACTGGATGTAACCTATGCAACTCTGGTGGTAGTTCCAACTCATAAGCTACCTTGCCAACACGTGCCATTACCAGATATGGTCCCATATACCTGGGTGCTAATTTACCTATCCTTCCAAACCTTAGCATGCCTTTCCAAGGTGAGACCTTGAGGTACACTTTGTCTCCCACTAGGAACTCTAAAGGTCGTCGGCGATTGTCTGCATAAGACTTCTGTCTATCCTATGCCGTTTTCAGCTATTGCTGTATCACCTTGATATTTTCTATTGTCTGCTGTACTAACTCGGGACCCAAAAGCTGATATTCACCAGACTCATACCAACATAAAGGGGATCTGCACTTCCTTCCATATAAGGCCTCATAAGGATCCATGTCAATGCTTCGTTGATAACTGTTGTTGTAGGCGAACTCTATCAAACTGAGATGTACATCCCAACTGCCTAGGAACTACAACACACAGGCTTGGAGTAGATCCTCCAAAGTCTGAATAGTCCTCTCAGACTGTCCATCTGTCTAGGGGTGGAAAGCGGTGTTGAACCTCAATTGCGTTCCTAACGCTTTGTGCAACTATTCCCAGAAATGACTCGTGAAATGAGGACCTCTGTCAGAAACTATCATTGCTGGCACACCGTGCAAACGTACTATCTCATCTACATATACTCGAGCGAGCTTCTTGGTTGTATACGTTGTCTTCATATGTATGAAATGGGCAGACTTTGTCAATCTGTCCACTATCACCCAAATGGAATAATGATTCTTAGTTGTCCTAGGCATACCAACTACGAAATCCATGGTTATGTTATCCCATTTCCACTGCGATATCGACAGGGGTTGCAACGTACTTTTTGGCTTCTGATGCTCATCCTTGACTTGCTGGCATACCGCACATATAGCCACAAACTCGACTACATCTTTCTTCAAGCCAGGCCACCAGTACATGTCTTTTAGATTGTGATACATCTTGGTGACTCCTAGATGCATAGCATACATCGATGTGTGTGCTTCCTCGAGCACTAGCTTCCTTAGATCATTAGCATCGGGGACTACCATCCTATCATGATAGAAAACTAATCCATCCTCGGACTCATGGAACCCATCACACTTTTTGCTGTCAAATTCTGACCTGATCAACTGCATTGTATCATCTATTTGCTGTGCATCTTTGATTTGCTGTCTCAGGGTAGGCTTGACTTGCATATGTGCTAAAAGTCCTTCTAACAAGGAAACTCCCATCTGTACATTCATCTGTTGCAAGGAAACAAACATATCTCGTCTATGGCATACTAAGGAACCCAACTGTGCCTACTTGGTAGGAAGAGAAGAAGAATTTTGGCTAAGCGCATCAGCTACCACATTCGCCTTACCAGGGTGATACTCAATGGTGCAGTTATAATCATTGATTAGCTCCATCCAGCGACGTTGTCGCATGTTTAGCTCATTCTGTGAGAAGATGTACTTCAAATTCTTATGGTCTGTAAAGATTTGACACACTTCCCCATAAAGATAGTGTCATCAAATCTTTAATGCATGAACCACCGCTGCCAACTCCAAGTCATGAGTCGGATAGTTCTCCTCATGTTTCTTAAGTTTTCACGAAGCAAAAGAAACAACATGGTATTCCTGCATCAGCACACATCCTAAGCCCGTCTTGGAAGCATCACAGAAAACAACATATCCCTTTCTAGGCTCAAGTAGGACTAACACTGGAGTACTAGTCAGCTTCTCCTTCAAAATTTGGAAATCTTGTTGGCAACGATCATTCCAGAGAAAAGGCATGCCTTTTCAGGTCAACTTCATCATCGACAACGCAATCACACTGAAGTCCTTTATAAACCCCTGGTAGTATCCTGCTAAACCTAGGAAACTACGAACTTCTGTCGGCGTCTTTGGCTGTTCCCATTCGGCAACCGACTCCACCTTCCTGAGGTCTACCTTGACTCCTTCTGCAGATATCACATGACCCAAGAAAGCTACTTCTTTCAACCAGAACTCACACTTACTGAACTTGACATACAACTAATGCTGGCAAAGGAGAGTCAATGCTAGTCGAAGATGTCACTCATGCTCTTTCCTGTCCTAACTATAGATCAAGATGTCATCTATAAAGACTACAACAAACTGATCTTGAATCGCACAGAACACCATGTTCATCAAATCCATGAAAGCAGCAGGCGCATTGGTTAGTCCAAACGGCATAACCACAAACTCAAAGTGACCATACCTCATCCTAAAAACTGACTTTGGTTTGTCATCCGCCTTAATCCTCAACTGATGATATCCGGACCATAGATTGATCTTTGGAAACATGGTAGCACCACACAACTGGTCAAACAAATCATCTATCCTCAGCAACGAGTACTTGTTCTTGATCGTGACTTTGTTCAACTGCCGGTAGTCTATGCATAGCCGCATCGATCCGTCCTTCTTCTTAACGAATAAGACTAGAGAACCCCAAGGCGACGTTCTTGATTGGATGAAACCTTTCTCCAACAACTCTTGTAGCTACTTCTTTAGCTCCGCCATCTCTACTGGAGCCATCCTATACGGTGTCTGTGCAACTGGTTGTGTTCCTGGAACCAGATTGATCTCGAAATCAATCTCTCGGGGTGGAGGAACACCGGGGAACTCATCAAGAAACACATCTGCAAACTCTCGAACAACCGTCACCTCCTCAAGGCTAGGACCTTTCACCTTGGTATCCACAACGTGAGCTAAGAACGCCTTACATCCTTGTCGTAACAACTTTTCTGCCACCATAGCTGATACTAGACACGTCGGAAGAATCTTCCTATCTCCTTGGAAGATCCACTTTTCTCTGTCCTCATCAAACACAGCCTGCTTGGAATCACATTCCAACACAACCATATACTTCTCTAAGGTATCCATCCCAAGGATCACATCGAAACCATGCATATCAAGTGGCATAAGATCCACTTGTATACTGTGTCCCAAAAAAGATAAGACACAAGATGGACACTCCTGTCGAAGCATCGAGGAACCATCAAGAGGGGTTTCTAACAACAAGCTAACTTTCTTACAGCTAACATGTAGCAGACAGTTATCAAGCACAGAACGTGCGATAAAAGAGTGCGTAGCACCCGGCTCAACCAGAACAGATATAAAGCAAGAAGAAGACAAATCAGAATGAAATAACTCCATCTGACCTGCCACCACTCGCGGGTTGACTATTGCCTCCGGCTGACTTATAGCATAGAATCGAGCCGTTGCTTGCTATCCACGTCCTCTTCTTCCTTGAGCAAACGATCCTGCTTGCGACGCTTGACCGTGTCCTTGCCCTCTACTACTACTGGGTTGCTATTGGTATGATCCTTGTTGATTCTGCCTCAGCTGTTGTGTCGCTTCAACATCTTTACTTGGGCAAGTTGACTTGAAATACCCTATCTGTCTGCAGATATAGCATGCCCTATCCTCAAACTGTTGCCTAGATGGCCCTGTCACTGCCACTGAAGCTGTACTATGTGCCTTGGATGGTGAAGAACCATAGCCTCTTCCCTTACTTGGAGACCACTGTGATGGTTCACTGGAACCTCTTAACCCGGAAGGTGCTGAAAACCTTGGCTTCTTGAATCCACCAAACCTCTATCCCTGGAACTGAGCAGGACTCTTCTTAGATATGGATTCTCTTTTATCCCTGACTGACTGTTCAATCCTTCGGACAGATTCCACAAACGTGGCAAACCTCTCTCGGTTCTTCAACGCAGAAGCAGGTGTTGTCAGCTCAGCACTCAGGCCTTTCTCAAAACGCCTGATTTGCTCGTCATCTGTTTCCGCTGTGTGAGGACAAAACCTCAACAGGTCCATGAACTTGGCTTCATACTCGGTGATGTTCATCGCTCCTTGGTGCAAGCACTCAAACTGGATGATCTTCTCATCTAAATACGTCTTCAGAAAGTATTTGCTGACGAACTCTTGCCGGAAAACCTCCCAACCGATCACCTAACCGGGTCACTTCTCCTCCTCGATGGTCCATCAGTGACCAGCACTACCCTTCAAAAGGTATACAACGTGCTTGACTTTGTCTGCTTCAGGGATGTCAAGGATCCGAAAAGCCTTCTCAAGACTTGTCAGCCACACATCTGCATCCGTTGGATCAGCCGTCCCAACATAGTCTGATGCTCCGACTCGACGAAGTCGCTCGAAGGTCTTCCCAATACCCGATTTTTCACCATGGGGAGCCTGTGCTCTTGGAGGAGGCACTGGCAATCACTCTACCATGAGATTCACCGTAGCCATCATCTGCCCCATAAGCTATTGGTAGGCAGGGTTCTCGAGAATGGCTGGGTCAAGTTGGGGGACCTCAGGCACCCGATCTCCATGTGCCTGTATTTCAGCTCCATCAACTGATGCAGCATCGCTGCTCTCGGCAACATGTTCTTCATGGTTTCCAGACATCTTGGCTTTTTCTTCCACTGAGGGAAGAAGATGATTGTAAGAAAATCTGGGAAACTCACAAGAACAGACACAACCTATTCCTAAATACCTGTAGACTCAGTGAACCTAGAGCTCTGATACCAAAACTTGTGGCGACACATCCCGCTATCACATAGACCAAAAGGTGCCACACGAAAACATGCGGAAAACACCATAAACCACTAATTACCAAAAACACAGATTAATTAAAACCAATTTCGGAAAGCAGATAAACTAAGAAACTATTACATTCAGATCCTCATCCTGTAAGAAAATAGGTTATATAAACATATACAAGTCTTGATACGTTTTCACAACTTAGAAGATCAACTGTCTTGTCATCACCTGAATTCATCACCTGTTTATTTACACATAATGGGCCACATTCGGCCAGCAACAGGATATACAAAGCTTCAACAACTATACATCGTAAAACAACATCAAAACACCTCCAAGGACTTGAGAGTACATGGATGACTCTAAGACTCTACTACAAAACAACCAAAACAACAACATATCCATCTCTTGCCTTCTACTGCTCATCTTGCTGCTCGGACGCAACTCCATGACCACCACCACGTCTAGCTCGAACACCTAAAAAGGTTGTAAACCAGCGGGGTGAGACACACAGTCCCAGTGAGAAACAAAACTCCCCGCCGAAACCATAAAACCTTAGGAAGATTAAATCAACAACAACAGATAACTGATAAAGTGTAGAATAAGAGCAGTCTATAGAGCAAGATTGTTATTACCATCGAGCTTATCATGATGTAAGAACTACATATAACCACATATTTCTTTATGAAACATGATTGACAAGATAAGATTTATAAGATCTTACCACCTAACATAAGAGGCGTATAAGTAACTGCAAGTATAACAAGATCAACTACACAAGCAAGGCCTCAAACAATGTTCTGTGTTTTGCCTTAAGCAATAAATACTAGTCGGCTAGATTACGTATTATTATGCCCCGAGGAAGAGAGTCATACCGCTAAAATCCAACTGACGACTACAAAACCTGGAGTCAGTGCCATACAAGGTCAATGGAAGAGCCGGACTCCACGACCTCCCACCTCATGGTCAGTGTAAAAGAACCAAAGCAGAACCACAGTCTCATGCTTAAGTGGCCTCAGCCACAGGGTCAGCTCCCGCAGGCTACCCTTTCTCTAGCCCACCTTGGTACAGGACTCAGCGCTAGTTAATCTGAGCCACATGCCAGTTCACCGTGCTCCCTGAGCCATGAACACATTCATGCTCTATCACACTGAACCATGGGCCTGTTCCCCATGCTCTATATATCCCGAGTCTGCAACCGCAACTGCACTCAAATCCTATCTATTTTAGGCTAGGAGAAACCTCGCATATTCAACAATATGCACTCCGGGTTAACCCGTAGGAGAACCTATTTCACCATCACCAGCTACTGATGATGATGGATCTATGGCCAGGGCAACTACATGATATGTTCCACTGTGATTAGTTAGTATATTTTAAGTGGATTGTTGAGGCAACCAAGTTGTAACACATGCATAACATAAAGCTACATTGTCATCACCACCATCACAACATCCTGGGATCTCAATCCCTCATCACAAGAGACCACTACCTCATAAGACATTCTCATCACTAGGGATAACAATCCCAAATCTCATCACCAGAGGATAACACCTCAACATAGGCACCTTAGCCATCTCAGGTCCTCAGACCAAAACACATAAGACTAGTGATACAGATTATCTCATCATCAAGAGTGATCATCAAAATAGTTTTATTCAAACATATATATCTCATAACCCTTTACCTGGATATGCATCTGCATGAAACACCTACATGGTCAGTATACACAATCATAGAGATAACTAAAACCCTCATAGATTAAGAAAATGATCATATTGTCAATATAGGGTAACATTGATGATTGCATGCTTTATCATTCCTGCCTCATACCTGTGACCACAGACATGGGTCACATAATCATGCGAAGCATCTCATATACTTCCAAGCTTATCATCACTCATCATTATAGATACATGATTCAAGATGATCAAAAACACATGTAGTATCATGGCATTAGAGTTCAGATATGTTATGTTTTCATAGGTGTATTCTACTATATCAACCACCTTACTGTTATCAAACAGGCCAAAGGTTCACAAACCATAAACCATAACTTTTAACAACAAATATATAATCACATAACAAGGAACTATCATATGGATTTCTGGATGAGACATAACCCTCACTAGAAGTACCCACTAAACTCACAAGATGTGTGACGGGCAGGGCAACTTCCCTCATATCGCCCAAGCCTTCTAGCCAGATATCGGTCAAGCAAAGGCAAGAGTGTCGGGCTACCACCTCAGGGCGTATCGTGCAACCCTAGGTATCGTGCATCCATGTATCATGCACCTATGTGTCGTGCAACCAGGGTTAGGGTTACCATCTATCACTATATCAGGCATCACCACCAACCCATGATGCCAACACAGAGCTAGTCCACAGCTCCATAACGACAAGGTGTGATGGCACCAAGACACTACCCAAGCCAGGTGTATAGGGCATGGCACTCAACAAGGTATGACGCCCGACACATAAAGGTATCGCCCAACCAAACTAGCCTCAACCTATCGGCCAAACCACAAGGCAAAGACCAAGGTATATCTCCCAACACAACCTCAACATATCAACCATAACTCTAGTCCAAGGAAGGGTATTAGGCAGCACCATCCCCAAGCCATATCGTGCAAGATGCAACTCAGTAAGATCATCATCAACCTCAAGCACAAGGGCACCAAACCCTAAATTGATCAAGAAGATTGGCTCACCTCTCAACAACTAAGAGAGAGGGGTTTTGCACAACCTCTATCACAACTTGGGCAACCACAGGGGTCAACCACAACCACAACATAGGCCTACATCTTCCAAAAAGCTCACCTCTCGAATCCATGGTGAGAGAAGGGTGTTGCTCAAGAAACTAGAACACAAGCTCACCTCTCAACTTAAATGAGAGAGGGGTATTGCCCATATCACTAGAGTTTAAGCTCACCTCTCTAGACCAAGGAGGGAGAGGGGTGTTGCTCAACAAGAGAACCCTAGAAACATGGTTTGGCCAACTGGTTCAACTAAGAAAGAAACTTAACTAGCAACATACATAGCCGATTATGATCATATGAAACATACAAGAATGTAGAAGGAGGGAGTATAGTTAGGGTTAGGAGTTATGTAACCCGCCTTAAGCAAGCTCCATGCTCCAAGCACCAAGCTTCCAAGCTTAAGCTCCACCACAAGAAGAAGAGCAAGGCACTCTAGGGTTCAGACACCACTAGAGGAAGAAGAAGAATAAGACTCCAAGGTAAGGATCGACCACCAAGCTTTGCAAAGGAAGAGGTGTCGTGCAACCAAAGGGGAGAGGAACTAAGGAACTAAAGGGATCCTTAGAAAGAGAAAGGAAACACATATATAGAAGGGGATGGAGGAGAAACCAAGGTAAGACAAGGCAAGGTGTCGCCCACCTAGGGACACTTGTCCATGAGCAATGCCACCACTCTATCTTACCCTAAACACATGTCCAAGTCCATTGCCACATGCAAGCATAAAGCACCAAGTGTCCACTAGTGGTGACACAAACGATGTCAAAGGGTCAAAGGGATCCATGGATGACACACCCCCACTCCATGCCCGACACACTTCCTTGGGCGACACACCTCAGGCTGACACAAGGCACTCCTGTCTGACACAAGGTCCAACAAGGCAAAGGCAAAGCACAACAAGGCCCACCAAGGCTCATCCAAGCCCAAAGCAACTCAAGCAACGAGCCCAACCCTTCCTCTCAACACTAGAGGAAGCAAGGAGAGAGAGTAACACCTCACAAGGTGACAAACTTTCCCACAAACCCTAGACTTGGGTAAATTGTAAGTAGCACCTCCAGCAACAACAACCACAAACAAACTCTAATCACCACTAAGGGTGATTAGCAAGCAACTAAACACCAGGGTTAAGCAAAGCAAACAGGATAAGCCCTAAATGGAGGTTAGGGTCCTTACAAGTAGGTGGTATGCTTGTGCCTTAGTAGTTTTCTAGGGTTAAGCATGCTCATGTGGATATAAACCCTAAGGACGGTTGTGACCTTGCTGTCAAGAGTAGTAGTTTCCTCCCATTTTGGGAGAAAACTCTTTTGTAGGGTGTATACCAGTTCTGTTGCTTTCGAGGTAACCTAAAGAGGTCTAATAGGATCTTGAGAAGCTAAGTGAAGAGTACATGGTAAGAGAATGAACCTATAGACCCATAGATAACCATCTCTAGCACATGTTGGTGTGTTACCATGGAGGTAACCGGTATGGGGCCTGACCAAGGTAGGCAGGTCGCCATGACCCCTATGAAGGGATGAAAGTCAACCCATGAAAACAGAGAGAGATGATGAAGGCTTGGGTAAGGTTCTAAGTTGGACATGTACTATGTTAGAATCCTATGTCTATCCTAAGGTCAGGTGGGGATAAGACTGATGGAAGTAGGAGTTGCCTAATTCCCTAGTTGCACATGAACATAGGGTCGGGAGGTAACAACTATCATTGTCTGAGGGTCATGGGTTAGGAGATTGATCACCTTAATGAACTCATGGGACCCAAAGGGCCGATGAGTAGGGCAATCTCTGGATGCATGAGGGAAGAGGGATGACCCCAAAAGTGTCGGCACCCTATAGACCTAGAGGAGATGACCAAGGATTGTGTTTGGACCAAGTAGGTTTGAGATCAATTTCCATGGAAGTGACTTTGATATCAAGATGGTTGTGATGTTGAGATATAAGATGCACGTTTCAACTTAAAGGTGTACTAACAAGGTGGCATGTACCATCTCTACTCTTGGAACAGGAAGAACTCTGTATTTGGACTGTAGCCAAATGCTTATTTCCTCTTATTATGGGAGTGAGAGATAGGACAGTACGCGTGTCATACACCAAGGATAAAGATGATGTGAGTTGGAACGTTGCTACAAGGTATGAGGACATGGATGATAACATACCCTGGTGGAGTGAATGATACATGGATGGTTTACAAACACTAAGAGGAATAGTGTAGTCATCTTTTGAGGATGTTTTATCATGAGCAATGTGGAATTTGCAAGTGATACAAGGTTGAGTTTGATCACCATTAGGATGAGCTCAGAGCTTCTTGATGAAGACCAACTTAGAGTTTGAGATGAGATGATAAGTATAATACATGGAGGTGTATGTCTTCAACATTACCTAACACCTAAGGACAAGAAGTGATAATGAATGCTCTGGTTGAGATATAGCTGCCTAGTTTAGCTGGAAGCTAGAAGAAGTTGAGGTTGTTAGGTTAACCTTAAGTTGAGAGAAAGAGATAAGCTTGGCTAACACTCAGATATAATTAGATCTGTTGAACAAGATTAGTGGTTGTTTGGTTAGCCAACCTAGGCCTTGATGTGATAAAAGGATGGTTGTAGAACCTCAGATACACTTCTTTGGAAAAGAAGGTAATGAGACCCCAACTAAAGAGGTTTAGGGTTTATGAGGAATTGATATTGAGAAATCACGACATACAAGGGATCATGATACACTATGGTACTACTAAGATAGTAAGTTACAGTAGTATTTTTGATGCCTAAGGTGAAAAGTGTACAAAGATGCATGTGGCTCGTCGCCATGCACGTCAAGAGGTGAAGGACGAACACCAGTAACCCATTGTAGTGATATAGAGGATAAAGAGTCCCCGAGAGGAAATGGGAACTCACCACTATGGATGTGGTGGTAAGCCTTCCCTAGACCAAGGAAGGTCAAGATGCAATATGGGTTATGGTAGATCGCCTTACCTAGATAACATGAGAAAGAAAGAATGTTGTCAAGGGACAGATTCGGTTGAACTACTTAAGAGAGAAAGATGGTTTAACTACACCATGATGTGAGTTCAGAAGTTCTTGAGTATGACCTAAAAGTTCACTCCCATGAGGTGGAAGTAGATACCTAAAGAACTCGATGTTAGTATAGTTTAGTACCCCATACTAATGGTTAGTATGATACAGACTAGAGGGTCTGAGGAGAGCATGTCTGCTCATTTAGGGTGATACAAAGAGACAGTTCTTAAGATGTGATGTTAACCACCATAGCCTTTATCAGGATGCAAGTTCTTTAGGGAGGTTGTGTCGGTCACCACTTCATTAAGATGATGTTGGTGAAGGAGGCCTCGCGAAGGTTAGAAAAGAACCACAATGTGTGCAGATGAAGTCGCTTGATTATGCAATGGCTGAAAGAGAGCCCAGGGGTGACATGAGTTGTGAGCTGATGCAAAGAAGACTGACATGTAGTTCACTGTGGGATAATATGTGATGAATAAAAAAATATGACCCCTCTAAGCTACAACTGAGAAATCTGAGTCCCCAATATCTAGGTCTATTTGAGATGGATTGGTGGAGAAGGTTATGTTCAACCTTTCCCCTCAGGATAAGTAATGTGTGATGAGTTCCATATGTCTGGTCTAGAGCACTATGTGAGGTACCCAATCCATGTGTTGTGCCCTGAACCTATTCAGCTTTATGAGAGGTTGAAATGTCCTGAGTCACCTATGAGGGTACAATATACCAAGGTAAGAAAGAACTTATATGGAAGAATATGAGATGATGAAGGTTCTTGGGAAGCACCATCGAAAGGGTGAAGCCACATGGGAGCCCTGATGGACATATGAAAGGCTTATCCTGTTTGTTTGTTTGCTTGAGGTAATTTTGAGGGCAAAATTCCTATAAGAGGGGAAGGATGTTACAACCCCAATTTTTGGGTTCTTTTGGAGAGAAATTTAATTTCTCATATTAAAGATATTTGAACCAATAATGGTGTGACTTGATTTCAATCAATGAATTTCGTTTAAAATAGCCTTGTTGATTAATTTGTGGGCTTTATTGGCTATTGGGCTCAATAACAAAGAAAAGATAAAAGAAACTCCATTATTAATAAGAAATGGAGAAAAGAAAAATGCAGAAACCTCTAGAAGGAAAAATAATATAATCCAAAGTTGGCTTTCGTGCCTCTTGGGTTCCTTGGGTTCTAAGGAGTCCAAAGTTGCAAAGAAAATGCAATAAGAAAAGAAAAGATCAATTAAGTATTTCTTTATTAAGAAAGAAATTGAAAATAATGATAAATGTGGGAAATAAGTGGAAAGAGGTATAATTGAGTTATCCTTGGTGGAATTTCATATCCCAAGGATTCCTAATACCAATGAGGAAAATAAAAGAGAGATAAAGAGAAATCCTCAAAAAGAGATATTTTAATGAAGAAATAAAAAGATAAGGAGAATATGTGAAAGAGACATAAATAAAAGGATAAAAGCAAGTAGATATTCCCCAATGTGGAAATCTGTGCCTTGAGGATTTCTTGAGGTCCAAGGGACCCAAGATAACAAGATAATGGCAAAGGGAAAATGATTACTAATTAATTTTGAATTAATTAATGAATATCTTGGGAGAGGAGGAAGCCTTCTCATCCATTGTAATTTGTTTCCCAAATTTCTTACAAAGCAATATAATGCTAAGACAAACCTTCCCTTAAATTTTGAGTTAAAAAGGAGCAAGGGTTTGGGAGATGCGAATTTTTCAAGTTACCTCAAAATTGGGAATTATTCTGAATTAGGAAAATGCTTTCCTTTGTGTTTGATTGCAAGCAATGAGGTCTGTTGGATCTTGATCCAACGTGGGATGCTCATCGTCTAAGTCCCGAGCATACTAGGACTCTGCAAGTTACAGGGAGAATTTGCCATCTTGATTTCTCGTGATCTAGAAGATATGACAACCTGTTGATAGTTCCTTTGGACTCAGGAGAGGAAACCGCGGGGATTCATTCCTATTTTTTTTAGGTTTAGTCGTTGTTTTGGGAAATGTCCAATCCTCGCGAACCTGACCTCGACCCTATATATAGGGGAGGGTGAAGGAGGGGACCAACATCTCTCTTTGTTATTCCAATCTCTACGGAGGAGTGCAAGGGTCGACTTCGCGCTTTTGATTGCCTAGTTCACCCTGACCTATACCCTCGACACCACATCAAACCTCACTGAAGTTCGGCGAGTAGGGGGCGACCTTGGCGAGACTCGGGCAAGAAATTGAACCTACAGTCAACTTTGAAGGAGGGAGGTGAAGCTCCCTGACCTAGCGCCTTGCTCACAGGTGACCTAGAGCCCTGAGTCAACTCCTCAGTTGACCATCGGAGATGCTGTGCTTGGCGCAAGGTGGAAGACGAAGACCTTTGGTCTTTTACAGTTTTGCCCATCGCCTCCTTCTGCTGGATCAAGGTCAATTTGGTCCTTCGCCTGTTTCTAATCAACTTAGCACTCGTGATCCTGGTCGCTAGATCCTATAGTGGACCAGCGGACCAAAGATCAAACGATCCACATTTTTATCAAAAATGCTAATAAATCAAATAAAAGGGTTTTCCTTATAAAAAGCATATCTTGAGCTAGAGAACTCAGATGAGGAAAGTTAATCCATGAAAAATGATTAGAGAAATATGAGGGATGCATTAGCCTGGGAACCTAAATTAGAATCGTTTTGCAAAAGTATCTATTTTGGATGGGAAAAGTGTTAATTTGTGGTTAGAAACCCTAATTGTTGATAAAGGATAGATTTAATCTTGCAAATAAGTTAATTCGAGCATTATTAACTTGATTAATGATTAAGATGGATTTTAATCTATTTTGATGATGGAATTGCAAGGTTTAGGGTTTTAAACCTAATATGATGATTACTATACTTAGAAACCCTAAATAAGAGAAAAAGAAAAGAAAAGTACTTATAATATGAAATTATGGTTTCCTGTTACTAAAAGATGAACTTAGAATCTTTTGTGAAAGAAAGATGAAATAATTAGGTTTGTAAGTGATTTTATAGAATTAGGGTTTAAAGTAATAAAAATAAAGTAAAAGTGGAGTGAGACCCTAATTATGGTCAAAACCCTAAGATGGGACTAGTAACCCTAGGGTACGATTAGGCCTATTAGACTTGAATACCATGATCCATAATAGAAAATACTGGATGTATATTTCAGGACTGAATTGTGTGCTTACTTGCTTGATTCTGGATTACTTGCTTGTTTGGATTATTCCTACACCTGAGTCTTCCTGACAGGTATGTGGTTAATTATGGATAATCAAATTAGTTTATAAAGGGTTTTCTGAATGTTTTCTCACAGTGAATGCAACCAAAATAGTCGGATGTTCATACTTGAAAAATTATAAAGTCACTATGGTAATCACAATTATAAGGAAGTCTGTATTCTCGCACCTACATGCCACCCTGATGGATGATGCCAAAGGTCAGGCTCAGGATGGGTAGACCCATGGGCAGCATGAGTGGTGACCCTAGGCACCAAGCTGTGGAATGAGAAGGTGGCCTATGATATTGCATGACTAGAGGGAAGCATGAGTGGTGACCCCAGGCACCAAGCTCAGGATTGAGAAGGTGGCCTTAAGTCATTGGCAAAAGAAACCCTAAGGTGGGTATTCCAGGGTTAGGGCAAAAGTGGTGGACAATGTCATACTCGAAAGCGTAAATTGGCTTGTTAATTATCTTGATTGTGATAATTAGATTGTTATCCATTAATGCAAATTTTGGTTGTCCCCACATACCAGTATATTTTGATATGTTGACTGACATTTTTTTGTCAGCATTTTAGGTACAACCCCGAAATGAACAAATAGTAAAGTGACACATTGTGAAACTAGGAAATAAAGTACAAGGAGGATTAAATAGAGTATATGCACAAATAGAGTATATGAATGCTTGGATAAATAGATTTCCAAAGTTTTAAAAGGTATACAAAGTTTTATTTTAGTACCAGATTTCAATTTAGTTAGTAGAATTTCATAATTATTAGTGATTATTTGTCGAACCTTTGATCCAGTTTATTGGGATAACGGCTCTGATCTCTTAGTCTCCCTTAAGTGGGGGTTACCGGGAGATGGGGTTGTTACAATGGTATTGCGAAAAATCATCGTCAAACATAATTTCATGTATCATCAAGATAGATACATTGCCAATCCAATACATCATATTTAAATGTCTACTATGACATGTCTGTCTATGTGGATGATTTTCTAGAAAATTTATAGAAGAGTCATACTACAATAAGCAGTGCTTTGAGAGTAATAGTGAGGAGTCTTATTATGAAGATTATACACACCTAAGAGATATGAGTGGATGGATGCCCTCTATAAAATGTTATCTAACAAATTAGCAATGGTAGATAACCAACAAGAAACGTTAGCTTATGGAAAAACATGGGGCAAAAGATTGGAGGTACAACTTGTCCAACTGAAAGAGAAACTCTTCCTACATCTTAAGACTTCACCATCCTTCCATATTGCAGACCAAGAACTATGTGATTAGTTGATAAACCAATATTTCTTGAGTTTACCTTGGAAGATGAACAACCGATTTTTGTTGTATATCTAGTTGTTTTTATGATGAGGTACCGTCCCAACATGAGGTATACATGTCACCACCAATTGCTTTTTCTATCTTATCTCTATTTCTAGTTCATGCGGAACCCATAGATTAGTTGGGTGTTTTCTATGTGGAGGACCCAGAACCACATATTTATATAGTGGACGATACCACTCCGTTTGTTCATTTTTATTCTGATTGGGTAGAAAACTACGAGGATGCACGACTGCATAAAAATATTCACCAAGTTTATTTTTCATATGAGATGGGTCATCCTATGCCAACACCACATTTTATATTGTGGTCTTTTCTCACTGATGGACACTGGAGATAGATCCATTTCCTAAATTTTCTCATATCAATGAAGTAAAGTTAGTTCTTCACTATTGTGAAGGGAACATCTCCATATTATGTTGTTTGTTTTATGCAGATTTATGGAAGAGAAAACCTAGAGCCATATCCTCCACACAATTTAGCATAGTTGGTAGCATTGATTGTAGGTTTTTGACATACTACCTTACACATACAAGAAGGTAGTCCAATTCTTATCCTTAAAAGTGATCTAATCTAGGAGACACCAGATGGGCACCACTCCTATATTGTGTCTTTTTTTATAGATCCACACATTTGTACTACATTAACTTTACTAATAGAAGACTAATTGTAGATCTTGTTTAATAGATTATGAGATGAAATACAACATCAATAAAAGACTCCTCAAAGTCCATACAAGCTATTACGACTCCTGATCACATTTTATACCATGGTGCTCATATGTTCAAGGTGCTAGACCCTATTCATATTCCTTTCAGTTAGACCTTTTTGAGTTTCAAGGACCTCCTAGATGAGCATTGAGGATTCCTTCCCCTCCATTTTGGGTTTAGTATTTGCTTAGGGATGAGAAAATACCTAAGCTTGGATTGGAGGGTGGGTAGTATATACTCCTTTCCATCCAAATCTATATCTTTGACTTTTCTATTTTAGTTCAGAATTTTTTATCTTAGCATTCATCCATTGCATTGAGTTACTTACATTTTATAAAGATTAAATTGTTCTTAGTTTGTTTCATAGTTCATACATTATTAGTTGGATACCTTATATAATTGGCTTAGTTTACAATCATCTTTTAGTTGAACCCATTATCTAGTCGGCTTAGTTTACATTCATCTTTTGCATTGCATATAGAGTTTTTCATACAATACCTATTGTTTAAGATAAGTATTTGATGATAACTATATTTTTGAAACAGGCCAATGGTTAGAAATTACCCTTTGTGACCAATAAATATAAGTGGTTATGTTCCCTAGAAATGATGGAAAGTCATATGGGATTGATAAAATTAAAATACAACCTATCTCTTTACTAATTAGCATAGAATACTTGTGGAAATATCTTAATCGTACACGTGACATGATGAGATTGAATTTTAAGGTATGATTTCGATTTTTTTCTAAATTCTAATATATGAGATGGACAAGTTCAACCCTCTCCTATATTTCTTCTGGCACCATATTACCCCATCATTTTCCAAATAATATAAACAATCATAAAGGTCTCCAACCTCCAAGCTCGGGGTGATACACTCTCTTTATTCATATATTATCACTTCTTTCATACCTCTCTCTATCTAATAGGGACATATAAAAAACATAAAAGAAGATGCCAATGTACAAAAGAATTGTTGTGCAATATATTTATATGCACTTATAAAACTAATCTCGAGTCAAATAGATAAGAGATTTACAATTTCTTATTTCATACCCCCGATCACACAATTTTTCACCTACTGGAAGAAAAATACTCTTGAAACAAACATCCACAACCATACATTATTGTTGTGTAAATTGTTCATTGGAATATGAGGGATTGTATGAAAAATAAAAAATATTGCATCATTACGTTGTCGATTTTAGACATGGAAGAAGTATGAGAATAAAAGTTGGGATAGATAATATAAGAATTTGTGCTATGTTATTTTACTGTACTTAAGTTGCTTTGTCATGCTTGATGATTGGGACTCAAACATGATATGAATATTAGGGAATATACATTGGATGAAAATATTTATTTGAAGAGTGTTTTAAAGTTATGTTACTCGAGGAGGAGAATTGTTCAAGATTGGGGTTGTGATGTATGTCTATTCATTATGTTTTAGTTGCATTTTTTATTTAGTTTTGTATATTTTGTTTGCATTATACTATATAAATTATGTATTTTATGTTTTAGTAGTGTGTGTAATTTTCTTGGTATTTAATATGTTTTTTAATCGTATATATAGGTTGATGAAATAAGAAGAGACAAACAACAATTATCCATCCATGAAAAGCCCAAGAGAATGATCAGATATTGTATTTCCTTGCTACCCAACTCTCAAAATTCGAGTGAGGATCCACAAAATATAAATGGTTACTTAAATGGCCATAACTTTTGCATACAAACTCATAATTGAATGGTTTAAAATCCATTGGATGAAAAAGTCAAATTTCTAAAAAATAATTATGTTTACTACTATAGGATGGTCGACTAACTAGAAAGGTTGATAGGTTGACCATGAATTTTAGTCAAAATTAGTAACTCAGTTGATAGTATACCTCACTATAAAATGACTTTAGATTCCACATTTGATGTCAAAATTGAGTGATCCAAATGGTTTATAAAGATATTTGGATTCTATATGAAAAATATATATTTATTGACTACTTTAACCAGACCTAGTGGCCCAACAATTTCTCAAAGCTCTTATGATGGAAATCTACAGCTGACAACTGTTAAATTAATTTGGGTGAATTTGATATTGTGCCGAATGAGATCATAGAGGTTCGCCACAACACTACTTTCTCTATAGGAATTTTCTTTTGTCTCTCTTTTGTATCATGAACAAGAATAGAGAATAGATCTTTTACTAGGATATAGGGACTAGACCCATTTCCCGTATCTTATACTCTCATGATATAAATTGCTACATGTATACATTTTTAAATTGATTAATAGCATGCTCTATAGATTGGCTACCCATCTTACATGATTGCTATAATCTTATATGTAGAGACCCTGACATTGGGAATTATAATGTCCATTGATATCATTGAATCTCATATGATATCAAATAAGGGATTCCATGGGGGTGATGCATTAAGGAAATATAGTTAATCAGATATCGAGACTATGGGAAAATATGTCCTTATAAATTTTGTACTCTGAATGGATATAATTTTTTTTTGATCCCAATTTAAATATTTTCATGGAGGAGTGATGTAATATGAGAGAATTGATATGTAAGTATGGATGGTAAATAGTGTCATCCTGATAATTTTATCAGTGTGTAAAGATCATTTCTTTGTTTGTTTGATTTTATATCTTACTTGTTAATTTAGTTAATCAACCATCAACTCAATCTATCCTTGTGCATCACTTTTTTTTGTTATGTAAGAATCTAAATCTGTCTTAATAACATTTTCTTTTGGGTTTGATTCTAAAGCTATATTGTGATAAGACACGTCCACTTATGGGTGGTGATTATTGCATGTTAGATTAGGTAAAAACTTAGGGATTTATCCGAAGGTAAATTTCTTATTCTGTAATTTACCACATCACAGAGCATAGTACATTACCACATCACAGAGCATGGTACATAACTCACACCCATTGACCACATCATGTCCCGCTTTAAGGAAAGATAGTTTTTGGAGAGTTGTAACATATCTATATCACCACAAGGTTAAATAATTATTCCAGGGCGTTATATTTCACTATCTCAATGTTATTTCTCTCATAATTGCAATCACAACCAAACTATACTTAATTATATGAGAAAAATGCATTATTTCATCTTAACAGAACTTTCTTCACATAATTTTCATCACATAATGTCTAGTAAAAGAGATTAAACCATTCCTAGATAAGTCCTTAAACCTATATCATCACATAGTTTTCACTACATATGCACTTAGAGTACTATCTATTATAAAAGAATAACCTTTTTGAACTCATCCTATAATAATGAACTGAATGTATATAAGGAAGTACTAAGAAACCACACTCTAGTGTCAAGAGACAATCTATGAAGTCTAGGTAGAACATATAATGTCATATAGTCGTTATAGTAGACTAAAGGTGCATGAAGCTATCATTGTTTAAAATTTCAAGGAGCATTGTAGAAAGATTTCAATTTGCATGTATATGATACGAAATTTGTCATAGGTTGTATCACTCACCTTATAATAGTGGAAATCCATCTAGAAGGAGAAGACATCATGATGTTTAGAGCCCCCTAACGAATGCCAAAGTTGATGACAAACACTCGAAGTTTTAGATTTCTCATCTAGAGGCATGCTACTACAGATTATTCACATTATAGATACAACTAGAATAAGGGTAGAGAAGGATGGAAGGGCATATGACTAAGAAGTATGAACACTAACAAAACCATCTACAATATGATCTGAGGAGGAAGAAGAAGATGGATTGTCACGATGCCAAGGGATAAGACTCCTACTTACACAAATCTAGATTCAAAGGATAACAATATTCATGTTGATCTTCATAAGAGAAGGGAACATACATAAACAATAGCAATGACACATATCTATGGGAGAAGAATCTTCATCAGTAGATGTCAACTAATGATGTTTGTTGCTGCTTCAGAACTCTAAGGTAAGATGACACAAATGAGATGAGGAAGTAAGGGCAAGGTGGGGTATTTATAGCCCCATAGGAGAGTGAAAAGAAGGGTTGAATATTGTCCATCCATCAATCAATAGGTTTTCATCTCATCAAAAGATGAAATAGATAGTCCATAAATACATAAGGGTAAAGGTTCTGTTTGTACTCATAATTGGCCATCATTCATGACTATCATACTAGATTGCCCCTTCCTTTCATTAGTAGACATATACAAAATCTCCCATTGGTTGACATTCCCACTAACCATTGTTACATGGCCCTTGATTTCCATCAGTAGGTGTTCCATCGCATTCATCAATACTCAATGCATGCACCCATTTTCATTGGTACTCAACCATTGAAAACTTGATGTCCATCCAGATAGATGATCCGTTGGTAAAAACTCATGGAAGAATATATGGTCACAAGACCAAATATTTGCATCGGTCCTCTAATAAAGGAAAAGAATTTGAACCTTGTTGATTCTCAACCAACAAAAATCAAGGCACACTAGCACAAGTGCTCCACTGATGAACCAGTAGCATACTTCTACAAATCTTAACCAATGAAAGGGGAAAAAATTCAGTTAGATGGTATAAACCCACCCAACCAAGTCCTAGAAAGAGAAAGCAAACATGCTAGGTGCATATTACAAGTTAAACCACAAACCAAGAGAATTTGCACATAGGTCCTAAAGAAAAAGATCAACTAACCACAGACTAAGCTTAATCTGGTGTGTGATGCCATCCCATCTCATAAACATTGTTCCTTATGTCATGGCATCTGAAAACACAAATGCACACCTTGCTTGAGTGTATATCAACAAAATTTCATAAATTCAATCACTTATGTTACTTCCCATTTCATGATTCCTTCCCCAAATCATTCAAGTTTGATTACAGGTTTGATAACAATATCATAGTCTCTCTTATCAAGGTCAATATTTTACATAAATAAAACATATCCATTGAAAATTTCTGATCTTCTTCTCATAAAAAGATAATAAAGATTCAATAGATTTTTGTACCAAACTTGTTCCCTCCTTATCCTATACGCTCATTACCCAAATTAGTGCCCCACATAACTCCCAAAGGCTATCTAGATATGGGGTGATGCGTTTACCATTCTAGATTCCTACAAAGCTCCAGATCTCATGGATTAAATACACTCTTTACAAAACTTTTACTATTCTAGATTCCAACAAATCTTCAACTCTCATGGATTGAATACACTATTTATAAATATTTCTAGAATATAAATACTAGACCTAACATCCTACTTTTTATTTAGCTACATTGCCTAAAACTCTTTATAGGAAGCAACCTCTTCAAAATATCCATTCATAGTCCATTTTGTTGCATGACCTGCTCGGATTACAATGAAGAAACCCCCTACCAATCTTTTATTACTTGTTCCTTTACTTATTACATATGGAAACACTTCAACCTCACCTTAAGTTCACAACATATATGCATCGATGGTAATCATTTTAATAACTCTTTCATAGTTAGCTACATGAACAATCTTACTAGTCATAAACAACATATCAATAGTCTTTGTCTGTGGCACATATGGATAGGAATGAATCATATCACTTCCTTAAAATTGCTTTATTATTCTATATAACTATTTATGATCACATTTTATACTTTTCTTTTTACCCATGTTTATAATTACCTCAATTATTGAATGTGTAGTCACAAAGTTCACTCCATCAATGTGACACCATCTTCAAGGTGTTAAATTAGCTTCTGTGGCCGACCCCTCCTCTCCTTCCCATATACATTCTCTCCTTAAAGAAGCACAATCTGTAATTATTTTTATTACAAACATAACAACTGAGTTAACATGTGTACCTCTCCTCCTTTTATGTGGGGCATATCTATGGGTGTTTCCATACAACCTTTACCAAACTTTTCTCCAACATTTCACTTTTATGTTGACCTTTTGTCTTATCTAACCCATCATAATACCACAACTAGTATGTCATTAATATATATTCATCACTATTATCAAAAGAGATTCTACCTAAAATGGAGGTATATTTGATGATTGATGTGTGTTAGTGGCATGTTGTGTACTAACTATGTATAGTTGCTATAATCTTTATCATGAGTTGTGTACTTACAATTTGTGTATATTTTAGGGTGTAAACATGGGAGTACAATGGTTATTTTATAATTTTACTGTATGCAACACTTGCTTCCCTAAAGAAAAATGTATGTAACACCCGTCACTTTCCATGTTTACGCAGGACCTTCTAGTGGGGTATAGGTCCAAGTCATGTTGATGTTCTAAAATGTCTCTAGTTGAATCTACATTGATACTTATAATCTAGCATGATGTAAACATTATATAAACAAGACTTACTACTATGTGAAGTTGGCCCTATTTGTGTAGGTGAATCCATAATATATCATGAAAACAAAATAGGAGAAATTGCCAAACATCATCTTCTTCCTACACAAGTTCTACTACTCTTCCTCATCCTCCCTCAACTAGTAAATGTCGACCCACAAAATTTCCAAACCAGTAAGGGTTGTACGCAATACACCAAACCTCCACTTCCTTCTATGTGGGATCCTGATACGCATCCTCATCCAACTCCAACTCATTGTCTCTGGCCCACAAACACTCCTACTCAAAGAGGATATCAATTGGTATAATGCTAGACCTTCCCAACTTCTTCCCTAACCTCAACTATAACTTTGTATTCCTCCTCTCCATCACCAATTCCTCCTCTGAATTTGCCACTTCTAATCCCTGTACAGCTCTGACCCCATGTACAAAATCTACTTATCGTCAACCACCTATTCACCACATATACCATGCCTACTTTGTTCAACATTGCAACAAGGTGACTATTTTTGAACTACACCATGAATGGTTCTTGGGTCATCTTTGACAGATACTTCCAACAAAATGAGGGAAATGACTTAACTGTAGCACATGTCATGCTGACCAACAACAAGATTGAGTTATGATCTCTGAAGCACCAAAGTATACTCTTGAGACGTCCCCAGATTTTCTAAAACTTAATCTGATGTGTGACGTCCAAATTGAAACCCTCACCTCGATGAGAATCCCAATTTAAACATCCCACACTAGGCTAAGAAGAAGAAAATCATAGGAAGTCAGAAGGAAACAATCAGTAGCACATGCACATGAACAATAATAAAACCATACACACATGTTCACCATTCAACATATAACTACAACATGAATTGTTACAACATTTGATATTACATATTGAACAGCAAACTTATACATATACATGTACTACATCTAAACTACAGGATCTTAGGACAACATGTCCACCTGTACATCATCTCGCTACACAACTCTCTCTATCCTGGATCTTCAAGAGCATAACCACAACCTAAACAAAAGATTACATGCAGTACATGTCAGCACAATATTTCATGAATATTGTACTGAGTACGCCTACGTGTCTTTTATTTACCTCTCATCATATCTTGGCAATAAGATAAAACTAATACTTGGCAGTAACAGAAGAATATAAGAAAAACATATACTTGCACAAGGATATTCATTAAAAAAAGAGAACACATATTTTAAGCTTATTTTCCATTATATCTCAAGGCCTTTATGATCACTACCAAAGAGTTAGATCATTTGTACAAGGTGACCACTACCAAAGAGTTAGGTCAGACCACTACCAAAGAGTTAGGTCATATGTACAATGTGACCACTACCAAAGAGTTAGGTCACTTCCAAGCACACTGCCAAAGAGTTAGTGCTTTCATATAATGGAACAGATATATTATGTTTGATGTGTTCATAGTAGTAATCATGGAAAATCATGCAACATATCATACAAGAATAATCATTTCATCCAATATCATATGCCAAGTATTTTACTACACATATAACACAAGCATATTGTATAATAATCCAAGTAAGAGGTAATGGCATACCTTCCAAAGAGACATCCTATTCACCACATATTCCTGATATCAACTATATCCTTGATTAAACCTGAGTAAGACAAGATCATACACTATCATCAGGTTCTTATCATCTTGCATATCATCTTAACCCTAGTTATATCCATTAGGGTTTGCTTATCTCATTAGGTTATATACATTATTACTTGTCTTCTTGACTTAGAATTATCTTACTGATGTCATTTTATAGATTATTGTCCATTATCTGAACATTATATTCCATAGCATTTTTGTGCACATTAATTAACCCTAGGTTACATCATTAACCGAGATTAGGGTTTTATAACATGTATTAAGATTCATCTTCATATAACATGGATTCTGTTCATCATTATGATCTCATAATTAAAGCTGAGGGTTCATATACTGATATGAGCTTACTCTGTGAATTTCATCATTTATTTAACACGTATGTATTAATTGCCTTTTATTTAGGGTTATTAGCCCTAGATAGCAATATAAAGCAAATTACATGATTCCATACATCAACATGATCATCATTGACATCATGTGCATTATAAACATTATTATGGAGTTACTGACATTTTTCCATAATTTTATGTCATCATTTGATATTTATTACTCATGAACTAAGCATTACACCTCTTACATGATTACTACAAAAATAGATCGTTGAAATCCTAATATTATGTTTCCATTGTGTTCTACACAATTTTTTGAGAAAAACGATACCTTATTTGCATTTTTCAGACATTCGAGTTATTTTCTACGAATTTTGGAAGATCTGCACATTATTGAATTTATTACCTTATTAGGCCAATGATGCGCTGCCACGTGTCCACTTTGAGGGCGCGCAACTTGCTGTTGGGCCGGTCTGGTTCAGCACAGATTTCATTCGGTTCTCGTTTGAAAAAGGGCCGGTTTAGCTGGTTCTCAGGGATTGGACCCGGTCCTCCATTCATTCTTTCCCTGGTCCACGCGATCGTCCCAAGCGGGAATCTGCTCCTAGCGGGCGCCGCCGCACAGGGGGACTCCGGTGAGCAAGGGCTCGGGCTGGAGTGTTCCTCGTCATCCCTTCATTCCACCATAATGATGAGCATCTATCAGCTTCCCTACGCGGCCACTTGGGAGTGCCCTACGGCCCCTGGTTCTACGGCGAGGTGGGAGCGCCGCCGCCATCTTTGGCTGCGGCGGAGCAAAGGCCAAATCGCCTCCGCTGCACCTTGTATCAGCCTGAAGCTTCAGAAAGCTTCACAAGACCTCCACGAAGTCACCCGCCATCTCCACTTGCGGTGAGCAGCTCCAGAGTCCATCCCCGATCTTCACCTTCATCCGACAGCGAAGTGCTCCTCGTCCACCTCCAACCCGCCGCGAGGGTCTATGGGAGCAGTAGGGTTGGACTCTCGTGCCCCGACCTTCATTCCTACCTACTTATCCTCCTCGCATACCCTTTCTACCATCCCCCCCCCCCTTTACTCCTCTTCTTCACACCACCTGTAACACCTGATGGAGAAGACGACTGAAGTGTGGACTGTTCTCTCTTATTTCTTATTCACTAACCTGTATAGGGGGTCATTGGGTCCGTTTCAGGGTTGTAAAGACAACTGTCCACTTCGTTTTCCCTTCACTCCCCACGATTAGGCGATTGGTGGCTGGGAGGGCTTGTCGTCAGCTCTCCCATGATCTCCATTGTGACGGGAGGTAGGAGGAGATCTCTTGGCCGTTTGATCGTCATTCAAGGGCTATCGGCCACAGGGCGCTTTAGTGAATCTGTGGCTTCTCCTTTTCAAATGCCACAACCGCTGGATCGTCAATCTAAGGCCACAAGTTGGCCACGCGAACCCAGCCCAAAACCAACAGGCGTGACACAGCCTGACTTAGGCTCAAATCCATTAAACTTAGGCCTATTAACTTCAATAACTCATATTATTTCCCACAAAATCAAACCTCCATAACTTCCTCTAGGAATATCCGATTGCCACCAAATTTTAACCATAGATACCCTACCTCTCGAGCTACCTTCTATTAAAATTTGGTGCCAAAAAATCAATTGTTAGATCATCCAATTAAATTCTTCAAAAAGGCATAAAAGAGAAATCTTAACCATGATATCAACATCACATCAGCACACATTCTTTGTCAGAATCTTGAAACTCTCAATATTATTCAACCTTATGGTTTCACTTATGTCATTGGATGATTAAGGACTCCAAAAGTCCACTCCATCACATCCTACACACCTTAAAGAAAATTCCGTCCTCGGAATTAAGCCAGAAAACCACTTTGTCACATCATATACATCTTAAAAGAACTTTCGTCCTCAAAAGTCAACCATACTCGTCCTTATAGGGAAAGCCTTATCTTTCTCTCATCCACATGTAGGCACCATTCTATGTACAACATAGCCAAAAGCTCTCGAACTATGTTCCAACTATTAGGATGTTTTCAAAACATCTACGGTGATACAAGGGTGAACCACTCATCATATATCATGGTTTAAGAGCTTAGGTTACATCATGACATATCTCATCTGTTAGGGTTTCATCTTTATCTTTAGACATGCATTAATATTCAACATCATATTACCATGTTCCCAAGGAGTTAACCCAAGTTAACCCATACATCAAGGTGTCATAATCATTATGTTGTGCTAGTTGTCAAACTATATTTTTCATCTTTATTAAGCACTAAGCTTAACACTTCTGGTAATAGTTTTCATTCATATGATCTTATTTCATTACTCATAATAAACTGTAATCTTTATTGGTGACTTCATCACAAGATTAACCTACAGTTTCACATTATCATCATTATTCATGTATATGGTTAACCATTTACACTTTGATATCTATTAAACCATCTCTAGGTTTTCATCATATCATGTCTATATATCATATCTTGAGACTAGATCACATCTTACATATCTTATATCATGGTAGTGCTTAAGTAAACTTATACAAGTGGCTTATTAAACATATATCAAAACTTTATCTAATCCAACTGAGGTTCTCCTGACCCATATCATGAGGGTAGTGTCATGCTCAGTCTCTCTGAGCTAACTCAACTCTATGAGTATCTCATAAACAAAACTTATCTTCCCTCTCATATTTTAGGGTTCACATGTATACCTCATTGGCACTAGAGATAGCCTTACAAGCTCTAGCCACATAAGCACAAACCAAAACATGCTATGACATACTCTTCATAGGTCTCTACCCATGAAACATCTTACCCAAAGCTCTCTTATACACACCACTAGATTCCGTTGTGGGAAACCACCAACCCGAGCATGAGGCTTCATAGAAACTAAAATAGCTACCTCCTCCAGGGTCTTGGGCTATCTCCCTCACCCAGATGGAAGGCACTCACATCCATGTTCACATATGCACATATATAACCAGCCTCTCTATCTCTAGGGTTTGGTCCTCCCAAGGACATCTAGGGTTCAACAAAACTATAAGAATCATGCATAAAGCAACTCGTCTCAAATACTCAAGAGTAGTCTAGTTTAGGACACATCATATCACATATCTCATAAATCTCATATCTTGGAGTCTAGGTTCTCTGACCTTCTCCCTGTGGGTCTCTCTCTCTCTCTTGAGCTAACCCCAAAACTGGTCCTAACACTAGAGTTCCTCCTTTGTAAAAGAGCTTGAGGCTCATGCTGACTCACATCTTATCTTAACTTAACGTAACTTATCACATAAAATCCTAGTTACTTGCATCATCAAAACTCATCTTACATCCTCAAAACTGAAGTTAAATCCTCGAAGACAAACATAGATCATCATAACCATCTTATGCCATCTACACAAGACTTACATCACATCATTAAACTTATATCATCTATTCTATCTAACATATATATATCAAAAAGGCTCTAGACATCTAATCCAGAACTACACTCTCTTCTAGACTGATGTCATTCACTTTCACTTAGGTTGCATTACCACCTCCTGCTCGTACATGTGTGGGGACAAATTTTTGTAATACATATACATAATAAAATATTATATAGTTTTTCTCCGATAAAACATGCGTCAGAGAAAACTATCAAGGTTCGATCCGATTGGAATCAAAAACCAAATCCTGAAAACGAGTGTCCCACACATCGTAGAGAGTATAGTGTCATGAAAACTAGTGAAAGGGGTGAGAACAAGGGGTAGACTAGTGTAGCTACTCTAGACAACGTGCGCCATATGTATAGGGTTTCTCTTCCCTTGATGCACGTCATTTCCAAATAATGCAACGTCCCATACCGCTGCACTATAAGGAAAGAATGACATCTAAGGACTTTTTATACCACAAGCACTAGTCTAGACCTAGTTCTCAGACATCTAGGTGCTAACCTAGAGGCTAGGTCAGATCTAGTCTCTAAAAGACGACTAATCTAACCCTAAAGATGTTTTTAAGTTCAAGGTTATTTAGTTTTGAGTTGCATAATGAGCAAATGTCAGGCTTTGCTATTGTTCATGCTCTGATACCACCTGTGACGTCCCCAGATTTTCTAAAACTTAATCTGATGTGTGACGTCCAAATTGAAACCCTCACCTCAGTGAGAATCCCAATTTAAACATCCCACACTAGGCTAAGAAGAAGAAAATCAGAGGAAGTCAGAAGGAAACAATCAGTAGCACATGCACATGAACAATAATAAAACCATACACACATGTTCACCATTCAACATATAATTACAACATGAATTGTTACAACATTTGATATTACATATTGAACATCAAACTTATACATATACATGTACTACATCTAAACTACAGGATCTTAAGACAACAGGTCCACCTGTACATCAGCTCGCCACACAACTCTCTCTATCCTAGATCTTCAAGAGCATAACCACAACCTAAACAAAAGATTACATGCGGTACACGTCAGCACAATATTTCATGAATATTGTACTGAGTACGCCTACGTGTCTTTTATTTACCTCTCATCATATCTTGGCAATAAGATAAAACTAATACTTGGCAGTAACAGAAGAATATAAGAAAAACATATACTTGCACAAGGATATTCATTAAAAAAAGAGAACACATATTTTAAGCTTATTTTCCATTATATCTCAAGGCCTTTATGATCATTACCAAAGAGTTAGATCATTTGTACAAGGTGACCACTACCAAAGAGTTATGTCAGACCACTACCAAAGAGTTAGGTCATATGTACAATGTGACCACTACCAAAGAGTTAGGTCACTTCCAAGCACACTGCCAAAGAGTTAGTGCTTTCATATAATGGAACAGATATATTATGTTTGATGTGTTCATAGCAGTAATCATGGAAAATCATGCAACATATCATACAAGAATAATCATTTCATCCAATATCATATGCCAAGTATTTTACTACACATATAACACAAGCATATTGTATAATAAGCCAAGTAAGAGGTAATGGCGTACCTTCCAAAGAGACATCCTATTCACCACATATTCCTGATATCAACTATATCCTTGATTAAACCTGATTAAGACAAGATCATACACTATCATCAGGTTCTTATCATCTTGCATATCATCTTAACCCTAGTTATGTCCAATAGGGTTTGCTTATCTCATTAGGTTATATACATTATTACTTGTCTTCTTGACTTAGAATTATCTTACTGATGTCATTTTACAGATTATAGTCCATTATCTGAACATTATCTTCCATAGCATTTTTGTGCACATTAATTAACCCTAGGTTACATCATTAATCGAGATTAGGGTTTTATAACATGTATTAAGATTCATCTTCATATAACATGGATTTTGTTCATCATTATGATCTCATAATTAAAACTGAGGTTTCATATACTGATATGAGCTTACTCTGTGAATTTCATCATTTATTTAACACGTATGTATTAATTGCCTTTTATTTAGGGCTATTAGCCCTAGATAGAATTATAAAGCAAATTACATGATTCCGCACATCAACATGATCATCCTTGACATCAGGTGCATTATAAACATTATTATGGAGTTACTGACATTTTTCCATAATTTTATGTCATCATTTGATATTTATTACTCATGAACTAAGCATTACACCTCTTACATGATTACTCTAAAAATAGATCGTTGAAAGCCTGATATTATGTTTCCATTGTGTTCTACACAATTTTCTGAGAAAAACGGTACCTTATTTGCAATTTTCAGACATTCGAGTTATTTTCTACGAATTTTGGAAGATCTGCACATTATTGAATTTATTACCTTATTAGGCCAATGATGCGCTGCCACGTGTCCACTTTGAGGGCGCGCAACTTGCTGTTGGGCCGGTCTGGTTCAGCACAGATTTCATTCGGTTCTCGTTTGAAAAAGGGCCGGTTTAGCTGGTTCTCAGGGATTGGACCCGGTCCTCCATTCTTTCTTTCCCTGGTCCACGCGATCGTCCCAAGCGGGACTCTGCTCCTAGCAGGCGCCGCCGCACAGGGGGACTCCAGTGAGCAAGGGCTCGGGCTGGAGTGTTCCTCGTCATCCCTTCATTCTGCCATAATGATCAGCATCTATCAGCTTCCCTACGCGGCCACTCGGGAGTGCCCTATGGCCCCTGGTTCTCCGGCGAGGTGGGAGCGCCGCCTCCATCTTTGGCTACGGCGGATCAAAGGGGCAAATCGCCTCCGCTGCGCCTTGTATCAGCCTGAAGCTTCGGAAAGCTTCACAAGACCTCCATGAAGTCGCCCGCCATCTCCACTTGCGGCGAGCAACTCTAGAGTCCATCCCCGATCTTCACCTTCATCCAGCAGCGAAGTGCTTCTCGTCCACCTCCAACCCGCCGCGAGGGTCTATGGGAGCAGTAGGGTTGGACTCTCATGACCCCGACCTTCATTCCTACCTACTTATCCTCCTCGCATCCCCTTTCTACCCCACCTACTCCTCTTCTTCACACCACCTGTAACACCCGATGGAGAAGACGACTGAAGGGTTGATTGTTCTCTCTTATTTCTTATTCACTAACCTGTATAGGGGGTCATTGGGTCCGTTTCAGGGTTGTAAAGTCAACTGTCCACTTCGTTTTCCCTTCACTCCCCACGATTAGGCGAGTGGTGGCTGGGAGGGCTTGGCGTCAGCTCTCCCACGATCTCCATTGTGACGGGAGGTAGGAGGAGATCTCTTGGCCGTTTGATCGTCATTCAAGGGCTATCGGCCACAGGGCGCTTAAGTGAATCTGTGGCTTCTCCTTTTCAAATGCCACAACCGCTGGATCGTCAATCTAAGGCCACAAGTTGGCCACGCGAACCCAGCCCAAAACCAACAGGCGTGACACAGCCTGACTTAGGCTCAAATCCATTAAACTTAGGCCTATTAACTTCAATAACTCATATTATTTCCCACAAAATCAAACCTCCATAACTTCCTCTAGGAATATCCGATTGCCACCAAATTTTAACCATAGATCCCCTACCTCTCGAGCTACCTTCTATTCAAATTTGGTGCCAAAAAATCAATTGTTAGATCATCCAATTAAATTATTCAAAAAGGCATAAAAGAGAAATCTTAACCATGATATCAACATCACATCAGCACACATGCTTTGTCAGAACCTTGAAACTCTCAATATTATTCAACCTTATGGTTTCACTTATGTCATTGGATGATTAAGGACTCCAAAAGTCCACTCCATCACAACTCTTTACCATCCAGGACATGTACTACGGTGGACATGATTATAAAATCATTTACTCCTATAGTGCCCAAGATATGTAGGGTTCTTTTACCACATAAGCCATGGGTGTAGTGTTTGTGGTGGCATAGTGTGTGAGGATAGCCATGATGGTGGGATTTTGTACTTCATCTAGGTCTAGTATGGCTGCTTACTTTCTAAATCCTAGTAATCTGGCAGATTTCAATGATAATTTTAAGTTTGTTCGGAAGGTAGTTGCACATGGCTAGCATACTTCAAAATTAAATTTTGGAGAAAAAGATAAAATTGGGCAGTAGATGGGTTAGAAGATCGACATTCTTAGATCATTCCATTTTAGCAAGACTATAAAAGTTGTCAATCATGATTACACCAATTATGGGACATTGTTTACGAGTTCTATGTACGAGGTAATGAGCTATCAATTATTACATAAATTACTAGGATTTCAAAAGTTGACAGCCAATATAGGCCTAAAGTTGCACACTTTTACATGAAAGGGTTTTCATTAATAGTGGATCTTTAGGATGTAAAATTTGGGTGCTTTAGAAAATATTGTACTAGTCCAATCTTTACAGACAATAAGTCAATCAATATCATGTCCTTGCTCATGTCTGTTATAATGCTCCTTTCTATTTTCTTCTCTTTAAATGTACTGGTAAAATATTTCAGCAAGATATATGCTCGTGGAATTGGATAACTCTTCATGGGTAAAAATTGGATTTAGTGGGACTACATCGTGAGAAACAAGACTAGTAGTACCACATATGAGAAAGCATTGAGGACCACAATCAATGCAGTAAAGAAAATATATCATCCAATCTCCTCGAGTCACATCTTATCCAAATGGATGAGTTATAATTAGTGGATATAGTAGTCATAATATATATCATTCCTTATTTCTCGATAATGTGATAGAAATATACTTGAGATAATGCTAGTTGAGTCCCACAAAAAACACAAATCAATGTAAATCTATTCACATCTAATACAATAACAATTGCCTTTTTTGGCATGGAATGTTTATAATGTTAGTTAATATTAATAAAGAAAGGTGTTTGGAAGAGATTTTCATCCTAGATTAGAAATGAATATGGCATTTTGGATCCAAATGATAATAAAGTGGAGGTAAATTATATCACTGAGGTAATTTATACTTGTACAAAAATAGTGATAGGATAATTTTGGGAAATTGAGAAAATTTGATATCAGGGTTGGACATGAATGTGAGGCCTTTTACTATATGGAATATTATTTTGCAATCTTTCCTAAATAGTACTTGTCTGTGCTCAGATTATTTCCTCGGTCACAATTGTTAGATAAAAGCTATTTTTTATTATGTTGAATGCTCCATGCATATCCTCATTTGGCCTATTCTCACCTATGCTCAACATGGCATCTGAGACCATCCTGTGGTTTGTCAATGCTCAACCTAACAACACGTGTAGGTTTAGTATGATAATTATAATTATTTCATAAATGTAGAAGAAACATAACATATATAAACCACATTTCTTCTGAAATAACATATATAGTGATGCAAGTGAAACTTAAGACTTACACATATTGAATAATATTAACTGAAATTTTCAATTTGAGAGAGATTAGTAATCATATATTACCTTTAAATTTAACATTTTTAGAAAGAAAATAACTTTCATGAGTTAAAACATTTTGGAACCATACTATAACATTTTATGCTTGTGTTGTATGTTTTAGAAAAGAAATATAAAAATAAGACTAATCATAAATAAATTAAATGGAGAAAGAATAAAACATGAACCCACCTTTGTCTATTCTAAGTTACCTCCATATGGTGTGTAGACATCTATTCCACAATATATTCATCCAAAGTGACAGAATAGAAAAATGCATGACGATGAAAGAAAATCTCTGTAGTTGTATATAAATTTTTTATTGTGTTAGATGTATTCATCGAAAAGTGTGTGATAGTATATCATGTTGAGAGGGTGAAAAAGTAGTCATTGACACATTACTCCTTTTTTCATTATAATGCAAAGACCCATTTCCCAAGGCTCTAATAGAGTTTCAAGAATGATGACTAACCCCATACACCACCACTAGCCTTAACTGTGCACTTTTTCCTCACTCACACACAATCCATGATCAACTTCCCAGCTGGTCATCCATCCTAGTATTATTTTGGGATGATCACACTTAACCGTAGTGTTCTTTAGTGATGGAATCCCTAAAAAGTAGGTGCAACTTGTTGATATGGATATTCTATTATTCCTTTTAAGATCATTTTATCTGAGGCCTCAAGACATTAGACTTTACAATCTCCCCCAATTAGACTTTTGATGTCCTCATCAAGTCTCAACTGTATTACTTCATAACATTTCTCCATTTTAGTGTTGACCCAAAATGGTACATGGACATCCAACTCCCAATCAAAGTTACCAACAACATGGGTGGCTACTTGTAACGCCCGGGCCCACTGCCCAAAGCTCTAGTAGAGTTTTAGGAATGACGACTGGCCCCACAGACCACCACTAGCCTTAACTGCGCACTTTGTCTACACTGACGCGCAAGCCATGATCAACTTCCCGACTGGTCACCCATCCTAGTACTACTCCAAGTTGAGCACGCTTAACTATGAAGTTCCTTAGAGATTGGCTCCCGGAAAAGGAGGTGCACCTTGGTGATATGGGTAGTCCAATCATTCCTTTTAAGATCATGTTATCTGAGGCCTCAAACCTGGGATGTTACAATCTCCCCCACTTAGACTCTTGACGTCCTCATCAAGGCTCAACTATATGGCCTCATAATCTGACCCCATTTCAGTGCAGAACCACAATGGCCCATGGACACCCAGCTCCCGTCCACGGCTACCAGCGCAAGGGCGGCTCCATCTCGTCTCTACAAATAGCCCTTTCCAACTTGGGTGGACTACACGACTCAAGACTGGCATGCCACATGCCCATGTGGGCCCCACCTACTGGAGGGGAATTGGCTCTGATACCATTTGTATGACCGGGCCCACTGCCCAAAGCTCTAGTAGAGTTTTAGGAATGACGAATGGCCCCACAGACCACCACTAGCCTTAACTTTGCACTTTGTCCACACTGACGCGCAAGCCAGGATCAACTTCCCGACTGGTCACCCATCCTAGTACTACTCCAAGCTGAGCACGCTTAACTATGAAGTTCTTTAGAGATGGGCTCCCAGAAAAAGAGGTGCACCTTGGTGATATGGGTAGTCCAATCATTCCTTTCAAGATCATGTTATCTGAGGCCTCAAACCTGGGATGTTATACTACTGTTGGTATAGTATGCCCAAAGAGCCAATCATATGATGATTGCAATGAGGCATATGATACTTGATTTGATAAAAATAAAGGTAATTCCATCTATTATGTTTGTCTCAGTCATGAGATGATGACACATACATGATAGATGTCTAAAGAATGATGAGACTCGATGACATATGCTCTCATGTATGTGACTTGAACGATGAGACCATATGTATGATAAGAGTACATACGTTCTTGTTATGTCCCTAGTCAGATATTACTGTGGAAGCAAATTATACAATAGTTACACCTAAGACTAGAGTGTGTGTTGACTGATGATAGATTCTCATTAGTCATGATATATGATATCAAGTCTAGCGCATAGATATATGTTAGAGAACAATATTTCAGACAGACCCACCATGAGAGTGATACATGGATACCATGGAATGATAGTCATAATCATCTCTCATAGTTGTTGTGGTGATAGTGGTTCTTAGACCTGAAATCACTTCACTCATCACATGTCGTTAGGCACACTTTGACATCATAAAACACAGTCCTAAAACATGAGTTGTTATAACGGTGATGATTGGGTGACTTTGACACATGGGGACTTGATTGTGAGTGATAGATATGGGATTTCTCCCTCCTACAAGAAGTATTATATCCAAGGCCCCTTGATAAGAAAGACTAAGAATTGTATGGCCATACTCATGTGATTAAATATATGATATGTGAACTCACATGCATCTCAGACAGTCTGCTCTAGTTCAAGGAACATGGATTGAATGTTGACGAGGATGATGTTCCATGCATCGAGTTCAATTTGGATATCAGAGACAAAGGAACTATACAATCACTACAACACTAATCACAGATTGTAGGTTGAAGTTGTTCTCCAACTTTCTGAGTTACATGTGTAGCAATGATGAGTTACTAGATTTCTCTCATTGCTCATGATGTCATAAGTTGTTATGAATGTTTATAGCCAATGTAAATTGGAACATCCATGGTCACACACATTAGATACCCCTAGAACAGGAGATTGTCCATGAATGATGTTTATATTGATACTAAAGGTGTCTAGGTACTCAATTAAACATGCAATTGACTGACTGGACTCAGAATTATCAAGTTCAAGTGTTGAGCTAGTTGGTTAGAGTGTCAGGTTGATTGGTGACTGCATTGGCAATATGAGGACTGCCAACCGACCGGTTCACCCTTGTGAGCCGATTGGCGGGTTTGAGCCAACCGACCAATTCACTTAGTGAACCGCTCATAGTCCTTCCAATTGAGGAAATTGGGATTTGCCTGGTTGGAGGAAAACTTTGATGTTTCACTTGTTCAATTCATTTGGAATAAGGATTAATCTTTGAATTAACTGGAAACAATTGAGGAAAGTCAATTGCATGAAAGTCTAGGAAGTGAAACGACTGGTTCACTTAGTGAAACAACTGGTTCTGACTCCCAATTGATTGATTCACTAGTGAATGTATTGGCTAGCTCACCTCACCAAATGACCATTTCAGTTATGAATCAATCGATTCACCTGTCGCAGTACAAACTATTCATTGAATTTCTGGACCTTTCTACTCCCGAACAGATTAAGAACCCTGACGTTGCCCTCTACTTTAAATAGAGGGGTATTGGGGGCTTCTCAAAACACACAACTCAAAACATCAGTTGCTCTACAAAGTTGTTGTCCTCTCTAATTCTGGTAACCGACAAAGCCCGAGCAAGTGCTACCTGACTAGGGAGACACAACGAGGGCAAGACAACTGTAGAGAAGTAGTATGAGTTTGAGAGATCAGGTTGGTCCTAGTACGCCAACAGGAGGGTCGTCTCCTTCCTTCCAGTTCTTTTAGCATGGAAGGAGTTCCAGGTGGTCTGTGTGGACTATCTGTAGAGGTGGGAGATGTTTGTCGCTCAGGAGGACACATTAGTTGTAGTCTGTGGTGGAGGCTAGAGTCCATGGCGAAGACCAGGAGCTGCACAGACACCATCTAAGACATGACGTTGAAGACCACATATGACTGCGAGGTATTGTCATTGGGCAAGCCCCAGGACCAGGTATATCTCGCAAAAACCATCCTTATGGCCAGTAAAAAATTGTTTCCGTTGCCTACTCTGAGGCCATAAAACCCAATAGTGGTATCATAGCTACATGAACATACTGTGTTTTGGGATAAATTGATATGATCAGATTTTGGTTTTACCTTCATTTGTTTATTGCATACAATGCAAATATTTAAAATGACTAATGTGCATATCCGACTGAATACCACATACGACCACAAACTAATATACATATATGATATGGTATATATGCAATCGATACACATCACCCTAAAACAGTTTTGATGGCGGATGTGTATCGTGGTTATGGCCTATCAACCCTATGTGTGCTTGGTTGGTTACAGTTGTTTACATCTCAGTTTGCATATCGAACTGATACCTTTTATTCCACATGTAACTCGAGATTCTTTATCTTCTACCATTTCTCCCCTCGAATGTAACTCGAGGTTTCGCAAAGATTATGTAAAAGTAGGATAGTTTATTTTCTATTACATTGAAGAAGAACACACTCAGCACCAGACGAGCCGACCACTTGGAGAACCGAGAAGGATTGTGAAGGAGTCAGACTGACCGATTGATGGCCCAATCGCTTGTTGGAGGTATCCAGACATCGGAGGCCAGACTGAACAACCAATCTACCAGGAGGTGAGTCAATCGTGTCATAGATGTGTCAATCAAACTGGAATGGTTTAAGCACAAAGATCTTCATCAACAACAGGTTGCATATGAAGTAGACCTTAGATGATCACAATTCCTTGTGGCTCCAAGGAATTACAACAGGATGGCCATAATCATCACTTTTATCGATATTGCATGTTTCTCGTTGTGGTTTTAGCATGTATATGATACATACTACAAATATGGGGTGATTGGATATGTATATGTACTTATATAAAATCCCTCAAATACAATATTAAAGTCGTAGATGCCTTCCATTAGTGACACACAAGAAAAGCTTGACCGACCAAGTGTAGGTTACACCAAAGTGTGGTGCAAGGTCTATGTCATGGAAGTGTGGTGGTAGACATGTAGGTTCTGCCAAAGTAGGGTGCATGTTTATCGTGTCTACTTTTGGGTCAGACTTAACTGGTGATTCTTAGAGAATCTAAGATCCAAAGGCATGCATATGATCATGGAAAAGAGTTGCACATGTCATCTATCTAAAAATTGTGTATGATGCAATTGGCATGATGGCCTACCTAAATAATCAAGTTGTGGGCGATCATCCAAAGCTGACTCATAATTTGATGAAATATGGATCTTGGCCACTTTAAGGTTGTACGCTGCAATATTCTGAATCGATACACAAGGGTTATCAATTTGAACAAAATAGCGGGAATGATAATTAATTAAAGGCCTAATTAATATTGTCAACTTTATCAAATCAAATAAATAAAAAATGTTTTAAAATGTTGCAAAATTCTTTTGTAGAATCCAAATGACAAACACAAATACATTATCATTGCAATCAGTTCATAAATGGGATAACCTTCAAATCTGGTTTAGGACCTTTGAGAAGTGTTCTCAATAATGAGTGTATACTCTAAAATCTTTGAAAGACCAGAGCCAGTAGAACCACTCCAAATGCACCTAAGGCTAAAATTGGATGCTTATTTGAAGTATGCCAATGATGCCTAAGACATCAAGAACCTTATGCTGAGCGATATGAACTATGAGTTGCATAAATAGCTTGAAGCATGGTCATTCTTGAGATAGTTATACATCTTAAGAATCATGTAAAGCATGAAAAGTATAATGTCTTCAAAGTGATGTTTGAGTATAATCAGGCAGATGGAGATCAAGTATAATCTCATACGCTCAATATGATTGTGCATATACATTAACTGTGATTTCCTATAGGTCAAGATTTGACCAAACATATGATTCTACAAATCATTGTGTGAATCATATAGACAGCTTATCAAATGTTGAGAAACTTAGCCAAACCACTATCTAAAGTGCTTGGCATGTTTTTGCCAAAGCATGAATGAAGAAAGGACAAAACATGTGGTAATGATCAGCACAGTAAAGTCCATAGACTAAAGCAAGGTCAAGAAATGTTCTGAAGCCATGCTAAGGTCCAAATCTTCATTGGTCAAGATATGGAGAATGGGTAAGTATAAAAAGGGAATATGTCCTTTTTCACTTTTAAAGATAAGGAAAGAAAGTGCCACCATTGTCAGCTGTTTGACATTGGCAAGGGAACTGACCTCTTTATAGAGGATCTCAGGTAGAAGAAAGAGATAGAGATCTCTACTTCATGACCTGAGAGGAAGTAAGCTAGAAATGTGTGGAGAAAGAGTTTCTACCATCACAGTTACATTATGACATTCATGGGCATGTAATAGAATTAGTGAATTGCTATTATACATCTACCATCATTAAAAACATAATACATCTTATATGGGAAAGAGTGTTATGGACTGATGTTTCATTTGAAAGATATGATCTTTGATGGATATGCCTATGTCTTATTAACTATACTTGATAGCTGAAGAGACAAATGTGTGTGACACATGTAATGAATGACATAATAACTCAAACTTGAATACCTATAGCATTGTCATCTATAGAACATAAATGAGAATTGCATTTCTAGAAGCCATATGATGGTTATCCAGACTCTTTTGGTTGTTTAACCAATAGACATATGCTAATCTCATTCATTGTGCAATATGAAAAAGGTTATTCATTATATGTAGTGGGAGAATGATTATTCTATTGAGGATTATACATATTGATGTATATAGACCTTTTAGAATAAATGCTAAAGGTAATCAATAGTACTTCAATGTATTTACTGATGACCTCAGTAGATATGATAGTTTGTATTTAATGAAATGCAAACATGAATCTCTTGAAGTGTTTAAGGATATCATAAATGAAGTTCATAACAAACTTGGTATAAGTACTAAATTTCGATATGATTGATTTGGAGATACTTTGAACCAAGAGTTTGAGAACCTTATGGAAGATCATAATAATGTATCATGATGGACTCCACCTAAAACACAATGATAGTGTATCATGAGAAGTGTATCAGAAAGAAGGAATAACACCTTGTTGAGTCAGAGTGTGATTGCTAGCTAAATCTTTAAATTTCCTTTTGGGCACATGCTTTACACTGGAAATAAAGAGAATCACAAAATGTTGTGGAATCTCAAAGTTCCTTAAGTAGCACACATAACTCATGGTTCTGATTGAACACGCCTAAGGCTTGAATGATATATGATTTCTTATGGATAAGAAGGCAGTGAGTTGGTCGTAGGATGAGTCAACAGTTTACCTAGAAGATAATGAGAGCCAAAAACTGAGATATGGCTTGAAGCCATGAAATCTAAGATGGACTCCATGTACATCAACAAAGTATTACTTTGGTTGATCCACCTGAAGGGGTAAAACCCATAGGGTACTTTTGGGTCTTCCAGAAGAAGACTAAAATGGAGGGTAATTTGGATGGAAAGCATTTCAAACAAGTTCAAGGTGTTGAACATGATGAAATCTTTTCAGCAGTTACCAAGGATAAATCCATCATGATAATTCTTGTTATTGTATCTTAACGTGACTATGAGATTTGGCATGTGGATTTTAAAACTACATTACTTAAATGGAATATTGTGCAGGATGTGTATGTAATACAACCTAAAGGTTGTATAAATCCAATAATGCAAATAAAGTCTATAAAGTTGCATAGATCAATCTTTGGATTGAAGCAAGCACCTCAGAATTGGATCTTCAATTTGACAAGATAGTCAAAGAGTTTGACTTGAGTTAGAATGAAGATGTAATGTGTGATTACAAGAATTTAGTGGGAGCATATGTATATTCTACATATTAATGGGAATAACATCCTTATACTACAAAATCTATCAATGAAGTGCATTCTAATAGGTTTTTAGAGAAGCATCCTATGTGATAGGAATCAAGATCTATAGAGATAGATCAAGAGAGATTCTTGACCTAAGAAAGAGAACATACTTTGGCAAGATGCTAAAAGGGTTCAGCATGGTGAGAGGAAACATGTCCATGTTCCATGGAGTTAGTCTCTCGAGAGCCAAGTGTCCCAATTCTTATGAAGAACAAGGAACACACGAATAGATTCCATATGCATTCGCAATTGGATCTATCACATATGAACTCATCTCGTTATCTTGTATGTATTGAACATGCAAATAAAATATGAACTAATTATCTTGTATGTATTGGACATGACAATAATATACAAACTCATAATCTTGTATGTATTGGACATGACAAGAAGATATGAAGTCATCATCTCATATAACAAGATGATATAAATATTCAGTTATCTCATATGTATTGGACATGACAAATGGATATCTGTCAAACTCTAGTAAGAATTAATGGAATACCATGAAGCACATATTTATGTACTTGTGAAGTACTAAAATGATTAGTTCTTTAGTTATGGTAACAAGGAAGAGTTGGGTGTAAAGAGTTACATAGATGCAAGCTTCCAAAATGAAAAAAATGTGTTTGACCTTGGAATAAGAATTGCTAGTTGGAAATGTTCCAACATAAGACAATTAATTAATTTTACAATAAGAAGTCGAGTACCTTAGTGTTACGAACACTGTAAAGGATATTGTATGCATCTAGAAGTTCATGTGGATGAACTTATGGGATGTTCTGACCATTGATGACTCAGTAGTAATACTGTAACAATAATGGAGCTAATGGTTAGGAAAAGGAATCTTAGATAGCATACTATGACACTTCCATCTCATACGAGTTGTTGTACATCGAGGGGATGTGAAACATGCAATATACCAACTTGAAGAAAATGTTGCTTACCCGCCATAAAAGCACTTGTATAGTAGAAACATGGTGGACATGTTAAGATCACTTGGAATATGATTTGTGGCTGATTTACTCTAATTTCAAGTGGGAGTCTATTGGTATAGTATGCCTAGAGAGCCAATCATACGATGATTGCAATGAGGTGTATGATACTTGATTTGATAATAATAAAGGTAATTCCCTCTATTATGTTTGTCTCATTCATGAGATGATGGCACATACATGATAGATGTCTAAAGAATGATGAGACTCGATGACATATGCTCTCAAGTATGTGACTTGAACAATGAGACCATATGTATGATAGGAGTACATACATTCTTGTTATGTCCCTAGTCGAATATTACTGTGGAAGCAAAATAGACAATAGTAATACATAAGACTAGAGTGTGTGTTAATTTATGACAAAATCTTATTAGTCATGATATATGATATCAAGTCAAGCACACAGATATATGTTAGAGAATAGTATATCAGACAGACCCACCGTGAGAGTGATACAAGGATACCATGGAATGGTATTCACAATCATCTCTCATATTGATAGTGGTGATAGTGGTTCTTAGACCTAAAATCACTACACTCGTCACATGTCATTGGGTACACTTTAACATCATTAAACAAAGTCCTGAAACATGGGTTGTTATAATGGTGATGATTGGGTGACTTTGACACAAGCGGACTTGACTGTGAGTGATAGATATGGCATTTGTCTCTCCTACAAGGAGTATGATATCCATGGCCCCTTGATAAGCGAGATTGAGAATTGTATGGCCATACTCATGTGATTGAATATATGATATTTTAACTCACATGCATCTGAGATAGTCTGCTCTAGTTCAAGGAACATGGATTGAATGTTGAAGAGGATGATGTTCCTTGCCTCGAGTTCAATCCAGATACCAGAGACAAAGGAACTATATGAACACTGTAACACTAATCACAGATTGTAGGTTGAAGTTGTTCTCCAACTTTCTAAGTTACTTGGGTAGCAATGATGAGTTACTACATTCTACTCATTGCATATGATCTGATAAGTTGTTATGAACATTTACTACCAACGTAAATTGGAACATGTCGGGTCACACACATTGGATACCCCTGGAAGAGGAGATTGTCCATGAATGATGTTTAAATTGATACTAAAGGTGTTTAGATACTCAATTAAACATACAATTGACTATCTGGACTCAAAACTATCAAGTTCAAGTGTTGAACTAGATGGTTAGAGTGTCAGGTCGATTAGAGACTACATTGGCAATATCAGGACTGCCAACCGATTGGTTCACCCTTGTGAGCCAACTGACCAGTTCACTTAGTGAACTGGGTGGCTCACCGTCTTGCCAACTGAGGAAATTAGGATTTGCTCGGTTGGAGGAAAACTTTCACATTTCACTTGTTCAATTCGATTGGAATAAGGATAATCTTTGAATTAATTGGAAACGATTGAGAAAAGTCAATTGTAGGAAAGTCTGGGAAGTGCAACAACCGGTTCACTTAGTGAACTGACTGGTTCAGACTCCCAACCAATTGGTTCACTAGTGAACCAATCGACTCACATGCCACAATACAAACTATTCATGGAATTTCTAGACCTTTCTACTCCTGAATAGACTAGAAACCCTGATCTTGCCCTCTACTATAAATAGAGGGGAGCTGGGGGCTTCTCATCACACACAACTTAGAACATCAGTTGCTCTACAAAGTTGTTTTTGTCCTCTCTGGTTCTGGTAATCGAGAGAGCCCAAGCAAGTGCTACCTGACTAGGGAGGAACAATGCGGGAAAGACAACTGCAAAAAAGCAGTCTGAGTTTGGGAAAGCAGGTTGGTGCTAGTACGCTAACAGGAGGGTCATCTCCTTCCTGCTAGTTCTTTTAGAATGGCAAGAGTTCTAGGTGGTCTGTGAGGACTTCTACAGAGGCGGGAGATGCCTACTGCTAAGGAGGACACATCAGCCATAGTCTGTGGTGGAGGCCAGAGTCCATGGAGAAGACCAGGAGCTGCACATACACTATCCAAGACATGGCATTGAAGACTGCATATGGCTGTGAGGTATTGTCACTGGGAAAGCCCCAGGACCAGGTATATCTCGCTAAAACCATCCTTCCCATTACATAGTCATTGATGCGATCTCTTATTATGGGTTAATGGCCAATAATTTTTTTTTTGTTTCTGAGGCCATTAAACCCAATAACTACATCCCTTTCCAACATGGCTAGATTGCACAACTCAGTACTGGCATGCCACATGCCCATGTGCGCCCCACCAAAATGAGGGGTTATGGATCTAATACCATTTGTAATGCCCTGACCCACTTCCTAAGACTATAGTAGAGTTTCAAGAATGACAACTGACCCCACAGACCACCACTATCCTTAAGTGTATGCTTTCTCCTCACTTACATGCAAGACAGTTTAACTTCCTGACTGGTCACTCATCCTAGTACTACTCTGGGATGATCATGCTTAATCATAGAGTTCTTTACTGAGGGGATCCCTAAAAAATAGGTACACCTTAGTGATATGGATATTCTATTATTCCTTTTAATATCATTTTATCTGAGGTGTCAATACTTGGGACGTTACATTCCTCATGCTTGTTCCTACATATGTAGTAAACCAACTTACAATTTGTCTAGACATCATCTCAAACTTTAGAATAATCATACAATTGTCAGAAACAATGATATACTCATGGATTTTCCTCCTAGAATGGGATATAGTAGTAATGTGTCTTCCCCACTATGATCATATAAGTCCACTAACATTCCTTTATTCTTGGTTAAGCTCCTCATCTATTCTGAGTCCATGTACATGATTCCTATGATCTACCTTGATGTTAAACATATGGCCCTATTTATGAACATATGATGCAAAAAGTGCATCAAATACTTTTAACTAAATGTAATGCAATGAATGACTAAATTTGTAACTATATGCACTAACTATTCCTAGTGAAATGAAACAAAAAGCCTATTAAAAAATTATTGATTTGTTGGGAAATGTGGCATCATATATGAAAATGGAAACAAAACTTTTCCTACTATATTCCCCTCGAATTGCAGATCACGTAAACAACCATATAATGGGAATGAAGGTTTACAAGACATACACTTGGTTCTGGACTGAGTCCAGTGACTTATCCTTATAGTAGTGTGCTTCTTCAAGTAGCACTCAATAAGTGCTCAAAAACAATCTTCTGGTGCAACACCACAAACTTTGGTTAAGACGTCCTCCTAGTGGGTGGAAACAACCTCCATGGATCTGTAGTAGTCCATGAGGACCACTTAGAACTCCACATTATGCTACCAGAGCCAACAGGGTTTTGTTCCTTCGAACATCAACCTGCTAGGGTTGATTCCCTCTCTCGTGATGTCTTTTTTGGTGGGATACATTAAGATTGATTTGATAAACATCAAAGGCAAGCTTCCAATTCTTTCTGGTTCAGTCATATGAGATAGTGATAGAACAGATTGAATGTCTAGAGAATGACAATACTCAATGACGTATGCTTTCAGGTTGAGGACCTGAATGATGAGATCATACGGATGCTAAGAGTTTGTACATTGTTGTTTTGTCCCTAGTCGGATGTCATTGTGGAAGGTAGATAGACAACAATGACACACAAGACTAGATTGTGGTGTTGGTTGATGACAGAATCTCATTAGTCATGATATAGAGATATCAAACCAAACACATAGGTACTTGTTAGAAAACAAGGTACCGGACAGACCCACCGTGAGTTTGACACATGGAACCATGATATGGTAGTCACAGTCAGTACTCACAGTGATGGTGGTGAGTGTGATTCTTAGACCTGAAATCACTGCACTCAACACATGTCGTTGGGCACACTTTGACATCATCAAACGCAGTCCTGAAACATGGGTTGTTATAAAGGTGATGATTGGGTGACTTTGACACATGGGGCTTTTGAGGGGTGAGTGATAGATATGGGATTTGTCCCTCCTGAGGGAGTTTGATATCCATGGCCACTTGATGAGTAGGATTGAGAAAGGCGTGCACGCATGTGTGAATCAGTATATGATACTGATGTCATACATATCTCTTCCAGTCTAATCTGAGATCAAGGAAGTGAATGAACGTTGACAGGATGACTGTTCCATGCCTCGAGTTCCATTCGGGATATCAGTGACAAAGGAATTATACATTCGCTGTAACACCATTCACGGATTGTAGGATGAAAGTTTTTCTCCAACTTTCTACTTTCACTTGGGTAGCACTGATGTGTGACTAGGCACCGCTCTTTGCTTGTGAAGTCATAAGTGTTATGGACTTTCACTGCCAACGTGAAATGGACCTGCAGGGTCACACACATAGGATTTAACTTGGAAGAGGAGTTTTTTCCACAAAGCAATGTTTAGATTGATTACTAAAGGAGTTTAGTAGTTCAATTAAACACTCAATCAGTCGATGGCTCAATATCTTATGGTTCAAGGTGTTGGACGCATTGATTGGAGTATCAGATTGATTGAAATCGCAATTGACTGATTTTTGCCCAACCTGTGCTCCCAACCGATCGGTTCATGTGATGAACCGGTCGGCTGAGGTTGCTGAACTGGTCGGCTGGAGTGTCCAAGCCGATCGGCTCATGCCCAGGTTGAAATGACCGGTTCAAGGGTTGAACCGATCGGCTCAACTGGTGCAACCGACCAGTCGGGAAAAGTCATGTCGGCAAGAATTTTCCTTTGGTTTCAAATTGCCCAATTCGATTGGGAATAATATTGGTATTCGATACCAATTGGGAAAGAAACAAGGAAAGTTTTTTTGAGCCGGATTAGGACCATGAACCGATCGGTTCAGGGCACCAACCGATCGGTTGGAGTGCCCCAAACGATCGGCTCAGGTCCAACCGATCGGCTCAATGGCCGAACTGATCGGTTCAGTTGTGAACCGATCATTTCAAGTTGCGAACCAGTTGCTTTTTGTGGAAAATTCTCGAACCCTTCTACGCCTGCATTAGTCCCACATTTCCCGGGATGGAGAACCCTGTCCCATGACTCTCCTATATATATAGGGGTATTGGGGGCTTCTCAAAGTACAGCTCAGTGCAACCAATTGCTCTGCAAGTTGTCGTTCTCTCTGGTTTTGGTAACTGTGAGAGAGCCCGAGCAAGTGCTTCCCGCAAAAGGGAGGTGCAGCAAGGGAAGGACAACTGTAGTTGCAACAGGAGGCAGGAGAGCGTGTTTGCGACTAGTAAGTCAACAGGAGGGTGTGACTCCTTCCACTTCCTTGTGGGACAAGGAGAGTGGAGTTCCAGGTGGTCCGTGTGGACTACTACAGAGGCGGGAGGACACTGCCGCTTAGGAGGACAACTGTCATCCGACATTTCGGTTCGAGTAGGAGTTGTCAGTCTCGGTGCGACCAGGAGCTACACAGACACCGTCGAAGTCCGGAGTTGAAGACTGCGCATTTCGCGAGGTATTGTCGCCGAGCAAGCCTCGGGACAAGGTATGATTCCGCAAACCATCTTTTTCTTATTATATAGACGTTGACGCGTTTCCTCGGTATGGGTTGGGGAGAAAATTTTGTTTCTGCTGCCTTCTCTGTCTCCCCTAAAACCCAACAGTGGTATCAGAGCCACGTCAACTGCTCTATATTTTAGGAATATCGATATGATCGATTTTAGTTTGTCGCCTTTATTTATTGCATACGATGCGAATAATATCGGCTTTATGCATGTCCAATCCTAAATCCACAAATCCCTAATTACATATATGATATGTATTATTAATGCACTCGATACGCGTCGCCCTTAAATGAGTTTTGTGGTGGATGTGTGTAGCATGATTATGGCCTATAAACCCCTATATGTGATTGGTTGTGTGTGGTTGCTTGCATCTCGGTCTGCGCACCGATCTTCCCTCTCTTATTCCTGATGTAACTCGAAATAATTCGAGATTCTTTCCTACCTTTGCTCCCCCCGAATGTAACTCGGGGTTTCCTTTTTTTTTAAGCAATGTAATAAATAGAATAGGATTTTATTTCCTGTTATGTCAAAGACCTGCGGACATCAAGACGACTGCTCAGACGATCGGTTCAAGGAGTAAACCGATCGGTTGACCTTCCAGACGGTCGGTTCAAGGAGTGAACCGATCGGTTGATGACCAGTTCAAGGAGTGAGACGAGTGGGTGGCGGACATGACGAGATGCACGATGACCAGGCGAACCAATCGGTTGGAGGATCCAACCGATCGGCTGGTGGCACCCAGACGACCGGCTGGAGAGTACAGATCATTCATGTGATGAGTTGATCAAATCAGAAGGCAAGGCACCGAAGTTCATCTTGTACAGGTTGCATGTGATGTAAACCTATATGACCGTGATTCCTCTTGGCTCGAGGAATCACATTAGGATGGCCATAATCATCGCTTTTTATCGTTTGTGCATGTTTTCTGTGGGATATAGCATGTATATGATACATACTATGTATTGTGGTGATTGGATATGTATATGTATATATAAACCAAATCCCTCATTAAAATGTTAAGTTTTAGATACCTTCCAAATGTGACACACATGAAAGCTTGATCGACCAAGTGTGGGCATGCCCTAGCGTGGTGCACCGTCTATCTCATGGAAGCGTGAAGGATGAATGTGTGGGTCTGCCCTAGCAGGGTGCATATTCATCGTGTTTGCTTTGGGTCGGACTTAACAAGGTGATCTAGATGGGATCTAGTACCTTGAGGCATGGAGATGATCATTGCAAGGAGTTGTATATGACATCTTATCAAGAGTTGCATATGATGCAATTGGCAAAAGTTACCTACCTGAGAGATCTATGTTGTGGGTGACAGCCCTAGCTGGTCCATGACTTAGAGGATTTCAGGATCTTGCCCACTAGAAGGTTGTACGCTGCAATCTTCTGAATTGATGGTGAGGGCTACCAATTTGAAGTAAAATAGTGGGAGCGATAATTAATTAAAGGCCTAATTATATCGTCAAACTTTCAAATCAATCAAATAAGTCAAAAACGAGTTTTGGACTAAAATTGCATATTTTCCTTTTTGTAGTTCAAATGGCAACAAACAACAACAACTTTTCTTTGCGATCAGTCCTTGACAAGGACAAGCTAAATGGGACGAACTTCCACGACTGGTATCAGACATTGAGAATTGTTCTCACTCAAGAGCGTAAGCTCTATGTCCTAGATACTCCAATTCCAGAGGAACCCGCTCCTAATGCACCAAAGGCAGAAAGGGATGCTTACAAGAAGCATTCTGATGATGCCATTGATGCAAAGTGCTTGACGCTATGTTCAATGAACCATGAGTTGCAGAGGCAACATGAGAACATGGGTGTCATTGAGATGATTCTGCATCTCAGGAACATGTATGAAGATCAGGCACGGCAAGAGAGGTACAATGTTTCTAGGGCGCTGTTCAAGTGCGTCATGTCAGAAGGAGATCCAGTTGGTCCTCACACACTCAAGATGATTGGGTATGTGGAGAACCTACAGAGACTGGGATTTCCACTGAGCCAAGAGTTGGCTACTGACGTGATACTGCAATCGTTGCCAGAATCTTACAGTCAGTTTGTGATGAACTACAACATGAACAACTTTGATAGGCCACTATCAGAGTTGTTGGGCATGTTGAGGACAGGCGAGTTACAGATGAAGAAGGACAAGCCTAAAGCTGTGATGGTGATCACGAGCAAGAAAGGCAAGTCCAAGCGCAAGGGCAAGGGCAAAGCTAAGAAAGGTTCTAAAGCTAGCCAGGAGTCCAAGCCATCTTCAGCTCTCAAGGCCAAGGGAGGCGTAACCAAGAAAGGAAATTGCCACCATTGTCAAAAGCCAGGACATTAGAAAAGGAATTGTCCTCTCTACCTGGAAGAACAAAAGAAGAAGGAGGCAACTGAAGCCTCTACTTGAAGGTGTCATGTAAATAAACTTGTAACACTTTTTGAGGTATATGATACCAAGATATAAAGTGTAAAGCATTCTCACTTGGGGCAAGTGTTGCCTTTATAGATAGGAATACTTTAGTTTATTTTCAGCTAATAAGGCATGTAATACATTTATGAACTGCTATTTCATACTTGCCAATAGATAGAAACACTTTATTTTTTGCATATTGTATGACAATGATGGCAATCAATAAAGTTGTGTTTTCAATCTTAAAGATATGATCTTTGTGGCAATGCCTTATTTATCTTGTGATATTTGATATGCATAAGATAAGACGATACCTAAAAGTTATAGATAACTCAAACAATTTAATTAGCATTAATCATGAGAAATTCATTTCTAGTTTCCATGTGATGGATAAAACTAGACTCTTTTGGTTAGAGAACCAGTAAGGGACAAGAATATCTTAGACATGATTGATCAATCTTCACTAATGTAGTGGGAGAGTGATTATCCTATTAGGTATAATACATGTGATGTATTTACATACCTATTGGAATAAATTCTAATACTTCAAATGGTGTTTAGAGAAATACCAATATGAATGTCTTGAAGTGTTCAAGATTATCATAAATGAAGTACAAATTTGGTAAAGTATTAATTCTTGATGAGATCAATGAATGAAATACTTGGACCAAATGTTTGAGATCCTTATGAGTAATTATGATAGTGTATCATAGTAAACTCATGATTAAGGCATGGAGATGTCTGAATCAAGAAGGAATCATACTCTAAGGAGTTAGAGAATGATTATCAAATAACCGAATTCTTCTTAATAAAAGAATACCCCACACTAATAAAAGAAATTAAGAATCACAAGGGTTGTGAGTTCTTATATCTTTAACAGATACACCTCAATTATCTATGTGATCAGTTGTTCATGTGATGAGTCAACTATCAAGATGAATATGAGGAACCGAATCTTGAGTTATGGTTTAAAACCATTACATCCTAAATGACTTCCATGTGAACCATAAGGTATGACCTTGATGGTAGCACTCATTGGATCATATCCATAAGTGCAGATGAGTCTTAAGTGTTAAGACACATGGATAACATTTTGAGAAGGATGATGGTTGTTGATTGCAACTTAATGGCTAAAACATTTGGCATATGGATACTAAAACCGCATTCCTATGAGGAATAAAACCAGGATGTGTACGTGACACAGCCTATAAGGTTTATGAATCCACTAATGCAAATGAAGTCTATAAGTTACAATGGACTAATCAATGTGATTGATTGAGTACAAGCAACTCAAAATTGGATCTTTATTTTGATGATATAGTCAAAGGGTTTGACTGATATGTCAAAGATAAAGAAGGGATCTGTGATTTAGTGGGAGCGTGTTCACATTCCACATATTGATGTGAAATGGAAATGTTCTAGATTGGAAATCCTAATGTGGAAATTATCTTTAAGGAAGATAGAGATGTTTCCTATGTGATAGGAATAGAGATCTATAGAGATAGTTCTCAAAAATCTTTTGACCTGGAAAGAGACAGCATACATTGGCAATCTGTACTGAAGTGTTTAGTATGCACAGATTCAGTGGGAGAAAACTTGTCCATGTTACATGGAGTTAGTATCCCAAGGCTAAGTGTCCAATTCTTATGAAGAATGGGAACACTAAGAATATATATGGATCTATCATGTATGTAATCATCCCATTATCTTGCATGTATGACATGGCAAGAATAAAATGCATTCATCATCTTGTATGTAGGACATGGCAATATGATGTGCTCATCCTGATAACTCGTATGTGTGACATGACGAGTGGATGTCTGTCTATTTCCAGTAAGGGTTACTGGAATACCATGAGAACTTGATAAGTGCTTGTGAAGTACTAGTTCTATGGAGATAAGGAAGAGTTCGATGTAAAGAGTTACATTGATGTGAACTTCCGAAAAGACAGAAAATTAATCGCAATATATATACATGAGATGTATAAAAGTGAAAGTTTGTTGATAATTGGAAGTGTTCCAATAAAGCCATTTAAAAAAGGGGAAATGCCGAGTATCTATGTGTTAGTAAACAACAGTGGATACTATATGGATCTGAAAGTTCACAGGATGAACTTATATTCCACTCATTGATGATAAGTATGGAATCCTTGATCATGCAATGTGGCTAAAGGTTAGCAATGGAATACTAGATCGCATATTGCGGCAACTCCATCTCATACGTGTGACGTACAGCGAAGAGATGAGAGACATGCAATATGTACAGACTTTGACAAGGTGTTGTTATTACTCACTATGTTGGCACTAGAGCACAGTAACATGTGGGACATGTTCGAAGATCACTATGAATATGATTCATGGGTGATTGGCTCACAGTGCAAGTGGGAGTCTGTTGGTATGTATGCCCTGAGATCCAATCATGGGATGATTGGTGGGATACATTAAGATTGATTTGATAAACATCAAAGGCAAGCTTCCAATTCTTTCTGGTTCAGTCATATGAGATAGTGATAGAACATATTGAATGTCTAGAGAATGACAATACTCAATGACGTATGCTTTCAGGTTGAGGACCTGAACGATGAGATCATACGGATGCTAAGAGTTTGTACATTCTTGTTATGTCCCTAGTCGGATGTCATTGTGGAAGGTAGATAGACAACAATGACACACAAGACTAGATTGTGGTGTTGGTTGATGACAGAATCTCATTAGTCATGATATAGAGATATCAAACCAAACACATAGGTACTTGTTAGAGAACAAGGTACCGGACAGACCCACCGTGAGTTTGACACATGGAACCATGATATGGTAGTCACAGTCAGTACTCACAGTGATGGTGGTGAGTGTGATTCTTAGACCTGAAATCACTGCACTCAACACATGTCGTTGGGAACACTTTGACATCATCAAACGCAGTCCTGAAACATGGGTTGTTATAAAGGTGATGATTGGGTGGCTTTGACACATGGGGCTTTTGAGGGGTGAGTGATAGATATGGGATTTGTCCCTCCTGAGGGAGTTTGATATCCATGGCCACTTGATGAGTAGGATTGAGAAAGGCGTGCACACATGTGTGAATCAATATATGATACTGATATCATACATATCTCTTCCAGTCTACTCTGAGATCAAGGAAGTGAATGAACGTGGACAGGATGACTGTTCCATGCCTCGAGTTCCATTCGGGATATCAGTGACAAAGGAATTATACATTCGTTGTAACACCATTCACAGATTGTAGGATGAAAGTTGTTCTCCAACTTTCTACTTTCACTTGGGTAGCACTGATGTGTGACTAGGCACCGCTCTTTGCTTGTGAAGTCATAAGTGTTATGGACTTTCACTGCCAACGTGAAATGGACCTGCAGGGTCACACACATAGGATTTAACCTGGAAGAGGAGTTTTGTCCACAAAGCAATGTTTAGATTGATTACTAAAGGAGTTTAGTAGTTCAATTAAACACTCAATCAGTCGATGGCTCAATATCTTATGGTTCAAGGTGTTGGACGCATTGATTGGAGTATCAGATTGATTGAAATTGCAATTGACTGATTTTTGCCCAACCTGTGCTCCCAACCAATCAGTTCATGTGATGAACCGGTCGGCTGAGGTTGCTGAACCGGTCGGCTGGAGTGTCCAGGCCGATCGGCTCATGCCCAGGTTGAAACGACCGGTTCAAGGGTTGAACCGATCGGCTCAACTGGTGCAACCGACCAGTCGGGAAAAGCCATGTCGGCAAGAATTTTCCTTTGGTTTCAAATTGCCCAATTCGATTGGGAATAATATTGGTATTCGATACCAATTGGGAAAGAAATAAGGAAAGTCTTTTTGATCCGGATTAGGACCATGAACCGATCGGTTGGAGTGCCCCAAACGATCGGCTCAGGTCCAACCGATCGGCTCAATGGCCGAACCGATCGGTTCAGTTGTGAACCGATCATTTCAAGTTGCGAACCGGTTGCTTTTTGTGGAAAATTCTCGAACCCTTCTACTCCTGCATTAGTCCCGCATTGCCCGGGATGGAGAACCCTGTCCCATGACTCTCCTATATATATAGGGGTATTGGGGGCTTCTCAAAGTATAGCTCAGTGCAACCAGTTGCTCTGCAAGTTGTCGTTCTCTCTGGTTTTGGTAACCGTGAGAGAGCCCGAGCAAATGCTTCCCGTAAAAGGGAGGTGCAGCAAGGGAATGACAACTGCAGTTGCAACAGGAGGCAGGAGAGCGTGTTGGCGACTAGTACGTCAATAGGAGGGTGCGACTCCTTCCACTTCCTTGTGGAACAAGGAGCATGGAGTTCTAGGTGGTCCGTGTGGACTACTACAGAGGCGGGAGGACACTGCCGCTTAGGAGGACAACTGTCATCCGACATTCCGGTTCGAGTAGGAGTTGTCAGTCCCGGTGCGACCAGGAGCTGCACAGACACTGTCGAAGTCCGGAGTTGAAGACCGCGCATTGCGCGAGGTATTGTCACCGAGCAAGCCTCGGGACAAGGTATGATTCCGCAAACCATCTTTTTCTTATTATATAGACGTTGACGCATTTCATCGGTATGGGTTGGGGAGAAAATTTTGTTTCCGCTGCCTTCTCTGTCTCCCCTAAAACCCAACAATTAATGCACAACATGACATCAACATCAATCTTCAATCTAATCAAATTGATCAACCAAATGGTCGGTTCGCAACCTAAACTAGTCGATTAACATATATGAACCAATATGTTCACTTGTTGAATCGTTCCTTTCAGAGTTTTGACTACCAATACTGCTCAAATTGACCTGACTCTTGAATTGATCGATTCAACATGTGAACCAGTCAATACAGTCTAGTTTGTTAACTTCCCACCATTGTTGTTTAAATTGAATACCTAACTCCTTAGTAATCAAGTTAAATATCATTCATGAATAAACTCCTATTCCAGGTGTATCCTATGCATGTGACACTATAGATCCCAATTTACATTGGCAGTGAATGTCCATAACTGATTTATGACATAAAAAACAATGAGCGTTATCTAGGAATAGATAATTGATACCCAAGTAAATGGCAAGTTAATAAACAACTTCAAGCTACAATTTTTTATCATTGTTACCGTGATCATATACTTCCTTTGTCTCTGATATCTAAATCAAACTCGAGGTATGGAATCATCATCCTCTACAATGTTCAATCCATGTTTCTTGAACTAGAGTAGACTGCATGCGATTCATATGAGCTCACATATCACATATTGAGTCACATGAGTATAGCCATACATTTCTTAGTCTTATTAAATGACCATGATATCAACCTCCTATAGGAGGGACAAATATTATATACATCACTCACACTCAATCCTCATGTGTCACAATTAATCTTGTCAAATTGGGTCAAATGCAAGGGCACCCACAGGTCGACCCGTTTAAGTTGGGTTTGGGTGATAAAATTTGCAACCCGCTAGAAATCACTCAAACCCATACCCACCCATTTATTTAGTGGGTTTCACGAGTGACCCATGGGAACCCACAGGTGACCAATTAACTAAATAATACATTATTATAAATATAATACATATATGACTCTCAAGACATGCCACACGCATACATTTATCAAGCAAGTAAATTAATGATGTGTATATATACAATATAAAGAGGTAAATTCTAACTTTCTTTATTAATATACTTTTTTAATTATATATACTAATGGAAACAAAGTAGTCATCTTCTATATTTTATTTATGTTAATGAACATATAGTAAAACACATTTTTTATATTCAATGATAGAAATTATATTCTCTTTTTGTCCACTTTATGTAGTAGACAATCATAAGAACATGATATATCAAGAAATTTTAACATAAGATGATAGAATATAGTGTTGTTATGGTGATATACTATGCTAATTGTAACATGTATGTCAGTTAATCCTTTTGATTTTACATTGCAAAAATTGTTTGTTTCTTTTTGTCTCTTACAATTTATTTAAAAATAACTAAATAGATATTATATTGTGTTTAACACAAAAAGTAGTGGAAGGTTGCCCTCATTTTTCTATGTTGGAACAAAAATTATTAATAAATCATTGTACTTTTTGATGTAGAGAAAAAACTAGCAATTTCTTTTCACTATACACATATTATATGGGCAACCACGAGCGACCGACAACCCGCTGGGTTGGGTATGGGTGTGCTAATTATTCGTCCATTTAACATTGAGTCTTTTTAACCCACACCCCTGAGACCCAAACCCACAATGACTCAACCCAAACCCAACCCACCCACCTGTTTGAAAAGTCTAGTCACAATGCACCTAAGCATCACCTTTATGGAAACCCTTATTCAAGGTCACATTAGATGATGTCATAATATATCAAGCAACATGTGATGAGTGTAATGACATTAGGTCTAAGAACCACAATCATCACCATCACTATAAGAGCTAATATGACTACCATTCAATCATCTCCATGTATCACTCTAAGGTGGGTCTGTTTGATACATTGTTCTCTAACATGCACCTATGTGTTTGGTTTGATATCATATATCAAGACTGATGAGAATTTATCATCAACCAACACAAACTCTGGTCTTATGTATTACTATTTACTATTTTTCTTCCACAATATTATCTAACTAGGGACATAACAAGAATGTATGTACTATTATCATACAGATGATCTCATTATTCAGGTCCTCAACTTGAAGACATATGTAATTGAGTAACAACATTATTTAGACATCTACTATGTTTGTGTCATCATCTCATGATTGAGAAAAACGCAATAGATGGTACCTTTATTGAGATGACCCGACACCAAATCAGACCGTCACAGTGTAAATAATTGTGGAATTAAACATCAGCATCAGATTACTGAAAATCACTAAAAATTAAAACCATTTACAAAGAGATCCAAACATAGGAAAACTCTTTTATCCAGAACCAATGTACTTTATTTACATCTTGGTTCATAAGTACATGTCCTGTATCATCCCTTCTCGAGGATTACAAACATCAACTGCTCTGTTAAAACTACATACAAGCAACATAAGGACCTCGAGGCATCAAGCCAAAATCTCAGATCAATTCATTAAAAGTACTAACTACTAACTCCGAGGACCTGAGAGTACAGAGACGACACATAAGACTCTATATATAAAACATGACAACCACTGCCTCCACCTGGAATATCACTGCTGTCCCTGTTGCTGCTACTACTGCTCTTCCCCTGCAATATGGTTTATGCCTCTTCTTCTGCATCTATCTAAAAAGGTTGGATCACACGGGGGTGAGACAATTGAAATTTGTCCCTGTAAGAGATATAACTCTCCGCAAGAAACATTATCATTGCAGTTTATTAGAATAAAACTAAGCAGAGGAATCATATATATTCAACAAAAGATAAATCAATGTCTAAACAGATTAGAGCAATATTCTTATTCAACTCATTTCAGCTATAACTTGATAAAGCAGCATGTTACTTATCCAATAAGGAATTGAATAACATATATAATATTTATCCATCTAGGATATATTAAGCAAGGTAACATCAACCATCGATTCTCGTATTTCAATCTTAAGAAAATATGCTACATGGTTGATTACATTTTACAACCATACTTAAGCCCTGAGGAGATGAGATATACCACTCATACTCCAACCGACCATAGAAAAATCGAAATGGGTACCATACATAGGTCAAGGAAGAGCCGGAGTTCCATGACCTCTCTTATCTCGGTCAGTACGAGATCCCATGCAGGACATCTTTTGTCTCTGCTAAATAGCTTTCCAGGGTATACTAGCAACTTCACTATAGAGTTATAGTGGCAGCTATAGTCTCTTCACAATCGAGAGATTTCATGTTTATCTCACATCAATCTGGCAGTAACATTATGGGGAGATTCGTGATACATCCATCCTGTCATATATAATGAAGGATTGAGAGATTTAATGTTTATCTCACATCAATTTCTCCATTAAGGCGTAAGGATATTCACGCCCATAACCCCCACATACTCAACAATATGCCATCCAAGAGATCCCTTAGGAAAACATGTTTCACCATCACCAACTACTGACGATGATGGATCTATGGCCAGGGCTCTACATGATAATATTTCACTAGATTAATTAAGTACATTACCATATTCTTTTAGCATCAGTTAGGTTTTTAAACATAAATTATTATAACAAATGCTACAAAGAATGAGTAATACTTCTATCAAGTACTTTTCAAAGCTTTATAAAATATTGGGACCTCAATCCCTTGTCACATTAGGGGCATTCTCATCCTTTAACATCTCATCATCATGATTATGGAATATGGGTATTCAAACCCTTAGTTCATCAAAGAACACTTGTTACCACTTATCAGGTAACTAATACCTTCAGGTCATCTGACCAAGGTAAACATGATATTTTCTACACAAGAATCTCACATGGCTCTCAAAGCCCATTTAATCTCTTATTACTTCTTACTAGGCAACAAAGCATATTATGGCTCACAAGTCCCATAAAACAATTTCAATAATAAAACATTATAGCTCATACCTAGTTATGCCCAACATCCCATGATATGTGCATGATTAGTGCACATGATAATAGTTACATCGATTACATATCAGCACTATGCAATGTAAAGGTAGCATCACTATTCCCTCATTAGGGGTAGTGTTTCCAAATTCATGTCAATTAGGGATACTCATCCCATTACCCAAAATTAGGGTTATGGTTTATCATCATATTACCCAAGATTAGGGTTTCATACACTATAACCCAAAATTAGGGCTTCACATACCTTCATCCTATATTAGGGTAGGGTTTCATATAGCATTAAATCACTACATTAGGTTTTCACATGACATCACCCTTGATTAGCGTTTCACATCACATCACTTCATTAGAGTTTCACATGGCATCATCCTTGATTAGGGTTTCATATCACATCACTACATTAGGGTTTCACATGACATCACCCTTATTTAGGGTTCCTTATAACTTTTCACCAAATTAGGGTTTCACATGACATCACCCTTGATTAGGGTTTCATATCACATCACTACATTAGGGTTTCACATGACATCACCCTTGATTAGGGCATTAGGGTTTCACATGACATCACCCTTGATTAGGGTTTCATATCACAACACTACATTAGGGTTTCACATGACATCACCCTTAATTAGGGTTTCACATGACATCACTGCATTAGGGTTTCACATGACATCACCCTTAATTAGGTTTTTCATTATGTTACCCTAAATTGGGATTTCTCATATCATTACCCAAGATTAGTGTTACACCATTACCCTAGGTTAGGGTTAGAGCTCATCAACCTTTCCAATTAGGGTTTCATGATCTCTTTATCAAGGATCACACCATAATTACATATTATATTCATATAGAGAGTGTTGAGGCTTAACCACTACATGATTATTATACATGTACGAATTCCTCTCTCTCTCTTTCTCTCTAGGATGTTGAATACTTAAAACTTGGTTAGATTAGGTCAACCCTTCATTCAAGTACATACATCTATGATTAGCATAGTCTATTGAGATATTTCTTCCATAAGCATCAAAGGTTAACCCCTCTAAGGGTACTAATCACCCTAGTACTTTAAAGGTACAACTATTTTAATTATCCTCATTAATAATAATAGGGTTAATTGGTCTTTCATAGCTTTGCGATTATTAGGTCTCCAAACGGTTTTAGTACTTTTGAACCTTCAAATGGTTTTGACCTCCTTGACCTTCAAACGGTCTAGAGGTCATTGAACTTCAAACGGTCTTGAAGTCATTGACCTTCAAATGGTCTTGAAGTCATTGACCTTCAAACGGTCTTGACCTCAACATCCTTCAACGGTCTGAAGACAGTTAGACTTTAAATGGTCTTGTCAAAACTCTTCAAATGGTTTGAGACCGTTAGACCATCAAATGGTCTTGAGATAATTGTCCTTCAAATGGTCTTGAGGTGCTTGACCTCCAAACAGTCTTGAACCCAATCCTCCAATCGATCTGAAGACTATTACACCTTAAATGGTCTTGGTCATTTGTTCATCAAACGATCTAAAGATTGTTAGACCTTAAACGGTCTTGAAGATTGATTATCTCTAAATTGTTTAAGACTGTTTGATCTTAAAATATAATTAACCCAAAACAGTTTGAAACCGAATGGCCCTCAAATAGTTTGAGACCGAATGGTCCTCAAACGGTCTAAGACCGTTTGGTCATCTCAACTTGAAACCGTTTAACCTTAAATTAGGGTTTCTAAAATCAATCAATTTAGGGTTTCCACTCATCGAACCATACAACTACACTAACAATTGACCCCAAACGGTCTTGAGACCGTTTGGTCTCAAACGGTCTTGAGACCATTTGGTCACCAAACGATCTTGAGACCGATTGGTCACCAAAATGTGAAACTGTTTGCTCATGATTTTTATTCAGGTGAGTGATAAGATGAGATCATCATCTTCAAGCTACAAACCTTCGAAATTTCCTGTGATCTTTGTGGTGATTTCAACAATTAATCATAAGGAATTTCAGGAAAGAAAAAGGAATCAACATATGATGAAGAAATGAAATCAATAATAACATTTAAAGGTTCAAGTTATATAACCCACCTTCAAAGTTGAATCCAAGCTTCAAGATCCACGTCCTTAATGGTGAATGAAGATTTCTCAACTGTCCAAGGTTCGTTCTCAAGTCTTCGAGTGAAAAAATTGGCTAAAGTTGAAGATTGAATGGAGAAAAGTAGAAAATAAGCATTGAATTTCGATTTCCACCATGAAATCAAGGTTGAAGATGATTAAGGAGCTCATATATAGGTTGGGTTACGTCCTCCTGTTTCTCCTAAGCTCCCTTGTGCATAGCCAAAACAAGGAAAGAAAGAAGAGTCAAAAAAGCATTTCATGTGGGTGAAAAATGGAGTGTATATAAGGGAATTTCAAGAGAGATAAAGTGTTATAAAAATTCTTTAATTCCCAAAACTGGTGCCACTTATCCCCCTCACTTATTTGCATACGAATCCTTCATAATCTCCTTCAAAATCCTCTTCTTTATCCATGAATTAAAGAAAACAAATTACACACCTTAACCAATATAATAATAATATCCAAAAATGAGTGGATATTACGTTTTCTTTAACTAATGTGAGTGGGCTCTCCACTCACTTTACATATTTTGGTGCCATTTCAAGGAACAAGGACTTCCATACTTATACAAATTCAACCATCACACTTTAGGTTGAAGGACACTTCCATTAATATATTTATTTTTGCATTAAATTGAATCAGGGTTTCAATTATTCTTAAATCTTGATTATTTTAATATCAAGATTCTCTCTCCCCCAAAGGGATTCAAATGAGATGCACCTCTGATTTTATTGTCTCTAATTGATAACAAGAAACATTAGGCTCTCTAGAAGTGGTATTTTGCATATTGAACCCTAGGTTTTGGGTAAATTGCACATTACACCAAAACTAGGTTTTAATGCACAAACATTGCTGAATAAGCTCTTTCTTGTTGCTCAGGCTTGCGGTGGCCATACCTCTACATAATTTTCATTATTATGATGCTTCAACACTTCAGGAACATTTATCATGTAACATTTGCAAGTTAACCCATGAATTTGGGAAATTTGCACTTTAGTCCAAAACAGGAAAAACATTGTCTTCAACATTATTCAAAAAGGACTAAAATTGAAACATAAGTTCCTCTTGAGCCTTAATTACTTTTCAAAAGATAAGAGGAAACATATAATTATATTTCTTAAACAAAACATCTAGGGTTACACCATAACCCAGGCCAGAGATGTTACAAATTATCCACCCCTAACAGGAATTTCGTCCCCAAAATCATCAAGAGAAAAGAGAAGGGTACTTCCTCCTCATTTCTTCCTCTAGCTCCCACGTAGCTTTTTCAATGACACAGTGATGCCAGAGAACTTTCACAAGACATATGTATTTCTTTTTTAGCTTTTTAATTCTTTTATCAAGGATCATCACAGGTCCTTCAACATATGATATATCATCATTTAATTCTACCTCCACATGTTGCAAAACTAACTCTCTGTCAGTATGACACTTTCTCAGCATGGATATATCGAATACTGGATGCAACTTATTCAGCTGAGGTGGCAACTCCAGTTTATAGGCTACCTTTCCAATATGTTCAATGATTGGATAAGGCCCCATCAAATCTAGGAGCAAACCTATCCTTCCTTCCAAATCTAAGAACACCTTTCCAAGGTGAGACCTTGAGATATACTCTATCTCCAACTTATAAATCTAAAGGTCTATGGCGTTTGTCAGCATACGACTTTTGTCTATCCTGTGCAGTCTTTAATTGTTGTTGTATTAATTTAATCTTCTCAGTTGTCTGCTACACAATCTAAGGAACCAAAAGTTGATATTCTCCTATTTCATACCAACATAAAGGAGATCTACAACGTCTACCATATAATGCTTCATATGGTGCCATATCAATACTTTGTTGATAGCTATTATTGTAAGCAAATTCTATCAAGCTCAGGTGTATATCCCAACTTCCTACAAACTGAAGGACACATGCCCTAAGAAAATCCTCTAAGGTTTGTACGGTCCTTTCAGATTGTCCATTTGTCTGTGGGTGAAAGGAAGTACTAAACCTTAACTGCGTACCCAAAGCTTTATGTAGTCATTCCCAAAAATGACTCATGAACTGGGGACCTCTATCAGAAACAATAGTAGCTGGAACCCCGTGCAACCACACTATCTCATCTATATATATATGTGCAAGCTTCTCAGTAGTGTAGTTTGTTTTGAAAGGAAGAAAATGTGTTGTCTCAGAGTAGGTTTCACTTGCATCTCAGCTAATAGCCTGACTAACAATGATACCTTAAGCTGTATATTGTTTTGCCTTAAGGAGATAAGCATATCTCTTTTAAAGCACACCAAGGAGTTCAACTGTGCTTTATCTAAGGCTGGTGATGATGATTTTCTACTTAGTGCATCAGCCACGAAATTAGCCTTCCCTGGATGATAATCAATTGTACAACTGTAGTCCTTGATTAACTCCATCCAGCGGCGTTGTCTCATGTTCAACTCATGTTGTGAGAAGATATATTTTAGATTCTTATGGTCTGTGAAAATCTGGAATGTTTCTCCATAGAGATAATGTCTCCAGATCTTCAAAGTATGGACCACAACAGCTAGCTCTAGATTTTGTGTCAAATAATTCTCCTCGTGTTTCTTAAGCCATTGAGAGGCAAAAGAAATCACTTGATTATCCTGCATCAACACACATCCTAGACCATACTTAGATGCATCACAGAAAACTATGTACCCCTTCTCTTGCTCAGGTAACACCAGAACATGTGAACTTGTTAACCTTTCTTTCAACAGCTGGAAAGAATGTTGACACTTGTCATTCCAAACTAAAGGAACCTCCTTCCTGGTCAACTTGGTTAGGGGTAAAGCTAGCTATAGAACTGAAGTTCTTAATGAACCTCCTGTAATAGCCTCCCAGTCCTAGGAAACTGCGTATCTCCGTTGGTGTCTTTGGTTGTTCCCATTGCAGGATAGATTCTACCTTCTTAGGATCAACATGGATACCTAAGGCAGATATTACGTGTCCTAGAAAAGAAACTTCTGGTAACTAGAACTCACATTTGCTAAACTTAGCATACAACTTATGCTCTCTTAGAAAAGTTAAAGCCTGACAGAGGTACTGTTCATGCTGCTGAGCATCTCTACTGTATATCAAGATGTCATCTATGAAGACTACTATGAACTGATCAAGAAAAGGCCGGAAGATTCTATTCATGAGTTCCATGAATGCAGCTGGTGCATTAGTTAGTCCAAATGACATAACTATGAACTCATAGTTACCATACCTTATCCTAAAGGCAGACTTAGGTATGTCACTCCCCTTGATATGCAACTGATGATATCCCGACCTCAGATCTATCTTAGAGAAGATAGTTGCACCACACAACTGATCAAATAGGTCATCGATCCTTGGTAGATGATACTTATTCTTTATAGTCACTTTATTCAACTGTCTGTAATCAATGCATAACTACATTGATCCATCCTTCTTCTTAACAAAGAGAAATGGAGCACCCCATGGTGAACTACTCAATCGGATAAAACCTTTCTCAAGCAACTCCTACAGCTGTTTCTTGAGCTCTGCCATCTCAACAGGTGCCATTCTATACGGTGTTTGTGGTATTGGTTGCGTTCCCATAATTAGATTAATCTCAAAATCAATCTCACGGGCGGTGGAACACCTGGAAGTTCCTCAGGGAACACATCTTCAAACTCCCTAACTATCAGAACTTCAGAAAAATTAGAACTCTCTATTCTGGTATCTACCACATGTGCCAAGAATGCAAAGCATCCTTGTCTCATCTGCTTCTTAGCTACCATAGCTGACACTAGACATGTTGGAAGAATATTTCTATCTCCCTAAAAGATCCATGTGTCACCGTCATCTACGAACACAACTTGCTTAGAATCACAATCCAAGACAACCTTATCCTTTTCTAGGGTGTCCGTCCCAAGAATTATATCGAACCCATGCATCTCAAGTGGTATAAGATCCACCTGAATGCGATGTTCAGAAAAGGAAAGAATGCAGGGAGAACACACCTCCCGTGGCACTACAAATCCCAACAAAGTAGTTTCTAAAAACAGATTCTCCGCTCTATGACTGACAGTCATGTTCCAGTCATGAATCACTCTTCGAGTGATGAAGGAATGTGTAGCACCCAGATCAATTAAATTAGATACAAAGCAAGATGAAGACAAATCAGAATGAAATAGTTCCATCTAACCTGTCACAACTTGAGGGTTGACTACTGCTTCAGGTTGATTCATCGCATATAATCTTGCCATTGCTTGCTATTGACCCTGTGCTCAGTTGTTGGATGCCAATGAACCAACTTGGGATACTTGTGTGTGTCCTTTAGCACCACATGAAAACTACCTCTTCTGAGAGCCTTACTGAATCTGCCTCAGAGGTTGAGTAACACTTACATCTCTAGCTCGACAATCTTTCATTAAATGCCCCATCTTCCCGCATATAAAATAACCTTTGTTCTCCCTCTATGGCCTGGGTGGTCCTGTTACTGCTACTGATGCTGAGTTGTGGGCTCCTTCTAGCAGTAAACTATGACCTCTACCCCTACTCGACGTCCATTGTGTCTGGGTATTGAATCTTAGTGGTGTTATTGGTGCAAAATATCTTGGCTTCTTGAAACTTTTGGACGTTTGTCCTTGAAACTGAGTATACACCTTCTTACTCTTAGTCTGATGCTTCTCAATCACTGACCTTTCTATCTGTCTCATGGACTCCACAAAGGTGGCAAACCTCTCCCTATTCTCTAAGGTAGACACAGGAGTGGTCAAGTCAGCGTTTAGCCCCTTCTCAAAATGTCAAATTCTCTCTTCTTTAGTAGTTTCCATATGCGGACAGAACCACAAAAGCTCCATGAACTTAGCTTCATACTCGCTAATGTTCATTGGTCCTTGCCTTAACCTCTCAAACTGAGATATCTTCTTGTCTAGATACATCTTGGGAAAGTATCTATTGACGAATTCTCATCCGAATTCTACCCATCTGATTTTAACACCTGGCCTCTTGCCCTCTTCTATTGTCTACCAATGGCCATCACTCCCTTTTAGAAGGTACACTGCATGCCTCACCTTCTCTGCTTTAGGGATATTGAGGATTCTAAAGGCCTTCTCCAACTCAGTCAACCACAAGTCATCATCTGCTGGGTCAGTTGTACCAACATAATCTATGGCTCCAACCTGGCAAAGTCATTCGAAAGTCTTACCGGCTCCCTGTCCTTCATGGTGAGCTGGTGCCCTAGGTGTAGGTGGTGGCATCCTATCTGCCATATGTGTCATGGTTGCCATGAACTGCCCAAAAAAATCATGGAAAGATGGGTTTTCTAGTGCATCTTGGTTAAGATGGGGATGTTTAGGTACTGGTTCATCCCTAGTCTGGTCCCTTGCACCTCTTCCTGGTGCAACAATACTGGTCTCAGCAACATGTTCTTCGTGTGATCCAGACATCTTTAAGTTCTTCTTCTCCTCCTGGATGAGCAGAAGAAACTATCAGATGAACTGGAAGACACTAGAATAGACTCAACAACCTTTATCCTATGTCTCTGTAGACTCAGCGAACCTAGAGCTCTGATACCAACTAAACTAAGATGACTTGACACTAAATCAGACTGTCACAGTGTAAATAATTGCAGAATTAAACATAAGTAGTGGATTACTGAAAATCACTAAAAATTAAAACCATTTACAAAGAAATCCAAACATAGGAAAACTCTTTTATTAAGAACCAATGTACTTTATTTACATCCTGGTTAATAAGTACATGTCATGTATCATCCCTTCTCGAGGATTACAAGCATCAACTACTCTGTTAAAACTATACACAGACAACATAAGGACCTCGAGGCATCAAGCCAAAATCTCAGATCGATTCATTAAAAGTACTAACTACTAACTCCGAGGACCTGAGAATACAGAGACCACACATAGGACTCTATATATAAAATATGACTGCCAGTGCCTCCACCTCCCTGTTGCTACTGCTACTGCTCTTCCCCTGCAATAGGGTTTCTGCCTCTTCTTCTGTGTCTACCTAAAAAGGTTGGATCACATGGGGGTGAGACAATTGAAATTTGTCCCAGCGAGAGATATAACTCTCTGCCAGAACCATTATCATTACAGTTTAATAGAATAAAACTGAGTAGATGAATCATATAGATTCAACAACAGACAAATCAATGTCTAAATAGATTAGAGAAATATTCTTATTCAACTCATTTCATCTATAACTTGATAAAGCAGCATGTTACTTATCCAATAAGGAATTGAGGAAAAAATATAATATTTATCCATCTAGGATATATTAAGCAAGGTAACATCAACCATTGATTCTCATATTTCAACCTTAAGCAAATATTCTACACGGCTGATTACATTTTACAATCATATTTAAGCCCTGAGGAAATGAGGTATACTGCTCATACTCCAACCGACCATTGCGAAATTGAAATCAGTACCATACATAGATCAAGGAAGATCCATATTTCCATGACCTCCCTTATCTCATTCAGTACGAGATCCCATGCAGGACATCTTTTGTCTCTGCTAAATAGCTTCCAGGGTATACTGGAAACTTCACTATAGAGTTACAGTGGTAGTTGTACTCTCTTTGCAATCGCGAGATTTCATGTTTATTGCACATCGATACAGCATTAACATTATCAAGAGATTCATGATACATCCATCCCAACATATATAATGAAGGATTAAGGGATTTAATGTTTATCTCACATGAATTTCTCCATTAGGGCATAAGCATATTCGCAGCCATAACCCCCACATACTCAACAGTATGCCCTCTAGGAGATCCTGTAGGAAAACCTAATTCACCATCACCAAATACTGACGATGATGGATCTATGGACATGGCTCTACATGATAAGATTTCACTTGATTAATTAAGTACATTATCATATTCTTTTAGCATTAGTCAGATTTTCAAACATAAATTATTATAACAAATGCTACAAAGAATGAGTAATACTTCTATCAAGTACTTTTCAAAGCTTAATAAAATATTGGGATCTCAATCCCTTGTCACATCATGGGCATTCTCATCCTTTAACATCTCATCATCATGATTATGGAATATGGGTATTCAAACCCTTAGTTCATCAAAGAACACTTGTTACCACTTATCAGGTAACTAATACCTTCAGGTCATCTAACCAAGGTAAACATGATATTTGCTACACAAGCATCTCACATGGCTCTCAAAACCCATTTAATCTCTTGTTACCTCTTACTAGGCAATAAAGCATATTATGGCTAACAAGGCCCACAAAACAATTTCAATAATAAAACATTATAGCTCATACCTGAGTATGCCCAATATCTCATGATACCTGCATGATTAGTGCACATGATAATAGTTACATCGATTACATATCAGCACTATGCAATGTAAGGGTAGCATCACTATTCCCTCATTAGGAGTAGTGTTTCCAAATTCATGTCAATTAGGGATACTCATCCCATTACCCAAAATTAGGGTTATGGTTTATCATCATATTACCCAAGATTAGGATTTCATGCACTATAACCCAAAATTAGGGTTTCACATACCTTCACCCTATATTAGGGCATGATTTCATATAGCATTACATCACTGCATTAGGGTTTCACATGACATCACCCTTGATTAGGGTTTCACATCACATCACTACATTAGAGTTTCACATTGCATCATCCTTGATTAGGGTTTCATATCACATCACTGCATTAGGGTTTCACATGACATCACCCTTAATTAGAGTTCCTTATAACTTTTCCCCAAATTAGGGTTTCACATGACATCACCCTTGATTAGGATTTCATATCACATCACTACATTAGGGTTTCACAGGACATCACCCTTGATTAGGGCATTAGGGTTTCACATGACATCACCCTTGATTAGGGTTTCATATCACATCACCACATTAGGGTTTCACATGACATCACCCTTAATTAGGGTTTCACATGACATCACTGCATTAGGGTTTCACATGACATCACCCTTAATTAGGATTTTTCATTATGTTACCCTGAATTGGGATTTCTCATGTAATTACCCCAGATTAGGGTTACACCATTACACTAGATTAGGGATAGAGCTCATCAACCTTTCCAATTTGGGTTTCATGATCTCTTTATCAAGGATCATACCCAAATTACATATTATATTCATATAGAGAGTGTTGAGGCTTAACCACTACATGATTATTATACATGTATGAATTCCTCTCTCTCTCATCCTCTCTAGGATGTTGAATACTTCAAACTTGGTTAGATTAGGTCAACCCTTCATTCAAGTACATACATCTATGATTAGCATAGTGTACTGAGATATTGCTTCCATAAGCATAAAAGTTTAACCCCTCTAAGGGTACTAATCACCCTAGTACTTTAAAGGTACAACCATTGTAATTATCCTCATTAACAATAATAGGGTTAATTGGTCTTTCATAGCTTTGAGATTATTAGGTCTCCAAATGGTTTTAGTACTTTTGAACCTTCAAATGGTTTTGAAATCCTTGACCTTCAAATGGTCTAGAGGTCATTGACCTTCAAACGGTCTTGAAGTCATTGACCTTCAAACGGTCTTGAAGTCATTGACCTTCAAACGGTCTTGACCTCAACATCCTTAAACAGTCTGAAGACCGTAAGACTTTAAACAGTCTTGTCAAAACTCTTCAAACGGCTTGAGACCGTTAGACCTCCAAATGTTCTTGAACCCAATCCTCCAATCAGTCTGAAGACCATTATACCTTAAACGGTCTTGGTCACTTGTTCATCAAACGATCTAAAGACCGTTAGACCTTAAACGGTATTGAAGATTTATCATCTCTAAACGGTTTGAGACCATTTGATCTTAAAATATAATTAACCCCAAATGTTTTGAAACCGAATGGCCCTCAAACAGTCTGAGACTGAATGGTCCTCAAACAGTCTAAGTCTGAATGGTCCTCAAACGGTCTAAGACCATTTGGTCATCTCAACTTGAAACCATTTAACCTTAAATTAGGGTTTCTACAATCAATCGATTTAGGGTTTCCACTCATCAAACCATCCAACTACATCAGCAATTGACCCCAAACGGTCTTGAGATTGTTTGACCTCAAACGGTCTTGAAACTGTTTCGTCATCAAACGATCTTGAGACCGATTGGTCACCAAAATGTGAAACTATTTGCTCATGATTTTTATTGAGGTGTGTGCTAATATGAAATCATCATCTTCAAGCTACACACCTTCGAAATTTGTTGTGATCTTTGTGATGATTTCAACAATTAATCAAAAGGAATTTTGGGAAAGAAAAAGGAATCAACATATGATGAAGAAATGAAATCATGTTATATAACCCACCACCAAAGTTGAATCCAAGCTTCAAGATCCACGTATTTAATGGTGAATGAAGCTTTCTCAACTGTCCAAGGTTCGTTCTCAAGTCTTTGAGTGAAAAGATTGGCTAAAGTTGAAGATTGAATGGAGAAAAGAAGAAAATAAGCATTGAATTTCGATTTCCTCCATGATATCAAGGTTGAAGATGAGTAAGGAGCTCACCTACAGGTTGGGGTACATCCTCCTATTGCTCCTAGGCTCCCTTGTGCATGGCCAAAGCAAGGAAAGAAAGAAGAGTTGAAAAAGCATTTCATGTGGGTGAAAAATGGAGTGTATATAAGGGAATTTCAAGAGAGAGAAAGTATTATAAAATCCTTTAATTCCCAAAATTGGTGCCACTTATCCCCCTCACTTCCTTGCATATGAATCCATCATCCTATCCATTAAAATCCTCTTCTTTATCCATGAATTAAAGAAAACAAATTAAGCACCTTAATCAATATAATAATAATATCCAAAAATGAGTGGATATTACTTTTTCTTTAACTAATGTGAGTGGGCTCTGCACTCACTTTAGATATTTCGGTTCCATTGCAAGGCACAAGGACTTCCATAATTATACAAATTCAACCATCACACTTTAGGTTGAAGGACACTTCCATTAATATATTTATTTTTGAATTAAATTGAATTAGGGTCTCAATTATGCTTAAATCTTGATTATTTTAATATCAAGATTCTCTCCCCCAAAGGGATTCAAATGAGATGCCCCTTTGATTTTATTGTCTCTAATTGATACCAAGAAACATTAGGGACTCTCTAGAAGTGGTATTTTGCATATTTAACCCTAGGTTTTGGGTAAATTGCACATTACACCAAAACTAGGTTTTAATGCATAAACATTGCTTAATAAGCTCTCTCTTGTTGCTCAGGCTTGTGGTAGATATACCTCTAAATCATTTTCATTCTTATTCTTCTTCAACATTCAAGGAACATTTATCATGTAACATTTGCAAGTTAACCCCATAATTTGGGAAATTTGCACTTTAGTCCAAAATAGGCAAAACATTGTCTTCAACATTATTCAAAAAGGACTAAAATTGAAACATAAGTTCCTATTGAGCCTTAATTACTATTCAAAAGATAAGAGAAAACATATAATTATCTTTCTTAAACAAAATATCTATGGTTACAGCAAAACCCAGGTCAGGGATGTTACATTTATCATTATCAAATCAAGTATATGATGACCCATTACAATCAAAATATGATTGTCTCTCTGGGAATACATACTAACAAACTCCCTCTTGCACTTAGAGACAATCACCCATGAATCTTATTCCAAGTGATCTTAACATGTCCATCATGTTTTTTCTATGCAAGAACTTTTATAGTGGGTTATCAACGTTTACTTTCAGTGGGTATTTTTTAAGTTTCACATCTCCTCATTATATGACATCTCATATGAGATAGAATTGTTGTGGTATGCTATCTGATATACCTTACCTATCCTATAACTCCATTGTTTCTTAGTATTTATGTTGGGTTTAATGGGAGACAGAGAAGGCAGCGAAAACAAAAATTTTCTTCTCCCAAACCCAGAATAAAGGAATCACGTCAATGTCTATATAATAGGAAGGATGGTTTGTAGAGGCGTACCTTGTCCCGAGGGTTCCTTGGCGATGTTACCTCACTACACATGTCATTGGGTACACTTTGACATCATCAAACGCAGTCCTGAAACATGGGTTGTTATAAAGGTGATGATTGGGTGGCTTTGACACATGGGCTTTTTGAGGGGTGAGTGATGGATATTGGATTTGTCCCTCTTGAGGGAGTTTGATATCCATGGCCACTTGATGAGTAGGATTGAGATAGGAATTCACACATGTGTGAATTAGTATGTGATATTGATGTCATACATATCTCCTCCAATCTACTCTGAGATCAAGAAAGCGAATGAACATTGACAGGATGTCTGTTCCATTCCTTGAGCTCATTCTAGATATCAATGACAAAGGAATTATACATTCAGTGTAACACCATTCATGGATTGTAGGATTGAAAGTTTTTATCCAACTTTCTATTTCACTTGGGTAGCACTGATGTGTGACTAGGCACCGCTCTTTGCTTGTGAAGTCATAAGTGTTATGGATTTTCACTGCCAATGTGAAATGGGCCTGTAGGGTCACACACATAGGATTTAACTTGGAAGAGGAGTTTATTTACAAATGATGTTTAGATTGATTACTAAAGGAGTTTAGTAGTTCAATTAAACACTCAATTAATTGATATCTGAAAATCATAGTGTTCAAGGTGTTGGACCGATTGATTAGAGTATCATATTGATTGAAACTGCAATTGACTGATTTTTCATAGTCTTCTACCCCAACTGATCGGCTCATGGGATGAACCGATCGGCTCAGGTTGGTGAACCGATCGGCTCATGTGATGAACCGATCGGCTCAAGACAGGCTGAGATGATCGGTTCAAGGGTTGAACCGATTGGCTGAACTGACCAACTGAGATTGTTTGGAAAGTCAGAAGACTATTTTGCAAATACAATTTGTTTCACTTGTACAAATTTGATTTGGACAAGGATTATATTTGATTAATCGAAAACAAATTTGGAAGTCAATTTGAGTTGGATCAAGACCATGAACTGATTAGCTCAGAGCACCAGCCAATCAGCTCACATCACCAGATGATTGGCTCACTGTCCCAAATGATCGACTTAGGACCCAAAACGATCAATTTAGGGTGTGAATCGATCGGTTCAGCTGGTGCAGATTGGTTGTTTTGTGGAAATTCTCGAACCCTTCTGCTCCTACTTTAATCCCGCATTGCCCGGGATAGAGAAACTTGTCCCATGACCCTCATATATACAGGGGTATTGGGGGCTTCTCAGGAACAACAACTCAGAACACCAGTTTCTCTACAAAGTTGTCATTCTCTCTGTTTTGGTAATTGAGAGAGAGCCCGAGCAAGTGCTACCTGATAAGGGAGGTACAACAATGGAAAGACAACTGCACAAAAACAACAGGTTATAGGAGAGTGTGTCAGTGACTAGTACGCTGACAGGAGGGTGTGACTGCTTTCGATTCCTTGTGGGACAAGGAGATTGGAGTTCTAGGTGGACTGCGTGGACTACTTCAGAGGAGGAGGACTTCTGCTGCTCGAAGGACAGCTATCAATCCCGACAGTCCCGATGAGACCAGGAGTTGCTCAAACACCATCCAAGACTGGAGGTGAAGACCATGAAGTGATTTCAGGTCAAAGAATCACATTCACCGCCATCATTGTGAGAACTGACTGTGACTACCATGTCATGGTTCCATGTGTCAAACTCACGGTGGGTCTATCTGGTAAACTTGCTCTCTAACAAGTACCTATGTGTTTGGTTTGATATCTCCATATCATGACTCATGAGATTTTGTCATCAACCAACACCACAATCTAGTCTTGTGTGTCATTATTGTCTATCTACCTTCCACAATGACATCCGACTAGGGACATAATCAGAATGTACAAACTCTTAGCATCCGTATAATCGCATCCTTCAGGTCCTCAACCTGAAAGCATACGTCACTGAGTACTGTCATTCTCTAGACATTCAATCTTTTCTATCATTATCTCCTATGACTAAACCAGAAAAAATTAGAAGCTTGCCTTTGATGTTTATCAAATCAATCTTAATGTATCCCACCAATCATCCCATGATTGGCTCTCAGGGCATACATACCAACAGACTCCCACTTGCACTGCAAGCCAATCACCCTTGAATCATATTCTTAGTGATCTTCAAACATGTCCCACATGTTAGTGTGCTCTAGTACTAACATAGTGAGTTATGGAAACATCTTGCCAAGGTCGGTATTAACTGCATGTCTCTCATCTCTTCATTGTACATCATACATATGAGATGGAGTTGTCATAATATGTGATCTAGTATTCCTTTGCTAACCTTTAGCTACATTGCATGACCAAGTACTTCTTACTTGTCATCAATGACCATAATATCTATAAGTTCATCTCTATTAACTCCTAGATCAATATAGTATCCATTGTTGTTCTCTAATATACAGATACTTGGCATTTTCCTTTTAAACAAGCTTATTGGAGCATTTCCATTAATCAACAAACATTCAATTTTATATATCCTATATACATTTTGCAATTAGTTTTCTGTCCTTTTCGGAAGTTTGCATCAGTGTAATTCTTTACAGTGAACCCTTCCTTATTTCCATAGAAATAGTACTTCTCAAATACATATCAAGTTATTATAGTATTCTAGTATCCCTTACTGGAACTAGACATACATCCACTCATCATGTCCATACGAGTTATCAGGATGAGCATATCATATTGTCATGTTCTACATATAAGATGATGAATGCACTTTATTTTGCTATGTCCATACCTGCAAGATAATGTGATGATTACATACATGATAGATCCATATCTATTCTTAGTGTTCCCATTCTTCATAAGAATTGGTCACTTGGTATTGGGGTACGAACTCCAAGTTACATGGATAAGTTTTGTCCCACTGAATCTGTGTATACTGAACCCTTCAGTATAGATTGCCAATGTATGCTATCTCTTTTTTAGGTCAAGAGGTTTTTCGAGAACTATCTCTATAGATCTCTATTACTATCACATAGGAAACATCTCTACCTTCCCTAAAGATAATTTCCACTTTGGATTTCCATTCTAGAACATTTACATTTCACATCAACATGTGGAATGTGAATACGCTCCCACTAAATCACATATCCCTTCTTTATCTTTATTATATCAGTCAAGTCCTTTGACTATATCATCAAAGTAAAGATTATATTTCTGAGTTGCTTGTACTCAATTATTCACATTTATTAGTCGATTGTAACTTATAGACTTCATTTACATTAATGGATTCATAAACCTTATAGGTTGTGTCACGTACACATCCTTGTCTTATTCCTCATAGGAATGCAGTTTTAGTATCTATATGACAAATTTCTTATTCATTAAGTTGCAATCAATATGCATCATCCTTGTCAAAATTTCATCTATGTGTCTTAATACTTAAGACTCATTTGCACTTATGGATTTCATCGCAATGGGTGCTACCATCAAGGTCATACATTTTGGTTTACATGGAAGTCATTTAGGATGTAATGGTCACAAACCATAATTCAAAATCCGATTCCTCATACTCATCTAGATAGTCGATTCATCACATGACCAACTCATCACATAGATAATCGAGGTGTATCTATCAAGGATATAAGAACTGACAACTCTTTGTGATTCTTAATGTCCTTTATTAGTGTGGGGTATTCTTTATTAAGAAGAAATTAGTTATTTGATAATCATTCTCTAACTCCTTAGAGTATGAATCCAAGTTGATTTAGACATCACCATTCCTCAATCATGAGTTCACTATGATACACTATCATAATTACTCATAAGGATCTCAAACATTTGGTTCAAGTATTTCATTCATTGATCTCATCGAGAATTAACACTTTACCAAATTCATACTTCATCTATGATATTCTTGAACACTTTAAGATATCCATATTAGTATTTCTCTAAACACCATTTGAAGTACTAGCATTAACTCCAACGGGTATGTAAATACATCACATATATTATAGCTAATAGGATAATCTTTCTCCCACTACCTCTAGTGAAGATTGATTAATCATGTCTAAGAGATTCATGTCTCTTACTGGTTTTCTAACCAAAAGAGTCTAGATTTATCCATCATATGGAAACTAGAAATGAATTTCTCATGATTTATGCTAATTTTATTGTTTGAGTTATCAATAACTTTTAGGTATCATTTTATCTTATGCATAACAAGTACCACAAGATAAACAAGACATTTCCACATAGATTGAAACATCAACTTTATTAATTGCTATCACTGTCATACAATATGCAAAAATAATGTGTTTCTATCCATTGGCAAATATGAAATAGTAGTTCATAACTCTATTACATGCCTCTAAGGCTGAAAATAAACTAAATTACTTCTATCTATGGCGGAAACACTTGCCCCATTTATTGAGTGCTTTACATTTTATATCTTGGTATCATATACCTCAAAAATGTTACAAGTTTATTTCATGACACCTTCAGGTGGAGACGTCTATCGCCTCCTTCTTCTTTAGTTATTCCAGGTTGAGTGGACAATTCCTTTTCCAATGTCCTGGCTTTTAACAATGGTGGCAATTGCCTCTCTTGGTCATGCCTCCCTCGGCCTTGAGAATTGAAGACAACTTGGGCTACTGGCTAGCATCTGAACCTTTCTTAGCTTTTCCCTTGCCCTTGCACTTGGACTTGCCTTTCTTGTCATTGATCATCATCACAGACTTAGTCTTGTCCTTCTTCATCTGTATCTCATTTGTCCTCAACATGCCCAACAACTCTGTCAACGGTTTGTCAAAATTGTTCATGTTGTAGTTCATCACAAACTGACAATAGGATTCTGGAAACGATTGCGGTATCACGTCAATAGCCAACTCTTGGCTCAGGGGAAATCCCAGTCTTGTCAGGTTCTCCACATACCCAATCATCTTGAGCATGTGAGGACCAAATGGATCTCCTTCTGTCATGACCCACTTGAACAGTGCCCTGGAGACATCATATCTCTCTTGTCGTGCTTGATCTTCATACATGTTCTTGAGATGCTGAATCATCTCAATGACACCCATGTTATCATGTTGTCTCTGGAACTCGTGGTTCATGGAGTACAACATCAAGCACTTTGCATCAATGGCATCATCAGAATGCTTCTTGTAAGCATCCCTTTTTGCCTTTGGCATGGTAGGAGTAGGTTCCTCTGGAACTGGAGTATCCAGAACATAGAGCTTTCACTCTTGAGTGAGAACAATTCTCAACGTCCTAAACCAGTCAGGGAAGTTAGTCCCATTCAACATGTCCTTTTCAAGGACCAATCACAATGAAAAGTGATTGTTGTTTTTGTCATTTGTACTACAAAAGGAAACATATGCAATTTAGTTCAAAACTCAATTTTGACTTATTTTATTGATTTGAAAGATTGACGATATAATTAGGACTTTAATTAATTATCGCTCCCACTATTTTGTTCAAATTGATAGCCCTCACCATCAATTCGGAAGATTGCAGCGTACAATCTTCTAATGGGTCAAGATCATGAAATCCTCTGAGTCATGGACCAACTAGGGTTGTCACCCACAACTTAGATCTTCCAGGTAGGCAAATTTTTCCAATTACATCATATGCAACTCTTGATGAATGAACATGTGAAACACCTTGCCATGAACATTCGATGCCTCTAGGCTTAGACACTCTAAGAATCACCAGTTAAGTCTATCCCAAAAGTCGACACGGTAAACATGCACCCTTCTTTGACAGAACCTACATGCTTACCCTTCACACTTCCATGAGATAGACGGTGCACCATGCTTTGGCATAACCTACTCTTGGTCAATCATGTATTTCATGTGTGCCGCTAATGGAAGGCTTGAAAGACTTAATATTTAGATGAGGGATTTGGTTTTATAGGTACATATACATATCTAATCACCATATTATATAATATGTATCATATACATGCTATATCCCACAACAAACATGCAAAACGATAAAAGTGATGATTATGGCCATCCTAATGTGATTCCTCGAGCCAAGAGGAATCATGGTCATCTAGGTCTACATCACATGCAACCTATCCATGATGAAGTGTTATAGCCGTCCGAGTTGATCAATTCATCACGTGAATGACTTGCTCGCCTTGGTCGGTCGTCTGGGTGCCACCAGCCGATCGGTTGCCTCCTCCAACCGATCGGTTCACCTAGTCATCTTACATCTCTTCATGGCCACCATCTGATTGTCTCGCTCATCAAACTAGTCGTTTGGATCGCCAACTGATCGGTTCACACCTTGAACCGATTATCTCAGTTGCATCAGGTTGTCCGCCTTTCTTTGACATAACATAAAAAAAATTATCCTATTTTACATATAAATTGGGAAACCCCGAGTTACATTCGGGAGGAGCAAAGGTAGGAAAGAAATCTTGAGTTATCTCATGTTACATCAGGAATAAGGAGGTTGGGAATCAGTGCGCAGACCGAGATGCAAGCAACCACATACAACAAGCACACATACATAGGGTTTATTGCCCATAACCACACTATACATCCACCACAAAACTCATTTAAGGGTGACGCGTATCGAGTGCATCCATATTACATATCATATATGTATATTAGGATTTGTGGATTTGGGATTGGACATGCATGAAACCAATTTTATACACATCGTATGCAATAAATAAAACCAACAAATCGAAATCGATCACATCGATAATCGTAAAGTATGGAGCAGTTGACGTGGCTTTGATACCACTATTGGGTTTTATGGGAGACAGAAAAGGCAGGTGAAACAAAAAAATTCTTCTCCCAAACCCAAAATACAAGAATCATGTCAACGTCTATATAATAGGAAGGATGGTTTGTAGAGGCGTACCTTGTCCCGAGGTTTGCTCAATGACATTACCGCATGGATTGTGCGATCTTCACCTCTGATCTTGGACGGTGTCTGAGAAACTCCTGGTCTCACCAGGAATGTCGGGATTGACATCTGTCCTCTGAGCAACAGAAGTCTCCCGCCTCTGAAGTAGTCCACACGGACCACCTAGAACTCTGATCTCATTGTCCCACAAGGAATTAGAAGGAGTCACACCCTCATGTCAGCATACTAGTCACCGACACACTCTCCTGCAACCAGTTGCTTTTATACAGTTGTCTTTCCCTTGTTGTGCCTCACTTATTGGGTAGCACTTGCTCAGGCTCTCTCTCAGTTACCAAAACCAGAGAGAACGACAACTTTGCAAAGCAACTGGTGTTGTGATTTGTTGTTCCTGAGAAGCCCCCAATACCCCTATATATAGGAGGGTCATGGGATAGGGTTCTCTATCCTGGGCAATGCAGGATTCAAGCAGCAGTAGAAGGGTTCGAGAATTTCCACAAAACAACCAATTTGTGCCAACTGAACCGATCAGTTCACACCCTCAAATAATCATTTCGGGTCCTGAGCCGATTATTTGGGACTGTGAGTTGATCGTCTGGTGCTATGAGCCGATCGCCTGGTGCTTTGATCCGATCAGCTCGTGGTCCTGATCCAACTCAAATTGACTTCAAAATTTGTTTCCTATTAATCAAATATTAATCCCTGTCCAAATCGAATTTGTATAAGTGAAACAAATTTTATTTGCAAAATAGTCTTATGAATTTCCAAATGATCTCAGTTGGTCAGTTGACTCTATCAGTTCAACCCTTGAATCAGACTTCTCAGCCTGTCTTGAGCCAATCGATTCATCACATGACCCGATCAATTCACCAACCTGAGCCAATCGGTTCATCCCAGCCGATCAGTTGGGGTAGCAGACTATGCAAAATCAGTCAATCGCAGTTTCAATCAATCTGATATTCTAATCAATCGGTCCAACACCTTGAACACTGTGATTTTGAGCTATCAATTCATTGAGTGTTTAATAGAACTACTAAACTCCTTTAGTAATCAATCTAAACATCATTTGTGGATAAACACCTTTTCTAGGTTAAATCCTATGTGTGTGACCTTATAGGTCCATTTCACATTGGCAGTGAAAATCCATAACATGTATGACTTCACAAGCAAAGAGCGGTGCCTAGTCACACATCAGAGCTGCCCAAGTGAAATAGAAAGTTGGAGAACAACTTTCAATCCTACAATCTGTGAATTGTGTTATAGTGAATGTATAATTCCTTTGTCACTGATATCTCGAATGAACTCAAGGCATGGAACAGGCATCTTGTCAATGTTTATTCGCTTTCTTGATCTCAGAGTAGATTGGAGGAGATATGTATGACATCAATATCACATACTAATTCACACATGCATACACGCCTATCTCAATCCTACTCATCAAGTGGCCATGGATATCAAACTCCCTCAGGAGGGACAAATCCCATATCTATCACTCACCCCTAAAAAACCCCATGTGTCAAAGCCACCCAATCATCACCTTTATAACAACCCATGTTTCAGGATTGCGTTTGATGATGTCAAAGTGTACCCAACGACATGTGTTGAGTGTAGTGATTTTAGATCAAACAATCACATTCACCACTGTCACTGTGAGAACTGACTGTGACTACCATGTCATGGTTCCATGTGTCAAACTTATGGTGGGTCTGTTTGGTAAACTTGTTCTTTAACAAGTACCTATGTGTTCGGTTTGATATCTCCATATCATGACACATGAGATTTTATCATCAACCAACACCACAATCTAGTCTTCTGTGTCATTGTTGTCTATCTACCTTCCTCAATGACATCCAACTAGGGACATAATAAGAATGTACAAACTCTTAGCATCTGTATGATCTCATCGTTCAGGTCCTCAACCTGAAAGCATACGTCATTGATTACTATCATTCTCTAGACATTCAATCTGTTCTATCATTATCTCCTATGACCGAACCAGAAAAAATTGGAAGCTTACCTTTGATGTTTATCAAATCAATATTAATGTATCCCACGAATCATCCCATGATTGGCTCTCAGGGCATACATACCAACAAACTCCCACTTGCACTGCAAGCAAATCACCCTTGAATCATATTCTTAGTTATCTTCAAACATTTCCCACATGTTAGTGTGCTCTAGTGCTAACATAGTGAGTTATGACAACATCTTGCCAAGGTCGATATTAACTGCATGTCTCTCATCTCTTCGATGTACGTCATACATATGAGATGGAGTTGCCATAATATGCGATCTAGTATTCCTTTGCTAACCTTTAGCTACATTGCATGACCAAGTAATTCTTACTTGTCATCAATGACCGGAATATCTATAAGTTCATCTCTATGAACTCCTAGATCCATATAGTACCCACTGTTGTTCTCTAACACACGGATACTTGGTATTTTCCTTTTAAACAAGATTATTAGAATGTTTCCATTAATCAACAAACATTCACTTTTATATATCCCATATATATTTTGCGATTAATTTTTTGTCCTTTTCAGAAGTTCGCATCAGTGTAATTCTTTACAATGAACCCTTCCTTATTTCCATAGAACTAGTACTTCTCAAGTACTTATCAAGTTCTTATGGTATTCCAATAACCCTTACTGGAACTAGACATACATCCACTGGTCATGTCCCACATACGAGTTATCAGGATGAGCATATCATATTGTCATGTCCTACATACAAGATGATGAATGCACTTTATTTTTCTATGTCCATACATGCAAGATAATGGGATGATTACATACATGATAGATCCATATCTATTCTTAGTTTTCCCATTCTTCATAAGAATTGGACACTTGGTATTAGGGTACTAACTCCAAGTTACATGGATAAGTTTTCTCCCACTGAATCTGTGTGTACTGAACCCTTCAGTATAGATTGCCAATGTATGCTATCTCTTTTTTAGGTCAAGAGGTTTTTTTAGAACTATCTCTATAGATCTCTATTCCTATCACATAAGAAATGTCTCTGTATTCCCTAAAGATAATTTCCACTTTGGATTTCCATTCTAGAACATTTCCATTTCAACAACATGTGTTGAGTGTAGTGATTTCAGGTCAAAGAATCACATTCACCACCATCATTGTGAGAACTGACTGTGAATACCATGTCATGGTTCCATGTGTCAAACTCACGGTGGGTCTATCTAGTAAACTTGTTCTCTAACATGTACCTATGCATTCAGTTTGATATCTCCATATCATGACTCGTGAGATTCTATCATCAACCAACACCACAATCTAGTCTTATGTGTCATTGTCGTCTATCTACCTTCCACAATGACATATATCTAGGGACATAATAAGAATGTACAAACTCTTAGCATATGTATGATCTCATCATTCAGGTCATCAACCTGAAAGCATACATCATTGAGTACTGTCATTCTCTAGACATTCAATCTATTCTATCATTATCTCCTATGACAAAAGTAGAAAAAATTGGAAGCTTGCCTTTGATGTTTATCAAATCAATCTTAATGTATCCCACCAATCATCACATGATTGTATCTCAGGGCATACATACCAACAATTTATACAATGTCATTAGTGGTTGGAACTTCCCACAAGTTCCTCCAAATTAACTTCTTGATCCATACAATATGTTTTGTTGTTCTCAAAACAACTTGATGCCTAACTTCTTTTATAGAATTAAATAAATATATCTTGCTTGGAACTTTTCCTTCTTACAATTATCATATTAAGTCAAACACAAATTTAGATTTTACCCAACTCCTTCTCATTACCAGGATTAAGGAACACATCCTTGTAGTGCTTCTCAAGTACTTAAGGATGTTCTTTATGACAGTCCATTGACATTCAATGGGACCAGACAAATATCCACTTGTCATGTCTGATACATATGAGACAACGGGTTGAGTACATAACACTTCGTTCATGATAGATCCAATTGTAAATGCATATTACATCTTATTCATGATTTCCCATTCTTCACAAGAATTGGGACACTAGGATCTTGAGAGATGAATCCCATGGAACATGGACATATTTTATCTCATTAAATCTTTCATGTGTAACCCCTTCAACATATTGCCAATGTATGCACCATTACTTAGTTCAAGAAGCTTTCCAGATCTATCTGTATAGATCTCAATTCCTATCACATAGGATGCTTTGCCTAAACCCTTCATAGAGACAGTACTTTCCTTTCCAGGTTTTAATATGTGTAGTATAAGGATATTTTTCACCATCATTTTGTGGAATGTAAATGTGCTCCCACTAAATATTTTATAATCACAAATTTTATCTTCATTTTGACTAAAATCCACATATTGACCTTTGTCTCTTAAAAACATTATTTGCATCACTATACTTATAAAACCTTCAAGATGTTTCATGCACTCATCCTCATAACTATTCCCATTAAGGAATGTGGTTTTAACATCCACATGCCAAATCTCATAGTCATAATAAGCTGCAATAGCAAGCATGATTATGATAGATTTAACCATTACAAATGGTGATACAATTTCATCATGTTCAACACATTGAACTTATTTGAAACCCTTTGTAACCAATTTGCTTTTATATGTTTGTTCACTATTATCCATGTCAAACTTATTCTTAAAAACCCAATTGCACCTTATGGGTTTTACCCCACCAGGAGGATCCACCAAGGTATACCTTGTTGGTGTACATGAAGTCCATCTTTGAGCCCATGGCCCTCAAGAAATTTCTCAGACTCTGGTCCCTCAATAGATTTTAATTAGGCTGTTGACTCATCATCTATAATCAACTCACTGCCTTCTTGAGTCATAAGATATTAATCTTTCAAAGTCAAGGTGTGTTATACTAGAACTATGAGTTTTGTGTGTTACACAAGGAATTTGAGATTCCACAACAGCTTGTGATTCTACTTGTTCCTACTGTACCTCTTTAGGTTCAATATTTTCTTGTTTGTCTTTAACATTTTGAGTTCTACTTTTCTGCTACAGATTCCTTTGGAATCAAATTCTCTTTCAGGAATGCAGCCATCCTGGCAACAAAACACTTTTGTTGTCGGATTGGTATATAAAAGTAGTATTCAACAAAATAGCATGTTGTGATTTATGGACAAAGGTTTTCAGGAAACTATTTACTCATACAAGATTTCAATCATAATCCTTATAAAAGACATATCGGGACACCTCTCATGCCATATCTCATATACAGTCTTTTCAACCATTTTAGATGGTACATTGTTTTAGTGCAGAGCATGTGCCTCGTAAGGAAATTGGAATATTTGTTAGATTTATTGATAATCACATCATGACTTAATAGGATAAGATTCCTTCTTTCTAATACATCATTATGTTTGAGGTGGATTTCATCATGATACACTATCATGGTTTCCAAGAAGGTCCTAAATTCTTGGTCAAAAATATTTTTACATCAATCCTATCAAAGTGTCTTAATACTTTTACCAAGTTGTTTACGCACTTCATTAATGACCTCCTTGAACACTTCAAAAGATTCATACTTGTATTACATTATATACAAATTACAATATCTACTAAGATCATCAATAAATATAGGTACTAGTAACTACCTCTAGTATATATTAAAAAATGTCTTCTTACATGAATATGTATGAGCCGTAATAGAATACTCACTCTCCCACTACATCTAGTGAAAAGTTCTTTTATCATATTTCTCAATAATTAAGACTTGTATGTCTCTATTATTTCAATAACCAAAAAAGTCTAGACAACCAACAATATGGATTCTATAAATGCATTTCTCATTATGCTCTCTAGATGATAATTTGTAATTGTTTGAGACATCAAGTCATTCAATATATGTGTTGTACATATTTGTCTTCAGAACTATCAAGTATAGACTATGAGACATAGTGCATTAACATACAAGATCTTATCTTTAAAATTAAACATCAATTTATTCATAATATTCTTGTCCACACAAGATACTTGATTTTATCATAAATGAAAGGTATGTAATAGCAATTCACTAATTCTATTACATGCCCATCAGACTGAATGATAGATTCTAATTGTAGTGGAAGCAATTCTTGCTCCAGAAAGTTGTAGATTACTTCTTCTCAGGTCCTGAAATGGAGATCTCTGTCTCCTTCTTCCTGAGCTCCTCTATATAAAGAGGGCAGTTCCTTTTCTAGTGTCCAGGTTGGTCACAGTGGTGGCACTTTCTTTTCTTGTTCACTCCTCTCTTAGTTTTTAGTGTAGAAGATTGTGGCTTCTGGTTAGGTTTAGAACTCTTCTTAGTTTTGAATTTACCTTGGACTTTCCTCTACTAATCATCATTATAGATTTGGATGGGTCCACCTTCATCTGTGCTTCAGCTATCCTCAGCATGTCAAGTAACTCTGACAATGTCTTGTCAAAATCATTCATGTTGTAGTTCATGACAAACCGGTTGTATGATTTCAACAGTGATTGGAAAATCAAATCTGTGCCCAATTGTTTACCCAAGGGAAATCCTAGTCTAGAAAGGTTCTCCACATACATAATGAACTTGAGAGTGTGGTGATGTATTAGATCTCCTTCATCCATATTTCACTTGAACAACACCCTTGAGACATCATTCTCTCTCTTGTCTTGACCAGTCTTAGTGTAACATCCCTGACCTGGGTTATGAACTAACCCTAGGTGTTTTTCTTAATTATGTGATTAAATTCTTGTGGTTATATTTTGATATATAATTAAAGCTTCTGAGGAACATATATCTCCTTTTCAGTCCTTTATGAACAATGTTGTAATATTGTTTTGTTAAATATGAACTTATGTGCAAATCATCCAATTAGAGGGGTTAACTTGAAAATTGCACATGTTTAGATGTTCCTCTGGTATTGAGACATCATAAGAATGAATATGATGTAGTGATATGGATTCTCCAAGCTTGGGCACCAAGATATAGCTTGTAGAGCAATCCTTGTGCTTTAAAACCTAGTTTTGGTGTAAAGTGCAATTTACCCAAAACATAGGGTGCAACATGTAAAATATACCTTCTAGAGTATCTTTGATGACTCTTGGCATCAGGTAGGGTAAATATGATGAGGAGGGCGCCTCATTTGAATGATCAGATAAGAAGAATAACCTTTATGATTAAATAACCAAGTTTTATACAAAATGACCCCTTTTATGTATGCAACTTAGTAAGATGTTTGGCTTCTTTTCCTCTAAACCTTGGATAAAGGAGAAGTTTTGCTTAAGTGAAGAAGAGAGAGACGTGGATAAGGAGAGGAGAAGGACCTATTTGATAAATAAGGAAATAATTGTCCTTGGCTTGAAAATATACCCAAAATATATAAGTACATCCTTTTTACAAAGCAAGGGATTGTTTCCCTTCATTCCTCTTCTTATCTCTTTACTTTGGCCGACTAAGGAGGAGCTTAGGAGCAGAGGAGAACGGACAAGACTGAATTGGGGAAGTTTTGATTGCCATCTAACTCGAAATCATGGAGGAAATCTTGCTATAAGGTTGGTTTAGTAGTCTTCCTTACATAACTCTTCTTTCTAGCCATCTTCTCCATCTAAATCTTGAGGAACGGACCTTGGATGACCTATGGAGCTCAAGCCACCATTAAATCTACGAAGCTTGGAGCTCTAGATCTGATCCTAAGGCGGGTTTTATAACTCTAACCCTTAAAGTTTTGCTTATGCATCTTCTTTCAAGGAAAACGTTGCTTAATCTTCTTCCTTAGACATTTCTATGTGTTCTTGCTACCAAAACCATGAAGAAAAGTCCTTGTTCTTGAGGAATAAGAAGATGTCGTTATTTCCAAAGTTCATCCTGATCTTGCTTTAGCAAACGGTCCTCCAACTCTTGCCCAAACAGTTTGCAAAAAAAAAATTGTTTGGAAGCAAACGGTTTCAAAACTGTTTGAAGGGCAAACAGTTTCACAAGAACGTTTGGGAGCAACCGGTCCAAGACCATTTGGATGAGTTGACCAAGCGTTGACCATTTGGAGAATTGCTATAGACATTATGGACTAATAACCCACCAAAAATCATCATCTAATTCCAAGTAAATCATCAATTGAAGGCACATTAGTCACCTAAACCCTAATCGGGTTTGTTGCTGATTTCAATAATGCAATAATGTTAAAGTTTGGGTTGAGTGGCCCAAATGGTTTCAAAACCATTTGGGGATCACCCAAATGGTCTCAAGAACGTTTGGTGATCACCCAAGACCATTTGTAGGTCTAGGGTTAAGTGGGGTTGATTAATTGAGGGTCCAATCACATCAAGTTGTCGAATAATTAAGTGTTGTTTTTGTGACCTAAATTAGGGTTCAACCCTTAAGTGAATGACTTAGTTTTTGGTGTTGACATGGGTAAATGGTCTCAAGCCCGTTTGGAGGATGTCCAAACGATCCCAAGACCGTTTGGGGTTAGGTCATGACCCAATTGAGTGATGGTTCAATGGGTTCAACATCAATTAGACTCATGTTGATGTATGTTGAAGGATGGTCGTTTCCAAACCCTAATTCAAGTGATCTAAACCCTAATTGGTGACCAATTGAGGATCAATTGAGGGTCAAATCAGTAAGGATTAACCTAATTGACTCAATTGATGAGTGGCTAACCTTTGCATGATCGATTGAGGGGTTCAACATTGGAAACACTAACTTAATTGGAACTTTTGATGCACTTTTTGGACCATGCGGTTTTGAGGGTGTTTGGACCAAACGGTCTCAAGACCGTTTGGGACCAAATGATCCCAAACCGTTTGGTGGAAATGCGGTTTCAATATCGATTTGTCCATGCAGTTTCAAAGGTCAAAATTGGCCAAATGGTCAACAGGACCAAACAGACTTCACCTCACCTAGGGCAAACGGTCTTGATGGTGTACTTGGCGATGCGGTCTTGAAAGTTAAAGGGACCAAACAGTCAACAACTCCATGCAGTTTCAAAACCATTTGGTGGTTGAAAGTGCAAAACCATTTTGGGTCTATTAAAGTCAAGAACGTTTGATGCCTTAGTGTCCAAGATGGTTTAGTAGTTGATTAACCTAAACCCTAAAGATACCTAAAGTGATTAAGGGAACAAAGTAATTAGATGGTTGATGCATGTTATGGTCAATGGTGAACATTACAAAAGTACCCTTAATAGGTTAGTGTGACTAGTACCCCTTGATCAAGCAAACCCTAATGACCATAATGGTGATGACATGACTTATGTTATCAAGGTTGATTTGACCTAACCTAATCATGAGAGATGTAAACATCATCTAGTAGTAAGAGGAGAGAGAAGACTCCTAATATGAATAAGAATCAAGTAAAATACCTCCAATATGTATGAATACACATAATTAGGGTATGATCCTTCATAGTGAGATCATAGAAACCCTAATTATGGTGATTAATGAATCTTAACTTAATTGAAGGCATTAATGGAAGTAATTTTCATACATGATGATGGTATGATCTCAATTCACTATAATGTGAATAGTAAACCCTAATCTAGGGCGATATGATGAACTAAATAGTAAACCCTAATTCTGGGTTGTTCTTTTAAGCATGAAACTTCATGATTGAGGTATGAAATAGGGAATCACATTTCCTAATTAAGATATAGGGGTTGAATAACCCTAATTGAAATGAATAGGGAAAACCTAACCTTATTGAAGGCATAATGGTACAACCCTTGAATTGAAAGATTATCTCTTATTTGTAATATGTTGATATAGAGATAAGTTGCCTATTATCAAATGTATTAACCATGCAGGTTTTTATAAAGAAGTGATGATAGCCAGGTAAGGGTTATGATGTCTTATTCATTAAAAGATTGTTATAAGCTTTATGAATAGTGCTATACTATGTTGCCTGGTTTAAGAGGTAACATATGAGATTGACAGGCTGTAAGAGTCAAGAGCAATATCTACATTGTTATAATCAAGGTCATGTTGTTAGATGACTTATGATGATCTAAGGGTTTGAATACCCCTATTTTTGAATCATAATGATGAGATGGTTAAGGATTGATATCCCAATGATAACTGATGTGAAATGAACTTGATACATTTAGTATTCTTCCTTTATAGCAGTTGTTTTAATGGTTTATGTTTGAAAACATGCCTGATGTTAAAAGAATGCTATAATGTACTTAAATAATCAAGTATAATCATATCATGTAGAGCCCTGATCATAGATCCATCATTGTTAGTAGTTTAAAGATGGTGAAACAAGTTTTCCTAAGGGAACTCCTGGAGAACATACTTTTGAGTATGTTGGGGTTATGGACGTGAATATCCTTACGTCCTAGTGTAGGATTTGATGTAAGATGTACCTTAATCCATCAGTCCTTCATTATATGTTTATGCCGGGATGATGTATCACTAATCTCCCGATGATGTTGTTAATGTCGCATCGGTGAGAGATAATCAAGAAATCCCTCGATGGCGAAGAGAGTACAGAATGCCACTATGACTCTAATAGCGAAGTTGCCAGAATACCCTAGAAAGCTATTATAGTAGAGACATGAGATGTCCTGCATGCTGATCCTCACACTGACTGAGGAAGATGAGGTCATAAGAATTTGGTTCTCTTGATGACCTATGTATGGTATCGATGCGATTTCGTAATGGTCGGTTGGAGTATGAGCGGTATACCTCATCTCCTCGGGGCATAATAATGTTTGAAAAACATAATCAGCCGTGTAGCATAACTGCTTAGGTTGAACTACGAGAAACAATGATTGATAATACATTGTTTATAATGTTTTGGTTGAATAACTAGTATACATGTTCTTCATATTCCTTATTGAGATATGCTTTGATATTCAATTCTGTTATAATGGAAATGATTACTCAAAGAGAATGTTGCTTTACTTAGTTAAACATGCTGTTGAATGTTTAAAGTTATATTTCTTATTGTTATTCCTTATTGTAATAACAAAGCTTCTGGCAGAGAGTTATAACTCTCGCTGGGACAATTATTCAATTGTCTCACCCCAGTGGGATTCGACTTTTTAGGTGGACGTCGAGGACGAAGGAACCCACCTGAGGGTGAGCAGGAGCAGCAGCAACATCAGGGACAACAGTGATTCTCAGGTGGAGACATTGTCTGTCAAGCCTTGTAGATAGTATGTCCTATGTGTCATCTCTATATTCTCAGGTCCTAGGAGTCAGTAGATCTGAGGTTTTTGTCTTAATGCCTCGATATTTTTGTATCTTACCTTGCACAGATGACAGGGCAATTGATGTATGTAATCACTTGAGATGTGATTTTACAGAGAAGTAATGACGAATCATGATGTAAACAATTTATGTTGTTTCCTTATAAAAGAGTACTTAAAGATCTCTTTCCAGAAAGTTTTAATTTTTAGTGATTTTTAATAATTCCGCTACTAGTTAATCGCTTCCGCATTCGTTGATCTCGTATTTTGGCGATTCGTTCGCAACAATTTAGTGGTATCAGAGCCCTAGGTTCGCTGACTCTACAGAGACATAGGACTTAGGATGTTGAGTATGTTCTAGTGTCTTCCAGTATATCTAATAGTGTCTTCTTCTCCTTAGGAGAAGAAGATAAAACTAAATATGTCTGGACCTCATGAAGAACACATTGCGGAGAGTAGTGTTGCTACACCAAGAAGAGCTTCAAGAGAACCAGATAGAGAAGAACCTATGCCTAAACCACCCCAGTTCAATCCAATTGACATGGGGAACCCAGCCATTCAAACTATGTTTGGGCAGTTTATGACTTCCATGACACATATAACTGATAGGATGCCTATACCTACACCTAGGGCACCTACCCCTCCCGAAGGACAAGGAATGAGCAAGACGTTTGAACAACTTCACTAAGTTGGAGCCACAGAGTATGCTGGAACAGCTGACCCAGCAGATGCTGACTTGTGGTTAACAGAACTAGAGAAGGCCTTTAGAATCCTAAACATCCCAGAAGTTGAGAAGGTTAAACATGTTGTATATCTTCTCAAGGGAAGTGTTGGTCATTGGTAGACCATGGAAGAACAGAAGAGGCCTGGTGTAGAGATTGCCTGGGAAGCTTTCCGACGGGAACTTATCAACAGATATTTCCCTAAGATGTTTCTGGACGAGAAAATCTCTCAGTTTGATAGGTTAAGGCAAGGTCCGATGAACATTAGTGAGTACGAGGCTAAATTCATGGAGTTGTTGCGGTTCTATCCACACATGGCGGCTACAGATGAAGAAAGGATTAGGCATTTTGAAAAAGGGTTAAACACTGAGTTGACTACTCTTGTGTCTGCCCTAGAGAATAGAGGAAAGTTTTCTACCTTCGTAGAGTCTATCCGAAGGATAGAGAGGTCTGTGGCAGAGAAGAGACAGACCCAGAACAAGAGGATGTATCCCCAGTTCCAAGGATCTTCATCCAGAGATTTCAAGAAACCTAGGTTTTCTGCACCTACACCACCACCTAGACCCAGTAACCAGACGCAGTGGATGTCGAAGAGGGGTAGAGGATGAAGCCTACCACTAGAAGGAGCTCACAGTTCAACATCTATGTCGGTTATAGGACCACCCAGACCACAATAACAAAACAAAAGTTGTTATATATGTGGGAAGATGGGACATGTAACGACCCGCACTTTTGAGTGTCTAAAAGACCTTAAAGTCGCGAATCGTCACTCATAATTTCCAGGATCAGATTCATGAAATAATACAAAATAGTAAACAATTTCCATTAATCATCAAATATTTACATGTTTAGATAAAATGCTCCTCTAAGGAGTTACATAACTTTTAAACAAAATTAACTTTTACAGGTATGAAGATAAACCATTAAGACTAAACCTTCATGATTAAACTGTAGTGTCTTCAAAATCTCTATCTGTACCCTCATGTCCACGAATCAAGTATATATGATACCTAAAACGCCAACAAACAAATACGCGATCAGTATATTTCTATACTGGTACGTGGGTTCAAACAATAATCACAAGTACAGATATAAGCAAACATCTTTATCTTGAATATAAGAACATGAACTCTTTTTCATATTCTAACCCTTATCTGGTCCACTACCTCAGGTGTAATCACTGTCCCTCCGGGGTTCGTGTGCATTACCCTTAAGATTAGTCTGACCCAGGGTTCAGAATGTAGTTATTTACTTTACATGATACTCATATGAACTTTATAGTTTGCAAGAACTAAATAAACAACCAAGCAGTTTATTTGTCATTCAATCTCATCGAGAAAACATCGGCAATCTTGGAACCCGATACATGTAATCATAAGCGTAACCACGTACCTTATGCCATCGCAGAAACCATGCAGAACATCTCATGTACTTTAAGAGTGCATCCAAACATCCAGGCAGTAAAGCATGTAATCAACAAGGTATCTGAAATAAATCATACTACATATGTGTCACCACATATTCACGCTACTTTAATCAGATCTAGATTCGGTCCTAAACTAGGGTTTAGGTTATCTCATGTTTGGACTAGTGATAAGGGTTACAAACCCTAACTCCTCACATTATGGTTTCTAAGATTACTAATTCCATTATGCATATTAGATGAAACCCTAATCATCAAATTAAGCATATTAAACTACTCGTGACACATAAATCATATTACTAACGTTATCATCATAGCAAGATGTCCACATTAGTTTTAAAACCCTAAAATAGCATGTATATGACTATTAATCTAGAATCATCCATCATTCATCATTAGACATGAACAGATCATGTATTAACTCAACATAACCAAAACTACTCAATTAAGCATCATGTTAAAGCAAATCTAGATCTTCCTTTCAATCAATCTTAAAACATATTGCATATACTTTTGGAATAGGATGGTTAATTATACTCTAATTATATTTTCTTTGAATTCCTCTCATTTTATTGATCAATTTTTATGTATTATATGACCCCATCTGATCCACCAATTATTTTCTACAATTATTTAAAGATAAATACCTTTTGGCCAATTGGGCGTCTCCACATCAGTAGTCGCTTATCCAGGCAGATGGTCCGATCTGATATAGAAATTGCGCCGGTGGTTCATCAATTGAACCGGGCATCCAGTAGGTCTGGTTCGACCGGCCTCGTTCTCCTTCGTTCCTGCGCGATACGTCAGCGTGAGGCATCTGCGCAGCCGGACTCCGCTCCCCAGCAGCAACTGGTCTCCCTTCCTCATCCTTTCACCGGAGAAGCACCCGACTATACTGAATGTCCCAGTTCGGGTCAACCTTCATAGCAAGAAATGCCAAGCCCCACATCTTCTAGCCCAGCTGATTCATCCCTGAACCCTATGTGAACGTAGTTCCTCACGAGATTCCCTCCCCGACTCTGTCGCACGAAACGATGTTGCTGATGATGTTGCGAGAGGCTCCTCTGCCACCTATCCGAGATGGATATGAGGCCAACCACCAGGGTTCTGCTCATCCTCATCATTGAAGCCCTGTCGCCAACAAGCTTCCCTGCGCCGACGCTGCAGCTACCCTGAAGAGCGCCGACTATGCCTCACAACTCACCATCATGACCTGCGATCGCCACCCTCCTCCTGGGCTCCAAAGTCTTGGCAAAGACCAGGGCGACTCCTGCTTACCACTTCTGGAGTCGGACACGCCCTTGGTGTGTCTGTCGCTGGCCAAGTATAGGTTGAGTCGGTCTGAGTGACACAGCATCGCTGCTGTGGCTAGATGCTGACTCGAAGCTATGCTAGTCCCTTTGCCAGAAGAAAGGGATTTGGGGCGGTTTCCAGGCTGATGATCAGGCTTTTATGGGGGTATGGGTTCTTTGCCGAGACTTGCCATGGCTATCCTGGCCATGGTCATGTTCTTTCGTTGGTCCGACCTCCCTGCTCATCCCTCCCCTTTATATGTATCTTTAGGGGAAAACCCTAATGGTTTCTATGGGGAAATATAAAGAGAAAGAGGTTATCCCGAGAAACACGAGTTTCCTTCTTGTATTTCGTAGGGAGAAATATCCATGGTTATGATCCATAGTTATGGAAGGTGTCTCCATACACGTTACTAATGACAAAATATTCCTTGCCTTCTTGCTTCTTTTTTTTCTATAACATATTAACAATATAGAAAGGTTGATCTAATAAAGAGAGAGTCACTATGATTCCCACGAGACAAAACTCCCATCTTTCCCTCTCTCCATCCTTTCCTAACACGTTTCCTAAATCAATTATCCATAATACTTGGTTGACGCCCAAAAAGTCATAAAGGAGAGTATGTAACAAGGTGCCACTCTATTGGATAATTTGATTATTGAAAATCCTTTATGACTTAGGATCTAGATTATTTTGTCTCTCCTTTATCCTTATCTCAAGAAAGCTCCCTAAAACCTTTCCAAGTTATATTTAGGAATTGAGATTTATTGTGATGTCTTTCCCATACAAAAATTGTTCCTTTTTATAGATTATCTTTCTATGAATAACATTATTGGGGAATTATCAATATAATTCAATGTTACCGAAATTTGAGGTTATTACAGGACATCTGATGAAAGACTGGTGAGCCATAGAAGTAAGTGTAACTCAACCACAAAGAAAGAGTCTGCAAAGATCGCAGAAGAGACAGTTTCTAGGAGGAGCTAGAGGACGTGGACAAGCATCCCAAGCTGGATCGTTGACACTGAATCAACCACAGGCAACAACAAGGTTTTATGCAATGAATCCACCTGATGCAGTGATCAACCCTCGGGTTGTGGCAGGTCAGATGGAATTGTTATATTCAGATATGTCTACATCCCACGTTGTATCTGTTTTGATTGATCCGGGTGCTACACACTCCTTTATCACTCGAAGGGTGATTCGTAACTGCAATATGACAGTCGGTCATAGGGCAGTTAGTTTGTTGCTAGAAACTCCATTGAGGGGGTCTACTGTGTTGTAGGAGGTATGCTCTCCCTGTATCCTTTTCTTTTCTGAGCATCACATTCAAGTGGAACTTATACCACTTGAGATGCAAGGATTTAATATAATCCTTGGGACGGATACCTTGGAAAGGTATATGGTTGTTTTGGATTGTAAATCCAAGCAAGCTGTGTTTGCTAATGATAGTGACACATGGATCTTTCAAGGAGAGAGAAAGATTCTACCCACCTGTCTTGTGTCAGCTATGGTTGCTGAGAGGCTGATGAGGCAAGGATGTCATACATTCTTAGCCCATGTGGTAGATAATACCATGGATAGTCCTAACCCCGCCGAAGTTCCTGTAGTCAGGGAATTTGAAGATGTATTTCTTGAAGAACTTCCAAGTGTACCACCGCCTTGAGAAATTGATTTTGAAATCTATTTGATCCCAGACACACAACCTATAGCACAAACACCATATTGAATGGCGCCTGCCGAGATGGCAGAACTCACGAAACAGCTGCAGGAGTTGCTTGAGAAGGGTTTCATCCGACCGAGTACTTCACCCTGGGGTGCTCTGGACCGTTTGGGGTCAGGTCATGACCCAATTGAGTGATGGTTCAATGGGTTCAACATCAATTAGACTCATGTTGATGTATGTTGAAGGATGGTCATTTCCAAACCCTAATTCAAGTGATCTAAACCCTAATTGGTGACCAATTGAGGATCAATTGAGGGTCAAATCAGTAAGGATTAACCTAATTGACTCAATTGATGAGTGGTTAACCTTTGCATGATCGATTGAGGGGTTCAACATTGGAAACCCTAACTTAATTGGAACTTTTGATGCACTTTTTGGACCATGCGGTTTTGAGGGTGTTTGGACCAAACGGTCTCAAGACCGTTTGGGAACAAACGATCCCAAACCGTTTGTTGGCCATGCGGTTTCAAGATTGATTTGTCCATGCAGTTTCAAAGGTCAAAATTGGCCAAACGGTCAACATGACCAAACAGACTTCACCTCACCTAGGGCAAACGGTCTTGATGTTGTACTTGGCCATGCGGTCTTGAAAGTCAAAGGGACCGAACAGTCAACAACTCCATGCGGTTTCAAAACTGTTTCGAGGTTGAAAGTGCAAAACCATTTGGGGTCTATTAAAGTCAAGACCGTTTGATGCCTTAGTGGCCAAGATGGTTTAGTAGTTGATTAACCCAAACCCTAAAGATACCTAAAGTGATTAAGGGAATAGAGTAATTAGATGGTTGATGCATGTTATGGTCAATGGTGAACATTACAAAAGTACCCTTAATAGGTTAGTGTGACTAGTACCCCTTGATCAAGCAAACCGTAATGACCGTAATGGTGATGACATGACTTATGTTATCAAGGTTGATTTGACCTAACCTAATCATGAGAGATGGAAACATCATCTAGTAGTAAGAGGAGAGAGAAGACTCCTAATATGAATAAGAATCAAGTAAAATACCTCCAATATGTATGTATACACATAATTAGGGTATGATCCTTCATAGTGAGATCATAGAAACCCTAATTATGGTGATTAATGAATCTTAACTTAATTGAAGGCATTAATGGAAGTAATTTTCATACATGATGATAGTATGATCTCAATTCACTGTAATGTGAATAGTAAACCCTAATCTAGGGTGATATGATGAACTGAACAGTAAACCCTAATTCTGGGTTGTGCTTTTAAGCATGAAACTTCATGATTGAGGTATGAAATAGGGAATCACTTTTCCTAATTAAGATAAAGGGGTTGAATAACCCTAATTGAAATGAATAGGGAAAACCTAACCTTATTGAAGGCATAATGGTACAACCCTTGAATTGAAAGATTATCTCTATTTTGTAATATGCTGATATAGAGATAAGTTGCCTATTATCAAATGTATTAACCATGCATGTTTTTATAAAGAAGTGATCATAGCCAGGTAAGGGTTATGATGTCTTATTCATTGAAAGCATGTTATAAGCTTTATGAATAGTGATATACTATGTTGCCTAGTTTAAGAGGTAACATATGAGATTGATGGGCTCTAAGAGTCAAGAGCAATATCTACATTGTTATAATCAAGGTCATGCTGTTAGATGACTTATGATGATCTAAGGGTTTGAATACCCCTATTTTTGAATCATAATGATGAGATGGTTAATCATTGATATCCCAATGATAACTGATATGAAATGAACTTGATACATTTAGTATTCTTCCTTTATAGCAGTTGTTTTAATGGTTTATGTTTGAAAACATGCCTGATGCTAAAAGAATGCTATAATGTACTTAAATAATCAAGTATAATCATATCATGTAGAGCCTTGATCATAGATCCATCATTGTCAGTAGTTTAATGATGGTGAAATAGGTTTTCTTAAGGGAACTCCTGGAGAACATACTTTTGAGTATGTTGGGGTTATGGACGTGAATATCCTTACATCCTAGTGTAGGATTTGATGTAAGATGTACCTTAATCCATCAGTCCTTCATTATATGTTTATGTCGGGATGATGTATCACTAATCTCCCAATGATGTTGTTAATGCCGCATCGGTGAGAGATAATCAAGAAATCCCTCGATGGCGAAGAGAGTACAGAATGCCACTGTGACTCTAATAGCGAAGTTGCCAGAATACCCTGGAAAGCTATTATAGCAGAGACACGAGATGTCCTGCATGTTGATCCTCACACTGACTGAGGAAGATCAGGTCATAAGAATCCAGCTCTCTTGATGACCTATGTATGGTATCGATGCGATTTCGTAATGGTCGGTTGGAGTATGAGCGGTATACCTCATCTCCTCGGGGCATAATAATGTTTGAAAAACATAATCAGCCGTGTAGCATAACTGCTTAGGTTGAACTATGAGAAACAATGATTGATAGTACATTGTTTATAATGTTCTGGTTGAATAACTAGTATACATGTTCTTCATATTCCTTATTGAGATATGCTTTGATATTCAATTATGTTATAATGGAAATGATTACTTAAAGAGAATGTTGTTTTACTTAGTTAAACCTGTTGTTGAATGTTTAAAGTTATATTGCTTATTGTTATTCCTTATTGCAATAACAAAGCTTCTGGAAGAGAGTTATAACTCTCCCTGGGACAATTATTTAATTGTCTCACCCCCGTGGGATTCGACTTTTTAGGTGGACGTCGAGGACAAAGGAACCCACCTGAGGGTGAGCAGCAGCATCAGCAACATTAGGGACAACAGTGATTCTCAAGTGGAGACATTGTCTATCAAGCCTTGTAGATAGTATGTCCTATGTGTCATCTCTGTACTCTCAGGTCCTAGGAATTTGTTGATCTGAGGTTTTTGGCTTAATGCCTCAAGATTTTTGTATCTTGCCTTGCACAGATGACAAGGCAATTGATGTATGTAATCACTTGAGATGTGATTTTATAGAGATGTAATGACGAATCATGATGTAAACAATTTATCTTGTTTTCTTATAAAAGAGTTTTATTACTTAAAGATATGTTTCCAAAAAGTTTTAATTTTTAGTGATTTTTAATAATTCCGCTGCTAGTTGATCATTTCCGCATTCATTGATCTCGTGTTTTGGCGATTTGTTCGCTACACTTAGCACATGTTCTTAAAATGTGTTACAATCTCAATTACATCCATGAACACATGTTGTCTCTACATCTCAAAGTTCATTGAGCACATTATCAAGAAGTTGACATTTAGGACATGTTTAGTATGCTTCCAGTAAGCATCCTTGTCAACCTTAGGTGTGGTGGGAGTGGGTTCATTTTGCTCTAGTGTCTCGAGGATATAGAGCTAGCGCTCTTTAGTGAGAATGATTCACAACATCTAGAACCAGTCATGAAAGTCATTCCCATTCAGCTTGTCCTTCTCATAGATCGATCGCAAAGAAAACATGCCTGTGTTTGCCATTAGATTCTACAAAGAAATATTTTCAAATTTTGTTAAAACACTTTTGATTTGATTTGATTAGTTTGACAATATTAGTAACAATTTTAACTAATTATTTCTCTGACAATTTTGTTCAAATTGATAGCCCTCACTACCAATTTCAAAAGATTGCAGTAAACAATCTTTTAATGAGCCGAGATCTAAAATGATTAAGTCAATACCCAGACAATGTGGGCACAACTAACTAATTATTAAGTAGGTAACATTTTCCAATTGCATCTCATGCAACTCTTGGATAGAAGGTGTACAAAACTCCTTGTTACAATCCATCTGTATGCTTCTAGGCACTTAATCCTATTAATGTCACCTATTTAAGCCTGATCCATAAGCCAGCATGATAGAATATGGACCCTACTAGGGAGGACCCACATATTTACTATCAACTTCCATGAGATAGATGACATGCCATGCTAGGAAATTCCCACACTTGGTCGATCAAGCTTTTCATGTGTGTTTCTTAATAAAATCATCTTAGACTTAATATTTATTGAGTAATTTTATATAATTGCATATACATATCCAATCATGGAATACTTATTGTATTTATTATATACATGTTATAACCACAAATGACATATGCAATTATAAAACATGAGTGGTGGTTATGGCCATAATATTATAACTCCACAGAGGTAGAAGGAATTACTACCACATAAGGCCCAAATAATATGTAGCAACCTATTGTTGATGAAGATTTGTTCTTAAACCAATCAGGTTCAATCGATTCAACTCTTGAACTGATCAATTATCCTCTTGGTCTGTCAATTGGTTTCTCAGATTGTCATCTGGTGTCTGGCCCAAGCGACTTCTGGACACCTCTAGATGATTTGTCAATCCACCTGTCAATCAGTTGGATCTCCTATCACCATGCCTCATCAGTCCTCCATCCAATCGGTCTGCATTTTAAAATTACTTTATCATCTAGTTAAAAACATTTTTTATGCCATAGTAAGAATTAAAACTATCCTTATCCTATTCTTCATAGTACATGGTAATAGGGAAACCTTGAGTTGCATTCATGGGTAGCATGGAAAGATTGAATTAATACTTTTACATATGAAAAATGAGAGAGGCTCAATATGCAAACCAAGATATTAACATGCAAAACAACCATAAAATCAAGAACAACGATCTAGAGGCTTATTGGTCATAACCATGCTAACATCCACCATGAAGACAAACAATAGGGTGATGTGTGTAGATTGCATATATGTCATATCATATGTGATTTTTAATTCGATATGCACATTAATCATTTTAAGTATTCACATCATATGAAATAAAAAAAACGATTAAACACAAATCTGATCATATCAGTTAAACCCCAAAACTTCGTAAATTGACATGGTTCTAATACCTCTATTGGAGATATGGCATCAAATATGATAATAGGAAAAAAATTGCTGCCATATTCCCCTTGAATAATAGATCGCATCAACAAATATATAATGGGAATGAAGTTTTGCAAGGCATATACCTAGTCCTGGAGTAAATCTAGTGACTTGCCCTTGCAATAGTGTGATCTTTCTTCAAAAAGCACTCAATCAGTAATTAGCAATGGTTTCCTGGTTCAACACTACAAATAGTGTTTTATGACATCCTCCTAGAGGGTGCAACAACCTCAACGCCTATGTAGTAGTTCGTGGGGACCACCGAGAACTCCACATTGTGCTACCAGAGCCAACATGAATGAGTTGTCCCTTTGAATGTCAACAACTAGAGTGAGTTCTCTCTCTTCCATTGTGTCTCCCTTGTTGTTCCTCCCTTTTATGGGTTGGACTTACTCGGGCTTTCTAGTTACCACAACTAGATAGGACAACTTTTCAAAGAGAAATTTTGTTTCTCTAGAAATCCTTGACTACCCCTCTATTTATAGGAGGGTTAGGGTCATGATTTATACTCTGAGAGGGAGTCAAAGAGATGAATTTTTTGGAACCTGTGAATGTTGAACCGGTCTACTCACATTTCAGCCGATTGGTTTAACCCTTAAATGAATCATTTCACTATGTTTCCCATCACAATTATATTGAAAATTAATATTTAGTGAATACACAACATGACATCAACATCAATCTTTTATCCAATTGAATTGATCAACCAACTGATCGGTTCATTTGCTAAACCAGTCATTTCAGAGTTCTAACTGCCAATACTGGTTCACATTGACTTGACACTTGAATCAATCAGTTTAACACTTGAACCAGTCGGTTCTCCATCTAGTGAGTCAAATTCCAACCGTTGTTGTTTAAATGAATACCTAACACCTTACTAATAAAGTTAAATACCATTCACAAATAAACTCCTATTCTAGGTATATCCTATGCATGTGACACTACAAGTCCCAATTTACATTTGCAGTGAATGTCCATAACCAATTTATGACATCACAAACATTGAGTGGTATCTAGAAACACATCATTGCTACCCAAGTGAATGGGAAGTTGGAGAACAACTTCAACCTGCAATACATTATCAATGTTACCATGATCGTATACTTTCTTTCTCTCTAATATCCAAATTGAACTCAAGGGATGGAATCATCATCGTCTTTGACATTCAAACAATGTTCCTTGCACTAGAGCATATTGTATGAGATGCAAGTGAGCTCACATATCACATATTTAGTCACATCAATGTGGCCATACATTTCTTAGTCTCACTTATCAAGTGGCCTAGATATAAATTTCCTATAGGAGGGACAAATCTCATCTACATCACTCATAATCAATCCCCATGTGTCACAATGCATGTGAGCATCACTTTTATGGCAGCCCTTATTTAAAGTCACATTGGATGATGTCATAATACATCGAACAACATGTGATGAGTGTAGAGACATCATGTCTAAGAATGAAAATCACCATCATCACTATGAGAGATGATTGTAACTATCATTCCATGATCTCCATGTATCACTCTCAAGGTAGGTCTATCTAATACATTGTTCACAAACATGTACCTATGTGTTTGATTTGATGTCATATATCATGATAGGTAAGATTTTGTCATCAACCAACACACACTCTAGTTTTATGGATAACTATTTTCTATTTTTCTTTAGGGACATAACAAGCATGTATGTACTCTTATCATACATATGCTCTCATTGTTCAAATACTCAACTTGAAGACATATGTCATCGTGTAACATATCATTTAGACATTTACTATGTTTGTGTCATCATCTCATCATTGAGACAAACAAAATAGACAAAATTACCTTTATCATTATCAAATCAAGTATATCATGCCCCATTACAATCAACATATGATCGACTCTCTGGGTATACATACCAATAGATTGTACATAATATAACCAACAATTTTAGAAATTAGTACACTAAATAAAAAGTAATTTTTTCACAGAAGTTAATGTTTGTCCACCAAAAATTCTAAACAAATAACAAAAGATGATCTACATATTGAGTAGAATCATATAGAAAAAGTCTACACACACACACACACACACACACACACACACATATATATATATATATATATATATATATAAAGTAGAGAGAGAGCGAGACAAAGTCAAGCAAGAAACTAAAGTGTATAGACACATCTTATACTTTATTTGTGTTAACATATCAAGACCACTAGATTGATAAATCCAAATCATTGATATATTCTCTTCTAACAAATATAGGATATAGGTTTTTATCCAACAAAAAATATAGGCTACATGTAAACTTTGAGCTCATAGGGATGCGTCTATGTCACTTATCGAAGTAACAAAATCCATGTACATAATTGATTTCAACTACACCAATTTTTTTACTTTAGTTGCATACCATGTAAGTGTGGGGACATTGAACCCAAATCTTATATATAGACTCTTCACAAGATATTTGTATATATGAATAGTTAACTTTTTAGAACTATTTCTTGCATAATGGAAAAAGACTTAAATGTATTGTATCTTTAGTACTCAAGTGTATTCTTGTCTAACTCACTATCTCTATCTCTCCTCTCTCTTTCTATCTCTATACACATAGATAATATACTTATATATATACATATATATATATATATATATACATATATATATATATATATATATATATATACTGTGTGTGTACATTTATATATGTAACTCAAACTAAAATACAGTAAATCTTTATTGGAGTTTTATATGTACACCCAGGTGTTGTACATACATGAAAATCAGATTTAAATAATCTGAACTGTTGATATTCTTTGTAATAAAATATAAAAAACATGCAAAACTTGCATGTAAGTCACTCATCTAACTACAACAAAATTTACATACATAACTGTTATCATGTGCATCATTATTGGAGATTTAGATGTGCATAATATGAGAAGTATAATGTATTTACATTATTATTCTTGAGTGTATTCTGCTCTGGTTACACTCGATTGTATTCTAACCTGAGTCTCAAGGCCTTCAGGGAATCTAAGAATTGATTCCTTTTATTTAGATTATTATGTCCATTGATAGCGATAAGGAAAAAAACACCACTAGAGTAGAGACGACCACATGCAACAACAGATCGTATTCATAGATTTTAAGAACATTAATATCATCTTTAACCCATGCAATGATAATCCCTCCAAAGAATGACTATCATGATTAGAAGTCCAAAAAACATCATCAAACAACTTATTCAAAGTATTCTTAATCTTCTTTCTCCACAAATTTTACTCAAGAATTCAAACCAGAGAACAACCCTTCCTATGAGTCATCTCCTAGAGTGCAAACTGATGACCAATATTATTCATTCCTATCACGTTCTAGGAGGAAATAGATAAAGAGTTAACAATTGAGAATCATGTTGGTTGGAGAACTGCCAACCTCACTAGTTACAATTTCCCATTCATCCACAAACATGTGTTGATAAGAATTAGGGGAAATGTGCACTCCAGATCTGTAAGACACTTTTAAGGGTTTCACAAGTCCTCTAGGAGGTGAGATTATTTTCCTTCTATTCATCCTTGAATTACTAGTTACAAGCATGAATCCATCATTCTTATCAGCACTATTAACTAGGGTGATTAATTCACTCTCAATAGCTACTTTTGAATGAACAATAATCTCAATTTTAGGCTCCTTTTAAGGGCACATCAGCGCACTAGTACATAATTGACATTTAGTGTCGGTTATTTATGGCCTTTAGTGTTGGTTTTAATGTGACACCTATGTGGGCACCACTAAAAGGCAAACCATTAGGCGTCGGTTTTCAAACTGATGCCACAACCCTTCACGCGCCACCAAAAACACGCCAGCAGGGGGGTATAGGCGTCGGTTATTAGTTTTGAAACTGACACCATAAACCTTCGCGCCACAGAAACGGTGCCATCTGGGGCACTATCAGCGTCGATTTATTAGTGATAACAGACACCAACTCACCTGCTGCCATAGTCGTACTGGCCAGCATGTTCGTGTTGTCTGGCCCGCTGCCATCAGTTTATTATTGATAACCGATGCCACATCACATGCATTAGGTGTTAGTTATAATGATTTATCTGACGCTGTAATCATTTGTCATCAGTTTTAAACAAATAACCGACGCCTATTGCATGTTTTTTTTCTTATCAGTCTGCAGGCCTACTGTGGCTGGTCGCAGGATGAGAAACTTGCAGTTCAGTTATGAACTGCAGGTTTTACGACATCCATTGATATCAATCAACAACAGACCACAAACCTACAAAATTAACAACATTAATTTTCACACATTTATCAACCTGCAGTTCCATTTGATTTTCACACATGTAGAAACATTCATGTAGCAATTTGCAATTCCATTCATTTTCACATTCACACATGTAGAAACATTCATATAGCAACTAGCAGTTTCATTCATTTTCACATTCACACATGTATAAACATTCAGACACATGTAGAAACATTCATACATGTAGAAACATTCACACATATTACAATTCATAAATTCATTTACAAAATATCATTCTTTAGTCATTATTCACTATCAACATCCCAATTATATTTAAAAAACCCCACTACTTGTATGTCTTTTTCCCATTCTTCTCTTACATCATTTAATTCTTCCATCATATAGGGAACATGTACATCTAGTAAGGCCTTTCCTGTAGTGTGGTCAGTTTTAAACACCTGCAAAGAGAATGATGTATTTATATAATTAATAATATATAAATAAGATTGATATATTTCATATTATATAATGAGACTATATATAATACCTCAGGAATGGTATCAATGTCCATTGTGGCATATTTGATAATCATGTGTATAAATCACATCACATAGTATGCACATGCCCATCCGTTGTCTTGTGTAGCACACTATAAATTGAAACATACAAAATATTAAAAAATACAACTAATTAAGCATTGTTCACATAAATAATATATACGTTGCAGTCGGGAACTTACTTCCACGTTCTTCCAAATTATTGGATGGTTCTTTTCCTGGGAACCTTTCCTCCATCCCTTTTGAACTCATCTAAACCCCTACATGTTAATGTACCACATTACATTGCATAATAAATTAGTAATGTAATAACATATGTTAACGGATATGAAAATGAAATATTTCTCACCAGAATAATGCCATTTTCATTGTGTGTCCATATTTTGAATTCAATTTAGTCCCCTTAGGATCTAGATAATAGACAGTGAACGTCTCGGGGACAATAACTAGTAACTCCCAATGCATACCACTAGATGTAAAAAAGTTAAAAAGTAATAACTCAAAATCCACAATAAAAATGTAATTTTCTTAAGTCCTAATTATAAGAAAAGTAAACTTACTCCACATTGAATGGAGCTATTATCACCGTCTTGTTATTTTGAGCAAAATTTATAAAAACATCACATCAGTATTGTTGAACTGATGAAGGGTCTTTAGCTACTAGACTAATCAAAGATGGAATAAAAAATCCTACATGTTCGAATGAAAAGTATGCACATATCTTGTCTAAGTAGCTGCAAAACATGTATTATGTATGCATTAATAAATAAGAAACCAGATCACTAGATCTTACATAAGGTATATGGATGTATAAAGAAGATCTCACCTTATACATAGCTCTATCACAGATGTATTCAGCCAATCATATCGAAACAACTCCAAAATATCTTGTATAAATAGTTTACTTTCGTATGATTGAACTGCAGCATCCACATCTATAGAAATAGTTATAGGGAAATTTATATCATGTTCGCCTAACCATATTTCCATACCCCTAAAATTAGGACCTAACGGGATAGGTAGGTCCTATGGAACCCAACTTGGTAATGTAGGAGGTGGAGGTGGAGGACTAGATGCTCTGGGTGTCTTCTTTTTAACCTGTATATATATATATATATATATATATATATATAATTTCAGATCAATTGACATCGTATACACACACTAACAATTTAACATAATGTAAATTTACCATACAATTTCAGTATAGAGGACATCTGCTTTTTGTCACAATATCTCTCCACCTTCTGCCTCACCAAGCGTTTCACAATCTGGGTGGGCATATGGCAATGGAAGTTCCATCCAATCCTGGAATATACGTAGGAGGCTCACATGAACCCAACCAACTAGTAATGGAGACCCATGAAACATTTCCCCTGGTAGGGATGGGTAAGTCGACGCCTCTACAACAACATATTCTTTACTTTTTAGACGGCACGGCTTCAAACCCTACAAATTTTTGTAGAGAATGTTATATACATATATACATATCATCTTGAAAAGACTAGTTACTATGTCATAAAAATACTTATAGTGGATGTGCTAGGTGGTGGGTCTACATGATTACTCCCAACCTCTGCAATAGGAGTAGAGCAGGACGCCATAGGTACTGTCTGCTGAGTGGTAGTCAGAGATACCTGCCACTTGTTGATTGCTTCATGGAGTGTCATATCAACTACTTCCTTGATTCTCTTATCAACTACTTCTTCGACTCTCCTATCAACTATCATATCTACCTATACATAAATAAAAGAAATGTTGGCTTCTAATTATTGAATTCTCTTTTACAGTAACATTCTAAAGAAAGAATAGGTTGCCTCTTCTTGTGAAATTCTTGCTTTTGGGACATGTTTGCGTTGGGATGGCCCAAAGAACGCTTTGATGCCCACACCAGTGCCTCCAACCCTAAAATGTCTAGGATGCTCTGGGTTACCCAGAGCAACTGTCAATTCATCCCTTGTGCCCTCAGGGATGAACTTTCCTTGTTTCCTCAGCTCGTGAAACTCCCACTAATCGCCAAAACAAAAATTTGTAATTAAGTAAACACCACAAATAATCAATATTCGAACGATTGCTCTAAGAGTTGTATCTTACTATTTTTGCAACCGGCTAAGCAGTTGCGGGCTTCCTTATTTCTCCCTTCTTATTTTGCCTCCCAGCTATCCAGACATCATGGCGTGGTAGAAGTGTGGTACCTATAGTAGAGGACTCCTGAGTAGCAGCTGACTGAGCAGTAGACTCAGCTTATAGTCTTTGGCGAATGCGAGCATACCCCTTTGGACCCATTGTGTGGTCATGCACATTCAGTGCACACCTTACTCTTTGCGCCTCACTGAGGGCCTAGTTAGTATGCACATTAATGATTTAGTTAGTAACACTAAATGTTAATCTTGAATAGGTGAATAAAACATATATTAATTAAATTGGGAGTGACGCCTAATACCTTGAATTCATCAGTTTTTCTTGAAGCAACAAACGCATCCCATTCTTCTTGGTCTAGGAAGTTCCACTGTTCAGTGGCTGTCTTTTTCCTCATGTCACCTTCTTTTATGTATTCTTAGGTGAGATTTGTCCTATAGTTCCTTAGGACTCTCCCACAGTGTTGCATCACACATTTACGATCCAGTTTTTCATCGAATGCAAATATACTCTGCAAAATAGAATTGCTATTAACTAGTATCCAAAAACTTAGTAATCTACAAAATAGAATTGCAAATTAATAATAATTCATGCATAAATCCTTCCATATTACGTCTTTTTTCCCCTTAGGAACTTTATACCAAGAATCTATCTTACAACCGCAATGGCTACGAGTAACATACCCAAGATATGAAACAAACGAATTGTGATTCACACCAATTGCATTTCCTGCATTATCAAAATCCACAACAAGTTTGGGTTCATTGCCCCTTTGCGCTATTAACTTCTTCATCATAGTGATGCCCCTTCTCTTGTCAACTTTTTGGTACTTCTCATCAAGTGGCTCAAGTGCTTCAGAGGGTACATGAGCATCATCAACCTAAAATTTGAGAAAATAAACAAACTTACAGGATATAACTATAAATGGACATATAGATATAAATATATGATATTTTTTTAAAACTTACATTGTGAGGTGGCACATTGATGTCCTCACCCTCACGGTAATCATCAGCATGATCATCAGGAGAATTATCAACCATCTAAAAGTTCACATTCATATTGTAAAGTAATTCACATTGTAAAGTTCACATTCACATTGTAAAGTTCACATTCAGAAAAATAAAACATTAAAAAATATAAACATGCCTCTAATATTGCGATTTTTTATCAATTAACAATCCTTCATTGTGATCTCCGCCCACATATAAGTCATCATTAGCTTCAATATTTGTTGGTGTTTAAAGCCCAACTGAGAATGGACTGGAGTCATCATACTTATCATCATACTCTTCTTCATCTTTAGGATCTTCAATGAACTGTCTTTTACCCTGAAGAACAACCGACCATTTATCATTTGTAGGATCATCGATATAAAATACTTGTTTCCCCTGTGATGCCAATATGAATAGTTCACCCCTCTCGCCAATCTTTTCAAAGTTCACTAAAGTGAAACCCAATTCATCCACTATAACTCCTTTGGTGTTATCAACCCAATTACATTTGAAGAGCAGAATTCTGAAATCTATGTAGTCAAACTCCCATATGTCTTCAATGACATCGTAATATGACATTTTAGCTTCATGTGGACTCTTATCCTTTGCACTTGCAAAAAACATAGTCGACGCTTGAAGGGTGACCCCACTATTTTGGACAACACTCTTATCATCTTGGCACTTTGTGTAATATGTGAATCCATTAATGTCATACCCTTCATAAGACATAACATTCAATTTTGGTTTAAAAGCGAGGCATTTGATAGTTTCACTAATATCATCTGGTGTTTGAGATAGTTGATGTAAGACTTTATCTTCAAACCACTTAATAAATGTCTTGTTATGCTCTCTAGCTAGCCACATTGTATTGGCTCGAGGATATTGTCTCTTGATGAAATTGGTATGTTCCTCGATATAAACACTCACTTCGTCCATGTTGTGTAAAATATACAAGTGACCTTGTTCCAACTGCTCACGACTGATTACTTTCACCCGTGATCCCAAAATTCCTTTGCCAAATTGCTCCTCAATATTCTTGTCATTACCAGGAGTGTCATTACCACTGAGAAAGTCATTGCAAAAATCCATAACCTCTCTCACCACGTAACCCTCATTAATACTCCCTTCAGGCCGATAACGGTTATGAACATCACTTTTAAAAATGCTCATGTATCATTCAAAGGGATACATCCAATGCAAGAAAATTGGTCCCAACATTTTCACTTCCCTAGTCAAGTGGACAACACGATGTACCATGATATCAAAGAACGAAGGAGGGAAATACATATCAAGATGATATAGGGTAAAAACCACTTCTCTTTGCAAATTATCGAGATTATCAGGGTCAATAACTTTGCTGCACAGACTGTTGAAAAAGAAACAAAGTCTGGTGATTGCAAACCTTACATGCTTCGGCAATATAGATCGAATTGCTATAGGAAATATTTGTTGCATTAGAGTGTGACAATCATGATATTTAAGAACTATAAACTTTAGATCTTTCATTGATACCAATCTACGGATGTTGGATGAGTAACCCTGTGGCACCTTAACATTTACCAAACATTCACAAAAAGCTTTCTTCTCCTTTCTAGACAATGTGTAACAAGCGGAAGGTAAGTATGTTCTCCAATTTCCCATTTCACGTAATTCTGTTAATTCTGACCTTATTCCCATTTCACATAGGTCTATTCTGGATTTTATCCCATCTTTAGTCTTACCTGGTATATTCAACAAAGTACCAATGACACTATCACAGACATTTTTCTCAACATGCATGACATCGATACAATGTCTGACTGCCAAAGAACTCCAATAAGGAAGATCCCAAAATATTGACTTCTTCTTGAATAAACATTTGTCACTCTGTGTGGTCGTAGTACATTGTGATCTATTACCAAATTCATTGACAAAGTCTTTTACTCTTTCATAAACAACCTCCCATGGTATAGGTTTATGTGCACTTTGTTCCTCATTCAATCCATTGAATGTTTTGTGCTTCCTACGATACAGATGGAATTTTGTAAGAAACCTTCGATGGCCGAGATATACAGTCTTACTGCCATGTTTTAGTCTTGTTGAATCAGTGTTCTCTTCACATATGTGACACACTTTAGCTCCTTTGATACTATATCCAGACAAATTCCCATATGCTGGAAAGTCATTAATAGTGCAAAAGAACATAGCATGCAAATGAAATGTCTCTCTTCGTGAAGCATCATAGGTCATCACACCTTCACCCCAGAGTTTCTTTAAGTCATCAACCAGAGGTTCAAGATAAACATCGATATCATTTCCAGGTTGTTTAGGGCCCGATATCAACAACGACAAGATTACATACTTATTTTTCATACACAGCTAGGGAGAAAGATTGTATATAACAAGCATGACTGGCCAAGTGCTATGTTGGCTGCTCAATGTCCCGTACGGATTCATCCCATTTGTATAAAGCCCAAGTCTTAGATTCCTATCTTCTTCACCAAATTTGGGGTACAATAGATCAATCTTCTTCCACTGTGGGGAATCAGACGCATGTCGTAGGATCCCATCATTATTTTTCTTAACATCTGCATGCCACCTCAAATTCTTCACATCTATCAGATTTGTAAACAAGTGTTGAAACCATGATATTATAGGTAGATACCACATCACCTTGGCAGGAGAACCAGTTTTGGACTCCCCCGAAGTCGTCAATTTATACCGTGATGCACCACATTTTGGACAATCTTTCAAATCCACATAATCCTTTTGAAATAATACACAATCATTTGGGCATGTGTGTATCTTCTTGGCCTCCATTCCCATTGGGCACAACAATTTCTTTACCTGGTATGTTGAGATTGGTAGCTCGTTTCCTTCAGGAAGCATTTCTTTCAACAAAGACAACAATGACGTGAAGCTTTTGTCGCTCCATCTATTGTTAGCTTTCATCTTATACAATCTCAACACAACGCTAAGCTTTGAAAACTTAGTACAACCTGTTTATAATAGTATCTCAACATCATGCACAATGTTTCTAAACATGGGAGGTGGATCGGTGTGCTCTACCCCACAACTATCCAACATCGCATCAACGATGTCTACTGGAACTGGTTCATTCACATCTACGTCATCGGAGGCAATTTCTTCTTCCATACAAGCACTGCTATCGTCATCCACTGGTTTCGGGTTTGAAATCTCTCCATGCTAGTGCCATTTTGTAAAGCCTTGTACAATCCCATTTCACATGACATGACTTTTGATTTTGTCACCAGTGTTGACTTTCAAGTTGTTACCGCAATGCCTACATGGACAGTAGAACCTATCTCCAGGTTTTTTTCTATGTTCCTCCACAAATCTAATAAACTGGTCAAGACCAGAAATAAACTTTGGGGTGCAACGATTGTGAATGGACATCCATGATCTATCCATTCTATGATTAAAGAGAAAACAAGTATATATTACAACAAGATTAGGGTCTAGGGTTAACAGGTTAGAGTTTATGCATGGTTAAAACTTTTGGCCAACAAATACATGTGTTGCTATTCTTATATATAATAAATGTGTACCACCTATCCCGTTCTTGAACACCTAATCTCACTAGTAAGTGTATAATGTCTATTGGGTTTTCAAGAAAATTTCGGCAAAATTTCCCTGATGTTCTCCAAGTACATATGTACTTAGAGAACAAATGGGAAAATGCTACCAAAATTTTTGTGAAAACCCAATACACATTATACACTTATATCCTAAGTGATATTAGGTGTTCAAGAACAGTCCCAAATCAGGGACTATCTAAGATTTACTCCTAATGAGTAAATCTTGGATGGGTTTCTAGGCCAACAAATACATGTGATGTCATTCTTATATATAATAAATGTCTATAATATACAGGCACAATGGTTAATCCTAATCTATAAAGCATTATTAAATAATAAATCAAGAAATCAATAGTTTCAAACAAAAGGGCTGGGAATCTTTACTAGACATTATATGTAGCCCTAATCATCATATCTAACATACTACGTTATTATTAACATCCAGATCAGATTAAGATCATACTATGTTATAACCATTGGTTTAATAAACCTATTTCCGCATGTACATGCTTATCAACTTTAAAACCCTATAATTCATTGAAATCATTCTAATTCAATTTAAGATGTTGGGATCACATAATTATATAATGACATCAGAATATATAAAAGAATCATAATTAACATGATTAACAACATGCTCATCAAACTAGGGTTTTCTTGAATTTCATCTAATATTCATGTACTAACTATACCTTTGTAACAAGAAGAATAATAGAGCTTTAAGGATATTTTATTCACAATCTACGCATTTTTCTGATCAAAACCATATACAATATGTCTATAATTGGAGCTAGCATTCATTTCCTATATTATTGGAAATATTAATGTGTGAATCTGACTAGCCATTAATGGTGGTCGAGCAGGAGCAGGGTACCTGCTTGAGGGTGGAGGAAGAAGAGTAGGAGCATGGTACCTTCATATGTGGTGGCACCGGCCTGGAGAGCAGGGAGCAGATTTGTGGTCAGACCTGCAGAGGAGCTGTGGTCGGACTTGGAGAGCAGGGCTAGATGAGTCACGATTGGCCTGGATAGCAGTGGCCAGAGAACCAGACGGCAGCGTAGAGTGGGCGATAGCGACGACCAGATATTGGGCGACGACGACGGTGTGTGGTAGCGGCGTGCGGCAACCGGAGAGTTGGTGACGGTGATCAGAGCAAATGGCAGCGGAGGCGGAGGTAGAGGAGCAGTGGCAATAGAGAAATCGTCGGACCAAACCCTCAATCTCGTGAGACGAATGAAACAGAGAAAGGTGGAAGAGTCTGGCTCGTGCTGGTGCTGTTAAGTTAACAATAGGCATTGGTTAATAAAAACAACCGACCCTAAAAACTCTAGGTGTCGGTTACAAACAAAAACCGACACTATTGTTCACTTATAGTCGTCGGTTCCAACTAGAAAAATCGACATCTATCTTTATATGCTGACAAAAATAAATGTTCTCGAATTAAGACCATAGTCGTCAGTTTCCGTATAAACAACGACACTAAAGAGATGTGTAAATTTTCGTAGTTAAGCACGTGAAAATGCAATGGTATTGGTTACTATAAGACAACCAACGATAAAAATTGGGCAAATTTTTATCTTGCGGAAAACCTTTAGTCGTCGGTTTCTTTTTTAACAACCGATGTTGTATGTTAAATTTTGGAGGTAATTTTTTTCACTGAAAATTTTGGATTTGGCGGTTAATTTTAGGCATCAGTTTCTTATTAAGGAACCAACACTGAATAAAAGTGATACCCGTGTCTAGATGTCATTTGTTTTTAACTGACACTTTATGTTGTAGGCGTTGGTGTGTTTATACAAGAGATGCCTTTAAAAGTGATGTTATAAGTCATTTTTGTAGTAGTGCCGGCATCCACAAACTCTCAACATCAAAAGATAGTTGATCATCAATATTATACAGCTTACAAGACTTGATATTGATTACCTTCCTAGCAACATAGACCATTTTCCTCTTACCTTTCTCCATCTTTTGTTCACACCCTACATTTTCATGACAAAAAGTGCCACATGTATTGCATCTACTTGATTACCATTCATATTGAACATTAATTTTATCTTCTATCCCATCATCACTCACTAACGAAATCATAGTCAAACATTCTGAGGTAAAAGGAATTAAAACTAAAATCCTCACAAATTCAATCCTCTTAAACTCTAGAGTATCTCTATCAACCTTCAATGGCATATCGAGATAAGTACCAATCATACTAAAACTCTCTTCATCCCAAAGATCTAGGGGTAGATCAAACAACCTCACCCAAATTGGTATTTCGATAAGTTTCATTTTATCCAAAGGAGCACCTCTAACCCACTTCTTAATGGTAAGGGGCTTCCCTACCACCAACAAAGGCCCCTTATCAATGGTTGCTTCCATATATTCCGCATCAAAGAAGTTAATAATGAAGTATTTGTTTCCCCTTTATATGATTTCTATTGTTCCCTATGTTGACTCTATGCCAATGTTGACTCTAGGTCTAAATTGACCAAATCCTTGTTTTGATAATGACTAAACCATTCCACTTATTTGTGTCTACTGTCTCTACTTGAGTGATTTCAGATTAGATATAGACACACTCCAAATGCCCTAACTTGTGCATATCAAATTTGAGAAAAGACAAGTCAAAGTCAATACAAGTGAACATTTTTGGAGTATGATGTAAATCCATTAGAATCATGTTGTAAATCACTTGTAATGATTGTATGACTTGTAATTAAGCATAGAAAAAATTAGGAGCACTTAAATCAAATATTTAAGCACTTTAATGACATTTTCCAAAATTTATTACAGGCACTTTATCGGTCGAGTTACAATCTCGCCCGATCCTTGATGGATTTTGAGAATCCTCAGGGTTCGGTCAAGTTTCCTATACTCAAAACTAGTCTAATCACTGCACTGGAACAAAAATGATTTCATCTATTAGTTGAGTTCCTACTAAGACAAACTCGACTGATTGGTCAAATTAGTGTTGTTTCATAGTTCATTCGGTAGATTTACCTTTATAGAAACTCGACCGATCACACTATATGGAAAAGTGCTGAAAAGTGTTTGTTGCCATTGTGGAGTTGCAAAAATAAAAAATATATCTATTGCAAACCACAAAATGGCTAGATTCTATCCTTAAGTGTTCCCAAAGGCTAAGAGGCATCCCCAATTATAAATAGGACCCCTTGGGCTTCATTTTAAGGTTGAGCATTCAATGTAAAACTCTAAATGAGGTTCCTAGTCTATAGTTGAGTGCATCCTACAACCTCCTCTCTCTCTATAAGCTTTATCACTTGCTACATCCATTAGAGTGAGTAGGAGATTTGTAAGAGAGATATTCCTACATGTATATCTTGTGAGTCTCTCACTTCCTCCACCTCCAATCTCTCATTTCAACCATGAAGATGAAAATTAATTATGGAAGGATCCCTTGGTGAAGAAGAAGGCAAGGATGAAGACTTGGAGCAAGAGTGGGTAAGCCCTTGGTGAAGGCAGAAGACTCCTTGCCCAAGTGGGTACGTCCTTGGTGAAAGCTTCTCTGACTGAAGGTGAAGTCAAAGGTTGAAGATCCAAGAAGAGTGGGTAATTCCTAAAAGGCTGAAGACTTGTGCAAGAGTTGTTAAGTCCTTGGAGAAGGGTGAAGACTCATTGCAAGGTGGGTAAGTCCTTCATAAGGTTGAAGACTTTTTGTATTGGATAGGTAAGTCGTTTGGTGGGTCATGTTTTGGAACTCTTATAAGTGAATATATAGAGGAAGGCACACTTAGAAATTCTAGAGATTGACCTCTCTAGGTAGTGGACTAACATACTCCTAGTTTGAAGTATGGAACCCCTCTACCTAGCTTGTTACTTGGTGGTTTTGCAATCTCTCTCTCATGCTATATATGTTTTAGTTGCACTCAAATTTCCTATTTAGCAAGCTTATCTTGTGATATAATTTGAATGTATAATGAATTTTGTTTAAGTGAATTCAACTATATTCACCCCCTCTAGAGCATTCAATCACCCATCATAGGATTCAATACCCTTTACTTTCCATACAATCTAAAGATGATTTGCAATGTAGGCTATTGCGGCTTCATATCTATAATGTATCATGCAGCCAACTACTTCCATCTATCTAAGTTCTTCTTTGGGATCAACTTTGAGTATACTATAGCACCTTCATGAATGTCTAACTCCTTTGAGTAAGATATATAACCTCTAATACATGCTTCTTAAATAGATCCGACCATTGGTACCACACTTTCTCCACCCTGATATGGTTAGATCTCTTCCTTGTTCCTGGCCGTCAAGGGATTTCTAGAGGGGGAGGTCTTCCATCAAGCACAATAGCATTAGAACCCCTCCAATGTTGTTGTTTCCATCAATATGGGAATCACTATTACAATCGCCAGAGAAGTCCGAGCGAGCCACCCAGGAAAACAATAAATCATTCTGTTGTTAGTATTTTTTTATTAAAGGGCATTCGACTATAATTCAGTTATGAAAACCAACAAAGAAAGGTTCACATCATGAAGGGGTATACCCTTTTGACTCTAGAACTACAACAATGATCTAGGATGGTTTCCCTTACTAGTTTATATGCTACTTTATTACATTCTCTAATAACGTGGGAAAAACAAACAGAATAAAGTACTACGAGCATCTAATGTATTTTGGACTAGAAGGCCCAAGTAGTATCTACTCCCATCTAGATTCTCAAAAGCTCAAATCAAACCTAAGGAGTCTAATATAAAAGTAAAATTCCTAAAGTTCTAAGAGTCACACAAACAAACACAAATGAGAAGATTCTCTGCCTCTATCATGGTAACATCCCCAAGAACTTCCTCCAGGTAGACACAACTGCAACTACTTTGTCAGTCTCACATCTCACCACCATTCCCCATGTAGAAAAGTCAACCCTACATACCGCAAGATCATAGTTCACCTTGATATCTCAATGTAGCAGTAGACTCCATCTCAACTGACCCATATGTGCTGATGAAGTTTCCAAAGAGGTTACATTTCCTTTGACCTCAAGGTACATAGATTTAAAAGCCTGACAACCTGTACAATATAGCTTAGCTCCTTCCTTATATCATTAAAAACAAATTTATTCTGATATATGATCATAAACCCCACAATAATGCAAATGAGTCTACTTGTTACTACACTCCTAGGTGACCCATAAAGATGAGAAATGCTTCACTTAGGTTACTAATGAGTAACTTCTAAATAAAACCCTCTATTGTACTCCATTCCCATGTACCCTAGAATGGGGGCACATTAAGAAAGTGTGTACAATGGTCCCCTTCTCCTATTGATGGTCCCATCAATATTACAATGTCTATAAAGAAAAGTCATCTCATGGTGTAAGTCCTCCAATGCAAAATCTTCAAAGAAAATGAACTAGCTTTGGCAGCCAACCACAACATCATACAATTTATAGAATAATATGTTGAATTTCTACTATCAAAATAAGCATCCACGTCCAATAAACATGATATGTATGCTGACCTCAAATAATTTTTTTCATGAGGATCGGCTACCAGAATAGTGGGTCTTTCAATAGTGTCCAGTTGATAGGTGTACTACATATGTCTTTGCAAATGTCTCTAGAAAAGGAACTTCTAGCTTTCTCATATCTAAATCTTCTCATATACATCAAGTAATTCACACACACGTGTAGGTTTTCCTTATCCTTACTCTCTGTAAAAATATTCCAGAGATACCATCTTGTTCCAAATCCCACTTGTCCTTCCAAATATCAATGTTTTCCCTATTCCTGATCCTCTATTTCATCCCTTCTAGAAGAAATAATTTTGCTCCCCATAAGTATTTTAATGTGCAACACATTGTAGCCCCGATTTTCCTCCAAAATAGATGTATGTAGATAATATATGGTCTTATGAAATCTACCCATCAAGGGCTAGTCCTTGTCCAAAAGTCTCCATAACTACTTGGCCAAAGGATCTTGGTTGAAGGAAAGCATGTCTTTGAATCCCAGACCACCCACTTTCTTTGGATTTCATAGGTTCACCTAACACTATAAAATGACTTTTCGTTCTTTCCTTTTCACTCCCCACTAAAATCTCTATGTCACTCTATATCTCCTCAAGTAAACCCACTGATAGCTAGAAAATATTCATGATGTACATGGGAATCTCATGTGCAATAGATTTAATCTAAACCACCTTGCCCGACTTAGACATAATTTTTTTCTTACATCTATGGACCTTCTTCCATATCCTATCCTTGATAAATTGAAAACCTACTTCTTTGAGCTATCAATAGATGTGGGAAGTTCCAAACATTTTGTATGTATATCTATTGTTGTAAATTTAAGCAAATAATTTAATTGATGCCTTATTTTAGCACATGCCCCTTTACTGATGGCTACCTCTGTCTATGATAGATTAATTTTCGAACTTGATATGTTTTTATATTGGCTACATATATTATCTAAACTCTAGTATTCTTCACGAGTTTCCTTTGAGAAAAGGTAGATTTCATATATGAAAAATGTAGGATATACGAGGTGAGATCCTGCTAGTTTTAATTCCATGAATCAAGTTTTGATCTACCAAAATAATATTAAGAGAATAAAAAGCTTCAACATATAAAATAAAAAGGTAGGGAGAGAGTGATGGTGACTCTGTTGTAGGCTACATGCTAGCAAGATCAGTTTCTATTAATGGAAAACATATGGTTCATAGATGAAATGCATTCTACCACTTTCTTTCTCCACAAACTGCAAACCCATCATTTCCATAACACATTCCAAAAAAATCCATTCAACTATGTCATATTCTTTAGGCGTATGTAACTCCAGGACAAGCTCCTGCTCTTTTGGCCCACTTTTCATATTGTGAAAAATTTCATGTGCTAGTAGAACATTTTCTGTTATCATTCTCCTTAGAATAAAAGCACTTTGATATTTAAAATAATATGGTACATAAAAATCTTCAACTTATTCTCCAATACTTTAAATGAAATTTTGTAGATCACATTACAGAAAGAGCTAAGATAATAATTAGATAGCTCCTTTTATTTCCCCACACTGGGTATACAAATATCAATATAGAACTAATTTCAATAATATTTTTCCCCCTTATACCAACCTTTAATATAAATTGAAACATCCTCCTTCACGATATGCTACAATTTTTGAAGAAACATTGATTTCAGTCTATATGGCCTGAATGCTTAGTTATGATGCATTTGACTCAAGTATCTTCATACTTTCTTATCTATGATATTTTTTACTAGAATTACATTCATAAGCAGATCAACAATGGGTTGGGAACCAAGGTGTGGCCTATTGGAAACTAGACATGCCACTCAAAGAATAAAGATCACTATAAAATTCAATAGCTACCTATTCCATCTCATCCTCATCCCCTCTTCAGAAACCATTTTTGACCTTCAATCCTTCTATTTTATTCCTATTCTATTGTTAGCATGCTCTGTAGTGGAAATAAGTAGTTTTGTCCCCTCCCCTTTCATTTGATTAACTCTTACTATTACACCCCGATCTCACAATTACCATTAATCATGAGATTATGGCATAAAATTGAGGATTTATCATAACACAAAGACCACCCTTAACTTTTTCTTCTTTTTCAAACTCTTTGTTTTCTCGCATTGAACCACATAAACTAACTTTATAAGGTAATCTAAACATTGATTTCTCTAATCTGATTTGAACAATAAAAATGCATGTATGAACATTCATTACGTTTCTCATACTTTTAAGCACATAAGACTTGATTCACATATATTGCTAATAGAGGAATAATGTTATACATCATCATTTACAACTCTCTCTTATATCTTTACAAGGACCTAGAGTGACATGGACCAACTGAACTTAACTATATTCACACTTAACTCTTATGGAAGATCTACTCTGATGCAATGACCTTCTTAAAGTCCATGTGATATCCCTAAAAATTGTGAGTAGAGGGGTGAGCCTACTCACACAGTGAATGAGTACTTCAAAGAAACAGTCTAAATCACTGATATAATTACAGATATACTTTTGAGCAACTAACATCAATTTTAAAAATAGTAAGCTTTAAAGAGATTGATCATTGACAATCATAAATATGGCATGATACTCTAGATATCTACAAGAGTAAATCAATATACGAGCATGCTTGATAAATTTCAAAGAGAACTAATAATTTAGAAACATACAAAGAATAGTTGATGGGAAACTGTACTCGAATCTTTCTTAGCCTTTCTTACTTATAAGAAACTCTTTAAACCTATATGATCATATTTTAGCTTACGCCCTGATCATATGCAGTGTACTCTACATATGAAGACTCATAGCAAATTACGATCTCACCGTACAAGACTTAGCTTAAAACTCGAGAAGTTAAGCCTAGAACTGAATTCGGGTCTGCTTGACTCAAACTGTCACGTCTGATTAAGGCGGCTAAACAACTGGCCTTTAACTGGACCTCTCCTTCTAGGCTGAGTACACAGGCGGAGGGTCTAAGACGCTCTGTGGGCCTCATCTTAGTATGCTCTCTGGGTACCTCTAGGTTACCACTGAGATCTCTGATTCATGTTGGGTAACCTATCTTCTCTTAGGAGACTTCCTCAAGGACTTTGTCTCCCCGCACGCTATTTGGCTGCGATCTGATCCCCATATACCGGTCACCACCAGGGTGGATCATTTCCTCCCTATAGTGTAGACATCTGTAGGGAATCTATGGTGTTCATGGCACCTATGTCTATTATTTTATTATTCTTGGAAAGCTCTTTCTACATTGTACCTTTATCTTACTTATACTTGACTCTAGTATCTCTATGGTACCATGACTATTTATTTGAAGTTTATAACACAACATGTATATCATTCTAAACTTGGCAGAGCAATATACTAAAAACACTATAATATACTGAGAAATCAACATTTTATACCTGGAGGCAGACTAAAATTCTTAAATAACAAAATACATGTCCACTTGATACTTTATACACTAGGATCATGCAATTGAACTTCTTAATACACTGATAAGTGTTAATTACTTGACATACGAGTAATCGTCATTTGCACCTATAAATTATTTGTACTTTCTTGGAAAACGTGCACGTCAACCCAAATCTTGAGTTGTGCATCACCACATCTCATACTAAGAACATCGATATCAAAATACTTGATTCATTGAACACCCTATTCTTAGGGTTTCATTTACCTCATTCACTAATCACATGGCTCTCATAAGGATTTCATGCAACATAAACATTCACTGAATAAAGACTACTATCAACAAATTATATAAAATTAATATATGTATGAAACCTTGGAACTGAGCTGAATTTGGGTTTCCATGCCATTCACTAAGATAACATGCATCAATAATAAAATTGAATAAATAAAGTCTATCATGTCAAGAAAATCCGTTCAAATAGGTTTCATGATATCTATTCGCAAATATCCAACTTTCCTTGCATCTAGAGTTTTACCCTCTTTACTGAGATATCAAACAAACACTATTCACCTTAAATGAAATCCAAGATAGTATCTGACATATATGTACTATGAATTCAGATAAAAATCATTCATAACCAAGGGGATCCAAATAAACAAATTTCTCTATTTAATTATACATCAATTTCAGTCATAGACAAATTCCCTATATTTTAGTTTACTCTTATAACCTCTGTGAATACATAGGGAATTCTCATTAGGATATATTGTATATATTTATAATATGAATTTACCATCTGAAATTCATCCAAACAGAGGAAGAATCCATTTCATATCATTTTGCAACAACTTAGATCAAACACACAATTCAGGATTTGTAGTCGCATACTAAGCAATTAAAGATTATGGATGACTTAACCAATTTTCGTGAAATATATTGTTTAAAGGAAGTTTCCACTCACCCTAAGGTGTGAAAACACCTTAAAAATGCACCTCATCCCTGAAAATCTTGATCTCATATCAAATCCCTAGCAATTCACCCGATTCTTCTTCCTTTCAACTCGGAAACCCTAAAAATGAGGGATTATGAAGAAAAAGTGAGAAAAGGGGAAGTTTTGATACCATTTTGGATCAAATAAGAGGAGTGAGGGAATTTTGACATGTGAGAGAAGATTCACCATGAAACTATATCCAAAGAAGTTAAACTTACATGATTTCATCATTCCTCAGACCGCAAAACCCTAGGTCAGCATCTCTGTCAATTTCTTCTCTCAAACCCTGACTCTCTCTCTCTCTCTCTAGGATTTCATTTCTCTAGATTGAATCACGAATTATGAGAGCTCCTTGTGTGTTAGTTTGACCATATAGATCAATTGATTTACTTGGGTCAATTGCACTCTGACCCCTTACTATACTTTTTCTTATTTAAACAAATTTTTTTTGTCATAAAAAGGTTTTTGTAAATTCATGTATTTCAGCGATCAAACCTCTTCCAAAAATTATGAGAATTTAGATATTTTGTATAATTGAGACATAAATATTCAATTAAAACTTTAGGTCATTTCATGCTTCCATTAAATAATTAAAAATCAAAAAGTGTACTGCTATCTAGAATTCTACAGAAATGTCAGTTATTATAATTCATCTACTGATAAGGTCTAAACACATTCAAAAATTATGAAAACTTTACATGTTGTTTATGATCGAGTTTAATATCTTCAGTTAAAATTTCAAATCATTTAGAGTTCCCAATAAATAAATAAAAATAAAACACTATACTGCTAAAAAGTACTATGTCAGCATTTTGGTCGAAGTATAGTTCGATCGAGAACCACATTCAAAGAATATTCAAATATTCTGAAATTTTTCTCCAATATGCATGATTGAGTTATCCATATCATATCCAAAATTCAATTAAATAAAAATTGGTAGAAAATATTAAAAATCATTTACCACACTGCTATCCTGATCAAATTACATATTAGTGTACTATCAAAACCCTAATTTTTTCCGATTAGGGTTTACATTTCTCAAACCCTAATTCTTCAAACTAAAATCATAGTTAGAGTTTCTTCTTAGGTTTGAAACATCAAAATTGATCTACTATCATTAGTCAAGTTTTAACAATGTTCAATCTAATCAAGCATGTAATCATTCAGGTAAACCCTAGTTTACCAATTAAGCACAAATGTGGTCATTACACTTACCCAAGCACACCAGTACTAATCCTCTTGAAGATGACAATATGGTAGTTCTTTAGCAAGATCTTCACACCTAAGAAGGACTTCATTATCTATTTTTTGTGCACTACACCTAGTAATTATTTAGTGTTTGTAATTATTTTCATTATATATCCAAACTTAGAATCCAACCTCTCCCCATTGGCATTGAATCTATCCATCAATCCCATTTATGTCATGTTGTCTCAAAAATATTTGATCATTTGACTACCAACCTTCTTTCGGTACCCATATTGGCTAAAAAAAGGAATATATGATGGCCTTTTTGAACCTCTCCCCTATCCACTGAGAGAACGATTGGATAATAACCTGAACCATACATAGGGAGATGCAAAACTTTAAAATAAGAGAAAAGATGCCTCCATTCATAAGTGGCTAGTTCTCTACCAACCTTTCCCTGACTAAAGTCTCCATCACAATTCCTCTTTTGTAGGTGTATCAACACCCTGTAAAACCCATATCCAGATGTTCACCAATATCATGAGTCATCGGGTCTTCATTTTTGAGCCCGTGAAATGCATTGGACATGACCAAATTTATCAGTTCTGGATCAATCTTATAAGTTGGAATGTTGATTTCCTACTTCTTTATCGGTCTCTTTGATGCTGAAGAGGAAGAAGACTTTATCTTCTCCCATATTGTCTGTTCTTCAGCCATGGTTTCTGCTTCCAACTCTGACTCAATATCCTCAGGCTGATCGTGAATATTGTTCTCTTCGTCGTCTGGTCCCAACAGTGGCACCTCTAGTGAAGACTGCGTGTAGTCTGTGCTACGCATCCTCACCATGCACTAGTACCTGCAAAGTAATAATTTAGGTTCAGTATAGTGTGAGATGATTGCTAAATAAAAAAAACAAATAAGCGTTGAATTTGAAAATTAATAATAAAATAAAAAGTGGCCTAGAGTGGCCGCTTGCAGCACTCGTAGTTCCGACTATTGACGTGTCCCCGGCAACGACGCCAAAAACTTGACATGCTTTTACCGTGCGTATAACGCAAGTGCACGCATCAATGTAGTATAGACCTTTGTGAGGCCGAAGTCAAACTCAGGGACACTAAACTATCGGTAGACTACTACAAACTGTTCGCAATCATCTAGACCAATTATAATATTTTGAGAGTCATCAAAAAATAAAAGAAAATAAAGTAAAATAGAGCAATCGATTAAGTGTTTAGTTTAATAAATTCATATGGGAATCTTTAGGATTGCGGTTTCACTGCGGGTTTTCATTTTATGAATTTCCACATAGTTAATCAAACTTGCCTCTTATTTCGGCTAGTGGCATGTAGTCAGAATTGTTCACTGTCATGATACAATTCACTACCTAAGTCTAGGTCGGTTCCACCGTCGTAGTAACCTATACCCTAAACTAGGTGCATTGGAATCGACCTCTGGGTTTCCACCATTAACCGTACATCACCTTGTTCAAGGAATTTATTAGTTAATGTGAGTTTCATCTCTTTTCAACCGTTAATTCTTCTTTTAAAGCAATTAAAGGCATTAGATTATCATTAGGGTGATCAAGCATAATGATATAATGGAGAAAATGAAATCATACCACAGAGTTAAGAGACAAGTTATGAATTACTATGATAAAAATGTCATACAATGATTCCCCGGGATACTCCTGGTCCTAAAGACAAAGGGGATTAGCCCCGAATGTTCATCTCAGAGCAAGACATGATTGAAGAAAGGGGAAACATGGAGAAAAACGTGGATGAAGTGATGTAAACATCTGAACAGAGAAGATCTAAGTGTTCCTCGGCATAGAGTGCGCGATCTACAGCCTTTCGGCAGTGGAAAACGTCTTCTTCAGCTCTCGGAATGGTCGGGGTGTGCTTTCGGGCTCCGTTCTCCTCTCCACCTCTTCTCAAGACTTGTGCAGTGGCTAATGATGTGATCCCTGGCTCGTGGCTGCCGTCATTAGGTATAAACACCAAGTTAGGTCGCCAAAAATATCGCCACCCTTGGATTCGAGCTGATCTAGAACAAAAACTAATCTTACGGCGTCGATACCATCGACGCGGGTCGATGGTAACGACCCCTCATAATATCAGAAAGCCTTCCTTATTTTCTATTGTCTCGCCTGATGCAAACTCGATACCATCGACAAGGGTCGATGGTATCGACACCCTTAGGCATTGCTTTTATCACCTTTCCGACACTGAAGCTATAGAACGTCGATAGTATGGACCATTGAGTCGATAGTATCGACCGGCTGATCGCTGGCAACCTGAAGGTAACTCGCTACCATCGACTTCCCAATTGATGATATCGACTCTTCTTGACTTCTTGTGGCCGTCTGCCTGTGACTGTGTCGATACTATCGATAGATGTCGATGGTATAGATAGTTGTATATATGCATTTTTCCTGAAATTGCAAGACAAAGCCAAATCAGCTGAGATGAAACCCATTATTATAATCATTTATGATCAAAAAGATAAAATATGAGAGATTCGATACTAAAAAAGGATTATAGACTAGAGTAAGTGAATCATGCAATATTAACCACCAAAGTGACCAATAAACACATAAAACGCCAATAAAACAAGTCTATAAATGTGACTCGAAATCATCGCATCAGATGCCAATATTGTAGTTCTTTAGCAAGATATTCATACCTAAGAAGGACTTCATTATCTATTTTTTGTGCACTACACCTAGTAATTATTTAGTGTTTCTAATTATTTTCATTATATACCCAAACTTAGATGCATCTCATGCATCCAACCTCTCCCCATTGGCATTGAATCTATCCATCAATCCCATTTATGTCATGTTGTCCCAAAAATATTTGATCATCTGACTACCAACCTTCTTTCGGTACCCATATTGGCTAAAAAAAAGGAATATCTGATGGCCTTTTTAACCTCTCTCCTATCCACTGAGAGGACGATTGGATAATAACCTGAACCATACATAGGGAGATGCAAAACTTTAAAATAAGAGAAAAGACGCCTCCATTCATAAGTGGCTAGTGCTCTACCAACCTTTCCCTGACTAAAGTCTCCATCGCAATTCCTCTTTTCTCGGTGTATTAACACCCTGTAAAACCCATATCCAGATGTTCACCAATATCAATATTTTTTCTATAGTCCTACATCAATCTATATGGAACCCCCCATCCATTCTCTATATCTGAGATGATCTCATTGAAGTCTAGGAAAAGGATAATAGGTAAACATGTTGGGTTTTATGGCCTCAGAGTAGGAAGCGGAAACAAAAAAAAAATTATTGTCCAGTAACCTATAGCACGAGATCGCATCAACGACTATATAATGGGAAGGATGGTTTTAGCAAGATATACCAAGTCGTGGGACTTGTTCAGCGACAATACCTCATAGCCATGTGCTTTCTTCAATGCCATGTCTTGGATGGTGTCTGTGCAACTCCTGGTCTTCACCATGGACTCTGGCCTCCACCACGGACTTCGGATGATGTGTCCTCTTGAGAGGCAGACATCTCCCACCTCTGCAGATAGTCCATACAGACCACCTGGAACTCCTACTATTATAGAAGAACTGGAAGGAAGGAGATGACCCTCATGTTGGTGTACTAGCACCAACCTACTCTTTCAAACTCAGACTACTTTTTTGTAGTTGTCTTTCCCTCGTTGTGCCTCCCTAGTCGGGTAGCACTTGCTCAGGCTCTCTTGGTTACCATAACTAGAGAGGACAACAACTTTGTAGAGTAGTTGATGTTTTGAGTTGCGTGTTCTAAGAAGCCCTCAGTAACCCTCTATTAATAGTAGAGGGTAGGGTCAGGGTTCCCAGTCTATTTGGGAGTACAAGGATATAGAAATTCCATTAATAGTTTGTACTGTGACATGCGAACTGATCGGTTCACAACTAGATCTATCATTTGGGTAGGTGAGCCAATCGATTCATAACTGAACTGGTCATTTGGGTAGGTGAGTCGATTGATTCAACCAGTGAATAGGTCGTTTCACTTCCCATACTTGCCTGCAATTGTCTTTCCTCAATAGTTTCTAATTAATGCAATGATTAATCCTTATTTTAAATGAATTGAACAAGTGAAACGTGAAAGTTTTCTTCCAATTGGGAAAATCCTTGTTTCCTTGGTTGGCATGACTATGAGCCACCCAATTCACCAAGAGAATTGGTCAGTTGGCTCATACCATCTGATCGACTCACAATGGAGAACTAGTCAGTTGGCAGTCCTGACATTGCTAATGTAGTCTCCAATCGACCTGACACTCTAACCAGCTAGTTCAACACTTGAATTTGATATTTCTGAGTGAAGTTAGTCAATTGTATGTTTAATTGAGTACCTAAACACCTTTAGTCTCAGTCTAAACATCATTCATAGACAATCTCCTCTTCCAGGGGTATCCTATGTGTGTGACCCTACATGTTCTAATTTACGTTGGCAGTGAATGTTCATAACAACTTATGACATCACAAGCAATAAGAAGAATCTAGTAAGTCATTATTGCTACCCAAGTAACTCAGAAATTTGGAGAACAACTTCAACCTACAATTTGTGATTAGTTTTAATAGTTCCTTTGTCTCTGACATCTGGATTGAACTCGAGGCATGGAACATCATCCTCTTCAACATTCAATTCATGTTCCTTGACCTAGAGCAGACTATCTGAGTTGCATGTGAATTCACATATCATATATTGAATCACATCAACATGGCCATACAATTCTCAGTCTCACTTATCCAGGGGCCCTGGATATCATACTCCTTATAGGAGGGACAAATCACATATCTATCACTCATAGTCAAGTCCCCATGTGTCAAAGTTACCCAATAATCACGGTTATAACAACCCATGTTTCAAAACTGCGTTTGATGATGTCAAAGTGTACCCAATGACATGTGATTAATGCAGTGATTTTAGGTCTAAGAACCACAATCACCACCATCACTATGAGAGATGATTGTGACTACCATTCCATGGTATCCATGTATCACTCTCATGGTGGGTCTATCTGATATACCATTCTCTAACATATATTTGTGTTCTTGACTTGATATCACATGTCATGACTAATGAGACTCTGTCATCAGTCAACACACACTCTAGTCTTATGTATTAATGTTGTTTATTTTGCTTCCACAGTAATATTTGACTAGGGACATAACAAGAATGTATGTACTCTTATCATACTATGGTCTCAGTGTTCAAGTCCTTAACCTGAAGACATATGTCATCGAGTCACATCATTATTTAGACATCTATAATGTGTGTGTCATCAACTCATGAATGCGATAAACATAATAGGTAGAATTACCTTTATCTTTATCAAATCAAGTATCATATGCCTCATTGCAATCATCATATGATTGGCTCTCTGGGCATACTATACCAACAGACTCCCACTTTACTTATAGTCAATCACCCACGAATCATATTCTAAGTGATCTTAACATGTCCATCATGTTTCTATTGCACAAGTGCTTTTATAGAGGGCAAGCAACATTTGCTTCAAGTCGGTAGATTGCATGTTTCACATCCCCTCGTTGTATGACAACTCGTATGAGATGGAAGTGCTATAGTATGCTATCTGAAATTCCTTTACCTAACCAGTAGATCCATTGTTTTCACAATATTACTACTGATTCACCAATGGTCAAAACCTCCCATAAGTTCATCCATATGAAATTCTAGATCCATACAATATCCTTTACAATGTTCGTAACACTAAGGTACTCGACTTCTTATTGTAGAATTAATCAATTGTCTTATGTTGGAACATTTCCAACTAACAATTCTTATTCCAATGTTAAATACAATTTTGTCATTTTGGAAGCTTGCATTGATGTAACTCTTTACACCTAACTCTTCCTTATTACCACAATTAAAGAACAAATCCTTTTAGTTCTTCACAAGTACACAAAGATGCCCTTCATGGTATTCCAGTAACTCTTACTTTAGTTTGACAGATATCCATTTGTCATGTCCAATACATATGAGATAACTAGATATTTATATCATCTTGTCATACAAGGTGATGATTTCATATCTTCTTGTCATGTCCAATACATACAAGATGATGAATTCATATATTCTTGTCATATCCAATACATACAAGATAATTAGTTCATATTTTCTTATCATGTCCAATACATACAAGATAATGAGGTGACTTCATACATGATAGATCCAATTATGAATGAATATGACATCTATCCATGTGTTCCTTATTCTTCTTATGAATTGGGATACTTGGCTCTTGAGAGAATAACTCAATGGAACGTGGACAAATTCTCTCTCACCATGCAGAACTCATTCAACATCTAGCCAAAGTATGTTCTCTTTCCTAGGACAAGAAGTCCTCTTGATCTATCTCTATAGATCTTGATTCCTATCACATAGGATGCTTCTCTAAAAACCCTTTAGAATGCACTTCATTACCAGATTTTGTAGTATATGGATGATACTACCCATTAATATGTGGAATATATATGTGCTCCCTTGAAATTCTTGTAATCACACATTACATATTCATTCAGACTCAAGACAAACTCTTTGATTATCTTGTCAAATTGAAGATCCAATTCTGAGGTGCTTGCTTCAATCTAAAGATTGATCTATGCAACTTTATAGACTTTATTTGCATTATTGGATTTATAAAACCTTAAGGCTGTGTTACATACTTATCCTGCACAATATTCCATTTAAGGAATGCAGTTTTAAAATCCATATGCCAAATATCATAGTCATATTAAGCTACAATGGCAAGAATTATCTAGATGGATTTATCCATGGTAATTGCTGAAAAGATTTCACCATGTTCAACACCTTAAACTTGTTAGAAACTCTTTTCAACCAACTTACCCTCCATGTCAGTCTTCTTCTGGAAGACCCAAAAGTACCCTATGGGTTTCACCCCTTAGGGTGGATCAACCAAGGTCATACTTTGTTGATGTACATGGAGTCCATCTTAGATTTCATGGCTTCAAGCCATATATCAGTTTTTGGCTCTCATTTTCTTCTAGGTAGACTGTTGACTCATCATATGATCAACTCACTGCCTTCTTGTACTTGAGATATCATATATCATTCAAGATCAAGGAGTGTTCTACTAGAACCATGAGTTCTATGTGTTACTTAAGGAACTTTGAGATTCCATAACATTTTGTGATTCTCTTTATTCCTTGTATAAAGCATGTGCCCAAAAGGAAATTTGAAGATTTAGCTAGTAATCACAATTTGACTCAACAAGGTGTGATTCTTACTTTTGGATACACTTCTCATGATACACTTATCATTGCATTTTAGGTGGAGTCCATCATGATACATTATCATGATCTTCCAGAAGGTTCTCAAACTCTTGGTTCAAAGTATCTCCAAATTGATCATATCAAATTTAATACTTATAACAAGATAATTATGTACTTCATTCTAATCTTCTTGAACACTTCAAGAGATTCATGTTTTTATTTCACTTAATACAAACTATCATATCTACTGAGATCATTAGTAAATACATTGAAGTACTAGTGATTACCTATAGCATTTAGTGTAAAAGGTCTATATACATCTATATGTATAATACTTAATAGAATAATCATCCTCCCACTACATCTAGTGGAGAAACTATCATATTTCACAATTAATGAGATTAGCATGTCTCTATTGGTTCAACAACCAAAAGAGTCTAGATATCCATAATATGGATTCTAAAACTTCAATCCCATATATGCGCTCTAGATGACATCACTATAGGCATTCAAGTTTGAGTTATCATGTCATTCATTACATGTGTCACACAAATTTGTCCCTTTAATTATCAAGTATAGTTAGTGAGACATAGGCATTTCCATCAAAGATCATATCTTTAAAATGATATGTCAGCCCATAACACTCTTGCCCATACAAGATATATGATGTCTTCATTGATATCATGTATATAATAACAATTCACTTATTCTATTGCATGTCCATGAATGTCACAATGTAACTGTAATGATAGAAACTCTTGCTACACATAGTTTCTAGCTTACTTCCTCTCAGGTCCTGAAGTAGAGATCTCTATGTCTATCATCTTCCCGAGATCCTATATAAAGAGGACATATTCCCCTTTACGCTTTTCAATGTCAAACATGTGACAATGGTGGCACTTGTTTTTTGGAGTAAGGTAAATATATTAAACCAAAAGAAGGTATAGTTTGGGCAAACTATACAGTACAAAATGAGGCACCCTAAACCAGGGTCCTACAAAAACTAAACGTGGGGATTACGTACAAAAACCCCAATAAGTATGAGTGTTAGCATTCAGCCTATACAAAATATCCTTCCTGTACTTCATATGCCACTTGAGCTCATCAACAAAGTTTGTAATGAAGGCTTGTTGGCTGGTCTCCTTCTTCTCATGGCTTCTCTTGTTCCTCTCTTTCCACACATAATAACTGAGACCCGTAATACAAAGGAGAGCGCAACTTTTCATGTATTTGTCATTTTTGTAAACATTTTCAGCTCACTAGATAGCTTCATACAGGTTGTTGGGTACATTCTGTCCCCAACTATTTCTAAGGCACATCACACTCCAAACTTGCTTGGACCACGTACAAATGAATAAAAAGTGTGTGTTCATCTCATTTGCACTCATGCAAAGAAGACAAGTCTCATCCATCAGGATACCCCAAGCAACCATCCTGTCATAAGTAGGGAGTCTATTGAGAATGGCCCTATAGCTGAAAATGCTCCATTTGGGGTAGTGAGTCCATTTGGGGTAGTGAGTGCGGCCCCAAAGAGAAGCAGAGATAACCAACCTTGTAGAGGGGCCTGCTGCAATGTTGATCATTGGTGGCTGGTTATAGGGCCAAACACCATTCACATCCACACTAAACAGATGAAGGTTGGCTTCCACATACGCGCACATCAGCCGCCAGGTACGAGAGGGTTTGTTCCTAAGAACACACACAAGATTGGAGCCGTATCTATATTTGATCCAAACTGACCAGTAGTTCAAAGGTTGGTTGATGAATTTGAGAACCCAGCTAGCACTGCTTTGCTGAATAAGGACCTCAGTATCTATTATCTGCAGCCCACCTTCAAGAAAAGGCTTAGCATTTTTTTCCCAAGAAATGGCATGATTCTTCCCAGCCCATAGGAAGCCGACTGTGAGAGACCGGAGAGAGTATAAGATAGGATTAGGTATGGAACCCATGGCTGTCTAAAAATGCAGCAGACTTTGGAGAACTGATCTGATGAGAACCAACCGCCCAGCCATCGAGATACATAATCCACTCCAGTGTTCAATCTTTTCCTTGAACCTGTCAAGGCAGCCACTAAAATCTTTTGAGGTTATGTGACCCGCAATGAGGGGGAAACCCAGATACTTGGTAGGTAGGGTGCCTTCGTGCATGCCTATAGTTGTCTTGAGTCTTCCCCTTCTTCTATCATAAGATTTAGAGAGAAAAACTTGGGATTTGATAGCACTCACATATAGGCCTGTCAATTTACCGAACTTAAGGAGGAGGGATTTATACTCCTTGAGTCTTCTACTATTGCTTGCTGAGAAGAGGAGAAAATCATTTGCAAAGATGATGTGGGTCATGACTTTAACACCTTTGACTTTGTAGGTTCTTATGAGGCACTTGTCTTCCGATGTTTCTATCATCTTGATCAACCCTTCCATCACCATAGTAAAAAGGAGCGGGGACAAAGGGTCCCCTTTTCGCAGATCGTTAGAGGATCTAAACATACCATTAGGGCAGCCATTAATGAGTATTGAGAACAAGAAAGTTTCCACACATGGTTTGACTATATGAATCCATCTATGATCAAATCCCATGGCATCCATCACCCTCCAAAGATATACCCAGTTTACATGATCATAGGCCTTACTAATATCAATTTTCTTACAAGCTTTCACATTTGTATTCTTCGTATTAAAATCACTGAGAAATTTTGTGGCCAAAAGGGAACAATCATACATGTATCTACCTTTGACAAACACATTCTGATTAGGGGAAATTATGTGGAGCAGAACCTCTTTCAGCCTATTCACTAGGAGTTTGGAGATGGTTTTGTAGAGCACTGAGCAGCAAGCTATCGGGCTGAAGTCTGTCATCTCTTTTGCATTGTTGTTCTTGGGGAACAGCTTGATAAAATAATGGTTAACTGCTCTGACCATTGCTCCTCCTGCAAGGAACCAGTTCACTGCAATGCAAATATCTAGCTTCACAATAGGCCAAACTTTATGGAAGAAATGGCTATTATAGCCATCTGGCCCTGGGGCTTTAGAGTAATGGATAGAGAAAAGCGCTTTTTTAACCTCCTCCTCAGTTGCTTCCTTGTTGAGATTATTGTTCATTTCTTGAGTTACCTTCATATCCGGTAGAACACTATCATCAATCGGATGTATGTGGTTGTTGTTGTAGAGATTTGTAAAGTAATGGATTGTTGTCTCCACCAACTCTTCGTTATTGTCAACTATTTCACCTTTTTCATTTGTGAGTTCATAAAAAGAATCCCTCATTTCTTTCTTCCTGATGACTGTATGATAGATTTTGGAATTGCGGTTGATGTCTGCTATCCACTTCATTCTGCTTTTTTGCCATAAGCAAACCTCTTCCGCTTTCTCGAGTTTCCTGATTTTATCTTCACATTTAGCTTCCTCCTCTATGGAAGCAGCGTCCATAGGTTTAAGACAAATATTCCTGACAGCTTCCTCATAGTTTCTTTTAGCTTTACATATAAGGTTAGACAGATTGACCTTTTCTTTCGCCCAAGTTTTGAGAGCTTTTTTAGTATGCTGGAGTTTTTTAAGAACTCTGAAAAGTGGATTCCCACCCACATAGATAGACCATCAATCTTTGACTAAGTCATTGAAGCCGTGCCAATCACTCCACACATTTAGGAACCTGAAAGGACGAGGAGGTTTAGGGGATTAGTTAATATGTACCTTCATCCAAGCGTGATCGCTGAAGTAATGTGCTCCCAATCTGATTGCAACATTAGGGAACACGTCAAGCCAGGCATTGTTGATGAAACCTCTGTCCAGGCATCTAGAGATGCGACCATAGGGGTGTTGTTTATTGGACCAAGTAGTTATGCCACCTATCATATTGACTTGGTGTAAGTACTCTTTGTCCATGGAACTATTGAACTTGTTGAGGATTTTGTCTGGGACCCTCTTGCCTCCATACTTTTCATTATTCTTTCTTGTGTTGTTGAAATCGCCCAACACCAGCCAGGGGATTTCATTTTGGGTCATAGTTTCCAACATAGGCCAAAGTCTATCCCAGTCTTTTTCTAGATTTTCACTGTATACTGCTGAGAGAATACCAGAAAAACCTCCTTGATTGAAGCAACTCACAATGATGATATGATATGTGGAGCTAATAAGGTCAATGTGCCAAGACTGGGGGTTCCACCCTATGACTATCCTTCCTCCATCAACTTCTTCAAGGTTGGATATACTATTCCACTGAGGTGGGAACAGAGTATTAACATGATCTACAGTTACTCTTTTTATTCTAGTTTCAAAACAGCAAATGACCTCCGCTTCTATCTCCTTCATAATTTTCCTAAGCTTCCTTTGTGTCTCCGGTAGAGATGCCCACCGGACATTCCACACCAAAATTGACATTTAATTATTGATGTTTGATGGCCCTCCTCCACTCTTGGATTTGGGTCGGTCTTGTTCTTGTTGGATGCACTTCTCGTCTGTCTTGGGCTCTGTCTACGAGTATCCCCTTCATCAGTGTGGGTGTCTCCATCATCCTCATGTTCTAGTGCTACAAATTGGTTACCCATTGAGATACCATGTTTGTCAGCTACCTTCTTAACTGCTTCTCCTGTGTTGGATTAGATACAGTGTTTTTGACACTGTGACTCGAACCTGCTATTTTAATCTCCATTGGGATTTCTCCCTCTTCAATTAGCGTGATGTCCTAATCAACCTCTACCACTGCTTTCCCCTTATCTTTGTCAGAATTAGCAGTAGCCGCATTGAAGACAGGAACGACCGGTGTTGTATCAACAACTTTGGGTCGGCTTGCTGCTGCGCTACCACCCGTGGTATTGCGAGATGTTTTGTTCTTGGGTGGGCCTCAACATCTGCCCCTATTCGCTTTTCTTTGTTGTGTATCACTCAGGATGGGTACCTTCATCATCAGCGGAACCTCTAGAGTAACTCTCTCACTAGGACAGCAGCACGTAGCATGACCGAAGACAAGACACTCATCACACCTGTCCGGTAAGGCTTCGTATAACACCCTTATTGTCAAATCTTTGCCATCCAACATTTCTATCATGACCTCTTTAGGGGGGTCTATCGGCTTTCATCTCAACACAAATGTGTGCAACACCAACGAATTTTCCCCTCGACAAAAAGTCAATCACCTTGGACTCGCCAACTCCATAAGCAATTATAGAGATGGCTCTGCGAGTCCAATGCTGGCGTACTTCAGGGAGGGTTATCCAGACAAGAGTGGAGGTGAGGGATGCACATCTCAAATCAGCTTCGGGAGTCCATCTACGAGCAAGGACCAGGTGTTCGTCAAAGAACCAGGGGCCCTGTTCCACCACCACTTCCATGTCAGCTGCTGAGGCGAATCTGGCTAGGAACAGACCACCCACCAATGACGAGAGTTGGAGTTCACCATTGGGCATCCAAGATCTTATCATCCATCCATACAGTTGTTGCAGGGCAGCCTCTTTACCTAGGATCTAAACAATGACTGAGTACTGGTGATACTCGTCCATCTCTTTCACCACAGGTTCAGAAAAATTAAGCCACGGTCTGTTGTCGCCTTCCTTGAAGGTGGGATCCCTGGGGTCATCCGACAGTAGCAATGGTTTGAACTGCCGTTGTACCACCATGGGTTTGGCCAAGGTCACTACCTAGGATCTGCCCTTCGTTACGTCAGTGGTGGAGGAACTGCTATGGACAGCGGGGAAGCAGGGGGCGTTGGTAGCAGAAGGGTTGGAGGAAACTGACCCTCCCTGGCCCGCCCCCGTCATGAGGCCGCCAAGAGGACCACGTGCGGGAGAGAGGTCACCGCTGCTACTAACCAACAGAAGGGTCTCCGCTACCAAATTACCGCAAATATAATGGTGGCACTTTCTTTCCTTATCTTTATAAGGTAAAAAGGACATATTCCCCTTTACGCTTACCCCTTTTCCATATCTTGAGTGATGAAGATTTGGACCTTAGCTTGTCTTCAGAACACTTCTTGACCTTGCTTTAGTCTATGGACTTCACTCTATTGATCATTATCATAGGTTTTGTCCTTTCTTCATTCATGCTTTGGCATCAACATGCCAAGCACTTCAGACAGTGGTTTGGCCAAGTTTCTCAACATTTGATAAACTGGCTATATGATTCACACAATGATTTGTAGAATCATATGTTTTGTCAACTCTTGACCTATCAAAAATCACAGTTAATCTATATGAACAATCATATTGAGCATAAGATATCATACTTGATCTCCATCTATCTGATTATACTCAAACATCACTTTGAAGACATTATACCTTTCACACTTTACATGATTCTTAAGATGTATAACCATCTCAAGAATGTCCATGCTTCAATCTATTTATGCAACACATAGTTCATATAGCTCAACATAAGGTTCTTGATGTCTTAGGCATCATTGGCATACTTCAAGTAAGCATCCAATTTAGCCTTAGGCGTGTTTGAAGTGGTTCAACTGGCTTTGATCTTTCAAGGACTTTAGAGTTTACACTCACCATTGAGAACACTTCTCAAAGGTCTCAAACCAAATTTGAATTTTATCTCATCTATGAATTATTTGCAATGATAATGTATTTGTGTTAGTCCTTTGGATTCTACAAAAGAATTTTGCAACTTTTTAAAACAATTTTTGATTTGTTTTGATTTGAGAAAATCGATGATATTAATTAGGCCTTTGATTAAGTATCACTCCCACTATTTTGTTCAAATTGATAACCCTTGTGTATCAATCCAGAAGATTGCAGTGTACAATATTCTACTGGCCAAGATCCATATTTCATCAAATTATGAGTCATCTTTGGCTGATCGCCCACAACTTGACTATTTACGTAGGACATAATGCCAATTGCATCATATGAAACTCTTGGATAGATGACATGCATAACTATTTGCCATGATCATCTGCATGCCTCTGGAGCTTAGACTCTCTAAGAATCACCAGTTAAGTCTGACCCAAAAGAAGACATGATAAACATGCACCCTGCTTTGGTAGAACCTACATGTCTACCATCACACTTCCACGAGATGGACCGTGCACCACACATTGGCATAACCTGCACTTGGTCAATCAAGCTTTTCATGTGTGTCACTTATGGAAGGTATCTTAGACTTTAATATTTTATTTGAGGGATTTTATATAAGTATATATACATATTCAATCACCACATATTTATAGTATGTATCATATACATGCTATAACTACAATGCAAAAACATGCAATATGAATAAAAGTGAAGATTATAGACATCCTATTGTAATTCTTTGGAGCTACAAGGAATTATGGTAATCTAAGGTCTACATCATATTCAACCTATTGTTGATGAAGATCTTTCTGCTTGAACCATTCCGGGTTAAGCATCTCATCCTATGACACGATCGGCTTGCCTCCTAGCTAGTTGGTTGGTCGGTCCAACCTCTGATGTCTGGACACCTCGAACAAGCAGTTGGGCCATCATCCAGTCAATCGAGCTCCTTCACAATTCTCCTAGGTCCTCCAGGCGTTTGGCTCATCTCTTGTTAAGCATCTTCTTCTTCAATGTAACAGAAGACAAATGATCCTACTTTTACAAAATCTTTGGGAAACCTAGAGTTACATTTGAGGGGAGCAAAGGTAGAATAGAAAGGATCTCGAGTTATCTCGAGTTACATGTAGAATAGAACGTAGAGGTTAAATATGCAAACCGAGATGCAAACAACCATAACCAACCAAGCACCTATAGGGTTTATAGGCCATAACCATGTTATACATCCACCATCAAAGCTGTTTTAGGGCAACGCGTATCAATTGCATATATATATATATATATCATATATGCATATTAGTTTGTGGTCGCTTGTAGTATTTAGTTGGATATGCACATTAGTCAATTTAAATATTTGCATCGTATGAAATAAATAAATGATGATAAAACCAAAATCGGATCATATCACTTTATCCCAAAACACAGTACGTTGACATGACTCTAATACCGTTGTTGGGTTTTATGGCCTCAGAGTAGGTAGCAGAAACAAAAAAAATACTAGCCATTAACCCATAACAAGAGATCACATCAATGACTATGTAATGGGAAGAATGGTTTTAGCAAGATATACCTGGTCCTGGGGCTTGCCCAATGATAATACCTCGTAGCCATGTGTGGTCTTGAACGCCATATCTTTGATGGTGTCTGTGCAGCTCCTGGTCTTTGCCATGGACTCTAGCCTCCAGCACGGACTGCGGCTGACGTGTCCTCTGGAGCGATAGACATCTCCCGCCTCTACAGATAGTCCACACAGGCCACCTGGAACTCCTACCATTCTATAAGAACTGGCAGGAAGGAGACAACCCTCTTGTTGGTGAACAAGCACCAACCTGCTCTCTCAAACTCAGACTACTTTTCTGCAGTTGTCTTTCCCTCATTGTGCCTCCCTAGTCGGGTAGCACTTGCTCAAGCTCTCTCAGTTACCAGAACTAGAGAGGATAACAACTTTGTAGAGCAACTAGTTTTCTGAGTTGTGTGTAAAGAGAAGCCCCCAGTACCCCTCTATTTATAGTAGAGGGCAGGGTCAAGGTTCTCAATCTCTTTGGGAGTAGAAAGGTATGAAAATTCCATGAATAGTTTGTACTGCGGTAGGCAAACTGATCATTTTATAACTAAAACTGTCATTTGGTAAGGTTAGCCGATCCATTCACTAGTGAACCGATCAGTTGGGAGTCTGAACCAGTCAAATCACTAAGTGAACTAGTTGTTTCACTTCCCATACTTGCCTACAATTGACTTTTCTCAATCGTTTCTAGTTACTGCAAAAATTAATCATTATTCCAATTGGATTGAACAAGTGAAATGTGAAAGTTTTCTCCCAACTGGGCAAATCCTTATTTCCTCAGTTGGTAGGAATGTGAGATTCCCAGTTCACCAAGTGAACCGGTCGGTTGGCTCACACCAATTGATCAACTCACAAGGGTGAACCCATCGGTTGACAGTCCTGACATTGCCATTGCAGTCTCCAATCGACCCGACACTCTAACCAGCTATTTCAACACTTGAATTTGATAGTTCTAAGTCCAATCAATCAATTGTATGCTTAATTGAGCATATAAACACCTTTGGTCTCAATGTAAACATCATTCATGGACATTCTCCTCTTCTAGGGGAATCCTATGTGTGTGACCCTATAGGTTCCAATTTACGTTGGCAGTGAATGTTCATAACAACTTATGACATCACTAGCAATGAGCAAAATCTAGTAACTCATCATTGAAACCCATGTAACTCAAAAAGTTGGAGAACAACTTCAACCTACAATATGTGATTAGTGTTGCCGTCATCATATAGTTCCTTTGTCAATGACATCTGGATTGAACTTGAGGCATGGAACGTCATCCTCTTCAACATTCAATCCATTTGAATTCACATATCATATATTGAATCACATTAGTATGGCTATACAATTCTCAATCTCTCTTATCAAGGGGCCCTGCATATCATACTCCTTATAGGATGGAAAAATCCCATATCTATCACTCATTGTCAAGTCCCCATGTGTCAAAGTCACCCAATCATTACTGTTATAACAACCTAGGTTTCTGGACTACGTTTGATGATGTCAAAATGTACGCAATCACATCTGATGAGTGTAGTGATTTTAGGTCTAAGAACAACAATCACCACCATCACTATGAAAGATGATTGTAACTACCATTTTATGGTATCCACGTATCACTCTCACAGTGGGTTTGTCTGATATACTATTCTCTAACATATATCTGTGTTCTTGACTTGATATCACATATCATGACTAATGAGACTCTGTCATCAGTCAACACACACTCTAGTCTTATGTATTATTCTTGTCTATTTTGCTTCCACAGTAATATCTAACTAGGGACATACCAAGAATGTATTTACTCTTATCATACATATGGTCTCATTGTTCAGGTCCATAAACTGAAGACATATGTCATTGAATCACATCATTCTTTAGACATCTATCATGTATGTGTCATCATCTCATGAGTGAGGCAAACATAATAGACAGAATTACCTTTATCATTATCAAATCAAGTATCATATGCCTCATTGCAATCATCATATGATTGGCTCTCTAGGCATACTAGGTTAAACACACCCCTCTTTAAGTCTTCTCTTTAACTCTTAATTTTTGTTTTTTTTTCTGGTCATACCACTAAAAAATAGCCATATCCTTCCATTGATGGATCTCATCATTTTCTATACGCACGATCATCGAGTGATGCTAAGAAAAACTATGCACTTATACCTATATGTTATCCAACCAAAGGCCCAACCCTCCTGATCTACCAAAATTATATAAGAAAACTCCATCCACTAACCTACAACTTCCATTCAAATTATCCAATTATTGATCCACCACCTTGGTTTCTGAGATGAAATCCAAGTTTGGAGTTTCACTCTACCACAATAATTAGAGATCCTTCATAATTTCGAGTTTTCCATTACTCTAAAAGTTCCATCTTAAAGTATACATTGTTGTTCACGGGTGAGGCCAACACCAACAATCGCTACTTGAGGTACATCATACCTTTAAATAGTAGACACGAAACACACCCACAATTTTTTATGCAAAAAAATCTTTTCCTAATCAACATCAATTTTCCATATCAATGTTCACATGTTTGTGATTTTAAATAGTAATCATGGTATATCCTCAAATTCTTGTTCTTCATCCTATGGTGCAACTTCATATATTGTAACATACCCATACTAGCAACTTGACTCTAGAAATCATCTTCCCATGATATGGATATCGGTATGATTGGTTCATTAAATTTTACCAAACTAGGAAAAAGTTATACCTTAATGAATATTGTTAATTCATATAACATATTATGTGGCACTCGGTTCTATAATCAACATCACATATCACAATACACTCATGTTAAGATAAAACTTTATTTATGTTCTAACATGCACGTAAATTCATTAAATACATCACACATGTTTCATTTGCTAACTAATATACACATAATGACAAAATATGTTTAATAAGAAATATAATGTGTTAAACACATGAATAGGAATAACAATAAGATTTTCCATGTCCATAAATAGAAATAATGTTCCATGATCTAAATGAATATTGAATTAATGGACTTAATATACTAAATAAGAAAAATATGGACATTCGTGCATATTAACAAAAGGTAACTCTTTTCTAAACAAGTTGTAGATAATAGGACTCAAATAGATGAGTGTTGATAATAAAAAAATAATATTTTGGCAAATATAATGATAATGAGACAAAAACCCTATTGGTTCCATAACTCATAAAAATCCCAATATCATGTTACTTGGTTACCAATTAGCCTGGAAATCAAGTTTCACATTATTTGAACAATAATAACTATCCTAATTCCTTTTAGAAAATAAAATATGAGATTAAGGAAAAAATATATGACTTCAAAAGTGGAAACAAATCCCAAAATGGTATTCTACATACAAAAATTAGTATATTAATTTAACCATCTTATCAACCTAATTTTATTTAGGAAAGAGAATATACCTTAAGGTCAAAAATATTAAATATATTAGTAAACAACCTTAAAGTGCATTTGGATGCCAAAAATAGATTGTATATGTCCTAAAAAGTCTAAGTACAAAATTTGGTATAATTTGAACAATGAGTGAACCCTCAATTGATTTTGGGAAGAAAACTAATTAAAATTTATATTGCCTTGCAATTAATATATCAATTTGGTAAAGTTTACCAATTTAAATGCTTCATGCATGTTATCCATGACTTGCCAAAATTCAAATTGATTATTGGACTTTGGATTTCGGTTGTGTGGTCGTCTTACTGATGGAGTTGCCACATAAGTGGAATTGTGTGCACCAACTAAAAAAATCCTAAAGATGAGAAGTCTTTAGGTTTAGCCTTGAATATACTAGATAGAGAACTCCACCCACGTATGCTAAGATATGTGGAAGTCTTATCGTAGTATAGTTAAGGGTCGAATCCTCAGGACAACGGTCTTGTTGCAAGCAACAAGATGGAAAACGTTAGAATTTCACTTAGTTACTTAATAGTAGGCACTTAAATCGAAGGGTTGGTTTTTGTTGTTTTAAACTAAGAACATGTAAAGTAAAGAAAGCAAGTAAATCTAAGGAAGTTAATCAATGATAAAAGTCACTAGGGTGTGATCGGTTTTTCACCGCCACTACACATGGATCAAAACATGCAAAGTAAAACATGATCTGCAAAAAGAGTTTAGTCAGTTAGTATCTTTGTAGACTTAGTTTCCTTTCGGAGAACTAACTACGAGAAGTGTGGGAATGTTGCAATGCCATCCATTTCCGAACAAATGGTCACCTACTTTGCATCATTCCCTTCACAAAGTGTGTTCCTCGACTTATCAAGGTTGCACTTTCATACGTCAACTGATTCCATTTCATAGTATGAAAGTGCAACGAATGATAGTGAGTTTACTCCACTTCTTGAGAGACACTTCTAGATACCGAAACAGATGCATGGTGGATACATGCACCAAGAACCAACATACAAATGAGTTTCGAATCTAATAGTACAAACGTAGACAATTCATACTAAAAGATAAAGGATAACACAAGTTGGAGATCAAGCAACATGCATTCATTAAACGTTTGATGTGAAAACTACTAGAGGGGGGGGTGAATAGAGTTTTATAGATAATTTAACAATTATTGAACTCAAACAACCACAATGAAAATATTGGACAAAGAGACACAAGGTTTAGAGTGGTTCCAACTATAGCAAATACTATAGCCGTCAATCCACTACCCGGTTGCTTACCCAACCGGGATTTGAAAAGAAATTTATTTTATTACCTCTTCAAGGAATTTACATAAAATACAATCTCTTTTCCTAAACCCTTCAAGCAGCCTTCACCTAGAAGTAATCGCCAACCTTGAAGCAGCCTTCCCTTGAAGTAGATGCACCAACTCCCGTTGCACCAGCCTTCTGAAGTAGCTTCCCTTGCGATAGCCTTCTTGAAGTAGCTTGAAGTCCCCTTCTCCACCTGAGAAGTCAACCCTCTCCAATCCGCAGCCTCCAACCCTAGGAGTAGCAAGGAGAGTACAAAAGATAAAAAGGAACAAGAAAGGAAAAGGAAATTACAACTTATCCTTTAAGCCCGAGGCTTGATATGCCTAGATCAAGCGTAAGATCTCCTAGCCAAGTATGTGAACTTGTGATTTCTGTGGGTAGGAGAATCTAGCCTATAGGACACGAAATTGAGCTAAGGAGAATGTAGACAAATGATCACAATGCTCAAATTGCTTGCAATAGATTGCTCAAGTATGCTCAAGTGTATTCTCAAATGTAACAAGTGAATTCTAGTGTCCTATGGCTTGTCCTATTTATAGGAATGGCCTAAGTATGCTTAAGGACATTCTAGACAACTTATAGGGGTTTCTAAGTGCTTAACTAGCCGTTAGGTACAAAGTTGTTGCTTTAACAACGGCTAATTACTTTATTCTGCAGTTGCTGTCAGAGACCATCTCGGTCGACAAATGGTCGACCGAGACACCTACTCGGTCGAACTTTTGTCGACCGACAGGCTCTCTGGAACAAGTGATTTGCAACGTCTTTCTTCAACTACCAACTAACTTGTTTGTTGTGTCTAACGACTACTTTGGATCTTTCTCGGTCGAGAAGATTTTCGACCGAGAGTGTCTCGGTCAAGGAGTTTGTCGACCGAGAATGATCCTGTTTCAAGGTTTCAGTTTAAGCATTAATTATATGTGTGAGTGTGCAAAGGTGATCCTAATTAAATGGGATGACATGTCTAACTATGGTGTTTGGCTAGGGAAAATCTAACGCTTGATTTACATGCAATTCTAAGTACTTGTACATTATATATTTGTACAAGTTTTTACAACAAGGATTACATTGCATGAAAATATAAACAATTTAGCTTGTGGATTTTCCCTAGTTGCTTTGCCATCCATCTTAGTCCTGCACACTCAAGTAGCTCGTTAGATTAATAAGAATGAAATGTTTGTCATCATAGAAACAAAGGGATTTATCATAATATCCAATTTATCCAACAATCTCCCCCTTTTTGAAGATGACAAACATTTCCTAAATATGAAAGAAGTAAATATAAAGCATGTGAGTTTCATACCTGAAAATTACCTTTTGTAGCCATCTATGTTTTGCAAGTGAGTGTTGGCCAAGATGTTATGAAACTCATTTATATTTTTGATTTTTATATTCTTTCTCCCCCTTTGTCATTTCAAAAAGATATCCAAGTTGAATATTTTATTTTTCTTCTCCCCCTTAATATTATGCTCCCCCTTAAATAGATATCCTATTAGAAACATGGATTTTTCTCTAATATATCCACAATTTGTTTCTCAATCATTTGCAAAGGATGTTAAGCCTTGAAATGAAATGAGATTCCCTTAAGCGTATGATGAATGTATATTTATTTCTCATTTATCAAAGGATGTTAAGCCCTAAATTAAATGAGAATCCTTCAAGTACAAGATACCATAATTCATAAAGTTCTTTATAATCAATGAAAAATTTCCAGCTACACATGGTGGTTACAATGTTTTTGTAAGCTTCTTCAATCAAATGGTCAAAGTTGTTTTTATGATCTCCCCCTTAGTCTTATGCTTTGCTCCCCCTTAGATAGATATCTCAAATGAAAGTTTGAGTACTAAGCAAATACTATAAAATGTTGTAGATGATCTCCATGATTTAACAAAGATGTATGCAATTTATGTCAGTCTGGAAAACAGAAACCCGGTCGGTCGACAATTGCTCGACCGACAGTGTTCTCGGTCGACTAGTTGCTCGACCGAGAATGTTTCTGGAGAATTTGTCAATTTAGCCACAATTTTAATATTTGCCTATTTTAATTATTACTCCCCTTATTTGTTATGTTCTACAATAATGAACTTATAATCCATATTTTTGAAGATGTCTCATATGCCAAAAAAAAAATAACCATTTGAATCAAGCAAAGATGGCAAACTTCATTCAATAGCATGGAAAATATTAAAATCATATAGAAATGACCAATTTATTACAATCACTGTCATTACAACTAGTACAACTTCAACACTTCACTGGAAAGATTTAAGAATTGCATCGATGTCCGGATCTTTTCTCAAGGAATGGCTCGGCTCCATAATATTTGACCAGAGTTTGCCAATCCAAAGCACCTGTCGTAGTTAACGCATATGCTTCCAGAAATGTGGGAACTCGGTCAAATCGGAAGTGAGAAGCTATATCTTGCAATTGCATGGAGGAAAATTGAGTATGTGCAAGATCCATTGATGGTGGAGGTGGAGTTTGATAGTAGTTGTATGAAGGGTTAAATGGGTTGAGCATGCCAGGATTTAAGGAATGCGGATATTCATCGGTTTGGCTCGGAGAAAGATTTTGCATTCTTTGATTTAAGTATGTCATGGCATGGTGGGTATAGTTGAGTTGGTTACTAAGATGATATTGGGAGCCGACAAGATAAGTGAGAGTATTTTGAATGGGATCAACGGAAAGGTTAGTAGGAGGAGGGGGTGGTGGTATATCTTGATGTGATGATTCTCCTTCTACTCTTGCCCTTTTATGACCAAAGTCAATCCCCATCTTCTCTACGGTATTCTTACTTATCTTTGGTGGTCTACGCTCCCATGTATACCCCATATCTTCAATTTGTAACTTAAGACAATGTTGAGTGATCTGGCATACAAAATCGGCATACGGTGGATTGCCAGAAAACTCAAGCATGTTTTTAAGTATTATGCGAATGAAGTTTATAGGAATTTCTTTTATGATAGCATAAATTAGACACATGCGGAAAATAGGGACCTCAGATTTATTGGCTCTTGGATGTATGTTTGTGGAAACAATGAGGTTTACTATCCTACATGCAGGTTTCAGGTTTATTGCATAATAGGTTCCCCTATCTTCATGACAAGTGGTATTGGTTTGAAATATGACTCTTTTTATATCACTAAGGCTAGTGGAGTGGTCATCATGGGATAATAAATTTAGTGGATTGCCGGTGGTAAGGTCAAGGAAATCTTGGTATTCATCTATATCAATTTCTAGCATATCAAGAATATCCCCTTCGGTAAATTTAAAACTATGCCCATTGACCATGGTGTAAAAGAATGTGGTTTCATTTTCGGTGTGGGATAAGAGATTGGCATAGAATTCGTTGACTACCTTAGTGGAATAGAAAGGAAAAGAAGGATTGATGAAGTCCTTCAGTTTTTGCACTTCAAAGAGATTCTCCAGATCGACTATGTTGATGAAGTCCATAGCTTCGACCGGGCGTCGGGGAAGAGGAGCTTTAGAGGAAAGCCGTAGATATCGATCTCCAGCATCTCCGTCGACGAAGGCGATGTCGTTGATGATCGTCAGTGGCGGAGTGGCTTCCCGAGCTTCTCTTCCTTTTCTTCCGGCGACTTTCTTCTTCCCACGGGCAGCTGAGGATGAGGCCATTTGTGTTTCTTGAGTGTGGAGAAGAAGCAAGGAAGATTGGAGGATAAGAATGCTGAAGGGTTGCACGAAAATGCACTAGAGATGGACTATGGAGGCAAGGAAATGTAAGTGTGAGTAAGTGACTCGTTTTTGCTCCTATTTATAGCATTCCAGCGACCTGGTCGGTCGACGATTCGTCGACCGAGCGTCTGCAACGGTCGAGTTGCAGACGCGCCACTTGGTTCCCCAACGGTCAAAAACGGTCATAACGGTCGGTTTACAACGGTCGTATCCAACGGCTATTTCTCGGTCGAGCACTTGTCGACCGACGTTGTCTCGGTCGAGCATTTTTCGACCGACAGTTCGTCCGATATTGAGTCTGTTTAGTATTTGTCGGTCGAGAGAGATGGGCTGACCGAGAGGTTCTCGGTCGACGAATTCGTCGACCGACAAACTTACTGAGTACAACTTTTAAAGCTGATTTTTAAATGCAAATGGTAGATCATTTTTGTAGAGCATATATATGGATATTCTAAGGGAGTAATATTGTTTTCTTATTTTTGAAATAATTTAAGGCTTCTAAGATTAATTACAATAAAATGATATCCAAATAAGCAATTTTTGTCGAAGCTTATTTTAGGTCGCCCTTGACTACGACCATAGCGCCCCTTAGTCAAGTTTTATTTTGACCAAGAGGCAAATTTTGCAGATTTTTCAGATTGAATATATTGAGTCTAATATCTGCATAAAATTTAAATATCAAGTTGAAGCATACTACTTAATTGGAGACACAATTTAATTATTTCAAAGATACTGAGTTAGAGATTTTGTTGCAAGCAATAACATATGACTAATAAGTTATTTTGCTTGTTTGCATACAATTTTCTATGCGCACCCAATGATGAAAGCATGGTATAAAGCATACAATGATAATTCCATTATAATTAGTATATGAATAGACCAGAAAATATTTTTACGAAAAATTATATGAAAATAGGAATTTTCTTTTCATTTGACTTAGACTTTAAATCATCTAGGGAACAAACTAATATTAATTTCATTTATATTTGTAATTATGTAGAGTTGAGATAGACATAGAAATATGCAACTAATGTCTTTGGTCATATCTCAACTTGATTTTGTTCATTTAGTTTGGAGGTTTTGGAACCCAAACTAACTCTACATCTTTTCTCTTATAAGGACATGAAAATGAATAGTGACCAAGGCGCAAGCAGTAATGATAACATATTGAGTCAACTTCATATCTTTTTCTATGGTTATGTCCTATGTTGTCATTGGGTGAGGATATCCTTTTAGGTACATATATAGATTGGGTATGTGACTTTCTCTGACTAGGTTGTTGATGAGATTTTCCTTTAGGCTTGTAACCTAGTCCCCTTCTCCCAATTTGTTGATAGGGATTATCTAGAATTTGATCAAGAATGCTATGGTTATTCAAACTACGAACTTGTTGTTGTAGCTTGGCAATCTCATCCATTCTTTTCTTAATGTCTATTTTTGCTTGGTCTAGATTTGATGATAATAAATTTCTTTCTTTAACAGTAGTGTCATAATCTATATGGGTGCACAATAATGGTTGTTTTTGAAGATCGTTTACTTGAGTCTGTAAGTTTGAATTTTCAACAGAAAGGAGCTTGCAATCGGCTTCCATAGATTTTAACTTAAGATCAGAAAATTTATTTCCCTCTTTAAGATCCTCATTTTCAGATACAAGAGCAAGAAGTTTAACATTTAGATCATCATTTTCCTTATTTGATTTCTTTAATTTCTTTTTGCACTCAACATATTTATTATGTGTTTCTTCAATAATAGCAACTAGTTCTTCTTTAGATAAATCAAAAAGACTTACCTCTTCTTCTTCTTCTTCACTAGTTGTAGCAATAAAGCATTCTTTGTGCTTATCCTCTTCCTTTGATCTCCATGGGCATCCGGTTGTTTTGTGGTTTGTTCCTAAACACCAATTGCAGCATGTAGTGGTTTCGTCCAAGCACTTTTCACCATTTCCCTCCATTCTTCAAGACCTGGTTAGGGTTCCTTGAAGCCTGCACTGATAGCAATTGAAAACTACTAGAGGGGGGGGGGTGAATAGAGTTTTATAGATAATTTAACAATTATTGAACTCAAACAACCACAATGAAAATATTGGACAAAGAGACACAAGGTTTAGAGTGGTTCCAACTATAGCAAATACTATAGCCGTCAATCCACTACCCGGTTGCTTACCCAACCGGGATTTGAAAAGAAATTTATTTTATTACCTCTTCAAGGAATTTACATAAAATACAATCTCTTTTCCTAAACCCTTCAAGCAGCCTTCACCTAGAAGTAATCGCCAACCTTGAAGCAGCCTTCCCTTGAAGTAGATGCACCAACTCCCGTTGCACCAGCCTTCTGAAGTAGCTTCCCTTGCGATAGCCTTCTTGAAGTAGCTTGAAGTCCCCTTCTCCACCTGAGAAGTCAACCCTCTCCAATCCGCAGCCTCCAACCCTAGGAGTAGCAAGGCGAGTACAAAAGATAAAAAGGAACAAGAAAGGAAAAGGAAATTACAACTTATCCTTTAAGCCCGAGGCTTGATATGCCTAGATCAAGCGTAAGATCCCCTAGCCAAGTATGTGAACTTGTGATTGCTGTGGGTAGAAGAATCTAGCCTATAGGACACGAAATTGAGCTAAGGAGAATGTAGACAAATGATCACAATGCTCAAATTGCTTGCAATAGATTGCTCAAGTATGCTCAAGTGTATTCTCAAATGTAACAAGTGAATTCTAGTGTCCTATGGCTTGTCCTATTTATAGGAATGGCCTAAGTATGCTTAAGGACATTCTAGACAACTTCTAGGGGTTTCTAAGTGCTTAACTAGCCGTTAGGTACAAAGTTGTTGCTTTAACAACGGCTAATTACTTTATTCTGCAGTTGCTGTCAGAGACCATCTCGGTCGACAAATGGTCGACCGAGACACCTACTCGGTCGAACTTTTGTCGACCGACAGGCTCTCTGGAACAAGTGATTTGCAACGTCTTTCTTCAACTACCAACTAACTTGTTTGTTGTGTCTAAAGGCTACTTTGGATCTTTCTCGGTCGAGAAGATTGTCGACCGAGAGTGTCTCGGTCGAGGAGTTTGTCGACCGAGAATGATCCTGTTTCAAGGTTTCAGTTTAAGCATTAATTATATGTGTGAGTGTGCAAAGGTGATCCTAATTAAATGGGATGACATGTCTAACTATGGTGTTTGGCTAGGGAAAATCTAACGCTTGATTTACATGCAATTCTAAGTACTTGTACATTATATATTTGTACAAGTTTTTACAACAAGGATTACATTGCATGAAAATATAAACAATTTAGCTTGTGGATTTTCCCTAGTTGCTTTGCCATCCATCTTAGTCCTGCACACTCAAGTAGCTCGTTAGATTAATAAGAATGAAATGTTTGTCATCATCGAAACAAAGGGATTTATCATAATATCCAATTTATCCAACATGATGTTGAACTAAAAAGATAAAAACTCTATATTACAAACTATGGATTACATTTACATGATATGAAAACATGGGTAGCGGGACTACTCCCCGCACCCTAGTGAAAGAGACTACTCACTCATGACTAGGACAAAGAAGGAGGCAAGAAGAGAGAGAAAGTGCATCATCCCCACAAAGGAGAGAGGAAAGTCAACCCCTTGGAGAGAGAGAAACGATCCACCAGCTTCACAGGTTGCGCGATGATGAGATCTCCCTCTTCACACCTTCTTTGGCAGAGAGAGAGAAAGCAGCTTTGAGATGGAGTGTGGGTCTCAGACCGGCAGCCCCTGGATGGAGGATGGAAGTCGGATGTGCTCTGGAGTGATTGAGGCAGCCTTTGGACGTATGAAACTTCATATTTGGTGGAGGACCCTTGGGGTCTTATTTATAGGCCTTAAGTGAAGTCCAAACGGTTTGGAGACCGTTTGGACCTCAAGACCATTTGGATCTGAGACTGTTTGGACCTGAGACCGTTTGGATCTCGAGACCGTTTGGACCTCAAGACCGTTTGGACCTCAAGACCATTTGGACCTTGAGACCGTTTGGATCTTGAGACCGTTTGGACCTCAAGACCATTTGGACCTCAAGACCGTTTGGACCTTGAGACCGTTTGGACCTCAAGACCGTTTGGCTTCATGCGGTCTCAGGATCGTGTGACTCCATGCGGTCTCAAGACCAGTTGGCTTCATGCGGTCTTGAGACCGTGTGACTCCATGCGGTCTCGGGACCGATTGGCTTCATGCGGTCTTGAGACTGTGTGACTCCATGCGGTCTAGGGACCGGTTGGCTTCATGCGGTCTTGAGACCACGTGACTCCATGCGGTCTTGGAACCGGTTCGCTTCATGCGGTCTTGAGACCGTGTGACTCCATGCGGTCTCAGGACCGGTTGGCTTCATGCGGTCTTGAGACTGTGTGACTCCATGTGGTCTCGGGACCGGTTGGCTTCATGCGGTCTTAGGACCGGTTGGCTTCATGCAGTCTTGGGACCGTTTGACTCCATGCGGTCTCGGGACCGGTTGGCTTCATGCAGTCTTGGGATGGTTTGACTCCATGCGGTCTCGGGATCGATTGGCTTCATGCGGTCTGGGGACCGTTTGAGTCCATACGGTCCTGAGGCTGATTTAGTCTTTTATGATCTTTTTTTGTGTTTTTTTCTACATATATAAAAGGGAAAAGTTAGTCTAATAGTATATTTACAATAAGAGGGAAAATTTAGGATATGTATAATTTTATTTTAGAAAGAGTGTGGAAAACTAAAGAAAAAGACTAATATAATCATCCAAAATTGGAGGTTATCACCCCCCCTAACTTAGAGTCTAGCTTGTCCTCAAGTTAGATAGAGCTGAGGCATGTAATGGCGAGGCGATTTTATTTAGTTAGGATTTCCATACTCTTGCTTCAATTCTCAACCTAAGTTCTCCTAAGGTCATATCAGGTCTTATTGCTTGCCTTGTCTCTTTCAGGTTTCGAGAGTTGCTTGGGTCTCAAGTTCCTTCCGTATCTCGTAGCTCGCGTCGGGACCACCTTTATTCTATGCATGTTGTTGACTCTAATCAGCTTTATACCTCTTTGAAGGCCCTACTGGAAGCTAGAGAGGGTATGAGGGTTGGCTAATGTCTTGAAGTGTAACTCCCCCTTCAAGTGGGGGAGGGTTTGTCTATGCTTTTAGGATCTCACTACCGGGCACGACACATCTGCCTTTGTGAGGGCAGCTGAATGTACCGGTCGGGTGAGTCCTTTATAAGCCTTTCATATATTTAGATGCCTTAGGGTTTCACTACCGAGCATGACACATCTGCCTTTGTGAGGGCAGCTGAATGTGTCGGCCGGGTGAGACCTTCATCGGTTCTTTATATAGATCCTTATTTATGGCACAACTCTCATAATTTTATTAGACTCTCTGGCTTTTATTTGAAGACTCGCAGGCTTGGGTTTTGGGGTTTTGTTTGAGAAATTATTTTGGGCGGCCAAGCCTCTTTTATTTTGAAGAGAGGAAAGTTATTCTTAGAGTTTTTCAACATGCACTTATTTGGCTTGTGGTCCACTTGCAGAACTTCTTGATTTGGAAGTTGCTTGATGCCCCTCTCATCCTTGAGAGCCTGGTTTATTTCTGCCTTGATATTGACCTGTGGAGAGTCAGATGAAGAAGTGAAGAAAAAGCATGAAAATCAATAGTGGAGGGACATTATTAAATCGCCATTATATGTCTAAGTGCTATTTACTTTTGGGGACTAACATGATTCTAAAGTTAACTGAGGGTGACTTTATTCAAAAAGGATTATTTAAAAAGAAATTTAAAAAGAAAAGAAAATATGTGCAAATAGAGAAAGGAGAAAATGGAAAAAGAGGGATTTAGAAATGATACCTCGCCCTTGTCTAATGTACCCCCCCTAACTTATCACTCACTCTGTCCTCAGAGTGTCAAAGTGATAGGTTGAGAAGTACGATGACAAGGGCTGCAGGCTAAGTTAATTCTGAATTTGCCCCTGGTGATTTAAGTAGATTAGCTACGAACTGTCTGCATAGAGCATGGTAATCCATGTCAGTCATATCTTCTACTGGTCTTTGAAGGACGATGATGGTGTACATCTAGTAGAGGATGTGGAAGCCGCAATCATTTCATTCTCGTATTTGTTGGGGACATTTGTGGCTGAAGGAAGGGCGATGAAAATGTTCTTTGTCATAAGCCCTTGTATGCTGACTTAGAAAGGAGATTAATTTGTCAGTGCATTCCTTCGCCACTACCTCTGTTGGCATCTTTGGTGTCACGACATAGTTCTTCTGTCGTGGATTGTACTGGCTGTCAGAACTGTTATAAATTGTAGTTGTTCCTTCTGGTAGGTTTGTTGTCAGGAGCATCCAGTGCTCATGATAGAGGAAGGGTAGCATGATGAACTTCGGTGTTGTGTGTTGGAGAAAGGATATTAGCGCTTCAGTTGTTCCGAAGTTCTTTAGCTTTAAAAGATCATCCTTCATGTATGGGGACCCCATATACGTTGTGGGGTTATTTTGGCCAAGGAGAAACTGATAAGCGGCCATAAGCTTACGGAGAGGGATCCTTTAAACTGTAGAGTCTCTCGAAGCGTGTCTGCCATTACTAGAATGTCCCTAGACAAGAATATGAGTTCATCCTTCTCAGCTGAAAGCCGCGACATAATGAGACGTAGTTTGATGTCGGAGAGACCTTTGCAAGAACTGTGATCGAAGTCAGGAAAGGTTGGTTCTATGGCGGACAAAGGATCTATTTCTCTTTTACTTTGCTCGGTAGCTAAGGCCGACTCCTTGGATTTCTCCAACTCTTTCAGAGTTTGTCAGAAAGGTCGCCTTTGTGGGCATTGGACAGCTGAAAAAAGGTAACGAGGGACGTCATCTGGTGCCATTGTCGGGTCCTTGAAGAACCTTCTATCACAAATGAGCTCCATGGCGTAACATCCTTGCAAGGAGTGAAAATCTACAACAACTAGGTCAGTAAATGGGATTTCTTCGTTCAGCGCTTGGATGTGACGTATGGTGCAGAAAGCACAGTACCCAGATCCCTCGGCAGCTTGAACTTGAGGGTTAATTATTTGGAACCAGGGCTGGTTCCAGTCTTGGCGGAGGGATGGGCGTGCAACCCAAATTAACTTAAGCAGCCGGAAGGGTATACATCTCGCTTCACCTGCTGCTTCACCAACGAAGTTTATTATACCGGCGGGTAGCTCAATGCCCAAAAATTATAAACCTTGGCATCATGAGCCTCGGTGTCCACGATCATAAATAGCCAGTGGTCTGAAACTTGGAAGGGCATGGTGAGATAGCGTGCCCGTCGTGCTAAACCAGCACGCAACCGCCCGATTGACTTTGCTCTTATGTCTTTGTATAAAAGGCTGATAGACAGAGTAGGGGAGGCGTTGAAAACTGGCTGCTGCCTCTTAGAACTTCTATACACCTCAATATAGTTAGCGAGGAGGACACGGAAGATTGCCATTGGCATCGTGGACCGAGGTCGCAGGATGTCGTGGAAGTCTTCTCATGTCATCTTGTGCTTAGTTTTGGTGTTATGGTAGATGATGTCTTGCCCTGCCTTTGCATCGTCCACAATAGTGTTCAGTATAAAAAAGTCCTAAGCATCTAATGTGGAGATGGCCGCCATATCTAGGTCATGCATTTTGTGCGGTAGAGGTGGTGGCGGGGGAAGCTCCTGTGGAGGGGGGCAAGAAGGTTGTTCCAGGACCTCTGCATAGCCTTGCAGATCATCATCCGAATTGAAAGCATAATCGAGTTCTTCATCTGTATCTAAGCTCACTCGTTCTGCCTCATCCTGGTCTTGTGGGAAGGGTACTGATGTGTCAGGTGCGGAGAAAGGTGGAGCGGTTGTTGTGGGTGGGCTTGCGCTGGTTCCTAATATACACTGGTGGAACTCAACGAAAGTCGCGTCTTTAGCAGACTCCCCGATGGACCCCAGAGCAGAATAATCAAGGAATTGATCCCCATATGACATGTTTACATTATCATTGTGGGGGGACTTGGGGTGATGTCCACCATCTTGTTGACCTTTGTCGGAACCTTTCTGAGAACGTTCTACTGCTTGGCATGGGTCCTCCCCATCATCAAATTTATCACCTGAGGAGGTGGTATCATTGTTCGAATCAGAAGATGAATCAGAGTCTTCGTCGTCGTCACTATCACCATCTTTGTCAGCCGCTGCCTTGTCTGCTGACTTTTTTCTTGTGGTCTTTTTGCACCGCCGATGGGTGGCTTGTAACTCATCGAAAGCCACTTGCACATGCTCGTGTGTTTCGAGCAGTGCGTCATGGGTTTCTTTGAGGTTGTTATAGCGGCCCTCGGTGGAGAGGAGACGTGTTGTAAGATCTGTTACTTGAGCATGTTGTTGCTGGATTTCATTATTAGTTGACTCCTCTTGGCGATTGTTTAGTTGTGTGAGGGTGCTACTGATGGTGTCCAAGCGCGTGCTAAAAGTTGCTTGTTGCTGCTTGAGCTCGTGGAGAGTCTCGGGCAGAGGTTGAGTCTGTGTAGAGATCTCATTGACTTGCATAGCCAACGCTTCTTGCTGGCACTTCGCTCCAAGGACCAGCTCATGCAAGTTGTTGTACTGGTTGTTGATGTGCTCAACTTGCTTAGCCACCTCATCTTGTCATTGCTGAAAACCTTGGAGGATGTTGGGCAAGGCGCGGTTTTGTTCGTCGATCATGGCAACCTGTTTTGATATTCCCTGCACACAAGAAAAAATAGAATGTACAATGTTAGAAGGATCGGTGAGGAGGTTTCAGACGGCGTCGAATTGACGTCTGAATTCCTCACCGATGATGGAAAAGGGGAGCCCAGAAGTAGAAGGGTGGAATGGTTGGGGTGTGCGTGGGACGGTGGTAGTGTCTTGTGGAAGAGACACTGATGGTGCCCCGAATTGTGTGGTGAATATGGATGGGGTCACCAGCGGTGTCGGGGTGGTGGTGGATGTGAAAGGTGGTGGTATCTCAGGTGAAAGTGGTGGGAGTGATAGTGATGGGGTAGAGACTGTGGAGGTGGATGGGAAAGTGGTAAAGTCGGGCATAGGGGTGGAGAAGGGAGAGCCCGAAGGGAAAAGGGGTGAAGAAGAGGATGCAGGTGGTTGCGTAGATGTGGTGAAGAAAGGAAGAGTGGTGGATGTTGGAAAGGTGGAAGGTGGAGTGGTGGTGGTGGTTAGCTGAGCATTTAGACTCTTAATGAAAGAGTCGATTGATGAGGTGGTTATGTTTTCTTCTTGGAGGGGGCCGGCCTCTGGATGTGGCCTTGATGTCAGTGTCCCCGACAACTGTTGTGCCTGCGACTGCCTTCTGGAAGGTCGTTTTATAGGTATTTTTGATGGTCGAGCTGCCGGGTCTGTGATACTTAGCTTCGTCTGTCCCACTTTTGCTTTCTTTTTGATTGCTTTAACCGAAGCTAAGAGGTGTGTAAGCTCCTCATCAGAGAAGAGGAGCTTTTCTGTGTCATAATTTGCGAGCTCTAGAAGTGGGAGGAGGGTTCTGGATGACTTGACTGTAGGGCAGAAGACATAATGTAGTTTCACATCCTTTTCCTTAATAATGAAGGAGTTCTTCAAGGTTTGTTCATTAGTAAGGATGTCGTCCTTTATTTGCGTGCAGCGAGGTAGGGGTCTGTCCATCTTGAGATATTTGATGATGGATGTGACATGACCCCCATGCATATTTCCTTCCCCAGGGCGTAAGCTGATAATTTCTGGATCATTTGTCGTCCAATGTTGATTGAAATTCCGTTTAGAATGGACCAGAGAAAAAAGAGATCTGAAATTATAACGTTCCCTCCCTCTGTCCTGCGGAAGAGTGCGCCTGCGAGAATTTTATGTAGGGTGTGCACAAATTCAGAATGTATGTTCGATGTTTTGCACGTCTTAGCATCGTAGGTGGGGAGCCCAGTTAGAGATTTCCAAAATTTGTGCCTGTTGAAATCTGGGTGCTCAGTTCCCACAGCCTTGGCTTTATTTAGTTGCTACTGGTTGTCAATAAAAACTGCGTTCAACATGTTTTCTGTTAAGACAACCTTGTTGCCGAAGATTTGGGTGACCAACCTTCTGTCACCTCCATCCTGTGTTCTATCCATGATGTCTACGGGCTCTTTGATAAGAAAGGTGAAGAATTCAGTAGTGGGTTCAGAATATGAGATCTTAGGTACTAAACACAGCCTTGCAAGGTTGGCTTTGTCTAGCATGTTGAAAATTCAGTCACAGATCCCCATCTTAAGTAGTACATTGGAGCAAACGTACTTAGTGGGTTTTAGAATTTTGTCAGTGGAGGGGGTGGCATGTATGAAGAGCTTTTCTAGTGGTGGTGCTATGGTGGTGATGGTAGAGAATGCAGGGACAGTGATGGTTGCGGGAGTGGCAGCAGAGGTGGTGATTGGTGGATTGTTTCCTGCCAGGATTTGCTCCCTTGCAGTGGTGGGCCGGACTTGCTTTCTGGCTCTTTTCTTGGAGGGCTGTCCGATTGTAGTTTCCTGGACCTTGCATTTCCCCTTTTGTTCTTCGGCTGGGGATTCCTCCTCAGAGTTTGGCTTGTATTCTGAGCCTTCATGATCATCGGAAGAAATTTAAATTTCTTCTTCAGGTGCCTCAGCTAGGCACTTGTTGAGGCGATCAAGGTTGCACAAGACTTGCATCATTTTGACATTTGGCGGGGCCTTTCTAGTCCTGTTGTAGTCATCTACGATCTTCTGGAGTTTGGCCTGATCTGCCCTCAGTTGCTCATTGGTCTAGATTTGAGCATCTTCAGATCTGGTGGCCTCCTTTGCTGGTGATGCCATATCTACAAAATGGGAAATCATGAGTTAGAACAACGTGTTTAGAAAAATTTAGATTTTATTTGTATTTATGTGGTTTTATGTATATATATTGTGGAAAGCCAAATGGTTTGAAGACCGTTTGGTTCCAAACGGTTTCAGGACCATTTGGTTCCAAACGGTTTCAAGACCGTTTGGTCCCAAACAGTTTCAAGATTATTTGGTCCCAAACAGTTTCAAGACCGTTTGGTCCCAAACGGTTTGGAGACCGTTTGGAAGGCGTAACGTCAGGTAACCGTTGGTGAAAGGAAGGTAGAGGCGCCAGCGATTGAGAAGGTGGAGCCGACAGCGATAAAAACAAAGGCAACGATGGAAGGAGTCGACGGTGATACAGACAAAGATAAAGAGGATCGCGGTGGAGCCGGCGGCAATGAGGACGAAGGTGGCGAAGGAGAAGGAGAAATTCCGCGGCGGCGCCAAAGTTGTTGACGGTGGTAAAGAAGGCTGTAGAAGCGAAATGGCTGGCCAGGTTGCCTTAGTGGCTGGACTACCTTGCAGCCGAAAGCGGAGACGATGACCGTGAAGCGGAGGGCGGAGGCAAGGTCATCGCGAAGGATCGTGGAGCGAGGTCGATGGAGGTGAGCTGCGCGGGAGCAGGGAAAGTAGAGGCAATGGAATAGTTCTTGCGCAAAGGTCAGAGAAAACTCGAGAGTCAAAGAGAGGAGAAGGAGGGGGTAGGGTTTATATTTATAGGAAACGGTTTAGCGACCATTTGCATTCCAAACGGTTGCAAGACCGTTTGGACTCCAAACGGTTGCAAGACCATTTACCGTTTGGCTCCAAACGGTTGCAAGACCATTTGGACTCCAAACGGTTTCAGGACCGTTTGGCTCCAAACGGTTTCAAGACCGTTTGGACTCCAAACGGCTTCAGGACCATTTGGCTCCAAATGGTTTTAAGACCGTTTAGCTCCAAATAGTGTCAAGACCGTTTGGAAGGGGTAAAGGTTGAAAGGATTTTTATATTTTTATGTTTGTTTTGGTTTATATATATTTTTATGTTATTTGGTTTTGCTTATTTTTTATTTGTTTTGGTTATATGAATTTTTTAATATTTTTATAAGATAAACCTAGGGTAATTAAAAGAATGGAAAATAAAGGAAAAAGCTGAAATATTGGGTTGCCTCCCAAGTAGCGCCTGGGTTTTACGTCGCTGGCTCGACGAAGGTATGACGTTGTTATGCTGACGGCGTGGCGTCTTTGATTTCAATGGTTTGTCTTGGCAATTTGTTTGTCGGAGTGTAGTATTTTTTCAAACAATGACTGTCGACCGTCCTTTCTCCTTCATTGTTGTCGACAATTATGACAGCTGCAGTTGGATAAATATGCTTTATGGTGAAGGGCCCAGACCATTTTGTTTGAAGCTTTCCGGGAAACAACTTGAGCTTGGAGTTGAAAAGGAGTACTTTGTCGCCGACGGTGATGTCTTTCCTCTTAAGATGACCGTTGTGCCACATTTTGGTCTGCTCCTTATAGATTCTGGCACTCTGATAGGCAGTCATTCAGAGCTCTTCTAGCTCCTATAACTGGAGTTGTCTATTTTCTCCTGTACTTTTAAGATCGAAATTTAGTTGTTTGATGGCCCACCAGGCTTTGTGTTCCAGCTCTACTGGAAGATGACATGACTTCCTGTACACCAAACGGAACGAGGTTGTCCCGATTGGTGTTTTATAGGGTGTTCGGTATGCCCAGAAGGCATCGGGAAGCTTGGTGGACCAGTCAAAGAGGTTTCTATTAACTGTCTTGTCTAGAATCGCCTTTAATTGTCTATTTGATACCTCAACCTAACCACTTGTCTGTGGATGGTAAGGCGTTGCTACTTTGTGGTTGACTCCATACTTTTTCAACAGGGCTTCAAAACTTCATTCTAGGAAATGGATCCCACCATCTGATATGACAGTTCTGGGGACTCCAAATCTGGGGAATATTATATCTTTGAACAATTTAATAACTGGTTTGGAATCGCTAGACACAGTGGGTATAGCTTCGACCCACTTTGAGACATAGTCTACCGCAACCAGTATGTAAGAGAAGCCATAGGAGGAAGGGAAAGGGCCCATATAGTCTACCCCCCACACATCGAAAAGCTCAATTTCTTGCCACATTGTGAGGGGCATTTCGTCCCTTTTGGATATGTTTCCAGAAAATTGGCATTTGTTGCAGGATTTCACGAAATCATACGAGTCCTTTTATATGGTGGGCTAGAAGAAGCCTGATTGCAAAACTTTTATAACAGTTTTCTTTGCACTCATGTGCCCCCCCCCGGTGGGTCCTGAATGGAAATGTTCTAGGACGGGGGTAATTTCTTCTTCCGGCAAGCAACGACGGAAAAGTCCGTCAGCACATAGGTGAAACAGGTAGGGTTCATCCCAATAGTATTGCTTTATATCATGAAGGAATTTCCTTTTTTCATGGTAGGAAGCATAGGGGTGAATAATCCCTGTGGCTAGATAATTGACAATATCTGAATACCAAGGGAATCCATGAGTAACCTTCATAAGTTGGTCGTCTGGAAGAGAATCCCGGATAGGGATTTTGTCTTCATCTTCAACTTCGATACGGCTGAGATGATCAGCTGCAACGTTCTCCACTCCACTTTTATCTTTAATTTCCAAGTCGAATTCCTGAAGCATCAACACCCAGCGGATAAGCCTGGGTTTAGCATCTTGCTTCTGAATCAGGTATCGAATGGTGGAGTGGTCGGTGTAAATGATGACTTTGGATCCAATCAAATAGGAGCGGAATTTTTCAAACACGTAGATGACAGCCAGAAACTCCTTCTCTGTGGTAGTGTAGTTTTTCTGTGCTTCATCTAGCCTTTTGGATGCGTAGTAGATTACGTAAGGTTTCTTGTCAATCCGCTGTCCTAAAATATCCCCTATGGCGTAATCGCTTGCATCGCACATGATTTCAAACGGTAGCGACCAATCTGGGGCTCTCAGTATAGGTGCAGAAATTAAAGCATCTTTGAGCGTTGAAAAACTCTGTAAACATTCTTGGTTGAAAATGAACTCGGCGTCCTTGGTCAGGAGTTGGGTCTTGGGTTTTTCTATTTTTGAGAAATCCTTGATAAATCTTCTGTAGAATCCCGCATGACCCAAGAAAGCCCGAACTCCTCTTATATCCTTTGGTGGTGATAACTTCAAGATAACATCAATTTTTTCTTTATCGACCTCTATCCCTCTGTCACTCACCCTGTGCCAGAGGAAGACACCTTCATTTACCATGAAATGGCATTTCTCCAAATTCAGGATAAGGTTCGTTTCCTTGCAACATTGAAGAACTTGTCCAAGGTTGATTAAATAGTTATCGAAGGAATCTCTGTAAACTGAGAAATCGTCCATAAACACTTCCATGATGGATTCAGTTAATCCAGTGAAGATGGCAGACATACACCGTTGGAACGTAGCGGGTGCATAACACAACCCGAATGGCATTCTTCTAAAGGCGTATGTCCCAAAAGGACAGGTGAAGGTAGTTTTTTCCTGGTCTTCTGGGTGTATGGGTATTTGGTAGAACCCGGAATAACCATCAAGATAGCAAAAATATTTCTGATGAGATAAACGCTCAGGACTTCATCGAGGAAGGGTAGAGGGTATTGATCTTTCCTCGTGGCTTTGTTCAGCTTCCTATAGTCAATACACATCATCCACCCTGTTACAGTCCTGGTGGGTACTAACTCATTTTTGTCGTTAAGCACGACAGTAGTGCCTCCCTTTTTAGGAACAACCTGGACAGGGCTGACCCATTGGGAGTCAGAGATAGGGTAGATTATGCCAGCTTTAAGTAATTTGAGGACCTCCAGGCGAACCACCTCTTTGAGATTAGGATTCAATTTCCTCTGATGTTCGCGAGATGGCTTAAATTCTTCAACCATTGGAAGTCTGTGCATACACAGGGCTGGATTTATGCCCGTCAGGTCAGTTATCCTATATCCAATGACCTTTTTGTGCTTCTTTAGCTCATCCAGAAGCCATTCTTCCTGATCTTCTGTAAGGGTAGAGCTGATGATGAACGGGCATAATTTTTCCTCATCCAAGAAAGCATGTTTAAGCCCCTTGGGTAAAATCTTCATTTCAGGGGCCTTAGGTGGCTCAGTTGCTTCTATAATAGTGACAACTTTAAGTTCTTCAAAAGTGGTCGTCGGTGCTTCTTCGGCCTTTTCTAAATGTTGCAGACATGGTTGAACTAGTTCATTCGCAGAGAATTCAACTTCTGGATTGGTGAGGACATTTTCTAGTTCGTTCGATGGCTCAGATATCTCTAGTTGAGACATTTGTTGTATTGCGTCTAAAAGTAAGACCTCCTCTTGAATACTAGGGCCTTTCATGCTGTTAATAACTCGGAATTGAATTGCTTCTTTTCCGAGTCTTAAAATGATGGTACCTGCTTCAACATCGATAAGCGCCCTGGCAGTAGCAAGGAAAGGTCTACCGAAGATTATGGGGTATCTCAAATCTTCTTTGATATCCATGATGACAAAGTCGCACGGGACATAGGCATCCTTGCCTATCCTTACTGGAATATCTTTAATAATCCCCAGAGGTGCGGTGATGGTGGAGTTAGCTAATTGAATTTTCATTACTGTAGGCAGCAATTCAGTGAAACCCAATCGTTTGCACATAGAATAGGGCATGATGGATATGCTGGCCCCTAGGTCAGCTAATCCCTTTTTGATAGATGAATTTCCAATGCAGCATTGAATTCTGAAGGAACCTGGGTCCTTCTTCTTCCTGGGCATTTTATTGAGGATGATGTCAGAGGTTGTTTGGGCAAGCTTGATAGTTTCGTGTTCCTTAGTGATGTACTTTCTTGATAACAGAGTTTTGAGGTATTTTGCCCAAGTCGGTACCTCAGAGAGAGCATCAAGGAGCAGGATATTGATGTATAGTTTTTTCATCGCCTCCTTGAACTTTTGGAACCTGGTATCCATTTTCATTTCTCGCAATCTTCCTGGATAAGGGATCCTTGGTTTATAATGCGAGACATCTGGCTCTATGGATACTTGTTCTTTATCTTTCCCCTTTGCACCCTCTGTGGGCTTCTCTAATCCTTGCTTCAAGCTCTCATTCATCATAAAGGCAGGTGTATCGTCGTTATCAAGAGTTATCCTTGTTGTTTCATGAAGAGTGCGTCCAGATCTCATGGTGACGACATTCAATTGTTCAGGCCTATTCTGTATATGTATGGGGTTTGATTCGGGCTGCCCTGCAAATGTGCCTGTTGGAGGCTTCAGTTGTGCAGCAATCTGGGCAAATTGAGCTTCTACTGCCTTTTGTTGTGCCTGTTGATTAGCAAGCATAGTTTGCTGGGATTGCAACATCTACCTTATCAAAGATATTTCATCTTTCGACTGAGAAGGAGTGTTTTTCTAAGGAATTTGTTGTTGTCCTTGCTGAGGTTGTTGCGTAGGCGGCGCTAGCTGAGGTTGCTGCAACTGAGTGTGCAGATGTGGGTGGAGTGGAGGATGAGTATACTGATAGTAAGCAGATGGGTTCCTGGGGTAATCAGATCTCTGGAAGTTATTCCTGGAGTTCCCTTGATTTTGATAGAAATTGTTTGGGAATCTGGGTGGTAACCTACTAGAGGATCCTCCCTGCGTCTGGTGCTACGGATTTGCGGTCCCAGCAGGGTTCCCGTACTGAAATCCTAGATGGTTCCTTGGCTGATTAGGATTGTGATAAACTTGTCCAGGGATAGAATGGATAGAGTTGACTTGTTCAGGCAGTTGTTCTTCAGACTGGTCAGTAATAGGTTCATACTGTTGTGGTGGTGGATGTAGATCCATCATCACATTATAAAGCATACCGCAAGAAAGAGTTGGATGATCAGAAGCATGACAGGCCTCACAGGTTCCTGTGGCAGCCTTGACTTGTTGAATCAGAGGATTTTTATTCTTATCAAACTCTCCAAGAGAAGTCTCGAGAGCTTGTTTCTTATGAACTATGGTTTTCAAGGCTTCAGTAATTGCCTTCATCTCTATTGATTCTTCAGCTTTGTAGACCTTGAGGACACCTTTGCCAGCTGATCGTCCCCAGTTGGACTGATTCTCAGCTCCGAGTGTGACTATTTTCTAGGCATCCTCATAATTCTTTCTCATAAACTTTCCTCCAGATGAGGAATCCAAAAACTATTTGATATCATCACTCACTCCCCGATAGAAGGTCTCTATCAATTGGTTCTGGGAGATTCCATGATGAGGGCACTTTCGCAAAAGTTCCTTAAACCTTTCCCATGCTTCAGCAAGGGATTCTCCGGGAAGTTGAGAGAAGTGATTAATCTGCCCCCTGATCTCGTAAGTCAGTGAAGGGGGAAAGAACTTCTCCAAGAACTTTTCTTCCAGGGGAGCCCAAGTGGTTATTATAGGTTCCCTGTCAAGTGAGTTATACCAACTCAAAGCTCTCCCAGACAGAGTGAAGTGAAACAGATGAAGCATTATTGCATCAAAAGCGACTCCGGCTTGCCGGATCAGGCGGCACAGTGCCTTAAACCTCTTCAGATGATCCATGCAGTCATCTCCAGAACCTCCAGAGAATGAGATGCCCTGCATGATCTGGATCCATTGGGTCCGAATCTCAAAGTTGGGGATGTTGATGATTGGAGGTCGGTCCGGATGGTTGTCCTCGTAGTTCTTTGGGACAGCGTAATCCCTCAACTGCTTATTCCTTAGTTCCAACTGAGCAGCTTGGGTTGCTGCCTCATTTTCAGCTCTGATATGGGCCTATTCTTCCACACGAATCTCCTCTTGAATCTAAGCACGAGTATCAGTAATGAGTTGTGCCCTTTGAGCGGCGATGGCGGCGTTGACCCTCTCCATCACCAATGCAGCCTGGCGTTGATCTTCAGCCATTTTCCTGGCTCTTTGGTGATTGAGTCTAATGCGGCGATGGAAGCTTCTCTCTACCTCGGAGTCGTACTCCGGATCAGGGGAGAATCCGCGGTTATGCGATGATCGCATACACATTTTCTACCTGAGTAGAGAAAAGAAAAACACCTTTTAGATAATGGTAAAGATATAATGGTTTCAAGAAGATATAGACTAATGATTAAAAAGAAAGTGTAAAACCCTAACCAACTAGCAAGATACTAAATGAAATTAAAACGTTCGGTTGTCCCGGCAACGACGCCAATTTTTGATGGAGTTTCCACGTAAGTGGAATTGCGTGCACCAACTAAAAAATCCTAAAGATGATAAGTCTTTAGGTTTAGCCTTGTATATACTAGATAGAGAACTCCACCCATGTATGCTAAGATACGTGGAAGTCTTATCGTAGTATAGTTAAGGGTCGAATCCTCAGGACAACGGTCTTGTTGCAAGCAACAAGATAGAAAACGTTAGAATTTCACTTAGTTACTTAATAGTAGGCACTTAAATCGAAAGTTTGGTTTTTTTTGTTTTAAACTAAGAACATGTAAAGTAAAGAAAGCAAGTAAATCTAAGGAAGTTAAACAATGATAAAAGTCACTAGGGTGTGATCGGTTTTTCACCGCCACTATACATGGATCAAAACATGCAAAGTAAAACATAATCTGCAAAAAGAGTTTAGTCAGTTAGTATCTTTGTAGACTTAGTTTCCTTTCAGAGAACTAACTACAAGAAGTGCGGGAATGTTGCAATGCCAGCCATTTCTGAACAAATGGTCACCTACTTTGCATCATTCCCTTCACAAAGTGTGTTCCTTGACTTATCAAGGTTGCACTTTCATACGTCAACTGATTCCATTTCATAGTATGAAAGTGCAACGAATGATAGTGAGTTTACTCCACTTCTTGAGAGACACTTCTAGATACCGAAACAGATGCATGGTGGATACATGCATCAAGAACCAACATACAAATGAGTTTTGAATCTAATAGTACAAATATAGACAATTCATACTAAAAGATAAAGGATAACACAAGTTGGAGATCAAGCAACATGCATTCATAAAATGTTTGATGTTGAACTGAAAAGATAAAAACTCTATATTACAAACTATGGATTACATTTACATGATATGAAAACATGGGTAGCGGGGCTACTCCCCGCACCCTAGTGAAAGAGACTACTCGCTCATGACTAGGACAAAGAAGGAGGCAAGAAGAGAGAGAGAGAGTGCATCATCCCCACAAAGGAGAGAGGAAAGTCAACCCCTTGGAGAGAGATAAATGATCCACCAGCTTCACAGGTTGCGCGATGACGAGATCTCCCTCTTCCCACCTTCTTTGGTGGAGAGAGAGAAAGCAGCTTCGAGATGGAGTGTGGGTCTCAGACTGGCAGCCTCTGGGTGGAGGATGGAAGTCGGATGTGCTCTGGAGTGATTGAGGCAGCCTTTGGACATCTGAAACATCATATCTGGTGGAGGACCCTTGGGGTCTTATTTATAGGCCTTAAGTGAAGTCCAAACGGTTTAGAGACCGTTTGGACCTCAAGACCGTTTAGATCTGAGACCGTTTGGACCTGAGATCGTTTGGATCTTGAGGTCCAAACGGTCTTGAGGTCCAAACGGTCTCAGGTCCAAACGGTCTCAGATCCAAACGGTCTTGAGGTCCAAACGGTCTCAGGACCGTTTGGACCTCAAGACCGTTTGGACCTCAAGACCGTTTGGACCTTGAGACCGTTTGGATCTTGAGACCGTTTGGACCTCAAGACCGTTTGGACCTCAAGACCGTTTGGACCTTAAGACCGTTTGGACCTCAAGACCGTTTGTACCTCAAGACCGTTTGGCTTCATGCGGTCTCAGGATCGTGTGACTCCATGCGGTCTCGGGACCGGTTGGCTTCATGCGGTCTTGAGACCGTGTGACTCCATGCGGTCTCGGGACCGGTTGGCTTCATGCGGTCTTGAGACCGTGTGACTCCATGCAGTCTCGGGACCAGTTGGCTTCATGCGGTCTTGAGACCGCGTGACTCCATGCGGTCTTGGGACCAGTTGGCTTCATGCGGTCTTGAGACCGTGAGACTCCATGCGGTCTTGGGATCGGTTGGCTTTATGCGGTCTTGAGACCGTGTGACTCCATGCGGTCTCGGGACTGGTTGGCTTCATGCGGTCTTGAGACCGTGTGACTCCATGCGGTCTCAAGACCGGTTGGCTTTATGCAATCTTGGGACTGTTTGACTCCATGTGGTCTCGGGACCGATAGGCTTCATGCGATCTTGGAACCGTTTGACTCCATGTGGTCTTGGGACCGATTGGCTTCATGCGGTCTGGGGACCGTTTGAGTCCATGCGGTCTTGAGGCTGATTTAGTCTTTTATGATCTTTTTTTGTGTTTTTTTCTGCATATATAAAAGGGAAAAGTTAGTCTAATAGTATATTTACAATAAGAGGGAAAATTTAGGATATGTATAATTTTAGTTTAGAAAGAGTGTGGAAAACTAAAGAAAAAGACTAAGATAATCATCCAAAATTGGAGGTTATCACTTACTTTCTTACTCCTTGTCTTTTTTTCCTTTTCTACTTGTCATAGTAGCGGTGCATGTTCCCAACTTCCTCTCACCTTGTTCTCTTTTCTCTCTCATTTTCCCTTCCTCCTTTCCATTTTATCTCCTCTACTCCCTCCTTCCTTGTTTCCTCCTACACTTGATGACCCTATAAGACGTAGGGTTCTGTGGATTTCTTGCCACCTCTGCAAATCAGTCCCCTTCTCCCCTATTCTTCCACTTCTTATATCCTCCTTTCCTTCACCTCTTTAACTAAAACCTTCAAACCTCAAGTAAACTCACCTTAGAGCTTCAACATTTCTCCTTTACTCAATTGATGATGTTGGTTGATGCATGTATGACCTAGGGAATGCTTCCCCAAATTGACTAGCTGGCATTGAAAGAGATCAGGCTCATCTCCCTATCTCTGACGATCGAGGGGTTTGGAGAGGGTTATGAATTATTCATCAATCGTATGGGATGGAGTTTTGACCTTCAACTCAGACCAGGTGGTGGTAATTCCTTTTCCCTTTTTGTACTACTTATGCTATTTGAGTTTGTTTTCTAGTGTTTTGGTTTCAATGTGTTATCTTTTTCTTTCCTTTTCATTCATGTGTACCTAATGGACATTTCCAAAATATTGGTTCCTGATTTATCATCTTGATTCTCAACTTCTTTGATCATGCCTCCTGCCAACCATAGTGGAGGTGATATTGTGGTTTTCTAACCATTATAGGTTACAAAAAAGGGATTGCTAACTTTCAATATGTCGTAGTGGAGATGGTATCATGGTTTTTAGACCATTGTAGGGTAGAACCAAGGGATACTTGAGTTCCACTCTATCCTAAGAACACTACATGATCAGTTCCTAGGTGTGAGGATGAAGGAAGAGATATATTTGTTTTAAGTTGAAGCTTTGATTTGTTATGTGTTATCATGTTGGTTGCATAAGGAAGAAGACCACCTGTGATTTTTTTTACTTTTTCCCTCACCATCTTTATTTACTTATCACACTGGTCTTGGGTATTTTTGATATTTTGATAGGTACCCGCTTTGCATAGTTGTGCGTCTAACCTACTGTAAGCCCAATCCTCCTAGAAAAATATGTAAGGGCCACCTCGGCGGACCACTCTATCCAATTGCATTTCTTCTTTCCACATACGATTTTATAGGATTTCCTTATTGGTTATTATTCTAAAATTCATAACTAGTTATTTGTAGATTTGAAAAATAAAAGAAAATATGTTTTGGATTCAAGAAATTGTTGTCTACCAGATGATATAAGTTTCGTTACCAAAAAAATACAATAAAAACATGGCTTTTATGGATTTATCCAATTGGTTAGATTTTCTAAAATTTATAACTAACAATCTATAAGTTATAAAATTAAAATAAAATACGTGATTAACTTAGAGAAATATAATCAACAATCCAGTATGGTTTTGATAACCTAATTCAATAACACTAAAAAAGTGATTTTTAGGGTTTATGAAATTAATGTAAACCTAATCTTAATCTCATATATGCCTTTAAGAGGTTGCTTCATGACTGAGATGGGAGTAGGGTTTTGACCTTGTAAATATGTAGAATTAATATGAGGAATGTTGCATCCCAATGCATCATATTGAGCAATCACATATATCTCCTCTCACTCTTGGTCCTATGGACAAATTAGCCTATACTATTTCTCCCTTTTGAAGATTTATTTCATGTTAAAGATTTTGTGTTGATTCTGATCTTGTGATCATCTTACTTTGTTGGATATTTTTATTGAACTCTTATATCTAACTTGTTCATTTTATTCAATGTACAAAACCTAACTTGAGTACTAAACATCCTAACCTTCTTATGGTGGAATTTTATGATCTCTTGATGGACCTTATTTGTTGAAAAAATTGTCTATTTGTTTATGATCCTCTGACCCCACATTATAAAAGTTGGATGTTCTCTTCCTATTGTTTTCGTTTGAATATACTTCAACTTTTCTTTCTCTATTTGTGTACGTGGATTATACTAATTTTATTTCTAGTAGCGGTACATGAGTACAACCATATGTGGGGTGCATTTTTTCTATCCTGAGTGTGCTTTTCCACTTGGAATTCCCTCTGGTGCACTATTTCCACTCAGGTTGTGCCTTTTCCACCCATTACTTTTAGGCTTAGACCCTATGGTGACCCAACCCTACTTGAAATAACCTTAGTCTATGTTGTTTACATGCACATCTTATGATATCATTGTTACAATTTTTTAAGGCAAGAAATATCTTATTCTTGATTATCATTTTACTAAAACTCATAGTCTCTTATCAACTTGATAGTGCTTTTCCTCTTCTATGGGAAGCCTTGTTGTATTTGATGTCAGTTTTTTAAATGTTTCTCAATACTCAATATACTTGTACTGACTATTATGCTGAGAACATCTATTTTGTCTTCTCTTCAAGGGTATGCTTCCAACCCCAGGTGTAAGACATGGAGGACATGTCACGAATATGTGGACCTAGCTTATGGATATGGTTCTTAGTAGGAGATAGACTTGAGATAGTTTTGATATACCTCAACTTAGATGCTAATGTTGTTTTTTTCATGTAAGCCCAATAGTGGGAAAATATTATATAACATTGATATATTGAATATAGTCATGAAATATTATTTTTCTTCTATACTTTTGTCTTTTTGTATATCATCATTTTAAAATTTAAAATTTTGCATCTATTCCATTATACCTTTTTAATGTGTTTGAAATAAATAGATTCATTTCTCAAATTTAGAAGGGAGTAGAACCTCTCCCGGGCCCCAATCCTTACATATATACCCTTTCACCTTATGATTAGTTGTTTTTATAGTGTCTTTCTATTGGATGGCATTGGTGTACTGGTCATAGACTTATTCTCATGGAACTTCTTATTCGTATACCCTCTCGTAAGAACTTTGTCTGTGGTTAGACCTCTAGCAAACAACAATCCCTACTCCTCATATATTATCTTTTGCAGCAATACATTGCTATTGTCTAGTCACGAGTTCATATGTTGATGAAGTGAGTTAAGGTTTCTTTCCACATTAACTATATTTTTGTTCTCAACTTGAGTGGTTGTTAGTTGACCCACCCCCACACCATATGGTAGTACAAATGGCTTATCACCAGACCTTATCACGGTTGACTGCTTCTAAAGAACCTTCATGACCTTTGAATCTTGTACCATCTCCTATGGTTTTTGATCCCCTATACAAGAACTTTTACTTTACCTACTCACATCTTCAATCATTGGAAATTCCTGGCTTCATTGGTTGACTGCATTGAAGTCATGTGCCTACGAGCCAAGATCTAGTATTTATTTAGAGAGACACTATAGTTTGAAAATGATTGATCCAAAGGACACCTTCTTCTACAAATATCACTCCTTTAACAAAATCATCCTACTGACTTTCTTTCCAACCAGACTTGCAAGACCCCTCTTGTTTTACATAAAAAACCATTGTCCTCTTTTCTAAACTTTCCCCAAACAACTCATCTTTTTGAGATAGTTTAGGTTTCCTTGTCGATGCTCTAAACCATGCTCCTCACAACCTCACTTATTCTTCATCATCTTCCTCTTATGGGAAATCCTTGTCCAGATGACCTTCAATGCCACATATGTACGAATAGTTTCGCACCTATTCGTACTTCATTTAATATCAAAGGTCTACCCTATCTTATCCTTTATCTTCTAAATCCTCATTAGTGGCTTTGAAATATCCAAACCAAATCGAACTCATATAGAGGATAACCTATTTCATCCAGGTCAAGTTCAATCACCCTCTAAAGGATACTTGCTATATTTGATACCATCATTTGCAATCGGTACACCAGGGTCAAGCCATAAATACTAACCCAAAAACTTGCCTCCATGAACTGTATCTTCTCTGGGGCATCAAATTCATCCACTTTCTCAGTAAGCTACAATCAACTCTCATAATTCCATGGCCCCAATCTAGGAACTTCTACTTATCTTTCTAATGAAAGAATTTGATCAGGAATGCCTCATTGTCTATTTTTTTAAAGAGAACTTTATTCTTTAGAGCCTACATCTACGATAATGTGCATTTGAGATCCCAAAAATTATACATTCTATTTGTCAAAAATCTTACAATCAGTGCCATCCTCATGTGTTCCTCTTGATTGCCTAATTCTTTTTTGTTGAAGTCAAGCACATCGTCTTCCATCTCTTGGTCCATCCCTAACCTTGCATATCTGTCTATCAACTCATATTCCATGTTAGGAATTTATTCCTATATAGGCTTGAAGCCCTTCAAATCTGCAAGAGAGATCAACCACAGTGGGAGAAAGGGGAACTCATCACCACAACCCCAATTTCCAGAGCATTAGGGAAAGTGCACATCGGGGAAATTGTTGAACTATTTTATCAATGTATCTATTTGTACAAATATCTCAAAATATAAGTACACTTATGTATATGTATATATATACTGATTCAACTTGTTTAGTTGAACAAATATTGCATTTTTCATCACGGGTTTAGATTTGTCTAGTCTATAATTTTGATGATATCATCCTAAATTCATTTCTTTAGTTATAAGTGAACCACCCTAGTACAACTCAGCTCTACCTAGTTCAATCACCATTGGACCCCTAGTTACTTAAAAAACATTTAGTTTAGATAGAATACTTGGAAAATGTATCGGTCAGCATTACATGACTTCCAAAATTATTATAGGGATTATGACTAATACTTTAACATTTGTATTGAAATTAAAATGATATATTACATCATGTAATGTGGCCTCAGTATACAAGTCTATACATCTGAGTAAAATTAATTATTCGGTCCATTATATTTCCTTTATGTTAAAGATTTATTCGACCTCTCCCATAAATAGGAGATAATTTCTCTTGTATCAAACACATTGTAGATGTTGTGAATATATTGTCCATATTTTCTCTCCACAGTCTTTTCCAGTAATAATTTCATGATGGAAAAATGTTCCCATACTATATAATATGCCACCCATATACTATTTATTTTGTAAATATATTATCTATGGGAATTAAAAGAAGATACCACCACACAAAAAATGGGTGATATGATGTTGAGATCATGCGCTAGTGAAAATTTTACTCCTATTATATCATACCTTTTTAATGTGTTTGGAATAGATGGAATAATCCCTCAAATTTAGTTGGGAATAGATCCTCTCTTAGGTCCAACTCCTTACATATATTCCCTTTCACCTTATGATTAGTTTTTTTTCATAGTTTCTTGCTATTGGATGGTGTTGGTGTACTCGTCATAGCCTTCTTCTCATGGAACTTCTTATTCATCTACCCTCTCATAAGAACTTTATCCGTAGTTATCCAGTTAGTAGAACACAATCCTTGCTCCTCGTATACTATCTCTTACAGTCCATTGCTATTAGTCAGGAATTCATCTATTGATGAAGCAAGTTAAAGTCTCTTGCTACATTAACTATATTTTATTTCTCAACTTGAGCGGCTATTAGTTGAACTCCCCCAACACAGGGCGGCACAAGGGGCTAATCACCAAACCTTACCACGGTTGATCACTTCTCAAGAACCTTTGTACCACCTCCTATGGTTTTTGACCCCCTATATAAGAACTTTCCCTTTGCCTACTCCCTTCTTCAATCACTAGAAAATCCAAGCTTCATTGGTCGACAGCATTGAAGTCACTTGCCTACGGGCTGGGATTTGGTATATATTTAGAAAGACAATGTAGTTCGACAATGATTAATCTATAAGGGAACCTTTTTCTCAAAGCTCGCTGCTATAAAAAGTCATCCTTCTGCCTTTCTTTCCAACCAAACTTGCAAGATCCCTCTTATTTTACATAAAAGATGATTGCCTTCTTTGTAGAAACCTTCCCCAATTAACTCATCTTTCATAGATAGTCTAGGTTTCCTTTGTGATGCACTAAGCCATGATACTCACAACCTCACTTCTTCTTCATCCTCTATCTCTCATGGGAAATCCTTGTTTGTATGATCTTAAATGCTAGATATGTAGTAATAGTGTAGCAACAGTTCATATTTCATTTTAGATCAAAGGTCTACCCTTTCTGTAACACCCCTCCCTAGGGTTTCATAAGTAACCAGCGGAAGCATAGCCTAATCCCCAGCATTATCCATAATGTGTCCCATACCACACACACAATTAAGAAGGTAAGACACATAAAAAGTCACATTAAATGACATTTTCCTCAAATCTCAATTGGGTGGCCCTTAACATTGAGACAAGGAGAAACATGTCATCATCTAGGGTTTGGTTTCAACTACCGAAGCATGCTAACATGTACTTCTCTAATAAGGTGAGGGCTCTATTCATCTTTAGGGTTCTCTATACATACTAGAATACATAATCATGTTCTCTACTTCTATTTCTTCATCCTAGGGTGACTTGCATGAATCCTTATCGTTTCCTTAGTGGCCATCTATTTCTTGCTCTGATACCATTAATGTAACACCCCTCCCTAGGGTTTCATACATAACCAGCAGAAGCACAGCCTAATCCCCAGCATTATCCATAATGTGGGGTACTTGGCATATCAGGGAGGGATTGTCACATGCATGATCTCATAACAAGAAATAAACAACACTTGGCATTCATAGAAACATAGATTCATACATGAGTTCTTGGAAAGAAAGCTACATCATGCTTCTAAAGGTATACTAAACATAAACTAGATAATCATGAAAACTATAGGATCTCCATAGATGGATGTCCCACCAGGAAACAACTTCTAAGGTCTTGGATCCTTGGAATCTCCTCGAGATGTCTGCTTCACTTTAGCTCCAACGTCTGCGGACATCTCATCTCCAGCCATGCAAAGGAAAAACAAACATGGTAAGTAAGTGGCATTGGCATGTTATAAAACATAAAAATAACATATAAAGGTGACTTGACATAAACATGAACATGCATTAACATTAATCATTTCTTGGCATCTTTTACATAAATAACTTGACTAGAAGTATATGCTCCTCTCTTAATGCCCCATAAGGAGCCCATAATGCTCGGAAAGCCCATAATTGCTCGGAAAGCCCATAATGCTCGGAAAGCTCATAACAAGGTGCATATAAATCTAAATCAATTTCCATTAACCATAATCTTTCTTAGATCTAATTATCTTCTAAATGACTTAGGCTTGATCTTAATAGGATTTCTCCCTCTTGAACATAGTTGCAATTTCTCCCCATGAACATAATGGGATTTCCCCCCCCCTTAAGCATGGATGGGAATCTCTTCCCTCGTAATCTTGGTTTCATGTATTTAAATCATAATTCATAATCTTAATGTGATTTCTATTCTTAGACTTAGATTGTAACAATCAACATTGAAGAAAAACATACATTTATCATGACTTGAGTATAAAGTGCATAAACATATCATAATCATTCAATAAATCAAGTTTACTATGCCAAGGGCATGGCCCGCTTACCTTGAGCTAAATCACGTAAGTCAAACCTTGTTTGACTTATTGGATCCTCTTAAACACATAAAATTAACATAATTATCATTTGTTATACAAATTAAACCCTAATTGATGTCATATAATTATGGAGATATGAGAACAACACAATCAGTCGATAAAAACCAAAAAATCAAATTCCACATCAAAAATCCTTTCCAAAACCTATTTCTACGTATTTTTCTGATAATCAGGCGATTTAATACAAATTTCCAAAGAATCGACCAATGGAAATTCAGGGAAAAACGACGTAGATAAAACTCAACCCAAACCAGGGACGGGTCTGAGTTGGACCAACCGGGCTTGGCCAACTCAGCAATGAGGATTGTCTCTGAGGATTGGAGAACAGATGAAAACCCTGAAATACCCTCGCGGTTGAAATATATCCAATAAAAAATGTGAGGACTCAGGGGTCATTGAACACCCTGGATTCTTCCCAAGATGCTCCATCGTGAGCTAATGGTGTGAGCAAGCCATCTGCTGGCGAGATCCAAAGTGGAACACAGTGCTGTGATCAACTAACAGAAAGGAAGAAGGAACATCGGTCTTCCTCGCACCCTGCTAAACCCAGAGGACCAAGGTTTAGGTGTCGGAGCACGTTGGAGCACAGAGCTCCTATCCATGGATGGAGCGAGGTCGCAAGGGGGGTGGAACCTGAGAACGGAGTCGGAAGACCCAACAGGGAGCATGGATTTTCTCGAGGAAGTCCGACGGAGGTGCGGGTATGATCGCCTGAGGCAAGGAGAGCTGGACCAAACATCGTGATGAGAAACAAAGAAATACCGGGGGAAACAGGGGTGGCGGGCGGCGGTTCAAAACTGGTGAAGGCAAGCCTAAATCGGTGAGATGAGGGTCGGAAGAGGTTCACGGAGGGAAGGCGAAGCTATAGCCAGCACTTCCATGGTCAGAGGACCACTGGTGTGGTCTAGAGCTTGAGCACCGGCGAGCCATGGAAAACATGGCTATAGGACCCATCGATTGGGGCGACCATATAGCAAACTAGAAAATCCAAAATGAAGAGGGGGCTCCGAGGATGCTCACTGATTATATAATCGAGTTGAGGTGCTTGTACCAGCGTGCACTGGTCCACTGACACCGGAGAAGACAACTCGAGTAGGTCGGGGAACCTTGGGAATCTGGGGATGAAATTGAGGGCAGAGGAGTGAGTCTCGGGGCTTGATGATGCTTTCTGAGCGTTTAGGTGGATGGTAGACGCACGGAGGTGGCGGCTGCAAGTCACCTACGGAGAAGGTGTCCAATCCCTAAATGGGCATTTTATTTGTAGTAAGAGAGAGAAGGGGAGTGAAGGCTCGTTGGGTCCAAGAAAGCGAGGTGAAGGCGTTGGTGAAGGAATGAGAGGAAACTGTCGAGTAACGTGCGAGATTGAAAGCTCGCACTCAATGCGCTGGAAACAATGTGGACCAGTGTAACGTTTTGAGGTGGAATATGAGTTGTACACTGTTAGATCTCGATCCAACGGTCAAAAACATGCATGAAGAAATAAAACAAAATCACAGGCGCACGACAAGCATATTAAATCCAACTATAGGCTAAATCGGGCGCATAAATGAGATTTCATTCAAATCTTGGTCATATTATACTCAAAACCTCTCTCAAATTAATTGGAGGGTCAAACATGGTCATAATGGGTTTAAATATGAACCATAGGTAGATTTGAAGGTCTAGAATATTCCTATGCCATTAGATTTCATGCTTGTACCCATTTTAAGCATAGTATAGCAAAACCATCATGTATACTTAAATGGCTATGATTAGTGTATATAAAGTCATTAATTTCTCAAATAAGGATTTCAAAACATGAAAAAGTGCACTCAACATTATTTATTTTCATTTAACAAGATGGAGGCCATTAAGCTAGAAATTAAACATGTAAATCACTAATTATCATATGAGAGAGAAATTTTGATATAAAAACATTTATTTCCATTTTCTAAACAAAAGTGCATAAAGAGACATTTTCTTTAAATAAATCATTGGCAAGAGAGTAATTGAACATAATAAAATGAAATTGCAAAACTAACATGGGCAATTTGCATTTAAGTCCTCAACAATTATCTTATTAGAAAAAGAGCATGTAGGAAATAAAATAATTTGGAAATTTTGCATAATAAGATTGGGGTGTTACAATACTACCCACCTTAAATAAATTTCGTCCTCAAAATTTCCTATAGTTTCTACCCACCTTAAGGTTTACACATAAACTTGCAAATTTTTCCATACAATTTTCATTATAAAAGAGGCATACATAAACAAAGCAGTATTATTCAACACAAATTACTTAACTACCCATCCTAAGTCTCATACTTACTCCTTAACATTACACCTAACTCATTACACTTAGGGAATCTATCTCACTTACCATGACTACATCTTCATAGTTGTCTAACCTTTAGGTCATATATCCTTCATCTCTTTATATGTGGTGATGAAGCACACATTTAGAAATGTTAGATCTCTTTATGATACATCTCACAAACTCATTTGCACATGTGTCCCATACTACACACACAATTAAGAAGGTAAGACACATAAAAATTCACATTAAATGCCATTTTCCTCAAATCTCAATTGGGTGGCCCTTACCATTGAGACAAGGAGAAACATGTCATCATCTAGGGTTTGGTTTCAACTACCTACGCATGCTAACATGTACTTCTCTAATAAGGTGAGGGCTCTATTCATCTTTAGGGTTCTCTAGACATACTAGAGTACATAATCATGTTCTCTACTGCTATTTCTTCATCCTAGGGTGACTTGCATGAATCCTTATTGTTTCCTTAGTGGCCATCTATTTCTTGCTCTGATACCATTAATGTAACACCCTCCCTAGGGTTTCATATGTAACCAGCAGAAGCACAGCCTAATCCCCAGCATTATCCATAATGTGGGGTACTTGGCATATCAGGGAGGGATTATCACATGCATGATCTCATAACTAGAAATAAACAACACTTGGCATTCATAGAAACATAGATTCATACATGAGTTCTTGGAAAGAAAGCTACATCATGCTTCTAAAGGTATACTAAACATAAACTAGATAATCATGAAAAATATAGGATCTCCATAGATGGACGTGCCACCAGGCAACAAATTCTAAGGTCTTGGATCCTTGGAATCTCCTCGAGATGTCTCCTTCACTTTAGCTCCAACGTCTGCGGACATCTCGTCCCCAGCCATGCAAAGGAAAAATAAACATGGTAAGTAAGCGGCATTGGCATGTTATAAAACATAAAAATAACATATAAAGGTGACTTGACATAAACATGATCATGCATTAACATTAATCATTTTTTGGCATCTTTTACATAAAGAACTTGACTAGAAGTATATGCTCCTCTCTTAATGCCCCATAAGGAGCCCATAATGCTCGGAAAGCCCATAATTGCTCGGAAAGCCCATAACAAGGTGCATATAAATCTAAATCGATTTCCATTAACCATAATCTTTCTTAGATCTAATTATCTTCTAAATGACTTAGGCATGATCTTAATGGGATTTCACCCTCTTAAACATAGTTGGGATTTCTCCCCATGAACATAATGGGATTTCTCCCCCTTAAGCATGGATGGGAATCTCTTACCTCTTAATCTTGGTTTCATGTATTTAAATCATAATTCATAATCTTAATGTGATTTCTATTCTTAGACTTAGATTATAACAATCAACATCCAATAATCATATACATTGAAGAAAAACATACATTTATTATGACTTGAGTAAAAGTGTATAAACATATCTTAATCATTCAATAAATCAAGTTTACTATGCCAAGGGCATGGCCCGCTTACCTTGAGCTAAATCACCTAAGTCAAACCTTGTTTGACTGATTGGATCCTCTTAAACACCTGAAATCAACCTAATTATCCTTTGTTATAAAATTAAACCCTAATTGGTGTCATATAATTATGGAGATATGAAAGTAGCACAATCAGTCGATAAAAACTACAAAACCAGATTCCTCATCAAAAATCCTTTCCAAAACCTATTTCTGCGTATTTTTCTGATAATCAGGCGATTTAATACGAATTTCCAAAAAATCGACCAATGGAAATTCAGGGAAAAGCCACGTACATAAAACTCAACCCAAACCAGGGCCGGGTCTGAGTTGGACCAACCGGGATTGGCCAACTCAGCAATGAGGATCGTCTCTAAGGATGGGAGAACAGATGAAAACCCTGAAATACCCTCACGGTTGAAATATATCCTATAAAAAAATGTGGGTGCTCAGGGGTCATTGAACACCCTGGATTCTTCCCAGGCTGCTCTATCACGAGCTAATGGCGTGAGAAAGCCATCTGCTGGTGAGATCCAAAGTGGAACGCAGTGCTGTGATCAACTGACGGAAAGGAAGAAGGAACATCGGTCTTCCTCGCACCCTGTTGAACCCAGAGGACCAAGGTTTAGGTGCCGGAGCACGCTGGAGCACAGAGGTCATGTCCATGGATGGAGCGAGGTCGCAAGGGGGGTGGAAGCTGAGAACGGAGTCGGAAGACCTAACAGGGAGCACAAATTTTCTCGGGGAAGTCCATTGGAGGTGCAGGTACGATCGCCTGAGGCAAGGAGAGCCGGACCAAACATCGTGATGAGAAACAGTGAAATACCGGGGGAAACAGGGGCGGCGAGCGGCAGTTCAAAATTGGTGAAGGCATACCTGAATCGGTGAGATGAGGGTCAGAAGAGGTTCACGGAGGGGAGGCGAAGCTACAACCAACACTTCTGTGGTTGGAGGACCACTGGTGTGGTCTGGAGCTTGAACACCGGCGAGCCATGGAAAACCTGGCTATAGGACCCATCGATTGGGGTGACCATATAGAAAACTAGAAAATCCAAAATGAAGAGGGGCTCCAAGGATGCTCATTGATTGTATAATTGAGCTGAGGTGCTCGTACCAGCGTGCACTGGTCCACCATCTCTGGAGAAGACAACTCGAGTAGGTCGGGGAACCTCAGGAATCTGGGGATGAAATTGAGGGTGGAGTGAGTCTCGGGGCTTGGCGATGCTTTCTGAGCGTTTAGGTGGATGGTAGATGCACAGAGGTGGCGGCTGCAAGTCGCCTGCGGAGAAGGTGTCCAAGCCCTAAATGGGCATTTTATCTATAGTGTGAGAGAGAAGGGGACTGAAGGCTCGTTGGGTCTAGGAAAGCGAGGCGAAGGCATTGGCAACGGAATGAGAGGAAACCGTCGAGTAACGTGCGAGATTGAAAGCTCGCACTCAATGCGCTGGAAATGCTGTGGACCAGTGTAACGTCGTGTGGTGGAAGATGAGTTGTACACTATTGGATCATGATCCAACGGTCACAAATGTGCGTGAAGAAATAAAAGAAAATCACAGGCACGCGGCAAGCATATTAAATCCAACTATAGGCTAAATCGGGCGCATAAATGAGATTTCATTCAAATCTTGGTCATATTATACTTAAAACCTCTCTCAAATTAATTGGAGGGTCAAACATGTTCATAATGGGTTCAAATTTGAACCATAGGTAGATTTGAAGGTCTAGAATATTCTTATGGCATTCTATTTCGTGCTTGTACCCATTTTAAGTGTAGTATAGCAAAACCATCATGTATACTTAAATGGCTATGATTAGTGTATATAAAGTCATTAATTTCTCAAATAAGGATTACAAAACATGAAAATGTGCACTCAACATTATTTATTTTCATTTAACAAGATGGAGGCCATTAAGAAAGAAATTAAACATGTCAATCACTAATTATCATATGAGAGAGAAAATTTGATATAAAACATTTATTTCCATTTTCTAAACAAAAGTACATAAAGAGACATTTTCTTTAAATAAATCATTGGCAAGAGAGTAATTAAACATAATAAAATGAAATACCAAAACTAACATTGGCAATTTGCATTTAAGTCCTCAATAATTATCTTATTAGAAAAAGAGCATGTAGGAAATAAAATAATTTGGAAATTTTGCATAATAAGATTGGGGTGTTACACTTTCTTATCCTTTATCTTATAAATCCACTTCCATGGGTTTGAAATATTGAGATCAATTCAGACTCATATAGAGAATTCCCAACCTATTCCTTCCAGGTTGAGTTCTATAATCCTCGCAAGTCTACTTGCTATAGTTGAGACCATCGTTTTCATCATGTACCCCAGGGGAATGCCATAAATCCTAACCCAAACAATACCTCTATGAATTTTATCTACCTTGGGCATCAGAGTCATCCATTTCCTCAGAAAGCTACAATCTATTCTCAAAATTATGCTCCCCATCCAGGACCTTCTCCTTGTCTTTCTAATAAAAGAATTTTACCACGAATGCCTCATTTGTCTATTTGTTTGAAGAGAACTTTATACTTTAGAGCCCACACCTATGATAGTGTGGCGACCGTCTAGCGAAAACATAATTAACTAATGTGGAAGCGAATTATTTGCAGCGGATTACTGAAAATCACTAAAAATTTGAAACTTTTTCAAGAGATCCAATTACAGAAAAACTCTTTAACCAAGAACCAAAGTATTTGAAATTCATCCTAGTTCACAAGTACACAACCTGTACCATTCATTCTCAAAGATTACAACATCAACTATCTTATAAACATTATATACAGACCGTATACGAATCTCGAGGCATCATGCCAAAACTTCAGATTGATTCATAAGACACTGACTAAAAACTCCGAGGACCTGAGAGTACAGAGACGACACATAGGACTACTATCTGTATGACTAGACAGACAATATCTCCACCTGAGATCTTATTGTTGTCCCTACTGTTGCTGTTGCTCTTTCCTTGTTCTAGGATTTCTACTTTGCCTCCCATGCATACCTAAAAATGTTTCCCACAGGGGTGAGACAATTGAAAATTGCCCCAACGAGAGATATAACTCTCCGCCAAAAACATTGTTATTGCAGTTTATTAAATTAAAACTGAGCAGGGGTTACTTTTACATTATCAGATAGAATTAGTCATCATAGAATAGAATAAGATAATCTTCATTCTCAAGGAAGTCATTGCATCTACCCATGCTAGATAAGTAATTCATCTATCTACCTTGCAGAGAATATAAAGAAACATAATTAATATTTAGCTACTAAGGAATGCACAAAGAAATGCAACATCAGCCAATGAATCTCCATATTCAATCCTTAAGAAAGCATGCTATATGGCTAATTACATTTTACAATCACACTTATGCCCTGAGGAGGTGAGCTGTACCGCTCAAATCCAACCTTCAGTTGCGAAACCCAAAGCCGGTGCCATACAAGGTCCATGGAAGAGCCGAACTTCATGACCTCCCACATCTCGGTCAGTGCGAGACCACAAGTAGGACCACAGTCTCTTTCTTAAGTGACCTCAGTCATAGGGTTAGCTCCCGTAGGCTACCCTTTCTCTAGCCCGCCTTGGTACAAGTCTCGGCGCTAGTATATCTGAGCCACGGGCCAGTTCACTGTGCTCCCTGAGCCATGAACGCATTCATGCTCTTTCACACTGATCCATGGGCTTGTTCACCATGCTATTATACACATCTTGAGTCTACAACCAAAGTTGCACTCTATTTCTCCTATTTTCGGCTAGGAGAAACCCCACATATTCAATAATATACGCTCTGGATTAACCTGCAGGAAAACCCATTTCACCATCACCAGCTACTGACAATGATGGATCTATGGCCAGGGCACTACATGAATAGATTTCACTTGATTTATTAAGTACATTCTCATATTCTTTTAGCATCAGCCAAGTTCTCCAACATAACTTATTACAACAATGCTATAAAGAGACATGTACTACTTTTATCAGATATTTATCAGTATTTCAAAGACCCTGGGAACTTAGTCCCTCATTTCAATACTGGGAATTCTCATCCCTTCACATTCTCATCACCATAATCATATGGTTCTGGGTATTGAAACCCTTAACTCATCATTGCGCGTTATTATACCTTTTTCAGATAACTATCACCTTCAGGTCATCTGACCAAGGCATTCATGATACTCATTACACAAGCATCACACCAGGCTCACAAGGCCATGAAATATCTTGTCACCTCTCACTAGGTAACAACTTACTCATGTGACTCATAAAAGTCCATGCATATTGCTTCTTTTACTAAGCAACAACAAAATTAAGGCATATAATGCCAATTAACATTCATTATATAAATGTCACAGCTCAAACTATCTATATACATCACCTCATAATATATGTATGGTCAATAGGCATGATAACAGCCATACAAGATATTCATCACATCATGTGATGCAATAGTAACACCATTATTCCTCTACCAGGAATTAGGGTTTACTATCAAATAGGGCTTTTCATTCCCTTTACCCAAATTAGGGTTAGGGTTCCCCATTTCTCATTAATAAAGATTTCATGATCTCATTATCTGTCCAACCCTTAATACATTATTCCATACCTCTGGGGCATTCAAGGATATCATATTTGATTATTCTAGAACATTACTTTCATCATATATCATTAATGATCATCAATTTAAGGTATGAGTTCATTTCTCATCCTCATCATGGTATGATTATATCATACACATCATTTGGGCTTAACCCCATTCTCAAGGTACATTAATTCACACTCATCAAGGTGCAACAACTCATTACATTTCATTGTGATAGTTGCATAGCACACTTCATATGTTTCTTACCCAATTATATTGGATTTGGAGTACATCAAGGCATATAAACCCTGAAGTGTTGAATGTGATAACTATCATATTTTGATGTATCACTTTCTCATCACTTCAAACTCTCCTGAATTAGCCATCTTATCTTGTATTAAGGTATTTCCCTTCTTAATACATTCCATCACTAATCACTTACCTATAGCATATAATGCATAGGCCACACACTAGAGTTGTCCAAATATCGTTAATGATATGGACTTGTCTAATGGTAAAGACATTGCTTACAATTAGGTTGCATATATTCAACCACATGAAATGTTTCACCTTTATAAGGCCATTCCTTCTATCTCATCATTAGGGTTTATTTATACCCTTACTTAAGATTAGAATTATGATTCATTGTCATATTATCCAAGATTAGGGCTTTATGTATTATGACTCCTCATTAGAGTCTCACATGCCTTCATCCTTCTTAGGGCCTCTTATCACAACATAACATTAGTACATCATTTGGTGTTAGTCCTTAGTTAAGGTTTCTCATGGAATCACCCTCAACTAGGGTTTCCACCATAGTTTCCCACAATTTGGGTCTACTATTCATCTCTATTAGGATTTCATTCAATTATCCATAATTGGAGATTCACTATTCATCCCAATTAGGGATTTACATCTCTTTTCCCTAAATTAGAGTTTCACTTATGATTACCCTAGATTAGGGCTACATCCTTACCCTGGATTAGGGTTTCATTTAGAATTGCCCTCAATTAGGGTTAGAATTCAATAACCCTGTTAATTAGGGTTTATGTTCATGATTAGGGTTTCATGATTTCTTTACATAAGGATCATACCCTGAATCACCACATGAATTATATTCATTTTATGAATTCATGCTAACATCATGTCAACTTGATAAGATCATATCATCCCTTCAACCAAGTACATACAACTATGAATGACATAGTGTACCAAGTCATTGATCCTATAAACAATTAGGGTTCATCCCTTAATTGGCACTAATTACTTAGGTACTAATAGGGTTTCAATCTTTGTACCTTCATTGATTATCATTACTAATCATCATTGGATCAATGAGTCATTCATCATCTCTATTCTTGAGAGATTCAATCATCTTGGACCTCCATTACATAAGGTATCCAATTGAATTGATCAATTGAATCTACAATCAACTTTGACTAATTGACCCCCAAACGGTTTGAAACCGTTTGGTAAAGGTGGTGCTTGAGACCGTTTGCCCAAGTAGGTGAAGACCGTTTGGCCAAGTAGGTGAAGACCATTTGGCCAAGTAGGTGAAGACCGTTTGGCCATAAAATCATCAAAATCCAAGTCAACCAATTAGGGTTTGGATCATTGGATTGATCACCAAATCAGCAATTGATTACACTTTAACTTAGTATCATTGGATCATCAATTGCTTAACCATACTCACCCCAAGACCTCAAAACGGTCTTGGGTGACCTCCAAACGGTCTTGAGACCGTTTGGATGAGCTCCAAACGGTCTTGAGACCGTTTGGCTCATCCAACCCTTGGATTCTAGTGAAAAATCATTAGGGTTTAAGCTATTGAGTTGACATCAAATCAGCACTTAATTGCAAAGTGATTTGGTACCTTTAGACCTTCAATTGGTCAACCATGCTTAAACCTAGACCTCAAAATGGTCTTGTGTGATCCCCTAACGGTCTTGAGACCGTTTGGGTCAATCAACCCAAAACATCTACTCATTCCAATGCAAAATCAGCACTTAGTCGATTAGGGTTAACACCATATCTTTTGTCCTTCAATCACTTAACTATATCCAACCCTAGACCTCCAAACGGTCTTGGGTGACTCCCAAATGGTCTTGAGACCGTTTGGGTAATCCCCAAACGGTTTTGAAACCGTTTGGGCTAATTAACCCAAAAAGTCAAATCAGCCAAGTTGAAAATCAGCACTTAATCCAATTAGGGTTTACCTAATTGATTAGACTTCAACTCATGATTCCTTTGGAATTAATCCATAAAATTAGGTGGGTCATCAACCAACATAATTAGGAACAGGATTCTCAAACGGTCAACCCTTGGTCAACTCTTGCAAACGGTTTTGAAACCGTTTTCCCAAAAAGGCAAATAAATCAAGTTGAAAATCAGCACTTAATCCAATTAGGCTTCGCCTAATTGATTGGCCTTCAACTCATAATTTATTTGGAAATAATCCATAAAATTTGGTGAGTTATTAACCAACATCATTAGGAACAGGAATCACAAACGGTCAACCCTTGGTCAACCCTCTCAAACGGTTTTGAAACCGTTTGCCCAAAAAGTCAAATTGATCAAGCTGAAAAATCAGCACTTAATCCAATTAGGCTTTGCCTAATTGATTGGCTTTCAACTCACGATTCCTTGAGAGTTAACCCATAAAATTTTCTGAGTAATTAACCCACATAATTAGGAACAGTAATCTCAAACGGTCAATCCTTGGTCAACTCACTCAAATGGTTTGGAAACCTTTTGCTCCCAAACAGTTTCAAACTGTTTGCTCTCAAACAGTTTGGTGAAACCGCATGAGCAATTAACTCGAAACCGTATGAACCATGATTTCTTTGGAAAAAGTATCCAAGATGATTTCATCATCATCTAAATTCGTCCCTGAAGTTCTAACAACTTCTTATTTCATGAAATAACCATTTTCAACCAGAAATTAAACAAGATAATGAAGGAATCATTGAAATTGCAAGATTAATGGTTGAATAACAATGAAAAAGGGTTCAAGTTATAAAACCCGCCTCCAATTGAGCTCCAAAGCTCCATGTCTACGGAAAAAATTATGGATGCAACTCCTTTCACCATTCCAAGGCTCGTCCTCAAGGTTTGAGTGAAAAGGAATGGTTAGAATTGAAGAGAAGATCGAAATAGGAAGAAATCCATAATTTATTTTCGATTTGCACCATGGAATCAAGGTGAAATGGATCAAGAACCTTACCAACAGGTTGGGGACGTGATCCCTGATATCCTTAGCCTTCTTGGTCGGTTTTTCAAGCAAGGGGAAGAAAGGAAATCCGAAAAAGTCCTTAGGTGGGTTGGAAAAGGTACTTTTATAAGAAAAATTGATGAGAGAGAAGATACTTTATAAAAGTCTTATAATTCCAAAATTGTTGCCACCACTTACCCCTTGGTTTCTTGCATGAAAGGGCATCTCTATCCCCACCGAACTCCCTTCCATTATCCATGAATTAAGGGAAAAGAAATTAAGCACCTTAACCCTTATAATAAGAATATCCATATTTGACTGGAAATTCTTTTTCTTATAATAATGGTGAGTGGAATTTCACCTCCTTAGGATATGCTCGTGCCTTTGCAAGGCTTTAGGCTTATCCAAACACATCTGAATCCAACCATTTTATTTTTGGTTGAAGGCCCTTTAATTAATACATTCAGTTTTGCCCTAAATCGAATTAGGGTTTCAATTAGGATTAAATCTTAATTATTTTAATATCAAGATTCTCTCTCCTCCAAATTAATTCAAATGAGGCACCCCTCTCATTTTATTAGCTCTACATGATTTTAAGAAGCATTAAGGACCTTATTGAATTGGTAATTTTCATATTGAACCCTAGGTTTTGGGTAAATTGCACTTTACACCAAAACTAGGTTTTAATGCACAAACATTGCTTTATCAGCTTTTTCTTGGTATTCAGGCTTCCATAATCCACACCTCAGAATCATCTTCATTATCATGATGCTTCAACACATGAGGAACATATTATAATGCACAATTGCACTTAAACCCCTCAACTTGGGTATTTTGCACTTTAGTCCAAAACAAACAAAACATTGATTTCAACAATGTTCAAAAAGGACTAGAATTGCAATATAAGTTCCTCTTGAGCCCTAATTACCTTTCACAACATGAGATTAAGAATTTAATCATCTTTATGAATCAAAACACCTAGGGTTAAAGTATAACCCAGGTCAGGGGTGTTACAAATTATAAACCCCTAACAAGGATTTCGTCCCTGAAATCCCAGATAAAGGAAGATAGATGTATTTCATTTATCATACTATCTAGTCTTCACATGACATCTTCTTATTATGGAGACACTATAAAACTTTGATCAGTACAAAGTTTTTCCATATAAGATTCTCATAGAATCAACACACAAGGCACATGCTCCATTGTTCCTCATCTTTGACTATAGAGTCAACTTTGTATCAAACATAATACATTCTTTATTAATATCATGTTTATGCAGAGCATAAACCCCTAACATATGATGTTCATATTGTTTTATATATTCAGACTGATTTCACAGTTCACCACTCAAGGTAGCAAACCTAACCCATCTGATAACTCTCAGATACCAGAGTCTTTCACCTTGGTATCTATCACATGTGTTGGAAACACATCATATATATCTCTTCCTTTCATCTTGGAACATTAATTGTTTCATATGTTCTCATCTTGGGACTAAAGTCCAAGATAACTGATACTTTTCTAAGTATCCATCACATGAACACCTTTATCTTATGCACATCAAGCCTCCTAAGGCCCACTTGATTGCCATGTCCCTAAAAGGAAAGAAATTGAGGATTCATATTCCTCTTATTAATTCATGTATTTTCAACTATTCTTGAACCATTTACTCTTTATCTCATCCTAGGTTCCTTGCCTTTAGCATTGGAATTTGTAAGGATGATTGCATGTCATTATCCCTTTCTTTATTATTATCTAGCATGTTTATGATCATCTCATGATCTCATCACATCTCCCATTTCCTCATTATGGGAAAGATCAATATTATGCGGGCAGCATAATTGAACAGGGTTCATCTCCCTTATTCTGATTCTTATCTTATGAGGAGTACATTTTTAGTTCCTCATACAACATGCTCATCTGAGATTATCTCAGACTTATCTTTCTTATACATGGGATATGATACATTTATTCATTCCATATTTCTAATTTCATGATACTCATTAGATTGTCTCAGAATGACTACTTGATCAGAGCAATCAAAAAGATAACAATCTAAGAGTTTCCATACCCACTTTAACATCAATAGTTGTATACCTGGCCAGGGTATATAAATATTGAGATTAACTGGTATGCACTTTGTATACTATCATATTCCTCCTCTTCATATTATCACAAACATAAGACTTATGATCCCTGAATTTCATTCAGGCATCTCTTGTGTACCTCGTCATTTCTCAAAGAGGTAAGAACAACATAAAACATTTGTAATGTTTTACTATGCAAAACATAAGTCCTCATAGGACTAATCAAGGAAAGTTCAATTATTTCTTTTCTCAATTAATCCAGGAATTCATAAATTAACATATTTGCATGACATTATCTTGTCTAACTTGTCATAATACATGAATTATTCACTGCCTCAGGCTAACTCTGCCTCAAAGGTTGATTCAACAGGCTATGGTTGAGCACAGACTCAATTTTAAGTCCAGAAATTCATCATTTCCTTTTGCTTCAACCTACTGATGCTAATTACAAATCTTGTTGATATCTATAACATCATCATTGGGACTGGTAATCTAGGTTACACTGCCAAAACTTGATCCACTATATACATTACTGTTGTCCTAAGTTCTCCAACTGTAATACTTAAAGAAGGATTTTCTTATTATAGTTGGATCAGCTAGGGGATTCTCAGGAAATTGTCTCTCTCTTTCCTATTCCCATGCACCTCTTCTTGGTGCAACATTGCTGCTTTTAGCAGCAATCTCCTCATGTGACCCAGTCATCTTTAAGTTCTTCTTCTCTTATACGAGCAGAAGACACTATCATATACACTGGATGACACCAAAACAAACTCTACTACCTTAGTCCTATGTCTCTGTAGACTCAACAAACCTAGAGCTCTAATACCACTAATTATGGCGACCGTCTAGCAAAAACATGATTAACTAATGCGAAAGCAAATTATTTGCAGCGGATTACTGAAAATCACTGAAAATTTAAAACTTTTTCAAGAGATCCAATTATAGGAAAACTCTTTAACCAAGGACCAAAGTATTTCAAATTCATCCTGGTTCACAAGTACACAACCTGTACCATTCATTCTCAAAGATTACAACATCAACTGTCTTATAAACATTATATACAGATAGTATACGAATCTCGAGGCATCATGCCAAAACTTCATATTGATTCATAAGACACTGACTAAAAACTTTGAGGACCTGAGAGTACAGAGACGACACATAGGACTACTATCTGTATGACTAGACAGACAATATCTCCACCTAAGATCTTATTGCTGTCCCTGTTGTTGTTGTTGCTCTTTCCTTGTTCTAGGATTTCTGCTTTGCCTCCCATGCATACCTAAAAATGTTTCCCACAGGGGTGAGACAATTGAAAATTTCCCCAATGAGAGATATAACTCTCCACCAAAAACATTGTTATTGCAGTTTATTAAATTAAAACTGAGCAAGGGTTACTTTTACATTATCAGACAGAATTAATCATCATAGAATAGAATAAGATAATCTTCATTCTCAAGGAATTCATTGCATCTACCCATGGTAGATAAGTAATTCATTTGTCTACCTTGCAGAGAATATAAAGAAACATAATTAATAATTATCTACTAAGGAATGCACAAAGAAATGCAACATCATCCAATGAATCTCTGTATTCAATCCTTAAGCAAGCATGCTATACGGCTGATTACATTTTACAATCACACTTATGCCCTGAGGAGGTGAGCCGTACCGCTCCAATCCAACCTTCGGTTGTGAAACCCAAAGCCGGTGCCATACAAGGTCCATGGAAGAGCCGGACTCGATGACCTCCCACATCTCGGTCTGTACAAGACCACAAGCAGGGCCACAATCTCTTGCTTAAGTGACCTCAGTCACAGGGTTAGCTCCCATAGGCTACCCTTTCTCTAGCCCGCCTTGGTACAGGTCTCGGCGCTAGTATATCTGAGCCACGGGCGAGATCACCGTGCTCCCTGAGCCATGAATGCATTCATGCTCTTTCACACTGAGCCATGGGCCTATTCACCATGCTATTATACACATCTTGAGTCTACAACTGAAGTTGCACTCTAATACACATATTTTCGGCTAGGAGAAACCCCACATATTCAACAATATACGCTCCGGATTAACCCGTAGGAAAAATCGTTTAACCATCACCAGCTACTGACGATGATGGATCTATGGCCAGGGCACTACATGAATAGATTTCACTTGATTTATTAAGTACATTCTCATATTCTTTTAGCATCAGCCAAGTTCTCAAGCATAACTTATTACAACAATGCTATAAAGAGACATGTACTACTTTTATCATATATTTATCAGTCTTTCAAAGACCCTGGGAACTCAGTCCCTCATTTCAATACTGGGAATTCTCATCCCTTCACATTCTCATCACCATAATCATACGGTTCTGGGTATTCAAACCCTTAACTCATCATTGTGCATTATTATACCTTTTTCATATAACTATCACATTCAGGTCATCTGACCAAGGCATTCATGATACTCGTTACACAAGCATCACACCTCGCTCACAAGGCCATGAAATATATTGTCACCTCTCACTAGGTAACAACTTACTCATGTGACTCATAAAAGTCCATGCATATTGCTTCTTTTACTAAGCAACAACAACATTAAGGCATATAATGCCAATTAACATTTATTATATAAATTTCACAGCTCAAACTAGCTATATACATCACCTCATAATATCTATATGGTCATTGGGCATGATAACAGTCATACAAGATATTCATCACATCATGTGATGCAATAGTAACACCATTATTCCTCTACCAGGAATTAGGGTTTACTATCAAATAGGGTTGTTCATTCCCTTTACCCAAATTAGGGTTAGGGTTCCCCATTTCTTATTAATAAAGATTTCATGATCTCATTATCTGTCCAACCCTTAATACATTATTCTATACCTCTAGGGCATTCAAGGATATCATATTTGATAATTCTAGAACATTACTTTCATCATATAGCATTAATGATCATCAATTTAAGGTATGAGTTTATTTCTCATCCTCATCATGGTATGATTATATCATACACATCATTTGGGCTTAACCCCATTCTCAAGGTACATTAATTAACACTCATCAAGGTGAAACAAATCATTACATTTCATTGTAATAGTTGCATAACACACTTCATATGTTTCTTACCCAATTATATTGGATTTGGAGTACATCAAGGCATATAAACCCTGAAGTGTTGAATGTGATAACTATCATATTTTGATGTATCACTTTCTCATCACTTCAGACTCTCCTGAATTAGCCATCTTATCTTATATTAAGGTATTTCCCTTCTTAATACATTCCATCACTAATCACTTACCTATAGCATATAATGCATAGGCCACACATTAGAGTTGTCCATCTATCGTTAATGATATGGACTTGTCTAATGGTAAAGACATTGCTTACAATTAGGTTTCATATATTCAACCACATGAAATGTTTCACCTTTATAAGGCCATTCCTTCTATCTCATCATTAGGGTTTCTTTATACCCTTACTTAAGATTAGAATTATGATTCATTATCATATTATCCAAGATCAGGGCTTTATGTATTATGACTCCTCATTAGAGTCTCACATGCCTTCATCCTTCTTAGGGCCTCTTATCACAACATAAAATTAGTACGTCATGTGGTGTTAATACTTAGTTAAGGTTTCTCATGGAATCACCCTCAACTAGGGTTTCCACCATAGTTTCCCACAATTTGGGTCTACTATTCATCTCTATTAGGATTTCATTCAATTATCCATAATTGGAGATTCACTATTCATCCCAATTAGGGATTTACATCTCTTTTCCCTAAATTAGAGTTTCACTTACGATTACCATAGATTAGGGCTACTACCTTACCCTGGATTAGGGTTTCATTTAGAATTGCCCTCAATTAGGGTTAGAATTCAATAACCCTGTTAATTAGGGTTTATGTTCATGATTAGGGTTTCATGATCTCTTTACTTAAGGATCATACCCTTAATCACCACATGAACTATATTCATGTTATGAATTCATGCTAACATCATGTCAACTTGATAAGGTCATATCATCCCTTCAACCAAGTACATACAACTATGAATGACATAGTGTACCAAGTCATTGATCCTATAAACAATTAGGGTTCATCCCTTAATTGGCACTAATCACTTAGGTACTAATAGGGTTTCAATCTTTGTACCTTCATTGATTATCATTACTAATCATCATTGGATCAATGAGTCATTCATCATCTCTATTCTCGAGAGATTCAATCACCTTGGACCTCCATTACATAAGGTATCCAATTGAATTGATCAATTGAATCTACAATCAACTTTGACTAATTGACCCCCAAACGGTTTGAAACCGTTTGGTAAAGGTGGTGCTTGAGACCGTTTGCCCAAGTAGGTGAAGACCGTTTTCCCAAGTAGGTGAAGACCATTTGGCCAAGTAGGTGAAGACCGTTACGCCATCAAATCATCAAAATCCAAGTCAACCAATTAGGGTTTGGATCATTGGATTGATCACCAAATCAGCAATCGATTACACTTTAACTTAGTATCATTGGATCATCAATTGCTTAACCATACTCACCCCTAGACCTCCAAAAGGTCTTGGGTGACCTCCAACGGGTCTTGAGACCATTTGGCTCATCCAACCCTTGGATTCTAGTGAAAAATCATTAGGGTTTAAGCTATTGAGTTGATCATCAAATTAGCACTTAATTGCAACGTGATTTGGTACCTTTAGACCATCAATTGGTCAACCATGCTTAAACCTAGACCTCTAAACGGTCTTAGGTGATCCCCAAATGGTCTTGAGACCGTTTGGGTGATTCCCAAACGGTTTTGAAACCGTTTGGGTCAATCAACCCAAAACATCAACTCATTCCAATGCAAACTCAGCACTTAGCCGATTAGGGTTGACACCATCTCTTTTGTCCTTCAATCACTTAACCATATCCAAACCTAGACTCCAAACGGTCTTGGGTGACTCCCAAATGGTCTTGCGACCATTTGGGTAATCCCCAAACGGTTTTGAAACCGTTTGTCTAATTAACCCAAAAAGTCAAATCAGCCAAGTTGAAAATCAGCACTTAATCCAATTAGGGTTTACCTAATTGATTAGCCTTCAACTCATGATTCCTTTGGAATTAATCCATAAAATTTGGTGGGTCATCAACCAACATAATTAGTAACAGGATTCGCAAACGTTCAACCCTTGGTCAACTCTTTCAAATAGTTTTGAAACCGTTTGCCCAAAAAGGCAAATAAATCAAGTTGAAAATCAGCACTTAATCCAATTAGGCTTTGCCTAATTGATTGGCCTTCAAGTCATGATTTCTTTGGAAATAATCCATAAAATTTGGTGATTTATTAACCAACATCATTACGAACAGGAATCGAAAACGTTCAACCCTTGGTCAACCCTCTCAAATGGTTTTGAAACCGTTTGCCCAATAAGTCAAATTAATCAAGCTGAAAAATCAGCACTTAATCCAATTAGGCTTTGCCTAATTGATTGGCCTTCAACTCACGATTCCTTGGGAGTTAACCCATCAAATTTGGCGAGTCATTAAAAAACATAATTAGGAACAGTAATCTCAAACGACCAACCCTTGGTCAACTCACTCAAATGGTTGGAAACTGTTTTCTCCCAAACGGTTTCAAACTGTTTGCTCTCAAATGGTTTGGTGAAACCGCATGAGAAATTAACTCAAAACCGTATGAACCATGATTTCTTTGGAAAAAGTATCCAAGATGATGTCATCATCATCTACCTTCGTCCCTGAAGTTCTAACAACTTCTGATTTCATGAAATAACCATTTTCAACCAGCAATTAAACAAGATAATGAAGGAATCATTGAAATTGCAAGATTAATGGTTGAATAACAATGAAAAAAGGTTCAAGTTATAAAACTCACCTCCAATTGAGCTCCAAAGCTCCATGTACACGGAAACAATGGTGGATGAAACTCCTTTAACCATTCCAAGGCTCGTCCTCAAGATTTGAGTGAAAAGGAATGGTTAGAATTGAAGAGAAGATCGAAATAGGAAGAATTCCATAATTTATTTTCGATTTGCACCATGGAATCAATGTGAAATGGATCAAGAACCTTACCAATAGGTTGGGGACGTGCTCCCTGATGTCCTTAGCCTTCTTGGTCGGTTTTTCAAGCAAGTGGAAGAAAGGAAATCCGAAAAAGTACTTAGGTGGTTTGGAAAAGGTACTTTTATAAGAAAAATTGATGAGAGAGAAGATACTTTATAAAAGTCTTTTAATTCCAAAATTGTTGCCACCACTTACCCCTTTGTTTCTTTCATGCAAGGGCATATATATCCCCACCGAACTCCCTTCCATTATCCATGAATTAATGGAAAAGAAATTAATCACCTTAACCCTTATAATAAGAATATCCATATTTGAGTGGAAATTCTTTTTCTTATAATAATGGTGAGTGGAATTTCACCTCCTTAGGATATGCTCGTGCCTTTGCAAGGCTTTAGGCTTATCCAAACACATCTGAATCCAACCATTTTAATTTTGGTTGAAGGCCCTTTAATTAATACATTCAATTTTTCCCTAAATCGAATTAGGGTTTCAATTAGGATTAAATCTTAATTATTTTAATATCAAGATTCTCTCTCCTCCAACTTAATTCAAATGAGGCGCCCCTCTCATTTTGTTTGCTCTACATGATGCCAAGAAGCATTAAGGACCTTATTGAAGTGGTAATTTGCATATTGAACCCTAGGTTTTGGGTAAATTGCACTTTACACCTAAACTAGGTTTTAATGCACAAACATTGCTTTATCAGCTTTTTCTTGGTATTCAGGCTTCCATAAGCCACACCTCAACATCATCTTCACTCTCATGATGCTTCAACACATGAGGAACATATTATCATGCAAAATTGCACTTAAACCCCTCAACTTGGGTATTGTGCGCTTTAGTCCAAAACAAACAAAACATTGATTTCAACAATGTTCAAAAAGGACTAGAATTGCAATATAAGTTCCTCTTGAGCCCTAATTACCTTTCACAAGATGAGATTAAGTATTTAATCGTCTTTCTTAATCAAAACACCTAGGGTTAAAGTATAACCCAGGTCAGGGGTGTTACAGATAGTGTGCATTTGAGAGTCCAAAATTATATATTCTATTTGTCAACAATCTCACAGTCAGTGCCAACCTCATATGTTCCTCCTGATTGCCTAAGTGTTATTTGAAGAAGTCAACCATGTCATCTTCCTCCTCTTGTTCCATCCCTAACCTTGCATATCTAGCTATCAACTCATCTTCCATGTTAGTAAGTTGATCCTGCAAAGACTTGAATCCCTTAAAACCTACAAGAGAGATCAACCATGGAGGGGGAAAAGGGGAACCTACCATCACAACCCCATTTTCCATAGCGTTGGGGCAAGTGCGCATCAGGGAAATTGTTGAACTATTCTATCAATGTATCTATTTGTACAAATATCTCAAATATAAGTACACTTATATGTATGTATATATATACTGAGTCAAATTGTCTAGCCAAAAAAATATTACATTTGTCATCACGAGTTTAGATTTATCTAGTCCATAATTTTGAGGATATCGTCCTGAAGCCATTTCTTTAGTTATTAAATGAACCACCCTAGTACAACTCAACTCTACCTCATTCAATTATCGTTGGACCTCTGGTTACTTAAAAAACATTTAGTGTAGATATTATACTTCGAAAATGTATCGGTCAACATTACATGACTTCCAAAATTATTAGAGGGGTTATGAGTAATAGTTTAACATTTATATTGAAATTAAAAAAGAGATATTACGTCATGTAATGTGGCCTCTATATATAGGTCCATTCCATCGGGTCCTATCAATTACTTGGTCCAATATATTTCCTTTAAGTTAAAGTTTTTCTCCACATCTCTTACAAACAAGAGAGATTTTTTCTTGTATTAAACACATTATAGATGTTGTGAATATATTGTCCATATTCTCTCTCCACATTCTTTTTTAGTAAAAATTTAATGCTAGAAAAATGTTCCCATACTAGATAATATGCCACCCATATACTATTTTCTCTTAAAATATTATTTACGGGAACAAAATGAAGATACCACCACACAAAAATATTGGTGATATAATGTCGAGGTCATGTGCTAGTAAACTATCTCATTAATTATATTCCTTGATCCTTTTTGAATAATAAAATCCTATTTTAGATTTTATATCTTAACCTCCTGCTATATAATTTACCTCCGAAAATCTTTGAGTATGTTAGTTTTGTCCATGAATTAAGTAATGTAGGTAAAGAGCTTAGTCCTATAGCGATGAAGTGTGTGTTACTTGGATATTTGGGAACTAAAAAGGGGCATTATTGTTGTAAACCAACCATAAATTTTTTTTCGGTATCCACTGATGTAACTTTTTTTAATGCCCCCTTACTTTGGAATATACATATAAACCTCTTCGACTTCTTCACAAATTCAAGACTTCTAATTATTTGTATATGTCATTAATCCTACACCAACTCCATCACCTAAAGCTAGTGTCCCATCCATAGCTCCAATAACCATCATGCATGTTCTATGGACATGTACAACATGAAGGGGAATCTCTCAATCCTCCTGTGCTCACTATTGGAACTGGAGGTTCTGCAGATCCTAATGGTCTACATACTACCACTAAGATAAGGGAAGTGTTCATGCACTATCCATCCTATATCTAATTTTGTATCTTAGGATTTATCATAACACTTCATATGATTCCTTTATCTTCAACCCATTTAATATCCCAATACTTTTAGTATCTCCATTGCACTGAATTACCCAGTTTGGAAGCAAGCTATGGAGGACGAGATGGATACTTTGTGTATAAATGGCACTAGGTGTCTAGTGACCGCTCCACTATATAAACCAGTAGTTGGTTGTATATGGGTTTTCTCAGTTATAGTTTGTCCATATGGGAATACTAACGTTCATAAAATGATTGCAAAAGACTATATCCAAGTCTTTGGAGAATATTATCTTGAGATTTTTTTCTCCTGTGACCCAACTAATCTCTATTCTTCTCTTCATCTAATTACTTGCTCACATATCCTGGCCATTGCATCAACTTAATATCAAGAATGTCTTCCTTTCTAGTGGCGTGTTAGAAGAAATATGTATGGAGCAACCACCTAGGTTCATTACTAGGGGGGTCTCATCTTGTGTGATAGCTTCATAAATGCTTGTATGGTCCAAAGCAGTCACCCCGAGCATGGTTCAGGAATTTTAGTCAATGTATTGAATCGTTTGGCCTCTAAAGGTCTAATATATATCACTTTATCTTCTGTTAAAACACATAATTTGGTTATATCCTTCTGGTAATTTATGTGGATGACATTGTTATTGTAGGTGATGATCACTAAGAAATTGCACCTCTAAAACAATTTCTTCAAGGCAATTTTGAGAGAAAAGATCTTGGCCCTCTCAAACACATCCTATGTATTCAAGTGATATGGTCCAAAGATGGAATTATCATCTCTCAGTGTAGGTTTGTACTGTTGGTATATATTCCTAGAGAGCCAATCATGCAATGATTGTAATGTGGCATGATGTAATTGATTTTATAATAATAAAAGGCAATTCAATCTGTTATATTTTATTTGTTATAACATAAAGATGTAACATCATAGATGTCTAAAGAATGATGATACTCAATGATATATGTATTTAGGTTGAGGACTTGAAAAATTAGATCATATGTATGATAAGAGTACATACATTCTTGTTATGTCCCTAGTCAGATATTATTGTGGAAGAAAAATAGACAATTGTAATACACAAGACTAGAGTGTGTGTTGGTTGATGACAGAATGTCATCAGGCATGATATGTGATATCAAACTAAACACATAGGTACTTGTTAGAGAACAATGCATCAGACATGCCCACATTGAGAGTGATACATGGAGACCATGGAATGGTCAAGAGATACACAATAATTGATCACTTTGGTGATTTGTAAATTTACGTAACTTAATTGATAAGCCAAATTCAAAAAAGGATATATATTCCTAATATACTCTTGAATTACCCAAATGTTTAATCCTTAAAAGAATATGTATATGAAGACAACGATGATGAAACTACCATCACTGTGTATGTAACTCTAATAGGTGTGATAATGTTGACAAAACCCTTGGTTTTGACTTAACTCATTATGTTTATCTTCTAATGAGAGAAGATGGTTCAAATAAGATGTTTGGGTTGAAAAAGTTACATCTTGGTCAGTGGTGACTCATTACTCTAGGTTTTGAATGCTTGGATTTTGAGGATGAAATCCTCTTTATGGGGTGAAGTGTTATAATATACCCACACCTAGCACCTTGACTCTAGAAACCCTATTCCCATGATTCAAAGATTGATATGATTGGCTATATAGATTTTATCCAAGAAGGATAAAGTTATACCTTAATGAATATTGTTAATGCATACAATATATGATGTGGCAATAGGTTCTATAATCAACATCGAATATCATAATACAGTCACATTAACATAATAATTCAATTATGTGCTAAAACAATAGTAAATTCTTTAAATATGTCACACATGCTTCCTTTGCTAACTAATATGCACCTAATGGCTAACATAATTTTAATAAGAAATACAATGTTCTTAATACATGAATAGGAATAACAATATGCATTTACATGTCAATAAATATGAATAATGAACTTAAATAAATATTGAATTAATGGACTTAATATGCTAATTAATAAAAGCACATTCGTGCATGATAATATAAGGTGACTCTTTTGTAAAAAAATTGAAGATAATATGACTCAATTAAGTGAATGTTTGATAATAAAAATATAATATTTTGGTAAATATAATGGTAATGAGATAAAAATATTAATGGTACCGTAACTCATAAAAAGAAATCTCAAAACAAAAACATAGTGTGAAAATCGTGTTCCTTGGGTCCCATTTAGCTTGGGTGTCAAGTTTCACAAAATTGGAACAATAATAACTATCTTAATTCCTTCTAAAAAGAAAATATGAGATAAAATCAAAAATATGAAATAAATATATGAATAACTTCAAAAGAAAAAACAAATCTCAAAATGGTATTATACATACCAAAATTAGTCTATTAATTGAAAAATCTTATCTAACCTAATTCTATTTAGGAAAGAGAATAATTTAAGATCTAAAATATTAAATAAATAGTAAATAGCTTCAAAGGGCATATTGATGCCAAAAATAGATTCTGCGTTACCTAGTTAGTCTAAGTACCAAATTTGGTATATTTTGAACAATATTTGAACCCTCAATAGATTTAGGAAAGAAAACTAACTAACATTTTTATTGCATTGTAATTAATATTTCAATTTGGTAAAAAATTTCCAATATAAACGCCTCATGCATGATATATTTGGTTTTCCAATATTTGGATTGATTTTTGGACGTTGGATTTTCATTGTGTGGTCACCTTACTTTCTTTCTCCTTGCCTCTTTTCCCTTTCCTCTCATTGTAGTAGAGGTGCATGTTACCAATTTCCTCTCACTATTTTCTCTTCTCTCTCTCCTTTTCCCTTCCTCCTTTTCCTCTGATCTCCTCTCCCCCACCTTCCATGTTTCCTCCTAAACTCGATGACCCTACAAGACCTAGGGTTTTGTAGCTTTCTCACCACCTCTGCAAACCAGTCCCCTTCTCCCCTATTCTTTTTATGATTTACTCCTCTTTTCCTCCACCTCATCAACTAAGACCTTTAGACCTTAAGTAAATGCATCCTAGAGCTTCGTTTTCTCTCCAGTACTCAATTCATGATGTTGGTTCATCCATGTCCAATCTATAGAATGCTTCCCCAACTCATCCAACTGGCATTGAAAGATATTAGGCTTGTCACCCTATCTCTGACGACAATCGGGTATGGAGAGGGTTAGGAATCATTTTTTGATCCTATTGGATGGAGTTTTTGTTGGTATGTATGCCCTGAGAGCCAATCATGGGATGATTGGTGGGATACATTACGATTAATTTGATAAACATCAAAGGCAAGCTTCCAATTCTTTCTGGTTCAGTCATATGAGATAATGATAGAACAGATTGAATGTCTAGAGAATGACAATACTCAATGATGTATGCTTTCAGGTTAAGGACATGAATGATGAGATCATATGGATGCTAAGAGTTTGTACATTCTTGTTATGTCCCTAGTCAGATGTCATTGTGGAAGGTAGATAGACATCAATGACACACAAGACTAGATTTTGGTGTTGGCTGATGACAAAATCTCATTAGTCATGATATAGAGATATCACACCAAACACATAGGTACTTGTTAGAGAACAGGTGTACCAGACAGAACCAGCGTGAGTTTGACACATGGAACCATGACATGGTAGTCATAGTCAATACTCACAGTGATGGTGGTGAGTGTGATTCTTAGACCTGAAATCACTGCACTCAACACATGTCGTTGGGCACACTTTGACATCATCAAACGCAGTCCTGAAACATGGGTTGTTATGAAGGTGATGATTGGGTGGCTTTGACACATGGGGCTTTTGAGGGGTGAGTGATAGATATGGGATTTGTCCCTCCTGAGGGAGTTTGATATCCATGGCCACTTGATGAGTAGGATTGAGATAGGCATGCGCACGCATGTGTGAATCAGTATGTGATATTGATGTCATACATATCTCCTCCAATCTGCTCTGAGATCAAGAAAGTGAATGAAGGTTGACAGGATGACTGTTCCATGCCTCGAGTTCATTCGGGATATCAGTGACAAAGGAATTATACATTCACTGTAACACCAGTCACAGATTGTAGGATTGAAAGTTGTTCTCCAACTTTCTACTTTCACTTGGGTAGCACTGATGTGTGACTAGGCACCGCTCTTTGCTTGTGAAGTCATAAGTGTTATGGACTTTCACTGCCAATGTGAAATGGACCTGCATGGTCACATACATAGGATTTAACCTGGAAGAGGAGTTTTGTCCACAAACAATGTTTAGATTGATTTCTAAAGGAGTTTAGTAGTTCAATTAAACACTAAATCAATTGATAGCTCAATATCATAATGTTCAAGGTGTTGGACACATTCATTGGAGTATCGGATTGATTGAAATTGCAATTGACTGATTCTGCACAATCTGCACTCCCAATCGATCGGCTCATGTGATGAATCGATCGGTTGAGCTTGGTGAACCGGTCGGTTCAAGTGTTGAGCGGATCGGCTCAAGGTCAGGGTGAAACGATTGCTTCAAGTGTTGAAACGATCGGTTCAACTGATGCAACTGAGCAAGTTGGGAAAGTATGATTGATGAAAATTTTCCTTGCGTTTCACTTGCCCAATTTGATTGGAACAAGGATTGGTATTCGATACCAATTAGAAACAAAAGAAGGAAAGTCAATCGGGAACTGACCAGGACCACCAACCGATTGATTCACTTGTGAACTGACCGGTTGAGGTGTCCCAATCGATCAGTTGAGGTGTCAACCGACCGGTTCAGGTCCCCAACCGACTATTTCAGTTGTGAAATGATCGGTTCAGGTTGCGAGTTGGTTGTTTTTGGTGGAAAATCTCGAACCCTTCTACTCCTGCTTTAGTCCCATATTGCTCAGGATCGAGAACCATGTCCCATGACCCTCCTATATATAGGGGTATTGGGGGCTTCTCAAAGTACAACTCAGTGCAACCAGTTGCTCTGCAAAGTTGTCGTTCTCTGGTTTTGGTAATCGAGAGAGAGCCCGAGCAAGTGCTACCTGCAAAGGGAGATAATATAAGGGAAAGACAACTGCAGTTGCAACTGGAGGTAGGAGAGTGTGTTGGTGACTAGTACGTCAACAAGAGGGTGTGACTCCTTCAAATTCCTTGTGAGACAAGGAGATTGGAGTTCCAGGTGGTCCATGTGGACTTCTTCAGAGGCGGGAGGTTTCTGCCACTCAGGAGGACAACTGTCAATCTCGACAGTCCCGGTGAGAGGAGGAGTCTTCATTCCCGGTGCGACCAGGAGCTGCGCAGACACCATCCAAGACCGGAGTTGAAGACCGCACAAGGCACGAGGTATTGTCGCCGAGCAAGCCTCGGGACAAGGTATGATTCCACAAACCATCCTTTCCTATTATATAGACGTTGACGCGTTTCCTTGTTCGGGATTTGGGGGAGAATTTTTTTGTCTCCGCTGCCTTCTCTGCTTCCCCTAAAACCCAACAGTGGTATCAGAGCCACGTCAAGTGCTCTATATTTTAGGAATATCGATATGTTTGATTTTGGTTTGTCGTCTTTATTTATTGCATACGATGTGAATAATATTGGCTTTATGCATGTCCAATCCTAAATCCACAAATCCCAATTACATATATGATATGTATTATTAATGCACTCCTTACGCGTCGCCCTTAAACAATTTTTGTGGTGGATGTATAGCGTGGTTATGGCCAATAAACCCTATCTATGTATGGTTGCATGTGGTTTCTTGCATCTCGATCTGTGCACCGATCTTCCCTCTCCTATTCCTGATGTAACTCGAAATAATTTGAGATTCTTTCCTACCTTTGCTCCCCCCGAATGTAACTCGGGGTTTTCCCTTTTAAGCAATGTAAAATTAGGATAGATTGTATTTCCTGTTATGTCAAAGAGCGGAGGACATCGAGACGAAAGCTGAGAGGATCGCGTTAGGATTGTCCACAAATAATGTTTAGATTGATTGCTAAAGGAGTTTAGTAGTTCAATTAAACACTCAATCAATTGATAGCTTAATATCATAATGTTCAAGGTGTTGGACACATTTATTGGAGTATCAGATTGATTGAAATCGCAATTGACTGATTCTACACAATCTGCACTCCCTACCGATCGGCTCATGTGATGAACCGATCGGCTGAGCTTGGTGAACCGGTCGGTTCAAGTGTTGAGCCGATCGGCTCAAGGTCAGGGTGAAACGATTGCTTCAAGTGTTGAAATGATCGATTCAACTGATGCAACTGAGCAAGTTGGGAAAGTAATATTGATGAGAATTTTCCTTGCGTTTCACTTGCCCAATTTGATTGGAACAAGGATTGGTATTCGATACCAATTAGAAACAAAAGAAGGAAAGTCAATCGGGGACCGACTAGGACCACCAACCGACCGGTTCACTTGTGAACCGACCGGTTGAGGTGTCCCAATTGATCGGTTGAGGTGTCAACCGACCGGTTCAAGTCCCCAACCGACCGTTTTAGTTGTGAAACGATCGGTTCAGGTTGCTAGTTGGTTGTTTTTGGTGGAAAATCTCGAACCCTTCTATTCCTGCTTTAGTCCCATATTTCCCGGGATGGAGAACCTTGTCCCATGACCCTCCTATATATATAGGGGTATTGGGGGATTCTCAAAGTACAACTCAGTGCAACAAGTTGCTCTGCAAAGTTGTCGTTCTCTAGTTTTGGTAACTGAGAGAGAGCCCGTGCAAGTGTTACCCGCAAAGGGAGGTGCAGCAACGGAAAGAGAACTACAGTTGCAACTGGAGGCAGGAGAGTGTGTTGGCGACTAGTACGTCTATAGGAGGGTGTGACTCCTTCCAATTCCTTTTGAGACAAGGAGATTGGAGTTCCAAGTGGTCTGTGTGGACTTCTTTAGAGGCGGGAGGTTTCTGCCGCTCAGGAGGACAACTGTCAATCCCGACAGTCTCGGTGAGAGGAGGAGTCTTTAGTCCCGGTGCGACCAGGAGCTACACATACACCGTCCAAGACTGGAGGTGAAGACCACACAAGGGGCGAGGTATTATCTCCGAGCAAGTCTCGGGACAAGGTATGATTCAACAAACCATCCTTTCCTATTATATAGACGTTGACGCATTTCCTTGTTCCGGGTTTGGGGGAGAATTTTTTTGTTTCCGCTGCCTTCTCTGCCTCCCCTAAAACCCAACAGTGGTATCAGAGCCACGTCAACTGCTCTATATTTTAGGAATATCGATATGATCGTTTTTGGTTTGTCGCCTTTATTTATTGCATACGATGTGAATAATATTGGTTTTATGCATGTCCAATCCTAAATCCACAAATCCCAATTACATATATGATATGTGTTATTAATGCACTCGATACGCATCACCCTTAAATGAGTTTTGTGGTGGATGTATAGCGTGGTTATGGCCAATAAATCCTATCTGTGTATGGTTGTATGTGGTTTCTTGCATCTCGGTCTGCGCACCGATCTTCCCTCTCCTATTCCTGATGTAACTTGAAATAATTCGAGATTCTTTCCTACCTTTGCACCCCCTGAATGTAACTCGGGGTTTTCCCTTTTAAGCAATGTAAAATTAGGATAGATTTTATTTCCTGTTATGTCAAAGAATGGAGGACATCGATACGACACCTGAGACGATCGGTTTAAGGCATGAACCGATCGGTTGACATTCCAAACGATCGGTTCAAGGAGTGAGATGATCGGTTGATGACCGGTTCGAGGAGCGAGACGAGCGGGTGGCGGCCAAAAGGAGATGCACGACGACCCGGAGAACTGATCAGTTGGAGGAGCCAACCGATTGGCTGGTGGCACGCAGATGACCGGGCCGGGACGAGTAGTCAATCAAGTGATGATTTGATCTACTCCAAAGGAAAAGCACAGAGTTCATCTTGTACAGGTTGCATGTGATGTAGACCTAGATGACCGTGATTCCTCTTGGCTCGAGGAATCACATTAGGATGGCCATAATCATCACTTTTATCGTTTGTGCATGTTTTCTGTGGGATATAGCATGTATATGATACATACTATGTATTGTGGTGATTGGATATGTATATGTATATAAAAACCAAATCCCTCATTAAAATATTAAGTTTTAGATGCCTTCCAAATGCGACACATGTGAAAAGCTTGATCGACCAAGTGTGGGCGCGCCCTAGCATGGTGCACCGTCTATCTCGTGGAAGCGTGAAGGATGAATGTGTGGGTCTGCCCTAGCAGGGTGCATATTCATTGTGTTTACTTTGGGTCGGACTTAACAAGGTGATGTAGATGGGATCTAGTACCTTGACGCATGGAGATGATCATGGCAAGGAGTTGCATATGACATCTTATCAAGAGTTGCATATGATGCAATTGGCAAAAGTTGCCTACCCGAGAGATCTATGTTGTGGGTGACAGCCCTAGCTGGTCCATGGCTTAGAGGATTTCAAGATCTTGCCTACTAGAAGGTTGTACGCTACAATCTTCCGAATTGATGGTGAGGGCTATCAATTTTAAGTAAAATAGTGGGAGCGATAATTAATTAAAGGCCTAATTATATCGTCAACTTTTCAAATCAATCAAATGAGTCAAAAATGAGTTTTAGATTATAATTGCATATATTTCCTTTTGTTAAAATAAATAGTTAATCAACAAATCACTTTATTTGCGATCGGTCTTTGAGACCAACAAATTAAATGGGAATAATTCCATGACTGGTTAGGATGATGAGAAGTGTTCTCAAAGAGCGAAAGCTCCAAGTCCTAGTTATACCAAGACCAGATGAACTCAATCCCACCACATCAATGCCTGAAAGTATGCTTGTGGAAGCATACCGAGGATGACATTGATGAGGAGTGCTTGATGTTGTGTTCTCTGAACTATGAGTTGTAGAGACAACATGAGACATATGATGTCTCGAAGACACTATCCTAGTATATCATGACAAAAGGAGATCCAGTAAGGTATTCACACACTCAATGTGATTGGGTATGTGGAAAGACCTGACTAAGAAGGTTTCCCTCTGAGCCAAGAGTTGGCTATTGGTATGATACTGCAAATGTTGCGAGAATCATACAATTCATGGTAAGCTACAACATGAACAACTTTGACAAGCATTGACAGAGTTGTTGGACATGTTGAGGATAGTAGAGGCAAAGATGAAGAAAGACAAACCATAATCTTTGATGTGATCAAAGAATAGGTAATTCTTAAGGGCAAGGATAAGGGCAAAGCAAAGAAGTGTTCTGATGCTAGCCAGCAATCCAAGCTGTCTTCAGCCTCAAGGCACACGGGGAAAGGGTGTATGAGGGAATTTCCCTCTATATCTGGAAGAACAAAAGAAGATGAAGGAGGGGATGGAGATCTCCACCTAAGGTATCATGAAATGAACCGCTTCTTTATCTGAGGTATATGATACCAAGATATGGATATGTCATATATGATATGCAATATCCACAAAGAAGTGATGGCCTTTGTGAAAGGACCAAGAAAGGAGTACCCATCATTAGAGAAAGTGTTGCTGCCATAGATAGGAGTACCTTTCAGTTTATTTCAACCTAAAGGGTACGAAATAAAGTTGAGAGCTGCTATTTCATATTTTCCAATAGAAACACTTTATTATTGCATATTGTATGACAATGATGGCAATTAATAAAGTTGATGTTTCAATCTTAAAGATATGATCTTTGTGGCAATGCCTTGTTTATCTTGTAATACATGGTATGTATAAGATAAAATGATACCTAAAGTTATTTATAACTCAAACAATCTAATTAGCATCAATCATGAGGAATGCATTTCTAGTTTCCATATGATGGATAAATCTAGACTCTTTTGGTTAGAGAACTAGTAAGACACATGAATATCTTAGACATGATTAATCAATCTTCACTAATGGTAGTGGGAGAATGATTGTCCTATTAGGTATAATACATGTGATGTATTTACATACCTATTGGAACAAATGCTAATACTTCAAATATGAATATCTTGAAGTATTCAAGATTATCATAGATGAAGTACAAATTTGGTAAAGTATTAATTCTTGATGAGATCAATGAATAAGATACTTAGACCAAATGTTTGAGATCCTTATGAGTAATTATGATAGTGTATCATATTGAACTCATGATTAAGGCATGGTGATGTCTAAATCAAGAAGGAATCATACTCTAAGGAGTTAGAGAATGATTATCAAACAAATGAATTCTTCTTAATAAAATAATACCCCACACTAATAAAAGAAATTAAGAATCACAAGGGTTGTGAGTTCTTATATCCTTAACAGATACACCTCAATTATCTATGTGATAAGTTGTTCATGTGATGAGTCAACTATCTAGATGAATATGAGGAATGAAATTTTGAGTTATGGTTTATAACCATTACATCGTAAATGACATCCATGTGAACCATAAGGCATGACCTTGATTGTAGCACCCATTGGATAAAATCCATAAGTGAAAATGAATCTTAAGTGTTAAGATACATAGATAACATTTTGAGAAGGATGATGCTTGTTGATTGCAACTTAATGACTAAGGCATTTGGCATATGGATACTAAAACTGCATTCCTATGAGGAATAAAACAAGAATGTGTACGTGACACAACCTATAAGGTTTATGAATCCACTAATGCAAATGAAGTCTATAAGTTACAATGGACTAATCAATGTGATTGATTGCGTACAAGAAACTCAGAATTGGATCTTTACTTTGATAATATAGTCAAAGGGTTTGACTGATATGTCAAAGACAAAGAAGGGATTTGTGATTTAGTGGGAGCATGTTCACATTCCACATGTTGATGTGAAATGGAAATGTTCTAGAATGGAAATCCAAAAGTGGAAATTATCTTTAAGGAAGATAGAGATGTTTCCTATGTGATAGGAATAGAGATCTATAGAGATAGTTCTCGAAAACCTCTTGACCTGAAAAGAGAACGCATACATTGGAAATCTATACTGAAGGGTTTAGTATGCACAGATTCAGTGGGATAAAAACTTGTCCATGTTACATGGAGTTAGTATCCCAAGGCCAAGTATCCAATTCTTATGAAGAATAAGAACACTAAGAATAGATTTGGATCTATCATGTATGTAATCATCCCATTATCTTAATGCATTCATCATCTTGTATGTATGACATGACAATTTGATGTGCTCATCCTGATAACTCGTATGTGTGACATGACGAGTGGATGTATGTCTACTTCCAGTAAGGCTTACTGGAATACCATGAGAACTTGATAAGTACTTGAGAAGTACTAGTTCTATGGAGATAAGGAAGAGTTTGATGTAAAGAGTTACATTGATGCGAACTTTTGAAAGGACAGAAAATTAATCGCAATATATATATATATATATATATATATATATATGATATATAAAAGTGAAAGTTTGTTGATAATTGGAAGTGTTCCAATAAAACCATTTAAAAGGAAATGCCGAGTATCTATGTGTTAGAGAAAAACAGTGGATACTATATGGATCTGGAAGTTCATGAGATGAACTTATAGATATTCCACTCATTGATGACAAGTATGGAATCCTTGATCATGCAATGTGGCTAAAGGTTAGCAAAGGAATACTGGATCGCATATTACGGAAACTCCATCTCATACGTGTGATGTACAGTGAAGAGATGTGGGACATGCAATTTATATTGACTTTGGCAAGGTGTTGCCATTACTCACTATGTTAAGCACTAGAGCACAGTAACATGTGGGACATGTTTGAAGATCATTATGAATATGATTCAAGGGTGATTGGCTCACAGTGCAAGTGGGAGTCTATTGGTATGTATTCCCTGAGAGCCAATCATGGGATGATTGGTGGGATACATTAAGATTGATTTGATAAACATCAAAGGCAAGCTTCCAATTCATTCTGGTTCAGTCATATGAGATAATGATAGAATAGATTGAATGTCTAGAGAATGACAGTACTCAATGACGTATGCTTTCAGGTTAAGGACCTGAACGATGAGATCATATGGATGCTAAGAGTTTGTACATTCTTGTCATGTCCCTAGTCAGATGTCATTGTGGAAGGTAGATAGACATCAATGACACACAAGAGTAGATTGTGGTGTTGGTTGATTACAGAATCTCATTAGTCATGATATAGAGATATCAAACCAAACACATAGGTACTTGTTAGAGAACAAGTGTACCGGACAGACCCACCGTGAGTTTGACACATGGAACCATGACATGGTAGTCACAGTCAGTACTCATAGTGATGGTGGTGAGTGTGATTCTTAGACATAAAATCACTGCACTCAACACATGTCGTTGGGCACACTTTGACATCATCAAACGCAATCTTGAAACATGGGTTGTTATAAAGGTGATGATTGGGTGGCTTTGACACATGGGGCTTTTGAGGGGTGAGTGATAGATATGGGATTTGTCCCTCCTAAGGGAGTTTGATATCCATGGCCACTTGATGAGTAGGATTGAGATAGGCGTGCGCACACATGTGTGAATCAATATGTGATATTGATGTCATACATATCTCCTCCAATCTACTCTGAGATCAAGAAAGTGAATGAACGTTGACAGGATGACTGTTCCATGCCTCGAGTTCATTCGGGATATCAGCGAAAAAGGAATTATACATTCACTGTAACACCATTCACAGATTGTAGGATTGAAAGTTGTTCTCCAACTTTATACTTTCACTTGGGTAGCACTGATGTGTAACTAGGCACCACTCTTTGCTTGTGAAGTCATAAGTGTTATGGACTTTCACTGCCAATGTGAAATGGACCTGTAGGGTCACACACATAGGATTTAACCTGGAAGAGGAGTTTTGTCCACAAACAATGTTTAGATTGATTGATAAAGGAGTTTAGTAGTTCAATTAAACACTCAATCAATTGATAGCTCAATATCATAATGTTCAAGGTGTTGGACACATTGATTGGAGTATCAGATTGATTGAAATCGCAATTGACTGATTCTGCACAATCTGCACTCCCAACTGATCGGCTCATGTGATGAACCGATCGGCTGAGCTTGGTGAATCGGTCGGTTCAAGTGTTGAGCCGATCGGCTCAAGGTCAGGGTGAAATGATTGCTTCAAGTGTTGAAACGATCAGTTCAACTGATGCAACCGAGCAAGTTGGGAAAGTAATATTGATGAGAATTTTCCTTACATTTCACTTGCCCAATTTGATTGGAACAAGGATTGGTATTCGATACCAATTAGAAACAAAAAAAGGAAAGTCAATTGGGAACCGACCAGGACCACCAACCGACTAGTTCACTTGTGAACCGACCGGTTGAGTTGTCCCAGCCGATCAGTTGAGGTGTCAACTGACCGGTTCAAGTCCCCAACCGACCGTTTCAGTTGTGAAACGATTGGTTCAGGTTGCGAGTTGGTTGTTTTTGGTGGAAAATCTCGAACCCTTGTACTCCTGCTTTAGTCCCATATTGCCCGGGATGGAGAAACATGTCCCATGATCTTCCTATATATATAGGGGTATTGGGGGCTTCTCAAAGTACAACTCAATGCAACCAGTTGCTCTGCAAAGATGTCGTTCTCTGGTTTTGGTAACCGAGAGAGAGCCCGAGCAAGTGCTACCCGCAAAGGGAGGTGTAGCAAGGGAAAGACAACTACAGTTGCAACTGTAGGTAGGAGAGTGTGTTGGCGACTAGTACGTCAACAGGAGGGTGGGACTCCTTCCAATTCCTTGTGAGACAAGGAGATTGGAGTTCCAGGTGGTCCGTGTGGACTTCTTCAGAGGCAGGAGGTTTATGCCGCTCAGGAGGACAACTGTCAATCCCGACAGTCCTGGTGAGACAAGGAGTCTTCAGTCCCGGTGTGACCAGGAGCTGCACAGACACCGTCCAAGACCGGAGGTGAAGACCACGCAAGGCGCGAGGTATTGTCACCAAGAAAGCCTCAGGACAAGGTATGATTCCACAAACCATCCTTTCCTATTATATAGACGTTGACGCGTTTCCATATTCTGGGTTTGGGGGAGAATTTTTTTGTTTCCGCTACCTTCTCTGCCTCACCTAAAACCCAACAGTTTTGACCTACAACTCAAATCATGTGGCAGTAATTCCTTTTTACTTATTCTATTACTTCTTCTATTCGTGTTTGTTTTCCAGTGCTTTGGTTTCAATGTGTTTTCTTTTTCTTTGCTTTTCATTCATGTGGACCTAATGACCATTTCAAAACTCTTGGTTTCCAATTTCTCATCTTGATTCTCTAGTTCCCTAATCTTGTCCTCCTCCTAGCCATGGTGGAGGTGATATTATGGTTTCCATACCATTATAGGGTACAACCAAGGGATTTTTGACTTTGAATCTATCCCAGGAACACTAGGGGATCAATTCCTAGGTGTGAGGATGAAGGAAGAGAAATATTTAGTTTTAGGTTGAAGCTTTGATTTCTTTGTGTGTCATCAGGCTGGTTGTACAAGGAAAAAGACTGCCTCTAATTGTTTTGACTTTTTTTGCCCTACCCATCTTTATTTACTTATCATGTCAGTCTTGGGTATTTCTGATATTTCGTTAGGTAGCCCATTCGTGTAGCTATGTGTCTGCCCTACTATAATCCCAGCACTCCTGGAAAAATATGAATGTGCCACCTCAACACACAACTCTATCTAATTGCATTCCCTCTTTCCGCATACACAAATTTTGTGGGATTTTCTTTTTTTGTTCCACTTTTATGAGATTTTCTGATTGGTTCATTATTCTAAAATTCATAACTAGTTATTTGTAGATCTAAAAAATAAAAGAAAATATGTTTTGGATTCAGGTTATCATTATCTACTGAATAATATAAGTTTCATCACCTAAAACAAATACAATAAATAAATGATTTTTATGGATTTATCTAATTGGTTAGATTTTCTAATTCATAACTAATAATCTATAGGTCATAAAAATAAAATAAAATAAAATATTAACTCAAAAAAGTATATCTACAAATTGGTATAATTTTGATAACCTAATTCAATAATAATACAAAGGAAAATTTTAGGTTTTATGAAATTAATGTAAACGTAACCCTAATATCATATATGGCTTTAATGGGTTACTTCTGGACTGATATGGAAGTAGGGTTTTGACCTTGAACATATGTAGACTTAATGTGAGGAACATTGCAACCCTATTCATCATATTGAGAAATCATAGATATCTTTTCTCTCTCTTGATCCTATGGACATATTATCCTAACACAATTTCTCTCTCTTCTGAGAATTTATTTCATGTAAAAGATTCTATGTTGATTCTGATCTTGTGATCATCTTACTTTATGTATATTGTTATGGAACTCTTATATATAACTCATTCATTTTATTCCATGTGGAAAACCTAACTTGAGTATTTGATATCCTAACCTTCTTGTGGTGGACTTTTATGATCTGTTGACACACCTTATTTGTTGACAAAATTGGATATCTATTTATGGGTCCCGAGACCCCACATTATAATTTGTGGATATTCACAATCTATTGTTTCAGTTTAGATAAACTTTAACTTGCGTTTCTCTATTTGTGTGCATGGCTTATACTAATTTTATTTCTAGTAGCAGTACATGAGTACAACCATATATGAGGTGTTCGTTTCCACCCAAGTGTGCATTTCCACTCGTCATATATATGGGGTCTACTATTTCCACCCACATTGCGTTTCTTCCACCCGTTACTTTTAGACTGAGAACCTATGGTGTCCCAACCCCGCTTGAAATAACATTATTCTATGTTTTTTACAAGTACTTCTTATGATATCATTGTGACATTATTTTAAGGCAAGAAATCACTTATTCTTTATTATCATTTTATTGAAACTCATATTCTCTTTTGATGTCCACGTGATAGCACTTTTCCTCTTCTATAGGAAGCCTTGCTATATTTGATGTCCTTTTTTCTAATGTTGCTCAATCCCCAATTAATATGCTCATACCAAATTTTATACTGACAACATCTATTTTTTCTTCTCTTGTAGGGTATTTTTCCAACCCCATGTGTAGGACATGGGGGACATGACATTCAGATGTAGACCTGGCTTATAGAGATGACTCTTAATGGGAGATAGACTTAAAATAGTTTGGATATCCCTCTACTTAGATCATGATGTTGTTGCTTTCATGTAAGCCCAATAGTGGGAAAATATTATGCAACTTTAATAAATTGAATATAGTCATGAAATATTATTGTGCTATTGTACTTTGGTCTTTTTATATCATCATTTTAGAATTGAAAATTTTATACTTATTCCATCGAAAAATTTTAATGTGTTTGGAATAGATGGATTCATCCCTCAAATTTAGTAGGGAGTAGATCCTCTCTCGAGTCCCACTCCTTACATATATATCCTTTCACATTTTAATTAGTGGTTTTCATAGTTTCTTTCTATTAGATGTCATTGGTGAACTTGTCATAGCCTTCTTCTCAAGGAACTTCTGATTCATCTACCCTCTCATAAGAATTTCATCTGTACTCATCCCACTAGAAAAACACAAAATTCCTCGTATACTATCTCTTTTAGTCTGTTACTATTGCCTAGACATGAGTTCATCTACTGATGAAGTGAGTTAAAGGATCGATATTTTCTTTCTCAGCTTGAGTGGTTGTCAACTGAATCCCCAACCATGGGGCGACACAAGTAGCTAATTAATAGACTTTGCCAAGGTTGACCACTTCTCAAGAACCTTCATGACCTCTGAATCTTATACCATCTCCCATGGTTTTTGACCCCCTATACAAGAACTTTTCATTTGCCAACTCCTTTCTTCAATCACTGGCAAATCCTGGCTTCGTTGGTCGACTGCATTGAAGTTACATACCTACGAACCGGGATCTAGTACTTACTCGGAGAGACGTTGTAGTTTGACAACGATTGATCCATAAGGGAACCTTCTTCTTCTAAGCTCACTGCTATAACAAGATCATCCTTCGACCTTTCTTGCTGACTAGACTTGCAAGACCCCTCTTATTTTACATAAAAGACAATCATATTCTTTGCTAAACCTTCCCCAAATAACTCATCTTTTGTAGATAGTCTAGGTTTCCTTGGCCATGCTCTAATCCATGCTCCCCACAACCTCACATGCTCTTCATCATCTTCCTCTTATGGGTAGTCCTTGTCCTAATGACCTTAAATGCCACATATGTACCAGTAGTTTGGCAACAGTTCATATTGCATTTCATACCAAAGGTCTACCCTTTCTTATCCTTCATCTTCTAAATCTACTTCAGTGGTTTTGAAATATCTAGACCAATTCAGACTCATATATAGGATTTCCAACCGATTTCATCAAGATCAAGTTCAACCACCCTTCCAAGTCTACTTCTTGTAGTTGAGACTGTCATTTGCATCTGGTACCCAAGGGGAAGGCCATAAATCCTAACCCAAAAAATTGTTTTCGTGAATTGTATCTTCCTTGGGGAATCAGAGTCATCCACTTTCTCAGTAAGCTACAATCTATTCTCAAAATTCCATGGCCCCCCAACGAGGACCTTCTACTTGTCTTTCCAATTACAAAATTTGATCACGAACGCCTCATTGTCTATTTGTTTAAAGAGATCTTTGTTCTTTAGATCCCACGTCTATGATAGTGTGCATTTGAGAGCCTAAAAATTATATGTTCTATTTGTCAACAATCTCGTAGTCAGCGCCAACCTCATGTGCTTCTCTTGATTGCCTAAGTCTTGTCTATTGAACTCAACCACATCATCTTCCTTCTCTTGTTCCAGTCCTAACCTTGCATATCTGTCTATCAACTCGTCTTCCATGTTAGGAAGCTGATCCAACAATAACTAGAAGCCCTTCAAACCTATAAGAGAGATCAACCACAGAGGGAGAAAAGGGGAACCTACCGCCACAATCCTAGTTTCCAGAGATCTAGGGCAAGTGCCCATTGGGAAAATTGTTGAACTATTCTATCAATGTATCTATTTGTACATATATCTCAAAATATAAGTACACCTATATGTATGTACATATACTGAGTCAACTTGTCTTGCCGGACAAATATTACAATTGTCACCACAGGTTCAGATATGTCTAGTCCATAACTTTGATGATATCATCTTGAAGTCATTTCTTGTGTTATAAAATAAACCACCCCCAGTACAGCTCAGCTCTACCTACTTCAATCACTGTTGGACCTCTAGTTACTTAAAAAAAACATTTAGTTTAGATAGAATACTTGGGAAATGTATCAGTCAACATTATATAACTTCCTAAATTATTAGAGGAGTTATCAATAATAGTTTAACATTTGTATCAAAATTAAAAAGAGATATTAAGTCATGTAATATGGCCTGAGTATATAAGTCCATATCGTCGGGTTCAATCAATTAGCCGCTCCATTATATTTCCTTTAAGTTAACGTTTTTGTCCACCTCTCCTACAAATACGAGAGATTTTCTCGCGTATCAAACAAGTTGTAGATGTTGTGAATATATTGTCTGGATTTTCTCTCCACATACTATTCCAATAATTATTTAATGCTGGAAAAATGTACCCATCTATACTACAAAAACAAGGTTTTTTATTAGTCATGCAATTTTTTCAACATTTTTATAAATTACAATGCATCCTTTGTTTCTAAAAAAGTCTCACATAGGAGTTTGGATGTAATTTTCTCTATTATTTTTTTAAAATTACATACTAATCTCTTTACATTTACACCACAATTTTATCTTTAATTTTAAATTATATATTATATTTGGAGACTCATATATACTAATATGTGGATGTAATTTTCTTCATTATTTTTTAAAATTACATATTGGTCCCTATGTGTGTACACCACACTTTTGTCTTTAATTTTTATATTATAGACCTATATATGTATACTATTTTTTTTCTTTAATTTTTAAAATTATATATTATTTAATGAGACTCATCTACATTGTATAAGAAAGTCTAGAGAGGGGGTTGGATCAACATGTCTCACCTATGGCATAGTAAGGAAAATAATTGTGCCTAGTCTGCAGATGATGACGAAGATGACTTCCTTCTTAACACATCGACCACTATATTCAGCTTGCCTGGATGATAGTCTATTATACAATTATAATCTTTAATCGGCTCCATCGATCGTGTCTGCCTCATGTTTAACTCTTGCTTCGAGAAGATATATTGTCGGTTTTTGTGGTCGGTGAAGATCTGACACTTTTCTCCATAAAGGTAGTATCTCTAGATCTTTAAGGCATGAACTACAACTACAGTCTACAAATCATGTGTTGGATAGTTGGCCTCATATTTCTTAAGTTGTCACAAAGCAAAAGAAATCACGTTCTTTGCTTGCATCAACACTCATCCCAAGCCATCCTTTGATGCATTATAGATGACAATGTAACCCTTCTCATGCTCAGGAAGTAGTAGGACTGATGTACTGGTCAACTTCTCTTTCAATAGCAAAAAAGAACATTGACACTTGCCATCCCAAACAAAAGAAACATCTTACCTTGTCAACTTAGTTAAGGGTAACGCTACATCGCTGAAGTTTTTGATGAACCTCCTGTAGTAGTCTGCTAGACCTAGGAAACTACGAACCTCCATTGGTGCCTTGGATTATTCCCATTCTGGGACAGATTCCACCTTTTTAGGGTGTACACAAACACCCTTAGCAGACATAACATGTCCCATAAAAGACACCTCAGACAACCAAAACTCGCACTTGCTGAACTTAGCATAAAGCTTCTGTCTCAACAATGTCAATGCATGGCGAAGGTGCTGGTCATGTTGCTGACTATCCTTGGAGTAAATCAAGATGTCATCTATGAACACGACCACAAATCGATCAAGGTAGGGCCTAAATACCACGTTTATCGGGTCCATGAATGTTGTGAGAACATTAGTTTGCCCAAACGATATAACGACAAACTCATATTGACCATACCTAGTCCTAAAAGCTGACTTGAGCATGTCAACCGCCTTGATACTCAACTGGTGATATTTTGACCTTAGGTCTATCTTGGAGAATATTGTAGCACCTCTTAACTGATAAAAAAGGTCATTAATCCTCAGTAACGAATACTTATTCGTTATAATCACCTTGTTCAACTGTCGATAATCTATGCATAGCCTCATAGAACCGTCCTTCTTTTTGACAACAACACGAGAGACCCCAAGGGTAAGTGCTTGATCTGATAAAATCATTCTCTTACAATTCCCGCAACTATTTCTTCAATTCATGCATCTCTGCAGGTGCCATCCTGTATGGTGCTTGCACTATAGATTGTGTTCGAGGAAGAAGATTAATCTCAAAATCAATCTCTTTAGGAGGGGGAACATCTGAAAACTCCTCAGGAAAAATATCCTCGAATTCTCACACCACCGGTACCTCCTGGATACTAGGACCTCTCGCCACGGTATCCACAACATGATTCATAAAATCTTCACAACCCCACCTCATCAACCTCTCTATTGTCATAGCTGACACCAAACACGTGGGAAGAATATTCCTGTCTCCTTGGAAGATCCACAAAACATCCTCATCGTGGAATGTCACTACTTTGGAGCTATAGTCCAACACTACTTTGTATGTCACCACCTCTCCTATAATATTGTTTGTATTTGCTCTCCACATTCTTTTCAAGTAATTATTTAAAATGCTGGAAAAATGTAGCCATACAAGATAATATGCCACCCATATACTTTTTCTTGTAAAGATATTATTTACGGGAATAAAATGAAGATACCACCACATACAAAAAAAAAATGGGTGATATCATGCTGAGGTCATGTGCTAGTGAACTATCGCATACATTTGTGTACTAGAGACTTGTAAACCCGTACCGGTTAAAATGAACTTAAGAAGGCGGACGCACAGTATGGTTAGACGCTCCCTCGTAAGGTAAAATGAACGAAGGTCGGGCTGAAACATGCATAAAGGGAAGGTAAGACGAAATCAGCTACAGAAAGGAGGCAGTCAAAGTAACGAGCTAGGATGATACAAGGAAGCCGACGCAACTGAGTGCTAGTCAGCCACCAACCTAAATAGGAGTGCTATAAAACGAGGCATCAGGCGCTCCAACTTCGACACACAACACCTGCAAGCAGATCCAGCTAGAGGATCAAATTAGACCTCTTGATTACTTCCACAACATCTCGTGCATCACCCGCTCCAGGTATCAACTTCTTCTGAGTCACTTAGCTAGTTAGCTGTATATCCACCATGGCCGTCGGAGAAGTAGCTACAACTCTTGCCCCTAGCCCCAGAAGCACCGTGCTGTCTGGCCCGCGGCTCCTCCCATCTGCATCCATGAAGCGCACCGAGCACATCTGGAACTTGCGCGAGTCATCCCGCCACGACGCCGTCACTGACCTCATTCAGTCCATCATTACCAAGAGCAAGAACCAAGACGACGGCGGCGACGCCTTCTACGTGCTCGACCTCGGCGCTCTCACCCGTCTCTATCACCGCTGGACGTCCAGCCTCCCTGGGATCAAGGCCTACTACGCCGTCAAGTGCAACCCAAACCCACTCATGCTCCGCGCCATGAACTCCCTTGGTGCTAACTACGACTGCGCTAGCAAGGCCGAGATCGAGGCTGTCGTCGACCTGGGTGTCGACCCGTCTCGCATCGTCTTCGCTAATCCGTGCAAGCCCGCGTCCCACATCCGCTACGCCGCTAAGGTTGGCGTCAATCTCACCACGTACGACGCCATAGAGGAGGTAGGCAAGATAAAGAAGTGGCACCCAGGTTGCTCGCTGCTTCTCCGTATCAAGGCGCCGGAGGACGATGGTGCCCGCATCCCTCTGGGGTCAAAGTACGGCGCTCTGCCTGAGGAGGTCGTGCCGCTGCTAATGGCCGCCAAGGAAGCTGAGTTGCCCGTCATAGGTGTATCATTCCATGTTGGCAGCGGGATGGCTAATTCTAGTCCCTACCGCATGGCCATCAAGGCGGCCAGGGAGGCATTTGACGCGGCGGAGAAGCTGGGCATGCCGCCCATGCACGTGCTGGACATTGGCGGTGGGTTCACGGCAGGCGGAGACACCTTTGAGCAGGCCACCGCCGTCATCCGTGCCTCCATCGCCGAATACTTCCACGGCAAGTATCTGTCATCAGTATTCGGGGAGCCAGGGAGGTTCTTTGCCGAGACTCCTTTCACTCTGGCCTCGGCAATCATTGGGAAAAGAGTGAGAGCTGTTGCCGCCGCTGATGACAAAGACTGCGGCACCACCGAGGAGCCCAGGCGGGAGTACTGGCTCAACGATGGCATCTATGGCTCCATGAACTGTATCATCTTCGACTACAAGATCCTAGAGCCAATGCCACTCGCCTGCGCTTCTGACCCCATCGCCGATCCGACATGCTTGACAAAGGAGACGTACCCCTCCGTCGTTTGGGGCCCAACGTGTGATTCGCTGGACAAGGTGCTGACCGATTACGCCCTCCCTGAGCTCAGCGTCGGCGATTGGCTCGTCTTCCCTAACATGGGAGCCTACACCACCTCCGCCGGCACCGCCTTCAACGGATTCGCTACTTCGGACATCAAAACTCTCTTGGCATTCTCGTCGGCTGACCACATGTGAGATTACGTTTCTAACGCCATCCCCGCTGGTCTCACCAACCTGGCTGCTGACCGACTCAATGAATACTACCTACCGGGGCACCACCTGCTCCACGAGTTCAATTTTACATACCACACGATACTTTTTTTTTTTCTTATATAAAAGCTCTTCATTCTTTTCAGTCGAGCCAGCCACAGACTACGACCCAAAATTCCGTAGAAATAGTTTAGCGTGTATACAACTGCGTTGTACCATCAATTTTCTCGAGTGAAAAATCATACATCTTGGATCTATTTTCAAATCCCCTTCAGTTTGCAATACATTCTTATAACGAGTACCACTTTAATTTGAAAATTTCTAACAATCCTTGTTGGGCAAATAAATAACTTCAAACAACCAACTACCTTTGCAAAATTATCATCTCCCTCAATATTTTTTGGAAAATTCATGAGAATTAATCCTTTCAATGAATGATGGGACAACATACTTAAAACGCAAAGGATAGTTCCTTTGATCACTCTTAGGCATAATATGTAAACAATTTTATCACTTTGTAAATATTATTATACATCATATAGAAAATACGTGATCAAGAATTACCAAGGATAGTGTTTCATTTTCTAGTGATGAAGCTAACATAGGTTTGATGACTCTACCTCAAATGGAGTATTTGTCGATGATGGATCTATGTTAGTAGCATGTTGGGGTGAGTGTTTGTCACGATTAGCAACATATACCTAAACTACTAAATCAAGAGAGAAATGTTTGATATCAAAGTAGTCCGGGTGGTAAGTTCCAATGAAGGACCCAGGTTCGAACCTCACCGAAGGCACTTTGCGAACGACAACTCACGCTGATTAGGCACGGGAGGGGGGTGATCGGACCACACTCTCATGCCTCGAGAGTTTACCATGCCACCAAGGCCTCAATATGGGGTGAGTTCTCTCGGTCATAAAAAAAAGGCCCTCTTCAAGGTGACCCATATTGAGGCCTTGGTGGTGGTGCTCAAAGAGTTAAAAATGGAGGCAAGCCGTTGAGGTCTGTAAAGGATCTCTATTGACCAATAAATGATCCATCAATCACACAATCATGCTGCCACTAAGATTTAAGTTTTGTATTTTTTGAAAATTTGTATACTTAATGTGATCGTTAGCATATCTATTTGGAAAACACATCCGTGTATGGAGGAATGTAAGTTGACTAGTATGAAGTGCGCAATGATGTGAGCTTGTTTGGGTCATGCCTTATTGAAGTGAGAGGACTCTAGGATTCAATAACAAGAAATGAAAGATAGATGTCGTGACAACCATAAGAAATAACATAGAAATGTGTCCTATTTCCATCAACGGTGGTATGTTAAGGAGAATCATGTAAGGATATGTTTATATGCTTGCAGTTCTGATCAAGTGTGATCTGGGTCATTTTATTTTTCGATCCTTTTTTCTTAAGATTGGGTTTCTGTAAGGATTTTAACCAGGTTGTGTGAGTGATGAACTGATATAGATACTTCTAGGGGCATATCTGCTGGTCGGTAAAAGGTATTGTATATAGCAATGTATTCCACATTAAATATCAAAGTTTTCTTAATGACTTTATATAGCTTGGATTTATCTGAATACTGCCCATTCATTGTAAACTCTTCTAGTGCGATTATGAGTTTTGCAATTCTAAACAACCTTTCTATGCCCCACAATTATCCCAAGGGTCCTCTACTTATGTTGATAATATTAAACAATCCCTTGTAGTTTTCTCAAAAAATGACAGGAATCATTACAATAGATGTTGTAATAACAATCTTAGATAACAAGAATCATTATTCTTGTCTCATACGATTAAGACACAATATATTCACTCTTTATACGAAAATTCATTATGTATCATATAAAATTTGCATGAGAAAGGATGATAAATGAATTTTAAATGCGGGTGTAATAGGTTTCTAGTAATGAAGCTAACATAGGTTCATGATTTTACCTGGAAAACACATCCGTGTATGGAGGAATGCAACTTGACTAGTATGAAGTGCATGATGATGTGAGGCTGTTTGGGTCATGCGTTGTTGGAGTGAGAGGACTCTAGGATTCAATAACAAGAAATGAAAGATAGAGGTCATGACAACCGTAAGAAATAACATAGACATGTGTCCTATTTCCATCAATGGTGGTTTGTTAAGGAGAATCATGTAAGGATATGTTTATATATGCTTGCAGTTCTGATCAAGTGTGATCTGGGTCATTTTATTTTTCGATCTTTTTTTCTTGAGATTGGGTTTCTTTAAGGATTTTAACCAAGTTGGGTGAGTGATGAACTGATATAGATACTTCTAGGGGCATATATGTCAGTCGGTAAAAGGTATTGTATATAGCAATGTATTCCACATTAAATATCAAAGTTTTCTTAATGAGTTTATATAGCTTGGATTTATTTCTAAATATTGTCCATTTATTGTAAACTCTTGTAGTGCGATTATGAGTTTTGCAATTCTAAACAACCTTTCTATGCCCCACAATTATGCCAAGGACCCTCTACTTATGTTGATAATATTAAACAACCCGTTATAATTTTCTCAAAAAAATACAAGAATCATTACAATAGATGTTGTAATAACACACTTAGATAACAAGTATTATTATTCTTGTCTCATTCGTTTAAGGCACAATATATTCACTCTTTGTTATGTATCACTTAAAATTTGCATAAGCAAAGATGTTAAATGAATTTTAAATGTAGGTGTAATAGGTTTTTTTTTGGGTCAACGTAGAGATCAGATTGTATTCATCCCGCTCTCTACTGCGGGCCAAATGTTTACAAAATTAACATCTAGATTGTTGATGAGCCACTGGGGCACATCAGTGTAAAAAGTAAAAGCAGTACTAGCATGAATAGAAAAATGGGCAATACAATCAGCTACATGATTATGCAATCTAGGAATATGTGAAATGCAAGGCTGGCCGACGTCCTCATGGAACTTCTGGAGTCGACACATGTGGGGGGAGAACATGGTTGTTGCGGATGCACACTCGGTGGTAATGGATACCGTTGTGGTGGCATCAGACATGTTGGTAGGAGTATGCCATCCTGTGATATTGTAAAGTTTCAAGGCACAGATAATACTGTGTACCTCTGCTTCCAATGTCGAGCTGGCATCAGATGTAATAGGTTTTTAGTAACGAAGCTAACATTGGTTCATGATTCTACCTGAAATGGAACCCAACTAAATAGATTGACCTACCATTCAAAAACAAATCTCTCAATTCTTTGGTCTGGAATTCCGTATTATATAAAATAAAATCTAAACTATCGGGTTGGTTTTGCCTCTCTCTTTCCCTTGATGGACGTTTAACCTTAGTGAATTTAATCGTATCCCACATCTGTACATACTATATCAGTTGCATACACAACATATAAAACACTATCAAGACGATAGATAAACTTCGTAGAGCATTTTATGGAACTTCCAATAGATGTATCCCATTTCGTAGAACACCTTTTTCCACCCCAAATATAAAGGGAATTAGAATATCTAAAATCTCCAAACCATGACCACTTGTACCTCTCTTAATTTCTTATATCCTTCTATGACGTATCACTGTCACACATTAAGATTATTCAAAACAAATATCAAATTAAAATTGAAGAGTGGCATCATTAACACAATCACATAAAGAACATAGATTCAAGTTTTCCATCTAACAACATGGATAATATTATGAAACATTTTTATCTTGTAAAAAAGACTCCATATTCATATATATGTTAACACCAAAATCTTATATTTATTTCTAGAATTACATGAAGGATGTTACTATAGAGCATGCTTAGAAATTGTATTACTCATATAACTATGATACTAGAGGTCGTGCACAAATATCAATATCCCTGGACAAGGTTACAAATAAAAAAAAAAACTTTCTTCCCAAATTAGAGTGTACAAGAACGACACCATATCACTGCCTATATAAACAAACTTTACTTAATTCCTGAAGGAGGGCAAATGTCGCATACCTCTTGGATCCCCTCATGCAAGCATGATCTACCTCCTTAGTTAAAATTGGATTCCTCTAAATTGATCTTGACCACCACTTCAAAGGAAACTTTGTGGGTCACCTAAAATATATGAAAAAATCATGAAGTGAGACCCAAATCCCAGTGATAAGATATAACATATGAGATATATGCTACTAATAGGAGATAATAAATATTTAGGAAATGTTCTAGAGAAATTAATAATAGAAGCAACACTTTAATTAAAGGCACACACTTAGAAAATCGTGATTGTTCTACCTTGTGTGCATGGGAAAGATCTTATTCAATAACATATTCATATACTTTTTGTTAAGGAAAGAAAATGCACACCAAGAGAACACGCATGTTTATGGAAAAATAAACTTAAGCATATGTGGTACACGGTTGAGCTACATATTTTAACATGTCTCGGCAAGGTATATTCATATCTCTCAATATATTAGCTAGATTATATTAAGATATTCTAGCAATTTATATATGATCTAAGCACATTTATCTTCCATTATCACACAACCTCAGGTGATAATGACCTAACCAAAAGGTAGAGAAAACATTAGCTAAGTCTAATATAGATCTTTTCTTAAGAGTGAATCTATAAATCGTTAGCCCACACTGGTTACATAGGGCATGATATCAAACTTAGGGTAACAAACCATGATATCAAAATACCAAGGTTTCATGTCATATCATATATCGTCCTCTATAGGAACATTGATCTTTACCGATTCATGTCCACAATTTAAAGACATCAAGATATATCATCCCAAATGTCCTCATACATTAACTAATATATGGGTCCAAGAATTTTCTCACAATTCAAATTGATACAAGATTAACTCAATTCACTACTCCCCTTCCAAACCCAAGGCCTAGGTGTATGGCCTGAAGTCACCACAAGATTAACATTTCACTTGGTTAGTTAGATTCATTACTCTGAGGTTACATCAAACATGCTAAATATAATGATCACAATTTAAAGTAGTAAGGAAGGGTATTGAAATTTTAGAAGGAATAAAATGTATGATTACAAGAATATAGCTTATGAGAGTACTGAATGTTTATACATCATTTTTTAGTTAAATTTGTATTTACGTATGTATATTTTATTTACATTCTACTCTATATTTAATTTGATTTATGTTTTGGATAGTTTATTAGTTTATTTGGTATCTAATATGTATTTGTTGTTTCATTTCTAGGTTGATGTAATAAGAAGAGAGAACCAATAATCATTCACATATAAAATCCCAAGAGAATGATCAAAGATTGCATATCCTCACTCCCCAACTCCAAAAATTGGAGTGAGATCAGTACAGTATAAATCTTCACTGAAATGGCCATAACTTTTGCATACAAGTTTAGAATTAGGTGATTTAAAATCCATTAGATGAAAAAATTAGTTTTAAACAAAACAAGCATATTTATTATTACAACTGATTAAGTGAAAAGTAAAGTAGATTGGCCAATCATAAATTTCATAATTAAAAATTAATGTAACTTGGCAGAACGTATATACCAATACGAAAATGACTCTAGATCTACATATTATGTCATAATTGAGTGATTCATGTTGGTTTTGTAAGATATTTCCTCATCTAACAATTTACATCTAACCAACCAGACCTATAATTGCTCGGAACTCTTGTAACAAAATCTACAATCGAAAGTCATTGGATGAATTTAGATGGATTTGATATTTTGTTGGTGAATATTGTCCATTCATTGTAAACTCTTATAGTGTGATTATGAGTTCTGCAATTCTAAAAAACCTTTCTATGCCCCAAAATTATCCCAAGAGCCCTCTACTTATGTTTACAATATTAAGCAATCCCTTTTAGTTTTCTCAAAAAATGAAGGGAATCATTAGCATGGATGTTGTAATAACACACTTAGATAACAAGTATTATTATTCTTGTCTCATACGTTTAAGAAACAATATATTCACTCTTTCTACAAAAAGTCATTATCTATCATATGAAAATTGCATGAGCACAGATGATTAAATGAATTTTAAATGTTGTTGTAATAGGTTTTTAGTAACGAAGCTAACATAGGTTGATGATTCTATGTGAAATGGAACCTAGCTTAATAGATTGGCCTACCATTAAGAAACAAATATCTCAATTCTTTGATCTGGAATTTTGTATTATATAAAATGAAATCAAAACTATCGTGTTGGTTTTGCCTCTCTCTTTCCCTTGTTAGATGTTTAACCTTAGTAAATTTAGTTTTATCCCATATCCATACATACTACATCAGTTTCTTACACAACATACAAAAAACTATGAAGACTATAGATAATCTTCATAGAGCATTTTATGGAACTTCAAATAGATGCATCCAAGTTCGTAAAACACCTTTTTCCACCCCAATTTTGAAGGGGGATAGAATATGTAAAACCTCCAAAACCATGACCCCATTGTACCTCTCTTAATTTCTTATATCCTTCTATGACGTCTTGCTATCACACATTGAGATTATTCAAAACAAATATCAAATTAAAATTGAAGAATGATATCATTAACACAATCACATAAAGAACATAGATCCAAGTTTCCATCTAACAATAGGGATAATATTATAAACCATTTTATCTTGTAAAAAAACTCCATAGTCATATATATGTTAACACAGAAATCTCATATTTATTTATGGAATTACATGAAGGACGTTACTAGAGAGCATGCTTAGAAATTTTATAACTCATATAACTAAGATACTAGAGGTCGTGCACATATGTCAACATCTCAAGCCATGTCTACATTGAACAAAAACCTTTCTTCCTAAACCAAAGTGTATAAGAAGGACACCATGCCACTGTGTTACGACCCCACCTCCCGATAACCCCCAATTAAGGGAGACCGAGAGGTCGAAGCCGCACACATAATTTTTGGATCAAGGTTCAGCAATTAATTGATAACAATTAATAAATTTTACTAGACAAAATTGAAAAGCTGTAATAAATAAAACTTTTGCATACCTTTGAAAATTTTGGAATTCTAAAACTTCTATCCAGAACTCGGGCTAACTAACTAATCCTCCTTGGACTTTAATTAGTGTCTTTCACAATGTTTCGGATTTCTATTTGTCCTTTTTGTTTTGTACCTAAAACGCCGACAAACAAAATGCCGGTCAGCTAAAGCTGGTATGTGGGGGAAATCACTATTCATGCAGTTATCTAAAACAATGTATAACATTCAATTATCATTTAACAGACAATGTTACATTTTAAATATAACAACACGATCCATGTGTCCCATATTCCCTTTATACCCCTCATGACTTCACCTATCAAGTGAATCAATTTCTAGGGCGGAGTCACATGGCACTACATGTAGGTATCCCACTCCTTCACTCATGATATGCTAAGAGTCTCATGGCACTACACGTGGGCAGCCCAGTTTCTAACTCATGATACCCTAGACCTTCCTCTAGGTTATCCTTAACTTTTGCATATCCATAGGGGTGGACTCGGATCTAGCTTGTTATACATATATAACCATAGTGATATTCATAGTCACTTTATAGTTGCATGAATTGAAACATCCAACAGTTATTTCAATCATTGAGGAAAACATCGATAAAATCCTCGGAAAACTAATCGGTATAGTCATAAGTGTAGCCACATACCTCTTATTGCAGTTTCAGATATAGAATCAAAATTGAAGAGAGAGAATATCCAAGTAAGCAAGCAAAGGCACAGAAACCCTGAAATAAAAGTACAAGTTTACTTTTATTAATATTTATCCAATATTATTATGTCCCTTAGGGTTTCTATCCAATTTTAGGGTTTTCTTAAAAATTAGGGTTTTGCTTTCATTTTCAATTATTATGAACCCTAATTCATCCAATCCACTTAAAACCTTTAAATTATCTCCTTTTAACATTCCTAACAATTTTTAGGATCATTATTTAGCAATTTATCAAAATAACAAAGTTTCCTTCTTCTTTTACCCTAAATTAGGGTTTTCATGTGCATTATCTTTCACTCGTAGTCATAAACCCTAATTTATCCATATTTGCAATTAAAACGGATGAAAACTTCATATTATTAATTAACAGGTTACTAACCCTCTATTCAACCCATTAGGTTATAAGAATCATCTTTTATATGCAATTAGGGTTTCCAAATAACTTAAAAAGCATTTTACTAGCAAATTAAAGTACTTTTGCAAAACGAACTGGAATTAGGTGTTACAATCATTTTTAACAGATTCCTTGTAATTTTCTACCCAACTTATATATATAAAGTTTCTCTTTTCGAGATTCCAAGCAATTACTAGGATTTTAGCAAGAAAAATCATTTATCTTGATTATTAGGCAGAGAGAAGGATTTACCAAAAATTCGGTAGCCGCTTGATCTGTGGACCGGTGGTCCACTTCTCAGATCCGAGGGTTCAGCCTAGCGCACGCCTAACTTGAGCCTCTCTTACACGGGAGTGTTGGATCGGACTGGAGTCCACTGTGGACCGTGATCGGAGGGTTGGCGCTTCGTCGTCTACCTCTGCTCTTGAGCGAGGTCTCGTGGTCAACTCGGTAGTTGACCTTGAGCTCTCGGCCACCCGCAGAACAGCCGAGGATCCATGAAGCTTCTCTGGCGCCTTGAGAACTTGCTGATGCCTTATATTTCACGATCACAGCTGACCTTCACCTCTAACGCCTCGCCGGAAGGTCGCCGCCGAGATGCAAGTCGTGGAAGGGGTCTATCAGGCTAGAATCCTCAATTGGGAGTATGGTTCCACTCGTCTCCGCACTCTGCAGCCAACGAAACAGATTGTGGGTTTGCTGGTGTTCTCGCGATGCCCCCCTTATATAGGGCTAGGACCTAGGAGTCCAGAGTTTGGGGATTCCATTCCCGACGAGGATTGCCCATAAAACTTGGGTCTAAAGTAATCGCACAACTCTCCTGGACTCATAGGAATGGATATCTCATTGATTCCTTGCCACAAATTCACAGAAAAAGAAAAGGAAATTTCCTCCTAAACCAGCGAGAGTCCCTGACTCATCGGGATCTAGGCGATGAGCCGGATCAGTTGGATTAAGATCCAACGGCCCCAATCATTCGCGTTCAACCAGGATAAGTAAAAGAATTTCCAATAAAACAAGAAAAGTCCTTATTTAAAGATAACTTGAAAACTTAATAACTCCCAATCCATAAGTCCTTTTGGCCTCAAATTTTAAACGAAAGTAGTTTATACATTTATCTCTCATTGTGCAAAAATTGGAGTCATTATCCCAAGGAAACGAGTCCTTTACTTCAGTTTCAAGTTATCCCTTATTTAATGGTATTTTCCACATATTCTTTATTTCCTTGGCCATTATTCAATTATTTTGGGTTCCTTGAACCCCAAGGGTCCTTTATAATACGAAAATCTTATTAGGGGAAATTATCTTCTAGCCTTTTATCACTTTCAACCATTGTCTTATATATTCCATTTTTCCCTTGTATTCTTTTATTAAATGGAATTCCCTTTTTCATTTTTTTTAAATGGGCTTAATGGCCAATATGGCCCATCAAGAAAGCATGCAAGGCCATTATATACGAAATTCATTCAAAACAAACCATGAAATCACACATTGGTCTTATTTATTTATTTAGAAGAGATTTACAAATCTCATTACATGTATTGGAAAATGAGGTTATAACATCCTCCCCTCCTTATAGGAATTTTGCCCTCAAAACTCAACAATCAAACAAACAAATTTGGATATGCCTTTTCCAAGTCCGTCTTCAGCTCCCATGTGGCCTCATCCTCTCCATGGTGCTTCCAAAGAACCTTTACCATCTCTATATTCTTATTTCTGAGCTCTTTTACCTTGGTATCTAGAATCCGCAATGGCAACTCTGGATAAGATAGCTTTCCTTGAAGCTCAATTGGTTCAATTCTCAGTACATGGCTTGGATCTTGCACATATCGCTTCAGATTGGACACGTGAAACACATCATGCATCATACTGTATTGAGGGGGTAACGCCAAATGATATACAGCTTCACCAATTCGTTCTAACACTTCAAACGGACCCACGTATCGGGGACTCAACTTTCCTCTATTTTTAGCTATAGCTCGGAGCAGTCAGATTTTCAGAAAGACATGGTCTCCCACAGTGAAATGCACATCAGTATGCTTTGCATCAGCATACGACTTCTGTCTGTCTTGGGCTCTCTTTAGCCTTTGCCTGATTAAAGCGACTTTATCAGCATACACTTGGAGTTCATCTGACCTCAATAAGGTCCTTTCAACAACTTCATCCCAGTGAAGTGGTGACCGACACGGTCTCCCATACATAGCTTCATATGGAGGCATCCCGATACTGGCTTGGTAACTATTATTGTAGGCAAACTCAGCTAAAGGCAGGTACTGCTCCCATGATCCACCCCAATCGAGCACACAAGCTCGCAATAGATCCTCTAAGGTCTAAATCGTCCTTTCTGACTGACCATCTGTCTGGGGGTGATAGGCGGTACTGAACTTTAGCCTTGTACCAAGTTCCTCTTGAACCTGCTTCCACAGTTTGGAAGTAAACTTCGGATCTCTATCAGATATGATGGAACTGGGTACACCATGCAAACACACTATCTCTCGAATGTACAACTCAGCTAAATCTGTCACTTTGGCAGTGGTTTTCAGTGCAAGGAAGTGTGTTGACTTGGTAAGGTGATCCACCACAACCCATATTGCATCATGACCTCTCTTGGTCCGGGGTAAACCCACCACAAAATCCATGGTGATCTGATCCCATTTCCATTCCGGAATCTCTATAGACTGTAAAAGTCCACCAGGTCATTGATGTTCAGCCTTCACCATTTGGCACGTAAGACAACTGGCCACATAAGTTGCAATGTCTCTCTTTATTCCTGGCCACCAGAAAAACCTCTGCATGTCCTTAAACATCTTAGTAGTCCCTGGGTGTACTGTGTACTTAGAACCATGAGCTTCTTTTAAGATATGTTCCTTCAGTGGTGAGTCTTCAGGAATCCATATATGATTCTCAAATCTGATTCCTCCATCCACTCCCAAAGAAAGGCGGGTCTGAGGCTTCTTCATCAAGTCTCTCATCTTGTCAAGTTCACTACTGACCAACTGTGCTGCCACAATTTCACTCAACAAATCGGACTGTATTTGAATGTTGGCCAATCGAACTCGATCACCTAATGGTTGAGGAGACCATTTCACCAGCTCTTCCAAGCTCTTCCACTGACTGCAAAGAACAGCTGCGCACCTGAGCTGTTTCCGACTCAACGCATCTGCCACAACGTTTGCCTTCCCCGGATGATAAGCAATGGTAAAGTCATAATCCTTCATGTATTCCATCCATCTTCGTTGTCATAAGTTCAAGTCTTTCTGTGTCAGAAGGTACTTCAAGCTCTTATGGTCAGTGAAGATTTCAAAAGTAGCACCATACAGGTAATGCCACCAGATCTTCAAGGCATGAATGATAGCAGCCAACTCTAAGTCATGTGTTGGGTAATTCACCTCATTAGGCTTGAGTTGTCGGGAAGCATAAGCAACCACATGTCGATTCTGCTCCAAAACACAGCCAAGACCCATTTTGGATGCATCGGTGAAGATCTTGAAACCCTCATTGCCTGATGGTAGAGTCAAAACTGGTGCAGTGGTCAACTTTTCCTTTAGCTCTTGAAAACGAGTCTCACAAACATAAGACCACACAAACTTCACATCCTTCTGAGTCAACATGGTCAAGGGCAAGGCAGTCTTTGAGAAATCTGAAATGAAACACCGATAATATCCCTCTAACCCCAAGAAGCTTCGGATCTCGAAGGGGTTCTTCGGTGTAGGCCAGTCTCGAACTGCTGACACCTTGGCTGGATCCACGATGATCGTTCCTCCTGAGATGATATGTCCTAGGAACATGACTCGGTCTATCCAAAACTCGCATTTTGAGAATTTCCCATAGAACTTCTACTTTCTCAGGATATCAAGGACATTACTTAGGTGGTCTCGGTGTCGCTCTAAGTCATTGGAATAAACCAGTATGTCATCTATGAACACTATGACAAATGAGTCAAGGAAGGGTTGGAACACACTATTCATAAGGTTCATTAACACACTGGGTGCATTGGACAACCCAAAAGGCATAACCACAAACTCATAATGGCCATATCGTGTTCGAAAAGTTGTTTTCGGAATGTCCTCACTCTTGACTCTCAACTGGTGGTAGCCCGATCTTAAGTCAATTTTGGAAAAGACTCGAGCAGACTTCAACTGGTCAAACAGGTCATCTATTCAGGGTAAAGGGTATTTGTTCTTGATGGTAGCTTGGTTGATCATCCGGTAGTCTATGCACATTCGGAGTGAACCATCCTTTTTCTTTACAAAAAGGACCGGCGCTCCCCATGGTGATGTGCTAGGGAGGATGAAACCCTTGTCCAACAATTCCTGCAATTGCTTCTTTAGCTCAAGCAACTCAGCAGGGGCCATCCTATAGGGTGCTCGAGAAATAGGGTTTGTACCGGGAGCTAGCTCTATTGAAAAATCTACCTCTCTCTCGGGAGGTATCCCGGGTAGATCATCCGGGAAAACATCTGCATAGCTTCGGACTACCTCTATCTCCTCTAAGGGTTGTACCTTGGGTTCTGGCTCGGTGACTACTACTAAGAAAGCTTGACATCCTTTACTCATCATCTGTTCTGCCTTCAAAGCCGACACATACAGGCTGGTGGTGGCATCCTTCCTACCCCTAATGACAAAAGGTGGGTGACCTGGTCTCTTAATGATCACTTTCTTCTCCCTACAGTCAATGTTGGCCCTATAGGTATAAAGCCAGTCCATGCGAATGATTACATCAAAATCATTCATATCAAGAAGAATAAAATCTGTAGGAAACTCATGATCTCAGTATTTCACAGGTATCACTGGAGTTTTCAAAAGGGAAGTAAAGATCCGACCACTCGGGGTTGTAACATCTAAGACATAACCTAGATCCTTGATATCCAAACAAAGCACAGTTGCAAGATTTCTCGAAATGAAAGTATTAGTAGATCCAGAGTCAAACAAAGCTTTCACATTATGTCCCATGACTTCAAGCATGCCTACATTATTGTTCACCATGCATTAGACTATTACATGCTTAACTTTAAAACATAAAAGAGAACTCTAAGGGTTATTACCCTCGATCAACCGATTAGCATTAACTTGAGCCTCCTCATTGTCAATGGCAAATACCCGAGCTTGCCTCCTTTCTCCAACAGGTGGGGCCACATCTATAGGTGGAGCTGCTACAGGTGGAGCTGCTGCTGGTGGGGCTGCCACTTGTCCCTGTCCTCTGGGCTCTAGAATAGGATAGACGGATTGCAGATGTCCTTCTGGTGGCAACGAAAGCAAGTCTTCTTCTTGTAGAGACATTCACTGGTGTGGCCCTTCCTGCAGGTGCAGCAAAGAGGTCGGTTGTTCTCCTGACGAGGTTTCCCTTTTCCTCCATGCTTTCCTTTAGCTTGATGACATCCTGGGCCCTTCTTGTGGTTGTTTCTCGGGCCTTGGGCTCCTTCAGTGAAACCCAAGTACCCCTTGGATGGAAACGGGGCAGGCATCACGGTCCTCTCCATGTCTAAAGCAGTGTTGTAGGCTTCGACAAAAGTTTTGGGTTTACTTGCCATCACATGGGGCTTGATGGCGGGGTGGAGATGTTCTATGAAGTGGTCCACCCTCCTCTCTTCATCCATCATGTGTCTGAAACATTCGAAGAGGCAGAACCTACGGCCAAAGTCCGCCACTAAAGAGTTTCCTTGAGTCATGCTAGTGAACTCTCTTTCTTTCTCTTTCTCTGCGTAACGGGGAGGAATCTGGCGGTGAAGATGGTCTTGAAATCAGCCCATGACATTGGCTCTTCAGTCAGATCTCGGCCTGTGATGTGAGTTTCCCACCATATCTTAGCTGCTCCTTCCAGAAGGTGAGCAGCAAAGAGGACCATCTTGCTTGGCTGCACTTCAAGCATGTGGAAACCATTCTCTATTGCAAGTATCTAGGCTTCTGCTTTATCAACCACCTCAGTCTTATCTTCTCCCCAGAACTTTTCTATGTTCAGCTTAACAAAGTCTAGGATGGTGACTCCCACACGTTGACGAATAGGGTATGGCTCACCATTCTCAGCTCTAGCTATGTCTCAAAGGGCCAAAGCATTAATAGCCTCTGTCAACTTCCTCTGTTGCTCCATCCACAAGGTATCAGGAGTATGGATCATCATGGTCAGTTCAGCTTGGTCCTCTTCCATCTTGGCTTCTTCCTCATACACATGTTGCTCCTCATATCCTTGATCTTCTTCTTGGTTCATGTTACCAAATGGTATCGGGTTAGGGTTAGGGACTTCTTGAGTGACTTCTTCAGGCCTCTTCCTCTTCTTAGAGGATCCACCCTCATGGTTCCTATTCCTCTTTTCATAAGACTCCTTTACTTTACGGGGAGGCCAAGCACTCCTTGCTGGGTTCTCAGTGCCCTCAGGGATAGCAATGGTCTTTGTACGAGCCATCTACATAAGCATAAAAAAAGATCTTTAGTTTATCATTAAACTAATTATACTTATGTCAGTGACGTCTCATTACGTATCTTTTATTAATTTGATGGAGAATTCCTTAATCCTTAACTTATTTGCCCATACCACATGAGGGTGGGGAAGAGAGAGAAATCCCTAACTCTTAAGTCCTTAATAGAAATTGTGATGAGAAGGGATGAATAAGATGACAAAATCCTAAAGGTATCTTATTTCGATTCAAATCCTAGGACATCGGCCAGGCAGTCACACATTCCAGGAGTCCTCGTATTCTGACTAGCGGTGCGGAGGAAAATTTTGCCAGCCCCCGGAAGTGATCCTTTTCTAGACACCTCAGTCTTTTGGAAAATCCTCTAATAACTCCCTTGGGTTCTATGGAGTTTGTAAAATTTAATAAATATTAACAATTAAGTGGAGAAACTTGGCTCTGATACCAAATGTTACGACCCCACCTCCCGATAACCCCCAATTAAGGGAGACCGAGAGGTCGAAGCCGCACACATAATTTCCGGATCAAGGTTCAGCAATTAATTGATAACAATTAATAAATTTTACTAGATTAAACTGAAAAGCTATAATAAATAAAACTTTTGCATACCTTTGAAAATTTTGGAATTCTAAAACGTCTATCCTGAACTCAGGCTAACTAACTAATCCTCCTTGGACTTTAATTAGTGTATATCACAATGTGTCAGATTTCTGTTTGTCCTTTTTGTTTTGTACCTAAAATGCCGACAAACAAAACGGCGGTCAGCCAAAGCTGGTATGTGGGGGAAATCACTATTCATGCAATTATCTAAAACAATGTATAACATTCAATTATCATTTAACAGACAATGTTACATTTTAAATATAACAACGTGATCCATGTGTCCCATATTCCCTTTATACCCCTCATGACTTCACCTATCAAGTGAATCAATTTCTAGGGCGGAGTCACATGGCACTACACGTAGGTAGCCCACTCCTTAACTCATGGTATGCTAAGAGTCTCATGGCACTACACGTGGGTAGCCCAGTTTCTAACTCATGATACCCTAGACCTTCCTCTAGGTTATCCTTAACTTTTGCATATCCATAGGGGTGGACTCAGATCTAGCTTGTTATACATATATAACCATAGTGATATTCATAATCACTTTATAGTTGCATGAATTGAAACATCCAACAGTTATTTCAATCATTGAGGAAAACGTCGATAAAATCCTCAGAAAACTAATCGGTATAGTCATAAGCGTAGCCACATACCTCTTATTGCAGTTTTAGATATAGAATCAAAATTGAAGAGAGAGAATATCCAAGTAAGCAAGCAAAGGCACAGAAACCCTGAAATAAAAGTACAAGATTACTTTTATTAATATTTATCCAATATCATTATGTCCCTTAGGGTTTCTATCCAATGTTAGGGTTTTCTTAAAAATTAGGGTTTTGCTTTCATTTTCAATTATTACGAACCCTAATTCATCCAATCCACTTAAAACCTTTAAATTATCTCCTTTTAACATTCCTAACAATTTTTAGGATCATTATTTAGCAATTTATCAAAATAACAAAGTTTCCTTCTTCTTTTACCCTAAATTAGGGTTTTCATGTGCATTATCTTTCACTCATAGTCATAAACCCTAATTTAGCCATATTTGCAATTAAAATGGATGAAAACTTCATATTATTAATTAACAGGTTACTAACCCTCTATTCAACCCATTAGGTTACAAAGAATCATATTTTATATGCAATTAGGGTTTCCAAATAACTTGAAAAGCATTTTACTAGAAAATTATAATACTTTTGCAAAACGAACTGGAATTAGGTGTTACAATCATTTTTAATAGATTCCTTGTAATTTTCTACCCAACTTTCATATATAAAGTTTCTCTTTTTGAGATTCCTAGCAATTACTAGGATTTTAGCAAGAAAAATCATTTATCTTGATTATTAGGCAGAGAGAAGGATTTACCAAAAATTCGGTAGCCGCTTGATCTATGGACCGGTGGTCCACTTCTCGGATCTGAGGGTTCAGCCTAGCACGCGCCTAACTTGAGCCTCTCTTACGCGGGAGCGTTGGATCCGACTGGAGTCCACCATGGACCGTGATCGGAGGGTTGGCGCTTCGTCGTCTACCTCTGCTCTTGAGCGAGGTCTCGTGGTCAACTCGATAGTTGACCTTGAGCTCTCGGCCACCCGCTTTACAACTGAGGATCCACGAAGCTTCTCCGGTGCCTTGCGAACTTGCTGCTGCCTTCAATTTCACGATCACACCCGACCTTCACCTCTAACGCCTCGCCGGAAGGTCGCCGTCGAGATGCAAGTCGTGGAAGGGGTCTATCAGGCTAGAATCCTCAATTGGGAGTATGGTTCCACTCGTCTCCGCACTCCACAACCAACGGAACAGATTGTGGGTTTGCTGGTGTTCTCGCGATGCCCCCCTTATATAGGGCTAGGACCTAGGAGTCCAGAGTTTGGGGATTCCGTTCCCGACGAGGATTTCCCATAAACCTTGGGTCTAAAGTAATCGCACAACTCTCTTGGACTCATAGGAATGGATATCTCATTGATTCCTTGCCACAAATTCACGGAAAAAGAAAAGGAAATTTCCTCCTAAACCAGTGAGAGTCCCTGACTCATCGGGATCTACATGATGAGCTGGGTCAGTTGGATTAAGATCCAACGGCCCCAATCGTCCGCGTTCAACCAGGAAAAGTAAAAGAATTTCCAATAAAACAAGGAAAGTCCTTATTTAAAGATAACTTGAAAATTTAATAACTCCCAATCTATAAGTCCTTTTGGCCTAAAATTTTAAAGGAAAGTAGTTTATACGTTTATCTCTCATTGTGAAAAAATTGGAGTCATTATCTCAAGGAAACGAGTCCTTTACTTCAGTTTCAATTTATCCCTTATTTAATGATATTTTCCACATATTCTTTATTTCATTGGCCATTATTCAATTATTTTGGGTTCCTTGAACCCCAAGGATCCTTTATAATACGAAAATATTATTAGGGGAAATTATCTTCTACTCTTTTATCACTTTCAACCATTGTCTTATATATTCCATTTTTCCCTTGTATTCTTTTATTAAATGGAATTTCCTTTTTCATTTTTTTTAAATGGGCTTAATGGCCAATAAGGCCCATCAAGAAAGCATGCAAGGCCATTATATACGAAATTCATTCAAAACAAACCATGAAATCACACATTGGTCTTATTTATTTATTCAGAAGAGATTTACAAATCTCATTACATGTATTGGAAAATGAGGTTATAACACACTGCCTCTATACATTAACTTTACTTAATCCTAGAAGGAGGTGATACAAATGTCACATACCTTTGGGATCCCCTCATGCAAGCATGATCTACCTACTTAGTTAAAATTGAATTCCCCTAAAGTGATCTTGACCACCACTTCTAAGGAAACTCTATAGGTTGCCGAAATATTTTAAAAAATCATTAAGTGAGCCCCAAATCCCTATGATATGATATAACAAATGAGACATATGATACTAATAGGAGATAATAGATATTTAAGAAATATTGTAGGGAATATAATAATAGAAACAAACTACAATTAAAGATACACACTTAGCAAATCCTAATTTTCTACCTTCCATGCATGGGAAAGATCTTAATCAATAACATTTACACATACTGTCTGTTAAGAAAAGAAAATGCACACCAAGAGAACAACTATGTTTATGGAAAAATAAACTTAAGCATATGTGGTACGCAGTTGGGCTACATATTTTAACATGTCTTGGGATGGTTGAGTCATATTTCTCAATATACTAGCTAGATGACACTAAGATATTTTGGCAATTTATATAATATCTAAGGATATCCGGCTTCCATTACCACACAACCTCAGGTGATAATGATGTAACCAAGAGGCTGAGAAAATATTAGCTAAGTTAATATGGATTTTTTCTTAAGAGAGATCCTACGTATCATTATCCCACCTTGGTTACATAGGTCATGATACCAAACTTAGGGTAACAACCCATGATATCAAAACACCAAGGTTTCATCTCATATCATATACCATCCTATATAGGAACATTGATCTTTAGCGAGTCCTAACCACAATTTAAAGACATTGAGTTATATCATCCCAAATGTCCTCATACATTCACTAATATATAGCTACAAGAATTTTCTCACAATTCAAATAATTACAAGATTAACTCAATTTCCCACTCCCCCCTCAAGACCCAAGGAAATAGGTGTACTGACTCAAGTCACCACAAGATTATCATTTCACTTGGTTAGTTACATTCATTACTCTAAGGTTACATCAAACATGCTATAAATAATGATCACAGTTTAATGTAGTAAGGCTGGGTATTGTGACTTTAGAAGAAATAAAATGTATGGTTACAAGAATATAATTTATGTGAGTAATGAATGTTTGTACATCATTTTGTAGTTAAATTTATATTCAGGTTTGTATATATTATTTACATTCTACCCTATATATAATTTTATTTATGTTTCAAATTGTTTATTAGTCTATTTGATATATAAATGTTTTATTTATAGGTTGATGCAATAATAAGAGGGAGCCAACAATCATTCATGTATAAAATCCTAAGAGAATGATCAAAGATTGCATATCCTCACTTCCCAACTCCAAAAAATGAGTGAGATCAATAAAGTATAGATCTTCACTCAAATGGCCATAACTTTTGCATGCAAGTTTAGAATTAGACGATTTAAAATCCACTGGATGAAAATTTAGTTTTATATGAAACCAACATATTTATTATTACAAATTGAGTGGATGACAAGTAAAGTGGATTGGCCAATCATAAAGTTCATAATTAGAAATTAAAGAAACTTGGAAGGAAGCATATACCAGTACTGAAGTGACTCTAGATTTATGTATCATGTCATAATTGAGTGATTGAAGTTGGTATTGAAAGATAATTTCTTATGTCAAAATTTACATCTGACCAACCGGGCCTATAGTTGCTCTGAACTCCTATGACAGAACCTATATCTGATAGTAGTTGGATGAATTTACTCTAATATTTTATTGGTGGATACAAAAACACTTGTAGAATATCAAGAGCAAGGGGTCCAGACCTACTTTATACCATCAATGACCCTAACCCTAACCAAAGAAGGCACAAGATGAAAGGTGTTGGTTTCATGTGAAGACATGCTTTGTCGTAGATTGGGACCAGAGACTGCATCTATCATTTGGTAGTTGGGCAAGACATTTTAGTTTGTCTTCCACAAGGATATTTTCTCTAGGAGCTTCTTCTTCTCTCTATTTTTTATAATTAACAAAATTAGAGAGTAGATGATTTATTGGGGGTGTGGAAATTAGCCCCGTTGTCCGTATCTTATATTCTTGTGTTATAAATTGCTATGCATATAGACTTTTGGATTGATTATCAATTGATTAAATTGCATGCTCTTTAAACTAGCTACCTATCTTGCATGATTGTTAGTATAATAAATGTAAAGACCTTAAAACATAGGATTAGGATACCAATTCATATTATTGAATTTCCAATGAGACCATAGGAGGGAGTTCTCTAGGACAATGAGTTAAGGATCCATAGATAATGATACATCAAGACTACAAATATGTCCCGTTAATCACTTTTCTTAGTTAAGCTAAAAATTGGAATTGTTCTTAATACCACTGTCCTTTAGGTTTGATCATAAATCTATCTTGCGATGAGACATGTCTACTTGCAGGTGGTGATTAGTGGATTAAGTAAAACTTAGGGACTTTTCCTTTTTGTAAATTTCACGTGTTATAATTTACCACACCCAATTTTGGCGCCATTCTTAGAGACAATGAGACTTTTAGGATTTTTAGTCTATTGAGATAATGATAGGATCTTTTCTTTCTTTTTTTCCTTTACAATTTTAATTTGTTTTTGTACTTTTTATTTGTTATATATTTTCTTAGTTTGTTTTTGTAATTGTTACTATTGTTAAATTTTTAACTTGTTTTTGTAGTTTGTAGTTTGTTTTTATATTTTTTAGTTAAATTCTATAATTTCTATTTTCTATCTTAGATTTTTGAGTTGATTTTCTCTTCTATATTTGACAATTTCATGTTTTCCTATCTTTGTATTCATTGAACTATCTTGTTTCCTCTCTTGAGACTAATATTCAATTTTATTAATTTTTTTTGTATTCAGTTCTTATGAAGTGGTCGACACCGCAACTCGAGCAATGTCAAATATGTGATTATTACAACCACACATTAGTAAAATTCCCCAACACTCCACCACATTATAAGATGGTATTGTAGAAAATCATTGTCGAGCATAGTTTCATGTATCATTAGGATGGATACATTTCCAATCCTATCCATCATATTTAAATGTCTACTTTGACATCTCTTGCTATGTGGATGATTTTCTAGAAAATTTATGGAAGAGTCATACTACAATAAGAAATGCTTTGAGAGTTATAGTGAAGAGTCTTATAATGAATATTATTACGCATCTGAGTAAGATGAGGGGATGGTGCCCTCTAGAAAATGTTAGTTGACAAACTAGCAATGGTAGATAACCAATAAGAAATGTTAGCTTATCGAGAAACATGAGGCAAACGATTGGAGGTACAACTTGTCCAACTGAAAGACAAACTCTTCCTACATCTTGAGCCTCCACCATCCTTCCATATTGCAGACTAAGATCTATGTAATTAGATGACCAACCAATATTTCTCGAGTCTATGTTAGAAGATGAACAACCAATTTGTGTTGTATATCTAGTTGATTTTTATGATGAGGTACAATCCCAACAAGAGGTATACATGTCACCACTAATTGATTTTTCTATCTTCTCTCTAGTTCTCAGTCCTACATAACCCATAGATTAGTTGGGCATTTTCTATGTGGAGGATCCAAAACTTTTTATATAGTGACAAATTCCACTCCCTTTGTTCATTTTGGTGTTGATTTGGTAGAATACTAGAAGGATGCACGACTGCATAAAAATATTCACCAAGATGATTTTACATATGAGAGGGATGATCCTATTCCAGCACCACAAATTAATATTTTGGTATTTGCTCACAGATGGACACTGGAGCCAAATCTCTTGCCTTAATTTGCTCATATCAACGACACAAGGTCAGTTCTTCACTATTGTGAAGGGAACCTATTTTCTTATGTTGTTTGTTTTATGCAAACATAGGTGAAGAGAAAAACCCAGAGCCATATCCTCTGCATGATTTTGCCTAGTTGGCAACATTAATTGTAGGTTTTTGACATAATAACTTATCCATACAAGAATATAGTCCACTTTTTATCCTTACAAGTGTTCTAATCAAGGAGAAACCAGATGGGCACCACTCCTGTATTGTGTCTTTTCTTGTAGTGTAGGTATGTACGCCCTGAGAGCCAATCATGGGATGATTGGTGGGATACATTAAGATTGATTTGATTAAGATCAAAGGCAAGCTTCCAATTCTTTCTGGTTCAGTCATATGAGATAATGATAGAATAGATTGAATGTCTAGAGAATGACTGTACTCAATGACGTATGTTTTCAGGTTCAGGACCTGAACGATGAGATCATACGGATGTTAAGAGTTTGTACACTCTTATTATGTCCCTAGTCAGATGTCATTGTGGAAGGTAGATAGAGAACAATGACACACAAGACTAGATTGTGGTGTTGGTTGATGACAGAATCTCATTAGTCATGATATGGAGATATCAAACTAAACACATAGGTACTTGTTAGAGAACAAGTTTACCGGACAGACCGACTGTGAGTTTGACACATGGAACCATGACATGGTAGTCACAGTCAGTTCTCACAGTGATGGTAGTGAGTGTGATTCTTTGACCTGAGATCACTACACTCAACACATGTCATTGGGTACACTTTGACATCATCAAACGCAGTCCTGAAACATGGGTTGTTATAAAGGTGATGATTTGGTGGCTTTGACACATGGGGCTTTTGAGGGGTGAGTGATAGATATGGGATTTGTCCCTCCTGAGGAAGTTTGATATCCATGGCCACTTGATGAGTAGGATTGAGATAGGTGTGCACACGCATGAGTGAATCAGTATATGATATTGAAGTCATACATATCTCCTTCAATCTATTCTGAGATCAAGAAAGTGAATGAACGTTGACAGGATGACTGTTCCATGCCTTGAGTTCATTCGGGATATCAGTGACAAAGGAATTATACATTCACTGTAACACCATTCATAGATTGTAGGATTGAAAGTTGTTCTCCAACTTTCTATTTCACTTGGGTAGCACTGATGTGCGACTAGGCACCGCTCTTTCCTTGTGAAGTCATAAGTGTTATGGACTTTCACTGCCAATGTGAAATGGACCTGCAGGGTCACACACATAGGATTTAACCTGGAAGAGGATTTTATCCACAAATCATGTTTAGATTGATTACTAAAGGAATTTAGTAGTTCAATTAAACACTCAATCAATTGATAGCTCAAAATCATAGTGTTCAAGGTGTTAGATCGATTGATTAGAGTATCAGATTGATTGAAACTGTAATTGACTGATTTGTACATGTTTGCTGCCCTAACTGATCGACTCAAGAGTTGAATCGATCGGCTCATGTTGCTGAACTGATCGGCTCATGTAATGAATCGATCGGCTCAAGACAGGCTGAGATGACTAGTTCAAGGGTTGAACCGATCGGCTCAACTGGTCTAACCAAGATCGTTTGGAAAGTGAGAAGACTATTTTGTAAATACAATTTGTTTCACTTGTACAAATTTGATTTGTATAAGGATTCATATTTGATTAATCGGAAACAAATATGAAAGTCAAATTGAGTTGGACCAGGACCATGAACCGATTGGTTGGGAAGTGAACCGATTGGTTGGGAAGTGAACCGATCGGATTAGGTGCTCCGACTGATCGTTTCAGGTGTGAATCGATCAGCTCATCTCCCCAACCGACCGTTTCATGCTTGAAACGATCGGTTCAGGTGGAACAGTTGGTTTTTTTTTGGAAAATATCAAACCCTTCTACTCCTGCATTAATCATGCATTGCCCGGGAAAGACAACTTAGTGTACCAGGAGAACCCTATCCTAAGACCCTCCTATATATATAGGGGTAGTGGGGGCTTCTCATGAACACAACTTAGTGTACCAGTTGTTCTGCAAAGTTGTCGTTCTCTCTGGTTTTGGTAACGGAGAGAGAGCCTGAGCAAGTGCTACCCGATAAGGGAGGCACAACAAGGGAAAGACAACTACAGAAAGCTATTGGTGGCAAGACAGTGTGTCGATGACTAATACACTGACAGGAGGGTGCGACTCCTTCTGATTCCTTATGGGACAAGGAGATCGGAGTTCCAGGTTGTCCGTATGGACTACTTTAGAGGCGGGAGACTTCTTCTGCTCAGAGGACAGCTGTCAATCCTGACAGTCCCAGTGTGACCAGGAGCTGACAGTCCCGGTAAGACCAGGAGATGCACAGACATCGTCCAAGACCAGAGGTGAAGACCGTGCAAGCCATGAGGTAACGCCGCCGAGCAAGACTCGAGACAAGGTACACCTCTACAAATCATCCTCCCTATTGGATAGACGTTGATGTGATTCCTTTATTCTGGGTTTGGGAGAAGAATTTTTTTTGTTTCTGCTTCCTTCTCTGTCTCCCCTAAAACCCAACAGTGGTATTAGAGCCACGTCAATTTCTCTATACTTTAGCATTATCGATATGATCATTTTTCATTTGTCACCTTTATTTATTGCAAACGATGCGAATAAAATTGGCTTTGTGCATGTCCAGTCCTAATTTCACAAATCACAATATACATATATGATATGTAATATGAATGCACTCGATACACATCACCCTTAAATGAGTTTTGTGGTGGATGTATAACATGGTTATGGCCAATAAACCATATATGTGTGCTTGGTTGAATGTAGTTGCTTGCATCTCAGTTTGCGCACCGATTACCTATCTCTTATTCCTGATGTAACTCAAGATAACTCAAGATTTCTTTCCTACTTTTGCTCCCCCTGAATGTAACTCGGGGTTTCCAAATTCAAATGTAAAATATGATAGATATTTTATTTCCTGTTATGTAAAAGAACGGTGGACAACCTGACGACAATTGAGATGATCAGTTTAAGGCATGAACCGATCGGTTGGCGATCCAGCCAACCAGTTCATGGATCGAGATGATCGGGTGGTGGCCATGAGGAGATGCATCATGATGAGGCAAATTGATCGGTTCGAGGAGCCAATTGATCGACTGGTGGCACCCAGACGACCGGCCAGGACGAGAAGGTCATTCATGTGATGAGTTGATCAACTCGGATGGCTATAGCACTTCATCATGGATAGGTTGCATGTGATGTAGACCTAGATGACCGTGATTCCTCTTGGCTCGAGGAATCACATTAGGATGGCCATAATCATCACTTTTATCATTTCATATGATTTCTGTGGGATATAACATGTATATGATACATACTATATATTGTGGTGATTGGATATGTATATGTACCTATAAAAACCAAATCCCTCATTAAACATGAAAGTTTCAGATGCCTTCAAAATGTGACACACGTGAAAAGCTTGATCGACCAAGTGTGGGCACGCCCTAGCGTGGTGCACCGTCTATCTCATGGAAGCCTGAAGGATGAATGTGTGGGTCTGCCCTAGCAGGGTGCATATTCATCGTGTTGGCTTTGGGTCAGACATAACAAGGTGACCTAGATAGGATCTAGCACCTTGAGGCATGGAGGTGATCATGGAAAGGAGTTGCATATGACATCTTTCAAGAGTTGCATTTGATGCGATTGGCAAAAGTTTCCTACCTAGAATATCTAAGTTGTGGGTGACAGCCCTAGCTGGTCCATGACTCAGAGGATTTTAGGATCTTGACCCACTAGAAGATTGTACGCTACAATATTCTGAATTGATGGTGATGGCTATCAATTTGAACAAAAATAGTGGGAGCGGATATTAATTAAAGTCCTAATTATATCGTCAACCTTTCAAATCAATCGAATAAGTCAAAATTGAGTTTTGGACTAAATTTCCTATATTTCCTTTTGTAATATAAATGGCTAATCAACCATAATCACTTTATTTGCGATCGATCTTTGAGACCAACAAATTAAATGGGAATAATTCCACGACTGGTTAGGATGTTGAGAAGTTTTCTCAATCGAAGAGTGAAAGCTCTAAATCCTAGTTATACCAGAACTAGATGAACTCGATCCCACCACACCAATGTCTTAAAGGATGCTTATGGAAGCATACTGAAGATGCCATTGATGTGGAGTGCTTGATGTTGTGTTCTCTGAACTATGAGTTGCAGAGACAACATGAGACATATGATGTCCCTAAGACACTATCCTAGTATGTCATGATAGAAGGAGATCTAGTAAGGTATTCATACACTCAATGTGATTGGGTATGTGGAAAAACCTGACTAAGAAGGATTCCCTCTGAACCAAGAGTTGGCTATTGGTATGATACTACAAGTGTTGCGAGAATCATTCAGTTCATGATGTACTTTGACATGAACAACTTTGACAAGCGTTGACAAAAGTTGTTGGACATGTTGAGGACAGTAGAGGAAAAGATGAAGAAAGACAAACCCTAATCTTTGATGTGATCAATGAAGGGTAAGTCTTTAAGGCAAGGACAAAGTCAAAGCTAAGAAAGGTTATGATGCTAGCTAGTAGCCCAAGTCGTCTTCAGCCTCAAGGCACATAGGGAAAGGGTGTATGAGGGAATTTCCCTCTATATCTGGAAGAACAAAAGAAGATGAAGGAGGGGATGGAGATCTCCACCTAAGGTATCATGAAATAAATCACTTGTGAGGTATATGATACTGACATATATGATATGTAAGATCTACAAAGAAGTGATGGCCTTTATGAAAGGACTAAGAAAGGAGTACCCATCATTGGAGCAAGTGTTGCTGCCATAGATAGGAGTACCTTTCATTTTATTTCAGTCTTGAAGGCATGTAATAGAGTTATGAAATACTATTTCATATTTTCCAATAGATAGAAACACATTATTTTTGCATATTGTATGACAACGATGGCAATTAATAAAGTTGATGTTTCAATCCTTTTGGCAATGCCTTGTTTATCTTGTGGTACTTGTATGCATAAGATATAATGATACCTAAAAGTTATTGATAACTCAAACAATCAAATTAGCATAAATCATGAGAAATTCATTTCTAGTTTCCATATGATGGATAAATATAGACTCTTTTGGTTAGAGAACCAGTAGGAGACATGAATCTCTTAGACATGATTAATAAATCTTCACTAGTAGTAGTGGGAGAATGATTATCCTATTGGGTATGATACATATGATGTATTTACATACCTATTGGAGAAAATGCTAATACTTCAAGCGGTGTTTAGAGAAATACCAATATGAATATCTTGAAGTGTTCAAGAATATCATAGATGAAGTACGAATTTGGTGAAGTGTTAATTCATGATGAGATCAATGAATGAAATACTTTGACCAAATGTTTGAGATCCTTTTGAGTGATTATGATAGTGTATCATAGTAACCTCGTGATTAAGGCATGGTGATGTCTAAATCAAGAAGGAGTCATACTCTAAGGAGTTAGAGGATGATTATCAAATAACTAAATTCTTCTTAAATAAAGAATACACTACACTAATAAAGGACATTAAGAATTAAAAAGTGTTGTGAGTTCTCAAATTCCTTAACTGATACACCTCAAATATCTATATGATGAGTTGGTCATATGATGAGTCAACAATCTAGATGATATGAGGAACTGGATTTTGAGTTATGGTTTATGACCATCACATCCTAAATGACTTCCATGTGAACCATAAGGTATGAACTTGATGGTAGCACCCATTGGGATAAAATCCATAAGTGTGAATGAGTCTTAAGCATTAAGACACATGGATAACATTTTGAGAAGGATGATGCTTGTTGATTGCAACTTAATGACTAAGGCATTTGGCATACAGATACTAAAACCGCATTCTTATGAGGAATAAAACAAGGATGTGTACGTGACACAACCTATAAGGTTTATGAATCCATCAATGCAAATGAAGTCTATAAGTTACAATGGACTAATCATGTGATTGATTGAGTACAAGAAACTCATAACTGTGATCTTTACTTTGATAATATAGTCAAAGGGCTTGAATGATATGTCAAAGATAAAGAGAGATCTATAAAGAGAGATATGTGATTTAGTGGGAGCGTATTCACATTCCACATGTTGATGTGAAATGGAAATGTTATAGAATGGAAATCCAAAGTGGAAATTATCTTTGAGGAAGATAGAGATGTTTCTTATATGATAGGAATAGAGATCTATAGAGATAGTTCTCGAAAACCTATTGACCTGAAAAGAGAGAGCATACATTGGCAATCTATGTTGAAGGGTTCAGTATGCACAGATTAAGTGGGAGAAAACTTATCCATGGAGTTAGTATCCCAAGGCCAAGTGTCCAATTCTTATGAAGAATGGGAACACTAAGAATAGATATGGATCTATCATGAATGTAATCATCCCATCATCTTGCATGTATGGACATAGCAAGAACAAAACACATTTATCATCTTGTATGTAGGACATGACAATATGATATGCTCATCCTGATAACTCGTATGTGGGACATGATGAGTGGATGTATGTCTAGTTCCAATAAGGATTACTGGAATACCATTAGAACTTGATAAGTACTTGAGAAGTACTAGTTCTATTGAAATAAGGAAGGGTTCACTGTAAAGAGTTACACTGATGTGAACTTCCGAAAAGGACAAAAAATTAATCACAAAATATATATGAGATATATAAAGTGACTGTTTGTTGATAAATGGAAACGTTCCAATAAAGATATTTTAAAAGGAAAAGCCGAGTATCCGTGTGTTAGAGAATAGCAATGGATACTATAAGGATCTAGAAGTTCAAGATGAACTTATAACTATTCTGGTCATTGATGACAAGTTAGGAGTACTTGGTCATGCAATATGGCTAAAGGTTAGTAAAGGAATTCTATATCGCATGTTACGACAACTCCATCTCATACGTATGATGTAAATCAAAGAGATGAAATACATGCAGTTAATACCGAATTTGGCAAGGTGTTTCCATAACTCACTATGTTAGAACTAGAGCACAGTAACATGTGGGACATTTTTGAAGATCACTATGAATATGATTCAATGGTGATTGGCTCGCAGTGCAAGTGGGAGTCTGTTGGTATGTATGCCCTGAGAGCCAATCATGAGAGCCAATCATGGGATGATTGGTGGGATATATTAAGATTGATTTGATTAAGATCAAATGTAAGCTTCCAATTCTTTCTGGTTCAGTCATATGAGATAATGATAGAACAGATTGAATGTCTAGAGAATGACAATACTTAATGACGTATGCGTTCAGGTTCAGGACCTGAACGATGAGATCATACAGATGCTAAGAGTTTGTACAATCTTATTATGTCCCTAGTCGGATGTCATTGTGGAAGTTAGATAGACAATAATGACACACAAGAATAGATTGTGGTGTTGGTTGATGATAGAATCTCATTAGTCATGATATGGAGATATCAAACCAAACACATAGGTACTTGTTAGAGAACAAGTTTTCCGGACAGACCCACCGTGAGTTTGACACATGGAACCATGACATGGTAGTCACAATCAGTTCTCACAGTGATGGTGGTGAGTGTGATTCTTTGACCTGAGATCACTACACTCAACACATGTCGTTGGGTACACTTTGACATCATCAAACGCAGTCCTGAAACATGGGTTGTTATAAAGGTGATGATTGCACATGGGACTTCTGAGGGGTGAGTGATAGATGTGGGATTTGTCCCTCCTGAGGGAGGTAGATATCCATGGCCACTTGATGAGTAGGATTGAGATAGGCGTGCGCATGCATGTGTGAATCAATATATGATATTGATGTCGTACATATCTCCTTAAATCTACTCTGAGATCAAGAAAGTGAATGAACGTTGATAGGGTGATTGTTCCATGCCTTGAATTCATTCGGGATATGAGTGACAAATGAATTATACATTCATTGTAACACCATTCATGGATTGTAGGATTGAAAGTTGTTCTCCAACTTTCTATTTCACTTCGGTAGCACTGATGTGCGACTAGGCACCACTCTTTGCTTGTGAAGTCATAAGTATTATCGACTTTCACTGCCAACGTGAAATGGACCTGTAGGGTCACACACATAGGATTTAACCTGGAAAAGGTGTTTATCCACAAATGATGTTTAGATTGATTACTAAAGGAGTTTAGTGTTCAATTAAACACTCAATCAATTGATAGCTCAAAATTATAGTGTTCAAGGTGTAGGATCGATTGATTAGAGTATCGGATTGATTGAAACTGCAATTGACTGATTTGCACAAGTTTGCTGCCCCAACCGATTGGATCAAGAGTTGAATCGATCGACTCAGGTTGCTGAACCAATCGACTCATATGATGAACCGATCGAATCAAGACAAGCTGAGATGACCGGTTCAAGGGTTGAACCGATCGGCTCAACTTGTCTAATTGAGATCGTTTGGAAAGTGAGAAGACTATTTTGGAAATACAATTTGTTTCACTTGTACAAATTTGATTTGGATAAGGATTCATATTTGATTAATCAGAAACAAATATGAAAGTCAATTTGAGTTGGATCAGGAACATGAACCTATCGGTTGGGAAGTGAACTGGTCGACTCAGGTGCTCGAACTGATCATTTCAGGTGTGAAATGATCGGCTCAGCTCCTCAACCGACCATTTCATGCTTGAAACGATCGGTTCGGGTGGCACAGTTGGTTGTTTTTGTTGAAAATCTCAAACCCTTCTACTCGTGCATTAATCCCGCATTGCCCGGGATAGAGAACCCTATCCCATGACCCTCCTATATATAGTAGTAGTAGGGGCTTCTCAGGAACACAACTCAGTGCACCAGTTGCTCTACAAAGTTTTCGTTCTATCTAGTTTTGGTAACTGAGAGAGAGCCCGAGCAAGTGCTACCCGATAAGGGAGGCACATCAAGGGAAAGACAACTACAGAAAGCGGTTGGTGGTAGGAGAGTGTGTCGGTGACCAGTACATCGATAGGAGGGTGTGAATCCTTCTGATTCCTTATGAGACAAGGAGATTGGAGTTCCAAGTGGTCCGTGTGGACTGCTTCAGAGGCGAGAGACTTCTGGCGCTCGGAGGACAACTGTCAATCCTAACAGTCCCAGTGTGACCAGGAGCTGACAGTCTTGGTAAGACCAGGAGCTGAATAGACACCGTCCAAGACCGGAGGTGAAGACCGCGCAAGCCACGAGGTAACATCACCGAGCAAACCTCGGGACAAGTTATGCCTCTACAAACCTGCCTTCCTATTGTATAGATGTTGACACGATTCCTTTATTGTGGGTTTGGGAGGAGAATTTTTTTTATTTTCGCTGTCTTCTCTGTCTCCCCTAAAATCCAACATATAGATCCAACACATTGCTACTAAACTACCTTTAATAACATAGGAGTATTTCTAGATATTTTTGGATGGAATGTGAGATGAAATGCAACATCAATCCAAGACTCCTCAAAGTCCATTTGAGCTACCATGACCACCATATCACATTTTACAACATGGAGCTCATATGTTCAAGGTGCTACCCCTTATTCATATTCCTTTCAATTGAACCTTCTTCAAGTTTCCTATATGAGAATTGAGGGTTCCTTCTCATCCATCTTGGGTTTAGTATTTTATCATGGACAAGCAAATTCGTAAGCTTGGATTGGAGGGTGGGTGGTACCTACTCCTTTCCACCCAAATCTATATCTTTTACTTCTCTATTTTAGTTTAGAAATGTTTAGCATAGCATGCATCCACTGCATTGTGTTACTTGAATTTTATATAGATTAAATTGTTCTTGGTTAGTTTCATAGTTCATGCATTATTAGTTGGATCCCTTTTCTACTTGGATTAGTTTACAATCATCTTTTAGTTAAACCCATTATCTAGTCAGCTTAGTTTACATTCATCTTTTAAATTTCATATAGAGTTTGTCATACAATAATCATTGTTTAAGGTAAGTATTTGATGTTAACTAAAGTTTTGAAACATGTGAATGGTTATAAATTACCCTTTGTGACCAATAAATATAAGCATTATGCTCCCTAGAAATGATGGAAAATCATATGAGATTGAGCAGATTAAAATGCAACCTATCTCTTTACTAATTAGAATAACATACTTGTGAAATATATTAATATTACAGGTGACATGATGAGTTTTAATTGTTTGGCATGATTTCCCAAATAGTCTAAATTCTAATATATGAGATGCATAAGTTCAACCCTCTCCTATATTTCTTCTGGTACCACCTTACCCCGTTATTCACCAAATAATATAAAAAATCATAAAGGATTCCAACCTCCAAGCTCGAGATGGCACACTCTCTTTATTCATCTATTATCACTTCTTTCGTACCCCTCTCTATTTATAGGGACATACAAAAACATAAAAAAGATGCCAATGTGCCAAAACGTTCTTTTGTAATATATGCATTTGTACTAATAAAGCATATTTCGAGTTGAATATAGAAGAGATTTGCAATTTCTTATTTCATACCCCCACTCACACAATTTCTCACCCACAGTGAACAAAATACCGTTGAAACAACCTTACCGAACCATACAATGTTCTTGCATAAATGTTTCACTGGAATATGAGGGACAATCTAAAAAATAAAAAATGTTGTATCATTTCATTTTAGCTTTTGGACATGGAAGAAAGTATGTGAAACAAAGTTGGGATAGATAATATAGGACGTTGTGTTATGCGATTTTAGGAAATTTAGGTTGCCTTTTCATGCTTGATGGTTGGGACTTAAACATCACCTGAATATGAGGAATATACATTGATGAAAATATTTATTTGAAGAGTGTTTGAAATTTTATGTTAATCGAGGAGTAGTAATGTTCAAGGTCAGGGTTGTGATGTAAGTCTATTCATTATGTTTTAGTTTTGTTTTTGATTTCATTTTGTATATTTTGTTTGTATTCTACTCTATATATTACTTATTTTATGTTTGACTAGTGTATATAATTTGTGTGGTATTTAATATGTCTTTTAATCTAATTTATAGGTTGATGGAATAAGAAGAAACAAACAACAACTATCTATCCATGAAAAGCCCAAGAGAATGATTAGACATTGTATTTCCTTGGTACCCAACTTTAATAATTGGAGTGAGGATCCATAAAATATAAACGGTCACTCAAATGGCCATAACATTTGTATACAAACTCAGAATTGAATGGTTTAAAATACAATGGATGAAAAAGTCAATGTTCTACAAAATAAGTATGTTTATTGCTATAGGATGATAGGCCGACCAGAAATGATGATAGGTTGACCATGAATTTTAGTAGAAATATTAATAACTCTCAGATAGTATACCTCAGTACAAAAATGACTCTATATTCCACATATGATGACAAAATTGAGTGTTCCAAGTTGGTTTATAAAGATCTTTTGATTATATAAGCAAAAAATATATTTATTAACTACTTCGACTAGACCAAGTGGCCCAAAAGTTGGTCAAAGATCTTATGATGGAAATCTAGAACTGACAACCTTTGGGTTAATTTGGGTGAATCTAATATTGTCCAAAATGAGAACATTGATATTTTCCACCATGATGCTACTTTCTCAATAAGATTCTTCTTTTGTCTCTCTTTTTGTATCATGAACAAGAATAAAGAATAAATCTTTTACTAGGGTATAGGAACTAGACCCATGCCCGTATATTATACTCACATGATATAAATTGCTATATGTATACATTTTGTAATTGATTATCAATTGATTAATAGCATGCTCTGTAGATTAGCTACCTATCTTAAATGATTGTTAGAATGTTATATATAGGGAACATAAAATTTGGGATTAGGATGTATATTGATATCTTTGAATTTCATATGAGACCATGGAAGGGAGTTCTCTGGGGTGATTTACGAAGGATCTGTAGTTAACGAGATATCGATACTATGGGAAAATCTATCCTTGTAAATTTCATACTCTGGAAGGATATAAATTATTTGATCCCAATATTTTGTAGATGAGTGATGTTGTGAGAGTATTGATACGTTGGTAATAATAGTATATAGTGTCATCCTGGTAATTTTTCATTGTGTAAAGATCATTTCTTTCTTTGTTTAATTTTATATCTTACTTGTTAATTTAATTAATCAACCATCAAATCTATCTATCCTTGTCAATCACTTTTTTTAGTAGGATAAGAATCCAGATTGTTCTTAATAACATTGTTTTATGGGTTTGATTCTAAATCTATATTGGAATAAGAACTGTCCACTTATATGTGGTGATTATTGCACATTATATTAGGTAAAAAGTTAGGGACTTTTCCCCAAGTAAATTTCTTGTGCTATAATTTACCATGTGATAGAGCATGGTACATAATCACACCCATTGATCACATCATGACCCGGTATAAGGAAAGATAGTTTTTTAAGAGTTGTAAGGTATCTAGATCACTATAAGGTCAAACGAATATTCTAGGGTGTTATATTTCATTATTACAAGGTTATTTCTCTCCATTGCAATCACAAAAAAAACTATACTTCATGATATGAGAAAAATGCCTTATTTCATCTCAGTAGAACCTTCTTCACATAATTTTTGTATCATAATGTCTAGTAAAAGAGATGACCCATTCCTAGATAAGTCCTTACACCAATATCATCATATAGTTTTCACGACATATGCACATAGAGTAATATGTACTATAAAAGAAAAACATTTTTTAACTCATAGTATTATGATGAACTGAATTAATACAAGGGAGTATTGGGAAACCATATTCTAGTATCAAGAGACCATCTATGAAGTCTAGGTAGAACATATAATGTCATATAGTCATTATAGTAGACTATAGGTGCATGAAGCTATCATTATTTAAAATTTCAAGGAGCATTGTAGAAAGATTTTAATTTCCATGTATATGATAGATAGTAAATGTGTCATAGGTTATATCACTCACCTTATAACATTGGAAATTAGTCCAAAAGGAGATGACACCAAGAATCTTAGAGCTTCCCAACGAGCTCCAAAGTTGATGACAAACACTCCAAGTTTTATATTTCTCCTCCGGAGGCATGCTATGACAACAGATTAAAATTATAGATACAATTGGAATAAGGGTAGAGAAGGATGGAAGGTCATACGACTAAGAAGTCTGAACCCTAACAAAACCATCTAAATGGCATGAGGAGGAAGAAGATAATGGATTGTCAGGATACCAAGGGTAAGAGTACAACTTATACAAATCTAGATTTTAAGGATAATAGAATGCATGTTAATCTTCACAATATAAGAGAACTTACACAAATAATAGCAATGACAAATATTTGAGGTAAGCTCACACAAATCAGGCAAGGAAGTAAGGGCAAGGTGGAGTATTTATAGGCCCATAGGAGAGTGAAATGAAGGGTCAATATTGTCCATCTATCATTCAATAGGTTTTGTCTCACCTTAAGATGAAAAAGATAGTCCATAAGTAGATGAGGGTAAAGGCTTAATTCATACTCATCATTGGCCATCATTGATGACTATCATACCAGATTGCCCCTTCCTTTCATTGTTAGACATATATGGAATCTCCCACTGGTGGACAACCCCACTAACCATTGTTACACAACCTTGTATTTCCATCAATAGGTGTTCCATCACATTCATCGGTACTCGATGCATGCACCAATTTTCATTGGTACTCAAACCATTGAAAACCTAATGTCCAACCAGATAATGTCCAACAAGGCGTGTGAAGTACAAAAATGAAAATGGAAGATACAAAAATAGAATGATAATGATGAAAAAAAATGATGGAATATGATAGGTGATGGTGTGATCTAGTATCACTTACTATATAACACTTCTTACTCTAACAAAAATATTGATGCTCCCTGGCAATGATGCCAAAAATTTGTTGGCTGTGTGCGCAACTTTTAATATTCACTACCCCGTAAGTTTACACGTGTGTATAGTATTATCGAGGACGTCCAAGGAGCAGGGTACTATTAGATGTAAGAGTATTAAACTTCAACAATTTAGATCATTTTACAAAAGAGGTTTTGTTATCTTAACTAAGAAATTAAAAGGAAATGAACTAAAATCGAATATACTTATATTAAGGATCAATTATGTTACAATCCCAATTTTTGGGTTCATATGGTTGGAAATGTAATTTTCCCAATAAATGTATGGTTATGAAATTGTATGATTTATGTGTATTGAATGGATTTCCTTTACAATATTTACTTTTTGCATATAATTTCATGGATCACAATATGTTAATGAGTCCAATATGATTGAAAGAAAAAGAAGAAATCAAATAATGCTTTACTAAGAAGGAAATTTGAGATAAGGATGAAAATAAAAGAAATATGTGGAAATACGTATGATGAATTGTCATGGATGATATTTCAAATCCACAAGGTTTCTAATGGTAAAAGGAATCCAAATAAAGAGAATAAAAGAATAGGGGAGACAAAATATGCATAAAATATGCCTTAATAAGTGTTAACTTGCTTATGTATAAAAGTCCCTCATACTTTCGAATTTATGTCCCAAACTTTGCACACAAGTAGCTAAAGTCATGAAGGACTTTCCTTTAAAAATTGGTATTAATTGGACATGTGGTTTGGGAGATATAATTTTTAGAAGACTTTTTGATTGCCAAATTCAATCCTAATAAGGAAAGGATGGTATCTTATTATGACCTTGGTTTTATAAGAGGAAAGGCCAAGAGTATTTATAAAGGAATATACTCCCTAAAAAGGGCAATGTCTTTTTAGTGGGTATTAGATTTTGTTAAATAGAAAATACATCTTTTTAATCTCTATATAAAGATAGTAATGAGTATTTCTCGTAGACAATGGAGAGTGGATCAAGGAAACAAGAAGAGAAGTTAAGGAAAGGGGTATATGGCAGTGTTGCCTCTCCCTTCGTGAGAATGAGGCAAGGAACTTAGAGTCCCTCTCATAGGCCATTCTCTCTCCCTCCCTATCCATCATCCATAGTATATATATATATATATATATATATATATATATATAATATATATATACATATATACATATATATATGACCGAACAGGGAGTCTATGAGGGGATCCACAGGAAACATGTGGAGGATATTAGACCAATGATGGAGGAGTTGGTGGAAATGATGGATCGACCTCTCAAACTGATTTAGACCGAAGACTATGGTGCCACCTACAACCAGATCCCCTGACCTCAGCCGATGCTCTCAGCCCACCTCCACCGATCCCAAGCACGGCATCCACGATAGTCACGCACAGTTGATGCATGCCACCGACTGACAATGTGTAACACTTGAACAATTAAGTTCTAAGTAGATGTAGCATGGTTGGAGGGAGGAGGAACTTAGGGCATCAGTTGTGCTTAATGGGGCGGCGGCAAGGGACGAAGCCCAGCGCTGGCACCATCAGCCACAGCAAGCATTGAAGGCAGATTCACGAGCATCAGATGGTGCAGACTCCCTTGCATGAGGAAAAGTTTGACTAGGCAAGCAATTAAGGGAAAATCTATAGGGGAGAGACAAATTTGGGATCGATCAGCTGCGTCAGGAAGGGATGCCTCATCACTGGGGTAGTAAGAGCCGGTAGATTTTAGCGTGTACGGGCGCGGGATCATTCGCCAAGTGAGGGGCTACCCTGCGCGAGGAAGGAGAAAAGAACACAGTCAAATAGCTCTTCTTCCCTGGCTCATGCGTTCAGGGCCCAAGGGCAACTATGAATTTTGGTAAGCGAATAAATATAATATGATGCTGGCGTGGCACTTTTTGGTTGGACAAAATATAATAATTCTTACAATAATTATATAAATGCTAGGATACTCCGATCAAAATAAGTTATATATGAATGTTGCTTAGAACAATATGAGAAATGTGAATAAAATATGTTTGAAACATAATTCTCATTGCAATTCAAAAAGTGGTGTAATATGTGCTAAAGAGGTAGTTAGTATATGAAAGCCATAGTTTTGAATATTAACATGTGGAATATGTTAAAAATCTTTCTTTTATACTATTACCTGATGATATGAAACATAATGGTGATTTGAGATGATCTTGATGCTAATAATGATATTTAGGATCCTTGGCGTGGATAATCATGCATATGAAAATTAGGGTTCTGAAAACAAGGTTTATAACATGCATTGTGGTTAATGAACATAAAGTAGAACTAAGTGATCGTCACGAAGGAATATGTTGGATATAGTAATTAGGGTTAGACATGATGTCCAATTTGGATTAATAACTCTGATAAATATTTATGCGAGAGATATAGGGATTGTACCCTTATACTATATCCTAATCCAGAGTCTAGCCTAAACCATAGATTAGGACCGAGTAGGGTTTAGTGTGATGTATGTGACATATGTGATTGGTGACACTTTAGAATTTACATAATGTAGATCATATGATGATTTCTTGATTGGACAATATGCTTGAAGTATAATTGAATAATCTGCATGGCAAAGGTATGTGGTTATGCTTATGACTAATCGCTCTAGTTTCATGGAGATTTTCTAGGTTTAACCACTTGTTTGAAATTAACTTCTTGGTTGACTTTTATTTCATGTAACTATAAAGTGACTATGGCTATTACATAAATATATGTGCATGACTAGCTCAGATCCTAGTTCTCCGCTGTAGCTTTGATGATGACGAGATGGATGACCTACTACATGGTCTACCCTTGGGGTAGGATTATCAGGTTATAATGATTCGATGTGTTGGTCTATCCTTGGGTAGGACCATATGACTACACAACCCTATGTAACGATATACTTGTAAGGTAGGATCATAGGGGTTATTTGAGATCTACCATATGAGAGAGGTAGTATCCATGTCCACTGCAGGGACAACACAGAGGCAAGGATATGTAGGGATTGAGTAGTTATGTTTAATACATAAAGTTTGATCTGTTAAGCAATAATTTGTCTGTAGTATGTTGTTACAAAAAGATGCAAGATTTGGGTTCCCCCACATACCAGTATAATTCATTATATTGATCGACGTTTTGTTTGTCAGCATTTTCAGTATATCTAAAAGTGGACAAACAATAAAGTGGAACTTTTAAAGAATATTGTTAAATCATAAAGGAGGATTTAGTTAGATAGAACTCTATAGTGGGCAGAAGTTCTAGATTCCTATTTTTTTGAAAGGTATGTGAAAAGTAAAAAATTTATCTTGTTTCAAGCTTAGTTGTGGTAGAATTTATTAATTATTATTGATTGTTTGCAAAACCATTTATCCTATTTTGGGATAGCAGCTTTGACTTCTTGATCTTCCATAATTGAGGGTAATAGGGAAGCAAGGTCATTACATTTGGTATCGGAGCATGGTTTTTCATTTAATCTCTAATAATTATTAAATTTTACAAACTCTTTATAACCCAAGGGAGTTATTAGAGTATTTTCCAATGATGGAGGTGTCTAGAAAAGGATCACAATCCAAGGGCAGGCAAGATTTTCCTCTGCCCCGCTAGTCGGTCTGTGAGGACTCCCAGATTATGTGTGACTGCCTTGCCAAAATAGGAGGATTTGACTCAAAATAAGATACCTCTAGATCTTCTCGCACCTATCTCCATCCCTTCTCTACCCCGTTCATTGAATAACTTTATGAGATTAGGGTTTTCTCTCTCTCTCCACCACCCTCCTAAGTTTTGGGGTTAAGAATGATAAGGATTAAGGAAACCTCCACCAAATAATAAAAAGCATGTAAGAATGATGTCATGGACATAAGTTTTGATAATTAGAAACTCAAACTGAGTTTAGTTACATGCTTAGGTTGCACGGCATGTGTTGTCATGCCCTCAGGAGAGCTCTGAGGTGAGACCTTCTCATAGGATGAGGAGGAGAGGGATAGGCCTTGGAGGAAGAAGACTTAATGAAAAGAAAGAGACCTGATGCATCCTCTTAAGACGATGCTCAACCCAAAACCTTAAACGGTGGATAGAGAAAGAGAAGACACGATGAGTTGGATATCATAGTTGACCATGCTTGCATGTACGTAGGTTTGACATGCATGCTTTACGTAAAGGCTTTGGATATGCATGAGAAACATAGACTATGTGTGCCTTTTAGTGACCCAACCTTGGGTGGTCATGCCTGTTGAGGCTGAGGGATCACTCCCTCATTGAGAAGGTTAGTTATGACCTTATAGGAACCCTAACAGGTATATATGAGTAGAAAAGAGGAATGCACCTACATAGAAGAGTGGTAGAAAGTTTTAGACCTAAGCCAGAAGGGTTAGGCCTGATGGTCTATGAGGTAGGCATGCAGAGCTTTAAATGGTCTTAGCCAGATATAAGTTTTGATAGTATGTTTCACCCAAGTTGGGATAGATGTGTATCCTTAAGAGCTTGACCCATCTTCAGAGAGAGAACCTATAGTGGTAGGACCCTTTGTAGGGTTAGCTCTAGAGAGAGAGAGTGAGACCCGATGAAGAAGGTTGGGAACCTTAACTCCGATACATGAGGAATCATGAGAAGTTTGGTATAATGTGGCATGGAATGGACAACCCTGAGTAGATGTATGTGTTTGCCTCAGGTACGATCCTTAGAGTCTTGTCATACCTTAGGTGCCTTTAGAGGAACCAAACCCTAAAGAGATAGAGGCTTCTTGAACTGATGTAAAGATGATATAAGTGCCTACCTTTTAGGTGTAGGAAGGCGAGTTCCATAGACTCTAAAGAGGTATCATATGGTAACAAGTGGTGAGGCCTCAAACCCAATTGGTTTTTCCAGTGAAGGACTCTAAAGGTTGTTCATGGGGAAGAGTGTTAGGATGTATGCCCTATATAGTATAGGTTTAGTTCATGGTTGAACAAATGAGCATGCAGTTAGACAACTGATATATAAGGGGTGAACCTAGGGTTCCTAGACCAAAGATGGGAAGTAGTAGTACCTGGTGCACATGGTGCTCATGAGGTTGTTTGGGTTCATAGGGATTGAGCACAACACCCCCTCATGTAATAGAGCAAAAGGGACCCACTTGAACTAAGGTATATGTTTGATGGACCCATCACACAGGTTGGTAGGTGTGAGTTTGGTCCAACCTTGAGGAATGATGAACAAGTATGACATACCAAGGAACAAAGAATGGTTTAGTGGAATGTGTTCTTGCTAGATATGTGCATAGGTACCATGTTAGAAGCTAAGCATATACATGATGATGTAAACCTTGGAGGTAAAAACATTTTGTGACCTTTGTTACTATCAAGTGATAGTTTTCTCCCATACTAGGAAGGGACCCTTCATGTTAGGGTGAGCACCAACTTTTGAGGTAACCTGAAGAGGTCACTTATAAGGGCTTGATAAGCTAAGTGTAATAGCACAAATATATGAGCATGAATCTATAGGTTCCATGTGTGACCACCTCTCAGGGGGCATGCGAAAATTTTTCCATGGAAGTAGCTTGTATGGGGCCAGACCGAGTTAGATAGGTCACCATAATTCCTATGAGGGATGCAAAAGTTAACCATGAATGCCCAGAGTGAGGATGGAGATTCGGGTGAGGATTCAAGGATGAGATGTGCTTGAGTATCAACACAAGAATGACGAGCTATAGTATAATCCTAAGTCAACACTAAGGTTAGGTAGGGATAAGACTAATGGTAGTAGGAGTTGTTTGTTCCCTGAATCCATAAAACCATAGGGTAGGGAGGTAACATCTACCTTTTCTCGAGGCCCATGGGTTATGAGGTTGGCCACCTTCCCGAGTTCATGGCGCCTAAGGGGTAAAAGTGAGAGGCACTCCTTAGATGCATAAGGGGTCAGATCACCCCAAAAGTACCGACACCCAAGGGACCTTGAGGTAATGACTAAGGATTGTACATACGAGAGAAGTTAAGATCCAAAGGTGATGGGAAAAGTCTTCCCATGGGGGGTAGACCTATAATGGATATGTTCACAGTGAGGAGTCATGTAAAGTATATTTCAACTTAGATTGGAAAGAGTGATGGTGATATGTGATGCACCATATCTACTCTTAGAACGGGATGAACTTTATATTTGGACTGTAGGCAAATGCTTATTTCATCTTGTTATGGGTGTGAGAGACAGGACATAATGCATGCCATATACTAAAGATAGAGGTAATATGAGTTGAAACCCTTCTACGATGTTTGAGGATGGAAGAAGTACCACACCTTTTGAGAGTACATTGGATAGATTGTTTGAAAACATGAAGCGAACAAAGGTAATATGAGGACATACCTCTCTAGATGTAATTTGGAATCTATGAGTCATAAGTTTGGGTTTGATAACCAAGGTGATGATCTCAAAGTTTTCTTGACTCAGTTGACCTAATCCCGAGATGTGGATGTTGAGTGGAGTATATGAAGGTTTCTATCTTCACCATCCCCTGGCATATAAGGAGGTTTATGTGGTAACGAGATGTTCTCAGCTGAATGCAGCTCAGGTGTGCAGCTATCTTGTTTAGCTAGTAGAGAGACTGGAAGAGGTTTCTAGGTGAACCCTATGATCATTATAAGACTAGACCTATGTGGCTAACACCCAGATAATACTAGACCCATTGGTCAAGATGGTGGTTACTCCATTAGCTAGCCTAGAGCTTGATAAGATAAAATTGTTGTTTTAAGAACCTTAGATACACCTCTTAAGAGAAGAAGGTGGAGAGACTTGCTACTATAGTGTTTTAGGATTTTTTAGGAGTCAGGCTTGAGGAATCAGGTCATGCAAGAAGCTCAAGATTTTAAGTACACCGTACACCATGGTACTACCAAGATGGTTAAGGTTTGTGGTGATACTTGGAAGAAGGATATAGAGTTGCATGTGGTCAGTTGCCATACATGTAAGATAGTGAGGCTGAACACCAGTAACCCAGTATGTTGCTATGAATAATGAAGAGTCCCCAAGAGGGAATGGGAGCAAAGCACCATGGACATTGTGGTGGGTCTCCCCTGGACCAAGAGAGGTCATGATGCAATAGGGGTTATGGTAGATCGCCTTACCAAGTTGACTCATTCTGGTATGATAAGATCTGGATGAACAATATATTTGAGAAAGAGATGGTTCGACTGCACAATGATTCATGTTCAAATGGTCTTGAGTATGGCCTAAAGTTTACTTCCATGTTATGGAAGTAGGTATAAGAAGAACTTGATGCTAGATTATTGTTTAATATAACATATCACCCCTGAATGATGGACAATCAAAAGAGTATGATCCAGACCTTAGAGGGTCTGATGAGAGCAGGTATGCTCGTTTAGGGGGATACATGGGAGCAGTTCCTGCCCTAGCAGAGTTTTTCTTGTTATAATAGCCACCATAGCCAGTATTAGGATGTGTGAAGCTTTGTAAGGGAGGTTGTGTCGGTCACCTCTTCACTATGGTGATGTCGATGAGAGGACCTTATGAAGGTTAGAGGAACCGTAGTGTATGCATCTCAAGTCACTTGATCGAGCAATGGCTGAGAAAGCCCAAGATCGACAGGAGTCGTGAGCTGATGCGAAGCAGACTAATATGCAGTTCACTGTGGGTGATATTGTGTTATGAAAACTTGACTCCTCTGAACTATATCTGAGGAAGGTGAGACCTGTAACATGGGTCCATTTGAGATGGATTGGTGGAGTTTCTTATGTTTAGCCTTATCTCCTAGGATAATATGATTTATGATGTATTCCATGTGTCTGATCTAAAGCACTATGTTATGTACCCGAGCCATGTGTTGAGCATTGAATCTATAGAGCTTCAAGGGAGGTTGACATATCCTGAGTCACCTATGAGTGTATGAGATACCAAGGTGAGAGAGAACTCATATGTAAGAATATAAGATGATAAAGGTTCTTTGGAAGCACAATGGAGAGGATGAAGCCACATGGGAGCCAATGATGGACATGAAAATTCTTATCCTGAATTGTTTTTATGTTTGGTGGAATTTTGAAGGAAAATTTCCTATAAGAGGGAAGGATGTTACAATCCCAATTTTTAGATTCATATGGTTGGAAATGCAATTTCCCCAGTAAATGTATGGTTATGAAATTTTATGATTTATGTGTATTAAATGGATTTCCTTTGTAAGATTTCCTTTCTACATGTGATTTCATGGATCACAATATGTTAATGAGTCCAATATGATTGAAATAAAAAGAAGAAATCAAATAATGCTTTATTAAGAAGGAAATTTGAGATAAGGATGAAAATAAAAGAAATATGTGGAAAGATGTATGATGAATTATCATGGATGATATTTCAAATCCACAAGGTTTCTAATGGTAAAAGGAATCCAAATAAAGAGCATAAAAGAATAGAAGAGAGAAAATATGCATAAAATATGCCTTAATAAGTGATAATTTTTTTATGAATAAAAATCCCTCATAGTTTCGAATTTCTGTCCTAAAATTTGCACCAAATTCGTTAAAGTCATGAAGGACTTTCCTTTAAAATTTGGTATTAATTGGATATGTGGTTTGGGAGATATGATTTTTGGAAGACTCTTTTATTGCCAAATTCAATCCTAATAAGGAAAGTATGGTATCTAATTATGACCTTGGTTTTATAATAGGAAAGGCCAAGAGTATTTATAAAGGAATATACTCCCTAAAAAGGAAAATGTCTTTTTAGTGGGTATTAGATTTTTTTGAATAGAAAAGCCATCTTTTTAATCTCTATATAAAGATAGTAATGGGTGTTTCTCATAGACAATGGAGAGTGGATCAAGGAAACAACAAGACAAGTTAAGGAAAGGGTTATATGGAGGTGTTTCCTCTCCCTATGTGAGTATGAGGCAAGGAACTTAGACTCCCTCTCATGGGCCGTTCTCTCTCCCTCCCTTTCCCTCATCCATAGAACCCATTAGGGTTTCTGCTAAGATACGTATATATATATATATATATATATATATGACCGAACAGGGAGTCTATGAGGGGATCCACAAGAAACATGTGGAGGAGACTAAACCAGCGATGGAGGAGTTGGAGGACACGAAGGATTGACCTCTCGCACTGATTCATACTGAACACTATGGTGCCACCTACAACCAGATCCCTCGACCTTAGCCGATGCTCTCAACCCGCCTCCACCAATCCCAAGCACGACATCCACGACAGCTGCGCACAACTACTGCATGCCGCCGACTGACACCGTGTCACACTTGAACAACTCGAGTTCTAAGCAAATGCAACATGCTTTGAGGGAGGAGGAACTGAGGGCATCAGTTGTGTTTAATGGGGCGGCGGCAAGGGTCCAAGCTCAGTGTTGGCACCATCGGCCGCAACAAGCGTCGAAGTCAGAGTCCCGAGCATCGAATGGTGTGGACTCCCTCACATGAGGACAAGCTTGATGAGGCAAGCAATTAAGGGAGATATGTGGGGAGAGATAGAGTTGGGATCGACCAGTTGCATCAGGAAGGGACACCTCACCACTGGGTTAGTGGGAGCTGGCAGAGTCCAGCGTGTACGGGCGCTGGATCGTTCTCCGAGAGAGGGGCTACCCTACGCGAGGAAGGAGAAAAGTATAGAGTCAAATAACTCTTTTGCCCTGGCAGGTGCATTCAGGGACCAAGGTAAACTACGACTTTTATTAGCAGAATTTTAGTAAGAAAATAAATATAATATGATGTTGATGTGGCGCTTTTTGGTTGGCCAAAATATAATAATTCTTGCAATAACTATAGAAATTACTAGGATGCTCCGATCAAAATAAGTTATATATGAAAGTTGCTTAGAAAAATGTGAGAAATGTGAATAAAATATGTTTTAAACATAATTCTCATTGCAATTCTAAAAGTGGTGTAATATGTACTAAAGAGCTAATTAGTATATGAAAGCCATAGTTTTGAATATTTACATGTGGAATATGTTAAAAATCTATCTTTTATACTATTACCTGATGATATGAAATATAATGGTGATTTGAGATGATCTTGATGCTCATAATGATATTCCAGATCCTTTACGTTGATATTCATGCATATGAGAATTAGCCCCTATTTGGTTTGGGACTACGATTCTGTAGTCTGGACTGGGTTAGTTGGGGTTAGTCAGTAGATCTGGATTGGGGTATTCTGGATCCAGTCTGATTCTATTTGGTAGCCTAGTATGGTTTTGGTTAGCTGGTCTGGTTTGAGTCAGGTTTCAATCTGATTCTATTTGGCTACCAGTCTAGATTCAGTCTGATTTATTTGGCAAACTAGTCAGGATCTGCTTATTCTGTCCTGTTGTTACAGAACTGTTTTAACAATTACAAAATATGGAGAGTTGTTCTGTGACTACAATACAAGTATAAAATTTATAAACAAATTTATTTTCATACATAATGGGGGTGATATTGTTTTGTTGTTTAGTGAATTGAATATTAGATTAGTATCCTCCTTTGATATGTTTAATTTAAATAAATTTAACTTTAGAATTGTGTTTCATGGCATGTTCATTTTTTATGTATGTATACAGTTGTGCATATTTGATCTATTAATTGGTAACTGATAAGATAATTTTAATTCAAATAATAGAACATTAATTATGCAGAAGTAGCATAACAATTTGAAAAATAATATGCCATATGACAGTTACACATAATTGTTTATAAAATTGCCATAATTGTTCATAATAAAACATATGATAGACTAAAGATGGTAATGTTTGCATTAGAACTTAAACAACACCCAAAAAAACCAATAACAAAATATTTTGGTTCTGGGAAAATGTGTCACGAACCAAGGGAGAGAGAACAAAAAAGGAGCGGCATGCCCTGCACCTAGACCTACACACCCATACACACATGCTAAGATGGTGACCAGCCACTATGTTGGCCAGCCTTCGGTGTGGAGGATGATTGTTCTTGCTCCCACTTTAGGGCCTCATCATACTAGTTCCATGACTCGGGACAATCCTCCTACAACGGTTGTTGTTGTTGTTTGATGTCCTCTTTTGGCCAATCAAATATCAACGGCAGATGACGAGCAGGGTTACTGACACCATCTGTTTTGTTTTCTTGGCTGTCAGATTTGTCCCCCTAGTTTTCCGGCTCACAACTCTTATTTTTGCAGACAACATATTCTTCAATATATTTTTCTAACTTTGACGGAGACATCAATATCTTTTCTAACTTTGGGCGTGACTTTAAACTCAATGTTGACATTTAAATTATTCAAATAAATATAAGTATGTGCAAATAATCATAATAGCAAACTAACTACAACAAAAGTTTGTACAAGTTAAAGTTGGAAAGCAAACTTAGATAAGTAGAAGTTTGAATGTGATGTGTGTCTTTTAAATAGAATAAGCACAACTTTGATCAAATGGATGGTAAAACCAAAGTAATTATGGCCATAAGTTTTACAACAAAATGTTGCCAAGAAATCTTAAACAAATACAACATGGAACAACTATGTTATAATTTCATTGGTTTGCTTCACCGCCTAAGGCTATAGGTGTGTTGTTCTTTACATCATTAGTAAGGTATTCAACAACTCTTGGTGGATAGGTGTGACGAGTAGTCACAAAGTTCCGTTAAATCGCGTATTGCACGACCAATGATGGGGGAGGCAATAAATCTCCCAAAATGAAAAGATTATCTCTTATGAACTCTCTCCTGAGGTACCGCCAACACAGTTGCACATCACTCAAAGAAATGTAAGGCCTCCCTATTATGTTGCAAAATTCACAGCACACCTCCCTCCAATCCAGTATAGTATATACTCCAGTTGCACATCTCCCCATGTCATATTGGGTTCTCATCAAACCTCTAAGAACCATATCAAGCTCTGTACACAATATGACATAAGTCGTGGTGTGTTGTGCATCCGTATTACAGATTTCTATATGTAATATATTGCAATAGTAAGGCTTTATTTTTGTATGTGAAGCTAATATGATAATTGAAAAATAGATATTTTAATGTGCATATAACAAAGGGCCTCGTATTTAGTGAAGCCATAAACAAATAACATTGTGATTAAGTAAGAGTGTATAAATAGTAGCAAGCCTACAAGCAATTAAAAAGAGCATAAATTTAAATGTAAACATGAACATTATTCTAATGTTTTTCATTCGTTGCCTGCAACATCTACTCCTGCAACAACATTTTTGATGTTTTCAGAACTCATCACGTTTGCCAGACCTAATGCTTTCCTAGGCATCCAATCATACAAAATGAATCATTTTTTTTATACATTGTTTCCTTATGTTCTTCCGACGGGTTTTCAACTTTCTCAAATCAATGCTAAGCACCCTAGTTATGTTATGAAAGTCAAGAAATGTCTCCCTCCAAGCCTCTCTAGTATATGATATGTTGACTCATCTCCCCAGGTCATAATGGTTTCTCGTCGCATCAAGTAGGATTTCATCATGCTCCGCACACCATATTAGACGACCAGCCATAGAACAAATTATGTATGTAAGATATTGAAATAGTATAAGGGCTCGTTTCACAATGGTGGATATAATGTTATAACTCAAATATTATGATATCGTGTGCAAATAACATAGGGAATACAATCTCATACATCCATAACCATCCAACAAAATTATGAAAATACTATGAATCTTGTGATGTAAATGTAAGAACAACGTTATGGAGTCATCAGAGGTGAAGGAGTATCCAAAAGAAGAGTACAACTTTCCTCCAACTTCTGAATGAAAATTTGTATAACATCATACTCGTACTTTCTATAGGTGTAAACATGTTCAGAGTCGTGATGGATTTCAATAAAGTCCTTCATGTTCATCGCTTGATCCCACACTGACTTGCACTCGCAAGTTAGTAACGTAATCTCAGCCTTCAAAGAATCAATTATTGGGGGGAGATCGAATGCCCAATGGAAGTATTTGCATTGGTCTTTTCCCTATAATGTTTTCCCAAGTTTGAGTTAATAACAACGCATGTGCAATGTACTTAGGAAGTGAAACTGATTATTTATGGTTCAGCTATCACACCTGACTAGAAGGACATGTGTAATACATTTCGCCTGGCCTTTCACTCAGAATGCCAAAGTCATATAACCCAACATCCTCTATGTTAAGCCACAAGGCTACAACCAGCCCACAATCACACCTCAGAACTTTGGATGGATTCATCGACATCTAAAATACAATTGATGATTAGTAACTGAACATTGGGTTGAGCACATAGATTTCTATGAAGCATTATAGCAGGGAATTTCAATAGGACAAGTTGATTGTTCTAACATACAATTGAAGTTAAATTGGATAGATCATAATATATTACAGCTATGATGTATTGTATCACTCTTCCTCTATTGAAGAGTCATTATCGCTCAGTATGTGTAGTCGTTCACGAAGATATAGGTGCCTCTTCCACAAAGTTTCAATTTCTGCTAGAAGCCTATCAGTGTCTGCTCTTGTCGAGTAGACAAAGTCGCATTGTTCGGACCATTGCTTGCGTTCGTTGTGTGCATATGCAAGTTGTGTTACAAGAGCATCCCTAACTATGGTAAGGGTGGCCATAGTAGGTTGTACTCGTTGCACCGGAAATATCATACGACATCTGTTTAGAACAACACCCCTACCACATGTAAAATACATCTTGTGGGGGTTGTTGTCTTCAAACAGTCCATTTGTCGCATATGTGGCATCCTTGTGCACTCATACGGTGCATTGGAGGCCACATGGACAGGACGACAATCCATTCTCCATTTTGAGACAACCTAAAGAAACATAATGTGACATTTTTTATTATGATCCATAAAAATATGGACATTAAAAAACATTTGAGAGCACATGTCTAGATTTATATGAGTACTCAAACAATACACAAATGATAATAACTAAAAAGTAAGCTCAACAAGTATCCCAAATGAAATTGGAAATTATTTCACATAATACATCACCGTACCTTGCATCGACCAGATTTGTTTGTTGTAGCGAACTCAGGTCGAAGCCAATAGGTGGGACGACAAATGTTGAATTGTTCTCTGGGATTTCCTCCATCATAGAATCACCATCATTATGGCAATGTATAAAATTATGGAGGATCCAACAAGCCATTACGAGGTGACATTGCGAATGTATAGGATATGTCACCCCCTTTTTAAGTTAGGCAAATTGCTGCTTAAGCACTCTGAATGCTCTTTCTACATCATTACATAATTGAGCTTGGAAGTGGTTGAACATTTCCTTCTTGTTGTTGTAAGAATGTCTGTTTCCTTGATACTTAGATATATCATAAGTTGTGTTGTGATAAGGTGCAAGAAACTGACGAGTGTTGGCGTATCCAACATCAACTAGGTAATACTTTCCTACCGGTACTTTAAAACTACATGTGGTCATTGCTGCTTGTAGGACCGTTTGGTCAGTAGCTGAGCCCTCCAACCCAGTCAGGACATATGTAAACTCCATTGAGAAGTCTACAACAGCCATGACATTCAGGGAGACATTCCCTTTTCTAGTCTCAATAACGATTTTTCTTGTCACGGGTCACCAAGACTGGGATGTGTTTCCCGTCAATAGCCCCTATGGCATTCTACAACACCAAAATTAGGTTTGAACATACAAACTAATTGAAAAATATTATAAATTGTAGGGGATAGTTATTACCTTGAATTAAGGGTAGAACCTTTGGCACTCCAATATATGATGATGTGTTGTTGTGTTTGTGGTTTGCATGACATCATAGTCATGGCACATTGCACACACCCCGTCCAAAACTTCATTGAACTTTCTACTTATGGTTTCTCCAGAGTGAATGTAGTCCTCAACTAAAACAGGATTTGTATGGACATGGCCAACCATCTAGAGGAAGTAGCATATAGCCTCAACCAATGAGAATCCTCTATTACTTTTTAACAACCCACAATCCTCAAGCTTGTCCACGAGGGCTATTATTATTTGTGGTCACATTCGGTACAGGCCATAAGCCCTCTGTTCATGACCGATTATGATTTCTAGTACCTTTTGGTGCCCACTCCTAATACTAACTAACCTAGGTATTGAAGGTGGTACGTCATCATCATCAAAAATATCTCCCTTGATGGAGTTCGCTATTGACTCAGCTATTACCTCAGCAATGTGATTTTTTGGATCAGACACAATATCTAAAAATATGTGTAAGGAGGTTTGTTGGTTCTATATGACCACTAGTAGCCATGATGCCTACAACCAAAAGGATAAAAAGCTTGACATGATTTGTAAAAATTAAAAGAGTAAAAACATGAACTTTATATGATAGATGTGACAGAAAATGAACTACATGAGCATTACATACAATTTAAATGGTATGTGCAACAAATGTTTGACCGTGAAGTATTTATTACAATAATAACAACTTCATGTTCATGTTCTAAAACATATAAACCAACAAGCCAATATGAAATTATGAAGTTATTAAAATAATGATATTGGAAAGCAAACCATAACCTGAACTATCCTCTAACTTACGATGTTGAATGACCTATGTTATTCCCACTTGTGCCAGCATCATTGGTTTCAGTATACCACATGGATGGCATAGTTGATGTGGCATTAAAGTTTGATGATGGGGACTATGGAGCATAACCCTGTTGAGATGGAACATAAGAGGATGGGATTGAAGGTCGTGGTGTTGCACTACCTCCTTGGGACCTTTACCAAAGGTCACGCAACCATGTTATTTTCTATGGGGTATGGGTGAGGTTGAGGTAGATGCTATGGTTTGTTGAGTCCTTTATGGCATTCGTAAGTGTTGTAAATACAGGGGTAGGGGCATCAGGGAAAGTGTCATTGAAATATTGTAAATTCATTGCAAATGCTTATTTTTCAATGGCTCTATTGGCCACACCTACGCTTAACTCATGTACCTTTGTGTACACTTGTGTGAATTCAGATAACTCGTCATTAGAAAGGACACATCACTCTTATGACATGGATGGTTGCTTCTTGCCCTTGTGGTTATGAGGAGTCCTTCCCCCAACACCCTAGGTATCTGTTTCGCCCCCCGATGTCACCCTCACTCTACATCCTAGGTGCACCTATGTCTGATTCCCCCATGGGGGTTTCTGTGTGCATGGGTGTATCAGATGCATCTAAGTCGACAACAACTTTATCCTCAGAGGTGATGATGGACGGAATTTGTCTATCCACAGAAGGCATTGCACGATGTCCTCTAGCAATGTTCCTCACTGCCATCAACTTGATGTCATAGTATTGGGGAAAGGGGTGGTTAATCAACCTAGCAAGATCCTTGTTTGGCTAATTTGAAAAAAGTCTACATTAGGAGATTGATATGTAAATGTACATCACTACTTTAGGGTCAGTGTATGGTTATTGTATGTACCACAAGGCTCTCCTTCCACTCAGGGGTGTCAGGCAGCATGGGCTTATTCCTAGTCTCATCCCATCTGACACCACTCTTGTTGGTTACAAGCTTCAATCCTTCTTGAGGTTCTTCCACCTAGTTTTCACCTGGTCCATCGTACAGTCTGGCCTCGACATCCTATTTTACATCTCACAGAGCGTCTCCCTCTAAGTGTTCCTATAAACTGGCCATCAATACACCGGCCTATGTCATACTGCCTCCTTAGTGATGAAACTAAAATGTCATCAAAATCTCTCGGCCATATAAAACAGAGCTTGGGGTCTGCGGAAGACATACTCCTATAGGTGTTGCAATATATAATTACTGTGAGCGGTGTTTATAATAATTTTAAATATATAATGACTTACATGGTTATTAATAGGTACAAAATATGGACATAATTTATACATGGGAGACAAGATTCATTGTAAAAACCTTTGAAAAGAACATTAACTTATGTCATTTCATCACTTGTAGCACCATATAACACAAAATCAACATCTTCACTCATTTTCTCCTGCAAACCCTACCCTCTCTTTGTAACATTTCATTTCTCTGGGTTGAATTACGAATTTTGAGAGCTACTAGGTTGTTGTTATTGTTATAGATCAATTGAGTTGTTTGGGTCATTTGCAATTAACCCTCCAATATTGTATTCCATTTTATTTAAGCAGAATTTCCTATCAGCAGTGTTAAATGATATGTTTACTTATTTAACCCCGACAATGATGTCCACAAATTCTGTAAATTTAGTAAGATGTCTGAAATAAATTTTCATACATACAGTCAAAATTTGAACAATAGTGGGAATAACAATCAAATTATATAAATAAATTCGTATACTGATTTGGTTTCAATCTTGACTATTTTTTTATAAAACGCAGTTGATTAGCATATATATAACTCGACTACATTTTAAGATAGCTTAACATGACATTTATATAGCATGCCTCCCACTTTAAAATTAACCTGACATACCAAAAATATATTAGAAATCATACATGTAATTGATATTCTTATCACTGAATTGAGTACAACTATTCAGATTACTGTTACTTTTTCTCCTAATACTTATGATGTGTGCTTATGTTTTTTCTCCTAATGAAGAAAAACAATTTCCTTTTATTGGGAGTCTATCCAAATAGAATTTTCACAAAAAGAGATATTATCAAACATCACACATAGTTTATTATTGGAACCACCAAGAAAAAACATTGATCATAAGTCAACCTATGATGGGAGGGGTTCACATAACCCTGTGGCTGCTATTTTTTGATAAAACTCAGTTGATAAACTTATCTACATGTCGAATAAAGTTTAACACATCATACTCAGTTGATAAACTCAGCTGCTATTTTGTTCACATGACAATTATGTACCATACCTCCAATTGTCATTATAATCTCAACGACCAATAAAATAGTACCAATCATACATGTGGCTGCTATTCTTATGATTGAATGTCATCACCAAACTACAAATCCATTTCTTAACTATGGGTCAAACATCACAACTATAAAATAACCTAATAACGGTATAAGATTGAAGGCTGAGAATACCTGTGATTGACATCCACATTTGCCACCATGAATTCCACATTGTTTAAGCAATAACAAATAAAAAAACAAAGAAATTGTGAGTATCATTATAGCGGGAGAAAGCTAGGAAATGGCATAAACTTATGTGAGGAAAGTATATGAACTACTATAATAACCTAATACATGTATAAGTTTGAAGTCAATTTCTTTTCAGATGTAATACAGTCAGTATAATTAAAGTGTCAACTAAAAGGGTCATAAAAATTAAAATGTAACAACAAGGGTTTTTGTGAAAGTGTTGAGTATGATATATAAACTGCTCCAACTCATTAATTGAATGGAAATTGCATCATGGTATATTTCAAACAATAAAGATAACAATAGGAATATACCTCATTGATGATCTCATGTAGGTGGTTTGAAATTTTTGGTTCAACTACAAGTGATGTCATAAAAGTTTGTAAAAATTGCTTGGTATGATATGATATCGGTATGGACACCCTTTCCCAAGCCTATTCAACACTATTCCAGGACACAGTCAAGTGGTATGACATTATGCACAACAATGCTCAAAAGCTATTGTTCAAACACCTTTGAAGGTGTTTAGGGTAGCAGCCACAACACAACCATTTTGGTCTTTGATAATAGCAGCTGAGAAGATGGTTTCCTTCACTAGGATGGCAGCATGAATGTAAATTGTTATGACCCCATGACAAGGTGGCAATCAAGATAAGAAATTGATGATGTGTTGAGCCATAGTGTTAATGGTTCCCCTAAGTTTTTGTAAATAAATATAATCAATCAAATCAGAGCCCGGATCAGCATATTTTCCTAAATAAAACTTAAATTGGCATAGTTTAGACCTAAAATGCAACCACATTATTTGCTTTTACATAATACAATATATTTAACCTCAACATAAGAAATAAAAACAAACACACACAGTTAAGTAATTTGAACTACAGTCAAGTTTCTGCATATATTGAACGATGAAAGTTTTGCATGCTTAGCCATCCTTAAATATAGTGCTACTATGAAAATTAGAACGCAATTACTTTGTATAATGAATAATAATTACAAAATTCCATGTATCTGGGGGTCGAGTGGGAAACACATGGGACCCATTGTTAGTGATTGCATGATCGTGTGGAAAGTATTGGTGCCAAAGTACCTAGTCGAGAATTAGCATATGGGGTTCAAGAAGAGGAGTAGCATGGCTATAAAGTTTTGTAGTCAAACTAGCCAGTAAATGAGATGTGTCTTAATGAGGAGAACCCAAAGTAGTTGTATTTAGTTAGACACTACATAATAGGTGAAGAGGTGGTTGAATATATGATAATAATTTCATCTTGAAAAGGAGATGCGAACTCAACAATTATGATATTATAATTAGTCTGTCACAACTTGGAAACACTTGTATGGTTGCACCAATTAAGCTCCAATATATGTACAATATTGGAAACAAATGGGCCAAAAATGATTGGATGCAGCCAACCCATGCTCATATTCTATTTTATTTATGAAGTACAACTTTATTTTAAATATGGACATCCATGCCCATCTCTATTTCTTCACTCCCTATAGTGAATACTCTGTCTATATGTAATACATGTTAAAAATGACTTGAAGCTTGTTATAAGAAATTGTTTTGTTGTACAAACAATTAGGTCACTTTTGAAGAAAGAAAAAGATTCATCTTAACTTAAAAACTAGAGCATCACAACTTCACTGGTTCTTGTTAATGTATGTAATAACTTATATTCAGTTATGGTTTGTAGGGAATTTATATTGTAAATGCAGTTGTTAGATTTATCTAAACAACAACATGATCATGTAAAACATGCGTTGTAAAATGTGACACAACTATTTCATCAAATCTTTGCAAGTTGAGTCTTGATGGCCAAGAGGATATGTATTCATAGGATTACTATAGAAGCTTTTCTAAGATGGGTTTAAAAATTCAGACCTCTAATTGATTTGTTGTTTTCTATAAAATAAAAATAGAGCGGTTGATTCCTTTTGCACTACCTCTTGATGTCTATCGGACAATAGGAATTAATAGAGTAAATGAGGAAACAAAGAGCATGATAGATAAGTTTTTCATTCGTGAATGTGTTTCATCCAGCTCCATGAATCCAAACTACGAAGCAACACAACTGAAAATTGATGGAATGTCATCTAAAGTTGACGTAGCTGCTGCAAGGAGACCTAATGTACAAGAATTCAAATAATATGTTAACTAAGAATTTGAATGTTTACACAAACAAAGATACATTTTCTACTCATTTTTACTTCATCTTGTAGACATAATGCATATACCCTCATAGATACATGGATGGATTTTTCTAGCTGAAATTGGTGTGCATACTATCTGGTTGATATCTTAACATTTGAATCACTAGAAAACATGGCTTTTGCAAGATTGGAATGATACCATAGATGTGCTTTAGTAATCTTATGTTCTTACACATTTCTAATGATTGGTGATTCTTCAGCGTAACCATTTTTATCAAAATGCATCTAAAACTCTTCAGTTTGTTTTGATCAGGGAAATGTATAGGCACCACCTATGATCTTCATGATGTGCTTCACTTATTTTATAAAAATGACTTCTTTTTATGTTAATCATTTTTTTCATTCATCTACGCAACTCTCTCCACTAAATGAACTATAATGTCTAGTTATTTTGGTCATTTTTTTCTTATTGAGTGTGCTTTTATCCTCTGTGAATTCAGTTGGTTTTTTTATCAAGACTTGTTTATCTGATAATGCAAGGTAGTCTATTAAATGTTTGATTCTTTTCTAAGACTCAATATCTTTTATATATAACTTTCATTAACAAATTCGTGTACATCTATTATATATGATCTTTCATATAGGTCTACATTTTCCTAATTGTTTGATATAGAATTATTGATCATCATTCACTACTTAATGCAACCATTTGTTATCTCTCATGAATTATGTATACTTGTTCAGAAGGTACTATGCACTCATTTTTGGTTTATTTCTACAATGATAATATGTTATTAAATATAATTTGTTTATGTGTACTACACTTCTAGTAGACTTATGTGCTCTTTATTTCTTAATGAAGAATACTAAAAACTATTGTTTTTTATATATTCATTCTATATATGATAGGGATACTTCATTCACGTACAGGTCTCATAGATTTTTGCAACCATTTCTTGCTTTCCACCTTGGGTTAGTTACCCTATGATTTTACCATATACTTCTATTTTTTCCATTCAAATTCATTCTATCATCGTGAATGTCTTAGTACTTCATAAAAACACCAATATCTAGCTGCACTACTAGAACAAGCTTACAACAAATACATGCATGTTGTTTCAATATTGTTTCATGCTATGTTCTTGTCATTGATGAATCTGTAATATTGATAAGGGGTGCTCATATTTGGACTTGCAACCTTGGCAGATGCATACATTTCTTAAAACCCTTCCATGGATTCATTTAATGGTTTTAATCCATCAAATTAAGTACTAAAGTTGGGTATTCTTATGTGATACGACTCCCACACAAACTTAGAATAGGGTAATTTTAATCGAATAAAGAGAAAAGGAACTCCTACTAAATTTTCAAAAGACAAAAGGTAGTTTTTCACTTGCTGTGAAGAAAGCTATGATAAAATAGTGCCTATTTCATGAGGATAACAATGAACATATATCTCAGAAAGACCATACCTGACATTGCAATCGCCATCCATGCACACCACAACATTTTTAGCAAAAAGCACAAACAAAAAACAAACAAAAAATTAGCACACGCATAACCAAAACAAAGACACGAGAAAGACATAATGAAATGACAACACAAAATATACTTACCTACGAAGCACTGAACACAACTTTGAGCAGGAAGAAGAAACTACAGATGCACCGAGCGTGTCTCAGAGTATCTTCAGGATAGTAAACAGATGAAACAGAAGTTGGATGACCAGTGCCCATAATTTATAGAACAAGGGCATATTTCTCAAATTTGCCCGTTCCTCCAGATTCAATGCCCTATGAAATTGAGAACCATGGTCAAAAGTGTTGGGGGAAGAAGATATTGGACCATACAACGACCTTACCTACTTTCAATTTTCCGCCTGCTACGACCTCCTATTTTACCCATGAATTGCCACCCACTCCAAGGTGCAGCACAACCACGGCCTCATCCTACTGGCCACATGGTAAAAACACCTCATAGGAGGACACACCAACATCGGGACAGAGGCAAGTGGATGGGCAAAAACAACAATAGACCTACACTATTCGTAGAATCAATACTCATCTTCCTCGAGCAGCTTCACTCAGATGGAGTAAAGGGGGTGTTGGGTCGGGGGTAGAGGAGGAAAGGAGTTGGGACTGGGACATGAGAGCGGGGCGAGGGAATATGGGTTGGAAAGTGGAATCCCACATGGATCGAGACTGACTTGGTCTGGGTTATGAGACAATAGAACCCCAAAATAGGGTCATTTTGGGATGTTGAACCAAACACCCAAACTCGTCAATCCAGATCGAAAACTGCTTACGTGGTACAAGATGACAGCCCGCAATCTGGGTTGGGTCCCAAACCAAACAAAGGCTTAGGGTTTTAATACCAAGGTTTATAACATGCAATGTGGATAATGAACATAAACTAGAACTAAGTGATTGTAACAAAGGGATATGTTGGATACAGTAATTAGGGTTAGACATGATGTCCAATTTGGAGTAATAACTCTAATAAATATTTATGCGAGAGATATAGGGATTGTACCCTTATCCTATATCCTAAACCTGAGTCTAGTCTAAACCATAGATTAGGACCGAGTAGGGTTTAGTGTGATTAATGTGACATATGTGATTGGTTACACTTTAGAATTTACGTAATGTTGATTATATGATGATTGCTTGATTTGCTTGCTTGATTGGACAATATGCCTGAAGTATAATTGAATAATTTGCATGGCAAAGGTATGAGGTTACACTTATGACTAATCTCTCTAGTTTCACGGTGATTTTTGAGGTTTCACTGGTTGCTTGAAATTAACTACTTGGTTGACTTTTATTACAAGCAACTATAAAGTGACTATGGCTATCACCATAAATATATGTTCATGACTAGATCAAATCCTAGTTCTCCTCTGTAGCTTTGATGATGATGAGATGGATGACCTAGTACATGGTCTACCCTTGGGGTAGGATCATTAGGTTATAATGGGTCGATGTGTTGGTCTACCTTGGGTAGGACCATACGACTACACATCCCTATGTAGTGATCTACCTGTAAGGTAGGAACATAGGGGTTATTTGAGATCTACCATATGAGAGAGGTAGTATCCATGTCCACTGCAAGGACACCATAGAGGCAAGGATATGTAGGGATTGAGTAGTTATGTTTAATACGTAAAGTTTGATCTATTAAGAAATAATTTGATTTCATTATGTGGTTACAAATAGATGCAAGATTTTGGTTCCCCCACATACTAGTATAATTCATTATATTGACCAACGTTTTGTTTTTCAGCTTTTTAGGTAAATCTAAAAGTGGAAAAACAGTAAAGTGGAACTTGTGAAGAATAAAGTTAAATCATAAATTAGTTAGATAGAACTCTACAGTGGGTAGAAGTTCCATATTCCTATTTTTTTAAAAGGTATGTGAAAAGTAAAAAAAATCATGAGTTTCGTTGTGGTAGAATTTATTAATTATTATTGATTATTTGCAAACCATTGATCCTATTTTGGGATAGCGGCTCTGACTTCTTGATCTTCCTTAATTGGGGGTTATTGGGAAGCAGGGTCATTACAAATTTGGATTAGGGATTCTTGAGGATAGGGTTTCACATCCACATAATAACATGAAGAACAACAAAGATCAAGAACACTAGCAATAACACAAGGGAGGCATGTATCCTACACCCACCTCATGATAATGTAGAACATTCCAAACTTTATATACCACACCCATGGATATACTTAGATTTAGACTATAAACCTTTGTTCCCCCACACATCTCAACCACTCCCGTGGTCAAGGTAGTGTAGATAAGGTACATCTCCTTACTCATATGAACATCTTCCCAGATTATACAAAGAGCAGAAATCATACATACAAAGGGGCCAACAAAGCATGTATAAGGAAATAAACTTGGATGTCCGTGAAAGAAGGAAGATAGACTTAGAACTCCAGTCAAGGAGTCACAAATCCATCCTTGCTACTGTAAACTCTCCAAAAAGCTTCACATTCGAGTGGAGAGAAGAGAACGAAGGAGATCCCTACTGCAATTATTGGAGAAGAAGGAAGAAGAAGAAGTTTCCCTCCTCAGAAACCAACTTTTCTCCCCTGGAACACCTCCAACTACTCCTTTCTCTTCCTTGATCGAGTCCCACTCCAAAAGGTCTAAAAACATTGGTGGTAACTGTACCAAGATGGCTTGGTATTGTATATATAAGTGTGAAATAGTGAAATTCACATTTGAGTGAAATTTTTAGGTCAGACGACGTGTGTTTTATAAGACACTGTGTGTCTTATGTAATAACTGAAGTCTAGATCGAGTTTTGGGAGGTTACATGACGTGTCTTTAATAAGACACGACGTGTCTTTAATAAGACATGGGGTGTCTTTATTAAGACATGGTGTGTTGCTACAAATTTGGGATTTCTAGGTCAATTTCTAGACTGAGACACGGGGTGTCTTTAATAAGACATATCGTATCTTTTTAAGACATGGGGTGTCTTAATTAAGACACAAGGTGTCTTTATCAGTTTCAACAATATTGATTTTCTGAATGTCTAGATGATTGGGGAATGTCTTTATGGATGTTATAATGGTGTTTTCTCCCCATTTTGATGCCAAATTGTTGTACCTACAAGCCAAACCATAGAGCAAGTAAAGACAACAATAAAGATGGAAAATCTAGCATGATTAAGAGTGATTATTGAGTTAAAATGATTGGGAAATTCAACCTAAAGTGATCCAAAAGATGATATAAATTACGCACATCATAGAGGTTGATCTCTCTAGGTAGTGGACTGACATACTCCTAGTTTGGAGTGTGCAACCACTCTACATAGCTTTTCACTTGGTGTTTGTTCAATTTCTCTCTCCCTGGCTATTTATGTTTTAGTTGCACTCAACTTTCCTATTTTGGAACCTCATCTTGTGATATAACTTGAAGGTCTAATGAATTTTGTTTAAGTGAATTCAACTCAATCCACCCCTCCTCTAGATCATCTAATCACCCATCTAGGATCTAAAAATTGGTATCAGAGAGGGTCTTCTCCAAGTATACTTCAACAAGTAGGAGAATATGGGTGACTACCAAGGAGGGAGATACTTGATCACCCTTCCAATCTTTGATGGGAGAAATTTCCTCTATTGGAAGAGAAGGTTACAATACATCATCCATGGTTCAATTCTTGTGCTATGGCAAATGGTGGTTCATCCATACAAGCTATCGGAGACCAAGATAGAACAATGAGATGAGGCTACCATGAAGAAAGACACCTTGAATGCAAGAGCAATCAACGTCCTCTATGCCACCATGAACCTCACTGAGTTTAACTAGATTTTCTCTTGTGAGACATCCTATGAGGTATGGAGAAAGCTATGCATCACTTATGAGGGGACAACTCAAGCGAACGAAAGGAAAGTCTACATGCTCAAAGGGATGCTTGATCACTTCAATATGAGAAAGGAGGAGAAGATAACCAACATGTACTCAAGACTCAACACAATTGTAAATGGCCTTACCGTCATAGGTCATCCTATGAGTAGAGGAGAGATCAACTCTAAGATCCTTAAAACTCTCCCCAACAGATGGGAACCCAAGGTGACTTCCATTGATGAAGTAAGGTCTCTTGATGATATCCCCATTGAAGATCTCATTGGAAATCTACAAGCCTATGAAGTCACACTTGACCAAAGAGAAGAAGTTGAAAGACAAGAGGAGAAAGAGCTAAAGAGAATGAAGAAGGCTGAAATCAAGGCTCAAATTGAAGATGTTATGGGACAAGCCTCTCCATCCTCTCATGTTGAAGAAGATGCCACATACTCCAAAGGTAGATTCTATAAAGGCAAGAATTCCTCCTCCACCCAATGTCTCAAGTGTGGAAAGAAGGGTCACTTCAAGATAGATTGTCTATAAGGAAAGAAGACCCATCATCACAATGAAAGAGAATAGAATTATAAGAAGAAGAAGAAATGGCACAAGAGCTCAAGTGACTCCTCCAACTCAAGATCAAGTGGAGGATCTAGCTCAAGATCTAGTGATGAAGTAGAATGCCATTTTGCTCTTATGGCATCAACAAGTGAAGACTCAAATGAGGTCAATATAAACTCTTTAGATAAAGAACCTTTAATTACTATCATTAATGCTACTTGTGCCTCTCTTAAGTCTTCTAAAAAGAAAAGGAAAAAGCTTGCTAGAATTGTTGATAATATGCATGGAGAATTAGATTATCTTGAACATGCCAATACTTGCTTGCTTGATGATAAAAATCCTTGTCTTAGTCAAGTAGATGCTCTTAAACTTGAAAATGCTAGCTTGCTTGATAAGATTAGATTTCTAGAAACTCAACCTCTTATGAGTAGTTCTGATGAAGAGCATACCTTAATTGTTGATTCTTTCATGCATGATTTTGATGTTCTTAAATCTGAAAACAAGGACAAACATTTTGTATTGCAAGGATTAGAATTGGAAAATGGTGTTTATCTTTCTAAGATTGCTTTTCTTGAAATACAAAATCCCCCCTTGCTTGCTAAAATTAATGTTCTTGAATCATGTTCTAGTTCTACTAGTAGAGAGAATAATTTTAATGCTCCACATATTGATAGAGATTCTTATTTAACTAAAGATATTTTCTTAAAAAATGATCTTTTGCATGCTAGAGATAATATCAATCATTTATCTTCTACTATTTCTCCTCTTATGCATGATAATCATATTTTGAAATCTTCTTTGCAAAGATTCTTAGTTGGTAAAAGAATCGTAATGATATCCTACACCATAATACTAAAAAAATTGGTAGACATGGTTTAGGGTATGATGGTATTCAAATGAACAATAAAGGCAAAGGACCTCCAATTTTTTATGGAGAATCCTCTAGTTACAAGGCTATGGACACATGCAACTATTACAATCATTTTGGTCATTATTCTCATTGTTTCCCTTTTAGGAAAGCACCCCAGAGAAATAGGACTTGGGTTGCTAATATAACCCCTCTGGACCCAAAAACATGATTGGTGACCATTTCATCTTTCTTCTTGCAGGTCACATGATAATGGATTGACATGAGCTATTTTAATTGAATTCACTTCTCAATTCGCATGAAATAAGAAAGGTGAGATGTGTATGGGGGTGCCAACAAGTAGAAAAGAAATGGTAATAACATAGGTAATGTTATTTTTTATCATATCCTATCATAATGTGTTTTTCCTAGTTAGTGTGCACTATGCATATGGTTTTTGAGTCAAAAGTTCTACATTGTGATTTTCATCAGTTTCTTGCTCAGAAATTGCTTCTAATGCTTTCATAGTGCATTATTAACTTGCTTACACATGTTTGGATATGATATATATTTTATCTTGCCTCTAGATGTGTTTTTCATATATATATATATATATATATATATATATATATACCCGTCAAAAAAGAAAAGAATCATATATCGAGTGAAATGGGGTTCTTCCATTTTCTTCCAATAGTTTGACCTATCCAGAAAAATTGTCAGCCCACGAATGCCCTATGAGGTACCCACTACTCAGAGTACCCTCCCAATGGATTCACCGGATCATCCACGCTGCGCTAGGGTTTGGGAAGGACATCGATAAGAGAATCCTCCTTCGGTGCAATCCGGGTTGAAAATTTTGGGGAGACACAATCGCTCTTTGTGAGCCCGACATTCTGAATGGGAGAGACGCTCTTATAAAAAGCTTTCAGATCGAGGTAAGATTAAGGGGAAATTGGATTTCATTCCGCGTCAAATCTATCACTTTGTGTGTAAGACTGATATGATGATTAGTTTAGCAAACCTCCTGGCTGTAGACAGTGCCCGAAGAAAAGGTACCTTACGAGGAAGGAGGGTGATTTCACTTGTTTTATCAACAAACTTGTCTACTTTTCATCCCTTTCCTGAAGATATTTGTTTTTCATATATATATATATATATATATATATATATATATATATATATATATATATATATATATATATGTATATATATAGTCAGGCTAGAATACACTCGAGTGTATAGATCACACCGTACATCCCAATGGTGTTTGCCTATCTAGACCATGTTTTTCCAAAATCTAATCCATTGATCTTCATGGTTACAATAACAATAGGTCACATACAAAATTTGAACTCATTTCGATGAGTGTAAGTCACTCATCCAAGGACAACAAAATCGACGCACAAAACTAATTTGAAATACATGGTTTTTGCCTCCTTTAGATGCACGACCTATAAGTGTCCAAATGAGCTAAAATTTATTATATAGTATGTTCTTATGATAATTAAGAAGATCAAAGGTTTATATTTTTTAAAAATTTACTACATCTTCAAAAATGACTGAGGTGTACGGTGCCTCTGGTACACTCGAGTGTACACTAGCCTGACTCTCTCTCTCTCTCTCTCTCTCTCTCTATATATATATATATATATATATATATATATATAGGGTGTTCATTGAATACCTACGTGGGTAGCCTAGATTTTCGCTATCCGAATGTAACCATATGGCAAAAAATGTAACTAGAAGGACTAAAAAGTAACTATGTTGATAACAAAGTATATGACTAAAAAAGTAAAACTGGGTAGAATACCTAGGAAATATATATGTAATTGTATTTTAAAATCTGTTGTTGCAAATTGAACTATCTATGCATGAAAAGTAACAGTTTGCAAGGAAAAGTAACCTTGTACATGTTGAAAGTATGAAACTTGCAAAAAAAAAACCAAAATTGGTGGCAGGTAGCTACCCGCGCGAGTATTAAAGATGAGCCCATATATATGTATATTTATATATATATATATATATATATATGTATATATATATATATATATAGAGAGAGAGAGAGAGAGTCAGGCTAGAATACACTCGAGTGTGTAGATCATGTCGTACACCCCAATGGTGTTTGCCTATCTAGGCCATGTTTTTTCAAAATCTAATCCATTGATCTTCATGGTTACAATAATAATAGTGCACATATAAAATATGAGCTCATTTGGATGAGTATAAGTCACTCATCTAAGGACAACAAAATTGACACAAAAAACTAATTTGAAATGCATATTTTTGCCTCATTTAGATGCATGACCTATAAGTGTCCAAATGAGCTAAAATTTATTATATAGTAGGTTCTTAAGATAATTAAGAAGATCAATGGTTTAGATTTAACAAAAAGTTACTCTATATTTAAAAATGACAGAGGTGTACGGTGCCTCCGGTACACTCGAGTGTACACTAGCCTAACTAACTAACTAACTAACTAACTATATATATATATACAGAGAGAGAGAGAGAGAGAGTCAGGCTAGAATACACGCTAGTGTACAGATCACGCCATACACCCCAATGGTGTTTGCCTATCTAGACCATATTTTTTCAAAATCTAATCCATTGATCTTCATGGTTACAATAATGATAGGCAACATATAAAATTTGAGCTCAATTGCATGAGTATAAGTCATTCATCTAAGGACAACAAAATCGATGCACAAAACTAATTTGAAATGCATATTTTTCCTCCTTTAGATGCACGACCTATAAGTATTCAAATGAGCTAAAATTTATTATATAGTAGGTTCTTAAGATAATTAAGAAGATCAATGGTTTAGATTTATCAAAAAGTTACTCTATATTTAAAAATGACTAAGGTGTATGGTGCTTTCGGTACACTCGAGTGTACACTAGCCTGACTCTCTCTCTCTCTCTCTCTCTCTCTCTCTATATATATATATATATATATATATATATATATATATATATATATATATATACATATATATATATGCACGTGTGTTTGTGTACTTTTTAACAGTAGGTTCGGTCGAGTTCGTCCTATTAAAAACTTGACTGATAGGAACCAATGGGTGTTGCCAACAGTTGTCATCGAGTTGTCAATAAACAGAACTCGACTGACAACACTATGCATAGAATATACATTTGGCTTTTTGGATGAGAATTTCCCTCTCTACTTTCTCAACAAATTTCTTTATTCTTTGGCACTCCCTTTGGTACCTTTTATATGTGCTGATTGCGATGCTTGAAATTTCCTATCTTGCTTACAACTCTATCTCTCTAATTGCTCTAATTTGGTATATCTATATCTTGCAATTACTTTCTTTGAGTTGCTTTGTAGGTTTTGATGATGATCTCTTTGGATCTCTTAGTTGTGTCCAAATTGCTTTCGTTGTGCTCAAACTTGCTACATATATATAGTTGTATATCTTGTTTGGATACAACCTTGAGGTTCTTAGTGGTAATCAACTTTTGGTAATGATGCATATTTGCTACTGAGTTATATCCTTTTATGCTTATGAAATTGCATATCTCTTTATTTGGATATATCTCTACATCTACTCATAATTTGCTTTATCTTGTGTATCTTTTGGTATCTCTTGCTATGATCTAGATCCTACTAGTAGCCCTAACTTGTGATAACATCTACTAGTAGCCTACCTACATGTAGTTCTAGTTCTCTTCATCAAGTGCTATTCTAAAATATGCTATGCTTGTATCTCATTTCATACTTGCTCAAGTTTGTTATTTGAGTTGAGTATGTACTATCTTGACTTGCTTACGTAGCATTGTGATTCAGGACATATAGAGCTACATTGTATGTAGAAATTGGAGCATCTTTGAATTTTATGCAAATTTTTCTCCTGTGTGAAATTTTAACGCAAGACTGGTATTTTTATGCAGAAACAACCTTTTGAGTAAGACTCGTTGATTTACAATGAGACCTTATGCTTTTTGGGAAAATTTTGTCATCTTGAGGGTCAGAATTATGATTTATTATCCTACATCACTTTATCTTGTCTTAATCTTTACTAGAATTACGTCATGGGTTGTTTAAGTGCATGATGTAAATTACTTTTCTTTCTATGCTTGGACAAGCCCCTAGTGTTGCTCTTCTACTCTCCCTTATAACTTTTGTTATCTCCGTTCTTTTAACAAGTGGTTTTTCTTATCTCTTCATATCCCCCACTTTTTGAAATGACATAGGGGAGAAGGCACATGTATTCTTTTGACAAAGGGAGAGAAGAAGCATGTCTCTTATGCGAAGGGGAGAAGGTAAAAGGGAGAAGAGATATATGTCTAGAAGATATATGAGTAGAAGACATAATATCCTACAAATGTTATGAAAGCTAACCATGCAGGAGAAATAGCATCAATTGAGGGGGAGTGTGATAACTCAATGAGCATCAATTGAGAGGGAGCATATGAAATCAATTCTATTGAAACCCTTATATTTCTCCAGAGTATGACTTTACTTAAAATATTTCAAAACATTTATGGAATGGTTTGTCATCTTTAAAAAGGGGGAGAATGTTGATTCTAGGTCAATGTTGACTCAAGGTCTAAATTTACTAAACTCTTATTTTGATGATGACTAAACCATTCTACTTAATTGTGTCTAATGTCTCTACTTGAGTGATTTCAGATTAGGTATAGGCACACTCCAAACACACTAACTTGTGCATCTCAACATGGAGAAAATACAAGTCAAAGTCAAGTGTACATTTTTGAAATATGATGTAAATACATTAGAAACATGTTATATATCACTTGTAATGATTATACTTGTAATTAAGCTTAGAAAAAATTAGGAGCACTTAAATGAAATATTTAAACACTTTAATGACATTTTCCAAATTCATTACAGGATGTCAATCAGTTAAGTTACAAACTCAATCGATCCATTGATGGATTTTGAAAATGTCCAGGTTCAGTCGAGTTACAAACTCGGCCGATATGTTCGGCCCAGTTACAAACTCGATCGATCACACTTTTCAAAAAAGTGTAGAAAAGTGTTTTTGACCATTGGAGTGTTACAAAACTTGAAAATATATATGTTGCAACACCCAAATGGGTAGTATTTCTAGAAGTCAAAGGCTAAAGATTCAAGAAGAGTGGGTAATTCCTAGAAGGTTGAACACTTGAGAAAGAGTGGGTAAGTCCTCAAAGAAGGTTGAAGACTCATTGCAAAGTGGGTAAGGTTGAATACTCTTTGTATTGGATAAGTCCTCTGGTGGGTCATGTGTTGTAACTCATATAAGTGAATATATAGAGTAAAACACACTTAGAAATCCTAGAGTTTGACCTCTCTAGGAAGTGGACTAACATACTCCAAGTTTGGAGTGTGGAACCACTCTACATAGCTTGTCACTTGGTGCTTGTTCACTATCTCTCTCCCTTGTTATTTATGTTTTAGTTGTACTCAAATTTCCTATTTTGCAACCTCATCTTATGATACAACATGAAGGTCTAATGAATTTTTCCTTATCTTGTGATATAACTTGAAGGTCTAATGAATTTTGTTTAAGTGCATTCGTATCTATTCACACCCTCTAAGCATCCAATCACCCATCTAGGATCCAACAAAGTGATGGTGTATTGTCAAAATACTAGGGAATATGTCATCTTAGAGGAGTAGAAGGTCAACTACCTTTGTTTCTTTATTCTCTTACCACAACACATCTATAAAGGAGGGAGAGAATGGGGGGTAAGTAAGGGGAAATGGTAGTTACGACGACACCTCAAAAACACAAGTCCCACTAGTCCTTGTAAATTCCCTCCCATTGTATTTGTTTTTGTTTCTTTCTGTCCAAGTCAAGATAAAGCATGAGTGAAACTCTTACAAGAAAATCCAAAGGAGATTTATTTAATTTAAACCATCACCTATATATCTTTTTCTCTGTCTCCAAAAATTATCAACTTTTAAAGCATAATTCCAAAATATTGTAAATCTAGACCACATCCTAATTTGACCAGAAGTATATGCCTACTAGAATCTAATTTAAAACACATTATAATTGTTTAAAAAAATTCCCTAAAAGTTAAGAGAAATTATATGATGTAATTGAATTTAAAGAGGCATATAAACTCATTTAAAAATAATTTCTAAATTCTCAAAATTTGTGATAATCATTCTTATTATTAGTTTCATATTTATGGCCCATCTAAATTGTGGATATCTATCTATAGTCAAATCAAACATTTATTACACATCCTATAAATCTCATATAATGTATTATTAAATTACCTTGTTTTTCTTATTCTAATAGAAAATTGGAACTATCTATATTCACGAACATTGTCCATTAACTTCATTAAGTATAAAAAGTCTCTAACTTCTGGTTTCTTATCATAGATATTTGGAGCAACTATTTTAATTTAGGAAAGCCAATAAAATCATTCAGAAAGGTATATGACTACATTTAAATTAACATTTCCTATATATTATTTAAAATGATATATAACTTGGTCAAGTATTATTTAACAATTGTTGAATATGATTACTCACTCTTATATATATTCATATTTGTTTGAAGTGATTTTATGATTATGAACCCATAAACTATTTTACTTGTTCAGATTAAATACATCATTCACATTTATTATTTACATCACATCTTTTCACCCATAATTAAATCTCCTTTTGCATATCATACTTCTTAGTAGTGTTAAGAAGATGACACGTCAAAATCAACACTTTTCTATAGCCTTTAAATTTTTTTTGAGGGAAAATGGATCGATTCATTACTTGTAAGCCATAAGACATCTACAATTTGAGGCAAAAATATAGGAAGAGAAAACAAAGATCAATTTAATATCATTGCAACCCATATCAGAAAGAAAGTAGAACGCTTCTGCATTGATTCTTCTTCCTTGATGTTTTTTTAAGAAGCTTTCCACGAAGAATTCCTTTGACTTGAGCGTGTAGTAGTGATAGAGAGCTTGGATCTGTATGGTACTCTGATGAATCATCACCTCAAAGGAAGCCATATAACCAAGTAACAAAACAAGCCACAACAACATGGAGATCTAGCCTTGTCTAGGAATCTCATCACTCTCCTTGAGAGAGGTCACAACAAGCACAAGCAAACAAACACTGACAAGTAGCAAGCAAACAAACGCTTACAAGTAGCGAGCAAACAAACGCTAACAAGTAGCGGCTAGAAAAGGCAAAGTAGCTGCCACTACACACTACACGAACAAAAACAAGAAACTAGCAAACTGAGAAAGACGGATAAGGGGAAAAGGGGATGGGGAGCTAGAGCTGTGATGAACAAGAAAGGAGGAGAGTCTGTAAAAGATCCATTGACATACGATGGAATAGAAAGCTGAGGAACGCCCGAGAGATCTCTGCACCGCAGTCACTCCACCCGCCGTGAACGCCGTCGGTAATCAGACCCTAATGATCGTATGTCGGTGCCACTCAATAGAGATGGGGGAGAGTAGATTTTGACAGTGAATGCCTCCTTACTTACGATCCACGCAACCCCGACGAGAAAAAAGGGCTCGGGGGGAGCGGGGTGGTGCTAGCTGCCGCCAAAGCCGCCCAAGCCCCCTCCCCTGAGCTGAGGAACCTTCAGCCCTAGTCACCCTAAGAATCGCCTAGAGCGGATGGGAGCGGTACAACTCAATTAACTTAGTAGTCATATTCAGTCTTCTACAACCTTTAATTAATATACTGCTCTTTTGGATTTGATCTCAGTATAGTTAATTATCTAGATCTTACAATATTAAAAAGAAAATAATCAATTTTTTCCTTTATCTTTCTTTCTACTTCAATTTTATTTATATGATTTCCATTTTGACTGCATTTTGACCAACATATAATTACAATTATATGATTTTCCTAAAAATAAGAATACTAAAATCAATCTTGATAACTTTTTAACATGTATATCCAATCCAAAATGACATGTAAAAATAATAATAAATATTGTAAAAATGTCTCATGCATTTATTGCTTTAAAGGATTTGACACCTATCCTCTTTCTAAACTAAAAATATCAATTCAAAGTTGTTTCTACCATTAATTTCTCTCAAAACAAACATGAAATCTTTCCCACAAAGAAACTACTGAAAAGGTAGAACCTCCATAATATTTGACTAAGAGTTTGATATTTGTCTCATTATCATTGTAAAATATCAAGAATAAATTCATTGATCATCTCTCAAATTATTTTATTTATTTGATAATGACCCACATCTAACCTTATCTTTCTCGAATTTATTTCCTTGTGTACAGTTAATAGAAACTCATAAAATTTTGACCACTACTGTGTATTTATCTAATGAATATAAATAAGACCTTATAAGTTTAAGATCAATCTTTTCAAATTTATAATCGCTCATAATCCCTTTTTCGGGTAAATGATACATATCTTTTATAAGAAAATTATTCAAAATCAAAAACTTGGTCAGCATGTATTTCTCATTATTTCAACGATGGATTAATGTTTTTTGAAAAATTAATTAACACAAGCCAATAGAAAAAATATCATTGTATCCCTAATGTGATTATGGACAATTAATGCACTCAAAATGGATCTACAAATAATTAGATCTAATTATATATGTTTCGTTTATTTGACTTGGGCCTTATAAGCATAAAATTATATACATTAGATTACTTTAGAATTTGGGACATTACATAAATGGAGTGGGGCAAGGGGAGGCGCTAACATGTGTGTGTTTGGTTGCGGTATAGAAGAGAGGGGGCTAGTGGAGTCTGAGAGTCATTAGAAGGAAAAGGTAATACGAATAGGTCAGAAGTAGAAAAATTATGGGAAGAGAGTGAGTGAAGGAGAGAGTGACATTTGAAATTGTTGCTTTCTAATTGGTCAGAGAGTACAAAAATGTCTTATATATGTGATTACTTGAAAAAACTCTCTCTTTACACACACACACACACACACACACACACACACACACACACACATATATATATATATATATATATAGAGAGAGAGAGAGAGAGAGAGAAGTTGGAATACACGTGAATGTACTGGAGACACTGTGCACCTCAAATGTTTTCTATCAAAAAGTAATTATTTTAAAAATCTAAACCGTTGATCTTCTTAGTTATCATAAGAACATAATATATATATGGTCTCATCTTTAATACTCACACGGGTAGCTATCCGCCCCCTATTTTGGTTACTTTTTTTCAAGTTTCTTACTTTCAACATGTACAAGGTTACTTTACCTTGCAGACTGTTACTTTTCATGCATAGATAGTTCCATTTGCAACAACAGATTTCAAAATACAATTACATATATATTTCCTGTGTATTCTACTCGGTAGCTACCCGCCACCTATTTTGGTTACTTTTTTTCAAGTTTCTTACTTTCAACATGTACAAGGTTACTTTACCTTGCAGACTGTTACTTTTCATGCATAGATAGTTCCATTTGCAACAACAAATTTCAAAATACAATTACATATATATTTCCTGTGTATTCTACTCGGTTTTACTTTTTTTATCAACATAGTTACTTTTTGGTCCTTCCAGTTACTTTGTTTGTCATATGGTTACATTAAGGACTGAGGGGTAGTGAAAATCCAGGCTACTCACGCGGGTATTCAATGAACGCCATATATATATATATATATATATATATATATATATATATATATATATATATATATATATATATATATATATATATATATATATATATGGCTAAATATTTGTTACCCGCGCGGGTAACATACACTCGTTACCCGTCACTGTTGTATTCCGCCTCCGTTCCCGCGTGACCAAAGACGAACCCCCTCGTCCGACGACGCGACCAAAGACGACCCCCCTCGTCCGACGATTCCAACCCCATCTTCCGACGATTCCAACCCCATCTTCCGACGATTCTATCCCTCTCTTCCGGCGGCTTTTCCATCTCCAGTGAATCCGCTGTTAGACGGCCCCATATCGTCCATCTGCCGCAGCGTTCTATTTTCCGCCTCCTCCCCCTGCGCACGACCAAAGACGGAAGATCCTGCAAATCTCCGGCGATTCTTCTCTGATCTCCTCCGCCGCTGACAAGCATCCGCCGTTAGACGGGCTCATACCATCCATCTGCCGCAGAGTATTTGGGTCTCTATTCGTTGATCTGAATTCTCCCTCTTATCCGCCCCTTTTTGATTCAGAAGCTCCAATTGACAGTGCGACAAGTGCCCCGGTCTAAAAGCGGCGCCCGACCTAGAAGAATAGCGACATTGTTCATTTATCCGTTAACTGCAAGAAGGGGCGGGTTTTCCAGTTCTCAGTTTTCATAGAGGACGACGACGAACGTGTTTCTGAACTCATCTGAATCCTTTTTGGCTGTCGTCCGAATATCAGGTGAACATATTGATAATCATCAGTTGAAATCGTTGCTATTCAAGTGTGTCTGTCCAACTTCGAAATTTGATTTGTAATGTGTATATTGATTTTCCAAGAGAATGCTGATTTGTAATGTGTATACTTATTTTTCCCAATGTGTTTTCTTCTCTCTGACTTTTCTATTCACAATGTGTATACATTTCTCTGATCTTTGTGTTTAAAGTAAACCCAATTTTGTGTTTGCATTTTCCATTTTTGAAGCAGTTACTCATTTGGTATGCTGGGTTACTCTTCTGACTGACAAAGTTACTCTCTTGTTACTGATAGACGTTGTTATGATTCAAATCTTCCTTCAGTTACTCATTTGTTATGATGAGTTAATCTTCGGCCTGATAGAGTTACTCTATGCTGTTTCAGATTTACTCCTCTGTACTGCTGTGTTACTGATAGACGTTACAATGGATCCCAGCCTTGATACAGATGCTGCCAATTCAAACGTTGGTCCTGATAATGATAATGCTAATTCTTATCCATCTGTTGGTGCTTCCACTCTGCCGCCAGCTACAGTTCCTAAAATTGGTCTCCATTTTGGAAGTTTAGAAGAAGCTATTTCATTCTATTCTAGCTATGCTGGCATGAATGGTTTTAATATCAGGAAAGATGACAACAGGTATGAACGGGGAACTAAGATTCTTGTTGCCAAAGATCTGGTTTGTGACAAGCAGGGTACAATGGGCCGTTCTAAGAGGTCAAGAGGGCTGCTGAGCCCCGTTTGTGATGAAGTGGGTAAGTTACAGGAAAATCTGTCTAAGAAGCACAAGCGATCTGTGAAGAGGTGTGGTTGTGGAGCCATGATCCGATTCACACTAGACAAGTCCTCATCTACGTGGGTTGTGACTGCCTTTGTTGAGGAACACAACCACGATCTTGTTGATGATGCACATCTCCGTTACTTGAAGTGTAACTCATCTCTTAATGAAACTCAAAAAGATATGCTTTCTTCCATGAGCCAAGCTAACATACCTGTATCGAGACAAATTGCATTGATGGCATCAGAGTCTGGTGGTTATGAAAATCTGACATTTACTAGCAGACAAGCTCATGGACACATCAGTAGCAAGAGGAAAGAGGCAGCTAAATACGATGTGGACATGGTCTTGGATCGGTTTGCCAAGTTTAAGGTACTCGATCAGAAATTCTTCTATACATACCAAAACGATCCTGATTGTTGCTTGACTCATCTGTTTTGGGCTGATCCTGTTTCCGTTGAAGATTGTGGGTTGTTTGGTGATGCGATAGTTTTTGACACCACCTACCGCACTAACAAGTATTCAATGGTTTTTGGAATGTTTGGTGGTGTTGATCACCATCGCAAGACGGTCTTGTTTGCTTCAGCTCTTATGATTGATGAGAAGTACGAGTCATTTGTATGGGTTTTCAAGCAGTATCTACTTTGTTTTGGCAAAGAGCCAGTGTCCATCATAACCGATCAAGACCCAGCTATGAATGCTGCTATCCTTACTGTTTTTCCAAACTGCAAGCATCGGTTCTGCAGCTGGCACATCCTACAAAAGCTTCCCTCTAAGCTTGGTGGTGTTCCTAACAAGGAGCAGATCATAAGCTCCTTGAATGATTGCGTGTGGAATGTGGATGATGTTGGCACCTTTGAAGAGAAGTGGCATTCTGTTGTTGAGGTTTATGGTCTGTCGTCTATTAATTGGTTGTCTGACATGTATGCTATGCGTTTGGATTGGGTCCCGTGCTATATGCAGTCTTCTTTCTTCGCAGGCATGAGGACAACGCAAAGGAGCGAGAGCTTGAATGCGTTCATTAGAAGCCATGTGAACAGTAAGAAGACTTTATTTGAACTTGTATGCTCATTGGAGACTGCTTACTCTCATGTACGAGAGATTGAAAATTTCAAAGACTTTGAAGACGAGTATAGTAATCTCCCTTTGTCATCACTTTGGCCTTTGGAGGAGCAGATGAGAGGTATATACACAAAGTCAATTTTTAAGATATTTCAGAGTGAGGTTCATCAAAGCATGATATATAATGTAAAGGAATCTTCAGAAGGTGTGTTTGAAGTGTATCGCGTTGGTGGCCTTGGATCTGCCCGCATTTTGAAGAAGAATCCATCGAGTGAGATTGTCTATTGCAACTGTTACATGTTGGAATTCAAAGGTATACCTTGCAGGCACATCCTGTCCTATTTGAAGAGTCGTGACTTTTGCACTCTTCCCGAGCCATACATATATAAGAGGTGGACCAAAGGCTACAGAGAACATCCTTTGATATTTGGCAAAGCTGCAGTTAGTCATCTATCCACTGGGAGGACTCTTAAGCTTGTCTCTACCTGCAATTCTATTGTGAACATAGCGTGTAGGAACAACGCTGTAGATATTTGCCATGAAAAACTGCTTGCATTGCAAAAGGAGCTGTTAGATTTGGATGTCTCTGATAGTTGTGCAGATGCAGGTGCTGGTGTAACTGCTTCAAATACAGCTTCTTCTTCAGCTGTCAAGGTTAATATCCCCAATGTTTGTAAAACTAAGGGGAGACCCAAATCCACAGATGTGAGGTTTAAATCTGGAGTTGAGATTACACAGTCTAAAAGAGAAAGGCAGTGCAAGAATTGTTTAGAGTTTGGTGTTAACCATGACAGTAGGAATTGTCCTAAGAAGTAGTGCATTATATGATTGGGATTTGCTGCTACTATGTATACTGCTCGTGTTCTGGTGATCTTGCTGTTGCTATTGATGTATATGTGGTTCTATCTTTTTTATTGGAGTTTGTAGTGTGTTTGTGAGGCATGTTCAAATTTGTAATGGGGTTTTTCTTTTTGTGTAGTTTTATGAAAGTGAGTTTGTAACTTTCTAAGTACTTCACTTGTGTTTGTAATCTATCTTTGTGTTACCTTGTGCTCCAGCAATTGTATGTATACTTTGAATATGTTATAAAGAATGTTTTCTGATCAATTGTTATTCTTTTTGAATATTATGTGTTTGTCTTTGTGTACAATGGATACTATTACTGTTGTCACAGTTACTCTTATTGCTGTCATAGTTACTCGCAGTGGGTTGTCATTTACTCTTATTGCTGTTAGAGTTACTCGCAGGGTTGTCCCAGTTACTCGCAGTGTTTTTCCAGTTACTCACAGGCTATTTTTTCACAGTTACTCTAACTGCTCACAGTTACTCTATCTGCTATTTCAGTTACTCGTAGTGCTCGTTCAGTTACTCGCATTGTTTTCATAGTTATTCGTAGTGTTTCACAGTTACTCGCATGCTTTTTTCAGTTACTCACATGCTTTTTTCAGTTACTCGCATAGTTTTTCCAGTTACTCGAAGTGGTTTTCCAGTTACTCGCAGGGTTTTCCAGTTACTCACAGTGTTTTTTCAGTTACTCGCAGTGGTTTTCCAGTTATTCCCGTGCTTTTTTCAGTTACTCGCAGTGGTTTTTCAGTTACTCCCGTGCTTTTTCAGTTACTCGCAGGGTTTTCAGTTACTCCCGTGCCTTTTCCAGTTACTCCCGTGCCTTTTCCAGTTACTCGCAGTGATTTTCCAGTTACTCGCAGGGTTTTTCAGTTACTCCCGTGCCTTTTCTAGTTACTCCCGTGCCTTTTCTAGTTACTCGCAGGGTTTTTCAGTTACTCGTAGGGTTTTTCAGTTACTCCCGTGCCTTTTACAGTTACTCGCGTGCCTTTTCCAGTTACTCCCGTGCCTTTTCCAATTACTCCCGTGCCTTTTCCAGTTACTCCCGTGCCTTTTCCAGTTACTCCCGTGCTTTTTTCAGTTACTCGCAGGGTTTTTCAGTTACTCCCGTGCCTTTTCCAGTTACTCGCAAGGTTTTTCAGTTACTCCCGTGCTTTTTTCAGTTACTCGCAGGGGTTCTCCAGTTACTCGCAGGGGTTGTTCAGTAATAGTAGGAGAAAAATGAGTACGGGAGTCTGTTGTACAAAAAGTAACTCTAGAAGAGAGAGCACAGAGCTATAAATAATTGCAGTGATGTGTCGTCAGAATAACCCAGAGTATGCTGGCATCTTTGCAACCCAACAGTAAAGAGCACTGCTGTCAATAATTGCAGCACCAACAACATAGACCATTACTCTCACTGCTGTCAATAATTGCAGCACCAACAACACAGACCATTACTCTCACTGCTGTCAATAATTGCAGCACCAACAACACAGACCATTACTCTCACTGCTGTCAATAATTGCAGCACCAACAACACAGACCATTACTCTCACTGCTGTCAATAATTGCAGCACCAACAATACAGCGGGGGGCTTTTAGATCTGCAACATCTCCATCCTACACGGCACTCTATCCTTCCATCTCTTCTTCATCAGCAACTGCTACAGTTTCAGATCTGCAACATCTCCATCCTCCACGACACCATCTCCTTCCATCTCTTCTTCATCAGCAACTTCTACAGTTTCAAACACAGCAGGGGGCTTTCAGATCTGCAACATCTCCATCCTCAACGGCACCCTCTCCTTCCATCTTATCCACTACTGCTACAGTTTCAAACACAGCGGGGGGCTTTCAGATCTACATCATCTCCATCCTTGATGACACCCTCGAGGTCCACTTCTTCATCTGTGACTGTTACGGTTTACATAAGGTACAATTTTACATTTCTTCAGATCCCCTTTTACATTTCTTCATAAGGTACAATTTTTCAGTAGCACCCCCTTTGACCATCTCCTCAGATCCCCTTTAACATTTCTTCACAGCCTACCATGGAGCCATTCATCCAGCCAATCAACTACACCCTCGATGACAAGACAGTGGAATCCATTCTACTTCCTATAGAATGGAACCATCTCCATTTTCAGATCAAACCAGGAAAAACCACCTTCCTAATCGGAAACCAGTCTTTCCAGATAACCCTTATGCAGAATAAAAACGAGTCACTTTCAACTGCTAAGGGCTGGAAAAGGATGATCGCACAGCTCAGTCTTCGCAAAGGTTGGATCATCTACCTCAAGCCAACTGATCACCAGACCATCACAGCATGGATCACAGATCAGTTCTTAGAAAAACCAACTGAGCTTATCCCTCTCTTCAGAATGCCTGGCGACGAAGTATACTCTGGATCGGAGGACTCTGCAGATCAGCTCTTCGTTAGGGACATATACCAAGCAGAACCGGGATCAGCTGCAAATCCCATTCAGTTTGCAGAAGACACTGCTTCTTCGTCTGTCCAGCGTTCCTTTCACAAGTAGCTATTTGATTTTTATGTTCAGTTAATGGACCTTCTTTACAACCGATCTGGCTGTATTTTTCTGTATTTTAAGTTCAGTTGTTGGACCTTCTTTATATTCGATCTGGTTGTATAATATATAACTTTTTATGCTTTGAATGTTTAGATGTAGTGTTTTGAATGGTGTAATCTTGAATGTTTAGATGTAGTGTTTTGAATGTTGTAATCTTGCTTGTGCTCTCCGTGATCTTATGTAACTCACATGGTTGCCTAGTTACTCGCATAGGATTCAGTTACTCGTATGGTTGTCTAGTTATTCTATAGCTGTCGCATAGGATTCAGTTACTCACATGTTTTTGTTCAGTTACTCGCAGTGTTGTTTCAGTTACTCGCAGTGTTTGTTCAGTTACTCGCAGTGTTGGTTCAGTTACTCGCAGCTCTTGTTCATTTACTAGCAGGCTATTTGAGTTACTCACAGTATTGATACAGTTACTCGCAGTGTTGGTTCAGTTACTCACAGTGTTGGTTCAGTTACTCGCAGCGTTGGTTCAGTTACTCGCAGTGTTGGTTCATTTACTCGTAGTCCTTTTTCCAGTTACTCGCGAGCTTTGTTCAGTTACTCGCGAGCTTTGTTCAGTTACTCGCAGGGTTATTCAGTTACTCGCAACATTTTTCCAGTTACTCGCGAGCTTTGTTCAGTTACTCGCGAGCTTTGTTCAGTTACTCGCAGAGCTTTATTCTATTACTCGCAGCGTTTTTCCAGTTACTCGCGGGCTTTCTTCAGTTACTCACAGGGTTGTTCAGTTACTCGCGAGCTTTATTCAGTTGCTCGCGAGTTTTTCTTCAGTTACTCGCAGCGTTTTTCCAGTTACTCGCGAGCTTTCTTCAGTTACTCGCATCGTTGTTCAGTTACTCGCGAGCTTTCTTCAGTTACTCACAGCGTTTTTCCAGTTACTCGTGGGCTTTCTTCAGTTACTCGCAGCGTTGTTCAGTTACACACGAGCTTTCTTCAGTTACTCGGAGTGGTTGTGACAGTTACTCGCAATGTTTTTCCAGTTACTCGTAGAAGGTTGTTCAGTTACTTGCAGTGTTTGTTCAGTTACTCACAGAGGGTTGTTCAGTTACTCGCAGCGTTGTTCAGTTACTCGCAGAGGGTTGTTCAGTTACTCGCAGGCTATTTTGAGTTACTCGCAGTGTTTTTTCCAGTTACTCGGAGCGGCTGTGACAGTTACTCGCAGGCTATTTGAGTTACTCACAGTCCCTTTTCAGTTACTTGTAGTCCTTTTTCAGTTACTCGCAGCATTTTTTCAATTAGTGGTAGTGTTCAAGCAGTCCTTTTTCAGTTACTCGAATAGTTTGTTAAGTTACTCAATCATTACTTTCGGGTGTTCAAGCATTATTCAAGCATTATGTTACTTTCAGCTCAGTTACTCGTAGTAGTTTCAAGATGTACATAAGCATTCTAAGCATAAAGTTATCTAAAGCTTTCAAGAACATTTAGCCAAAATATAAGTGCAAAATCAATATATGTTCAAGATGACATGTACAGCAAGATCAAATGTACATTAAGATCAGTTGTAAATTTAGACTTTTAACAGTTGTACATTCAATAGCAGCTGTACATTCAGATATACACAGCTTATACAACAATGAGTAACTGAACAACAGCTTATACAAAAGTAGCTATACACTTGTTTCTTCATTCTTTTTTGTTTCTGGTTGTTTATCAGCTTCAGCTTCTCCTCCATTGTTATCAGCAGATATACCTTCTTTCATCTCTTCGATTTCAGCTTTTTCATCGTCTATTGGAGGCTGCAGCTGCCCCCTTGCCATCATTCGTTGAAAAATATCAGCCCTTATTGATGGTATGTCTTTGCAGGTGAAGTCCATAGGTTTACAATTTACTAGGCACTCTAAGTACTTCATGACAAAGATCCCACAGTCAAGTGAGTCTTCTTCCTACTGTGGGCAGATCGGGTAATCCCTTTTCCACTGTGACAATTGGCTTCCCTTTTCAGGTGCACCCCTAAAGAAGTCGTGCACTATACCCACCTGCATTAAAAAAACAAGACATTTATTCATCATCAATTAAAGATCAGTAATCCTTTCAATCCACTTATAATGGACTTAATTTTTATAGATCACTTACCCATCTATTGAATTCCTTTCTTGAGTTGCTACTCCAACTCATTGAATTATAGGACCGGTGTGCTCCATCCCTGAAACTTGCTTCGTACAAGTGCCAGTGGTTGTCGTTGTTTAGTATTGTGAACACCGAGTCCATTGCGTCCCAATCTTTCATTGGAACGTTGAATAGTGGAGATAGCATGTCTATCTGTTCCAAGGTGATGTCCTCAATATTAAATGATAGCTTTTGCTGCAAATGTAGAGTTTAAAAACCACATATATAAGTTTCCGTTTGTGTTTCTATATTGTAATTTCATGTAAATTTGTATACAAAGTTTATTTTTCTTACCGGAGCATAAGTGCTCATGCAGTGCCACGTCAATCCCTTCTTCCTCCGCTTGCTTGTGCTCTCCTTGAGCATCTGTACAAAGCAGTCGAGAACCTGAATAAAACTAAAAGCTTTATTAGTTTAGCAATCCAAATTATCTATTTTAAAGAGTTAAACTACATTCTTGTTTCTTACAGGTGAATGTGTCATTTGATCCTTGTACAGGAGGGCGGCGAGGTCCTTCCCCGTGCACCAAGTGTCTTCACTGAATTTCCATTCTCGTTTTAACCTGCAAATTATTTTTATAGATGTTATACATGCGAGTTGGATATAGAAAAATTAATGTGTTATCATTTTACATTTGACAATAACCAATTCCATTACATTTTTTCTATGTTGTCCATGAAGTGATGGACAATTTCTTTGGCTTCTTTTGTTTTGAAATGTTCAAAACCTATGAATTTTGACATCTTGTGCTGTCAACAACAATAGAGAAAACCATGTCAGAATCAATCTTCATTTTTCCCAAGTTATTTAAGCATTTCTGTCAGTTACTCAAGTATTACTCTCGGTTACTCATTCATTATGTTCAGTTACTCAAGCATTACATTCAGTTACTCATTCATTATGTGCAGTTACTCAAGCATTATATTCAGTTACTCAAGCCTTACGTGCAGTTGCTCAAGCCTTACTTGCAGTTACTCAAGCATTAGGTTCAGTTACTCAAGCTTTAGGTTCAGTTACTCAAGCATTACTTGCAGTTATGATATACTTGAAAGGAGATGAAAATTACCTTTTCCTCCCTTCTTTTCTTCACATTTTTCTCTATGCTTCCTATCTTTGGCTCTTCCATCGTCTTCTTCTTCAATCTTCTTCTGGGCTTCTTCTGCCCTTCTTCTTCTGCTATCTTCTCCGGCTGTTGGCTCCCTTCTTTTTGTTTCTTTTGTTCTGCCTCTTCCGCAGATTTTGGTTCTTCAGAACTGTTGTCCTTTGTTTCTTTTTTCTCCTCTTCTTCTTGTTTCTTTTGGTCTGCATCTTCTGCAGAACTGTTGTCTTTTGTTTCTTTGTTCTCATATTCATCAACATTTTTACCGTCCTCACTATGATCTTCTGATTCTACATATTTTCTTCTGAGGGTTAGCCTTCTTCGTTTTGTCGGTTGGGCGACATCCTTTGTCGGTGAGTCTTTCTGTTCATCTACATTCACCGAGACAAAACCCTCGGAAAATTCCTGGAATCCACTTCCAGGTGACTGTGATTTATTACCCTCATCTTCCCACTTTCTTTTTAGGTTTTTGTTTTCTTCTTCTAACTTGGCTATTCTTTCTTCTAGCCTTTTATTCTCCAATTGCAGTTCTGTAAATTTATCAACACTTATTCGTGTGCAGATCTCCTTATGTATTTTGAGCTCCTCCTCCAACATTTTGATTCTTGTCTCCAGGGTGGAGGTGTCAATAGTGTCTCCCTCTTCGATGATTGGTTTTGCTGGTGCCTCAGTGGTTGTTGGCGTACTTTTTTCTGGGATGTCATTCGATGATTTTGCAGCATGCCAATCATCTCCCTGGTCTACCACTATCATTTGACATACCTGTCCAACATATAAAAAAAATAATGTGTTACTCGCAGAGGGTTGTTCAGTTACTGCATGTTATTTTGAGTTACTCGCATAGGGTTGTTCAGTTACTCGCAGAGGGTTGTCCAACATATAAAAAAAAATAATGTGTTACTGCAGAGGGTTGTCCAACATATAAAAAAAATTGTGTTACTGCAGGCTATTTTGAGTTACTCGCAGAGGGTTGTTCAGTTACTCACAGGCTATTTTGAGTTACTCGCAGTGTTTTTTGAGTTACTCGTAGTGTTTTTTGAGTTACTCGCAGTGTTTTTTGAGTTACTCGCAGTGTTTTTTGAGTTACTCGCAGAGGGTTGTTCAGTTACTCACAGGCTATTTTGAGTTACTCACAGTGTTTTTTGAGTTACTCGCAGTGTTTTTTGAGTTACTCGCAGTGTTTTTTGAGTTACTCGCAGGCTATTTTGAGTTACTCGCAGGCTATTTTGAGTTACTCGTAGTGTTGTATATTAGATTTTGTAACAAAGATTAGATAATCTTACATCCTTAGGCTCCACTTTCGCTAATTCCATCAATTTCTCGACCGGCGCAGCCCACTTCTTTATCCTTGGTTTGGAGTCAAGGAATGTTGGCTTTGCCATCTTTGTCATCTCATATGCCCAAACCTGCATGTAATATATAGAAAATATAATGCATATGTTACTGCAACCCCATAGTCAATATTGTATCAATGTAGTTGAATATGATTTTATTCACTTACGCATAGGCACATGACACAGCCTGTTGTGTACAGGGTGTTCTTAGCCCCTTTCTCTCCTTTCCTTCTTAGCTGGACATTCTCCTTTAGCATCTTCATATTCTTGAAGATACTCCCATGCACCAGCTTTGCCCAATTCATCTGCCCAGTGGCAGTTACATTATCTAGGTAGTGGATAATGTAGATTGGTGCGCAATAGCTAGTGTCTGGGATTAGGAATGTTGCCAGCAGGTGCAACATCCACGCACGACACATATTTGTATTGTCTGCTGGATTGTTGGTCTTGGCATATTCTTGCCAAAGTTTTGTTAAGTTGTCCTTATGCAGGACATCTTTTTCTCTCAATTTCTTTGATGTCTCACCTTCATTTCTATATTTACAAGTCTCCTTCGCAAACTCTTGCCATATCGACTTTACTATGGCAGAATCTTTTCTTTGTGTTATATCTATACCTTTGCTGGGGATACCTAGAATTATCCCCACGTCATCTACTGTCATCCTTCTTTCCTCTCCCTCGGCCAGCAGAAATATGTCTTCATCGACATATCTATCAATTAAATCCTCTAACAAGCCTATGTCAACCGCAAGATTTGGCATATTTATGAGGGTTGCAAAGGCTGTTGAGCTCAGCATCATAAGTTGTTCCTTTGTATAAACCATGCTCTTGCTGGTATTGTTGTAGCTCTTTAAGGAGCACCTGTGGTACAGTCTATTTACTCCCACTGCAAACATATCAAAACTTATCGTTAGAGCTCATTGTTTATTTTGTAAAAGCTATTTAATAAACTGTAAGTAACTGAAAATTAAAACTATTACAAATCCATACAATCTTACCTTTCTCTTTAGCCTTTTCCGTCTCTTTATGTTTCTGACTTGCAGTTGTACTCTCCTCATCCCCTTTGCTTTCTTCTCCTGCATACAAATAAAGTTATTCCAAGAATGTAGTAGTTAGCTTAACAATTTTGTTTTATCGCTTATTATCGGTTACTCAAACATTACTATCGGTCACTCAAGCAATATGTGATAGTTACTCAAGCATAAATTTCAGTTACTCAAGCATTACTCTTAGTTACTCAAGCATAATGTAATAGTTACTCAATCATAAATTTCAGTTGCTCAAGCATTAATCTTGGTTACTCGAGCATTAATATCAGTTACTCAAGCATTATGTGATAGTTACTCGAGTATAAATCTTGATTACTCAAACACTACTATCAGTTATTCAAGCAATATATGATAGTTACTCGAGCATTAATTTTAGTTACTCAAGCATTACTCTCAGTTACTCAAGTATTACTCTCGGTTACTCAAGCATAATGTAATAGTTACTCAATCATAAATTTCAGTTGCTCAAACATTAATCTTGGTTACTCAAGCATTACATTCAGTTACTCATTCATTATGTGATAGTTACTCGAGCATAAATCTTGATTACTCAAACACCACTATCGGTTACTCAAGCAATATGTGATAGTTACTGAAGCATTAATTTCAGTTACTCAAGCATTACTCTTGGTTACTCAATCATTACTCTTGGTTACTCAAGCATTATGTGATAGATACTTGAGCATAAATCTCGGTTACTCACACATTATTATCGGTTAGTCAAACAATCTGTAATAGTTACTCAAGCATTAAACACGGTTACTCAACATTAATGTATGTTATTCAAGCATTCTGTAATAGTTACTCAAGCATTAATTTCAGTTACTCAAGCATTAATATTGGTTACTCAAGCATTAACATCGGTTACTCAAGCATTAATATCGGTTACTCAAGCATTACTATCGGTTACTCAAGAAGCAGTATGTAATAGTTACTCGAGCATTACCTTGTTGTTCAAATTCTCCCGCTTTGCTGCGCGTACATTCTTTCTTCTCAGCTGCTATGTTGACTCCACGATGAGCAGTAGCAACATTACTGCGCTTTGCACTTTTTGATGGAGGTTTGATCCATGGGGGAGCTGTAACCCCTATTTTTTTGCCTTTATCCTGTGTCTTAGTTGTCTGAGGAGTCTCAGCAGTAAGCCCCTTCTTCATTCCCGCAGCCTCTTCTTTCCCCTCTTTTTCCGCTTCTGCGTCCTTGGTAGCCTCTTTCTTATCCTCTTTCAGGGTTGTCGGAGTAGTGTGGTCGAGTATTTCCCTTTCCGCCGGCGATGGTGATTTATCCGCTTTTTCTGGTTCTTTGGCCATCTTCTGCTCGGCCTGTTGAGGCTGCATTTCGATTTCATCATCTTCTCCAATCACTGGTCGTGGACGCCTTAGCCACGGCGGCCCTGTCGAGGTCTTCCTTGACGCTTGCTTTGTTCTCGTCATATTGGAAGAGGTAACTGTCGGCGACGATCTGGGATTTTGCTTCGGCGGGGACGGAGCGACGATTTGGGGTTTTGCTTTCGGCGGGGACGGTGCGACGAGGGATGGTGCGCGACGAGGGACGGTGCGCGAGAACAACTGAACGAAGGAAGCTTGGGAGATCGGCGGAGTCGCTGAGTCGGGACGGAAGAAACTGAAGACGGGAAGAAAATATTGCATCTATTTACTAACATGCCACCGTGTTTTTACCGGACGGGTAGTAATACTAAGTTACCCGCACGGGTATTAAAAAGTAACTCTATATATATATATATATATATATAGGATATTTGTTTGCTACCCGCGCGGGTAGATTTTCTATGTTACCCGTTCGCACACTTAGTCCCGTCCGGCGTCCGACTTAACACCGTCGTACAGATATTTCTCGTTGTGTCCGGACTCCGGTTCCGTCACACAACACCCCCCACATCTCCTCTGATCTCTCAGATCTCCTCCTGTTGCTTACCCCCTCTCTCCCGTCCTGCCGCCTGCCGGCCCCCACCCACCAACCTCTCCCACCGCCATCGCAGTTCAGCTCCGCAACTTTCTCATCTCGTATCCCGTCAATGAAGATGACCAGCGTGGCTAAATATGTGGTCACTGACAGCCTGGTGCTAGCGGCATGTTGATGAAGATGGCCTACGTGGCTAAAGGCGAGGTTGTTGATGGTCCGACAAGAGCGGCGGCGGTGCTCGGTCGATCAAGGTGACATGCACGGCTAACGCTGGGTCGAGGACGACTGGGCAGAGGCATCCCGCCATTGAAGATGACCATGCTATTATTCATGTAGTCGTATAGCTAACGTCAAGGAATCTCAACATCTCACGGACGTACTCAACCATAATAACAATCGGATGTCGGGAACGGTTACCTTCCTGCCTTTGTCGATGAGGAGTGGCCTGCACAGCCGGAAGTAGAGCTCCTTCTTCGACCGGAACTCGACGGTTTCGTCGGCCCGGGCGAGTACATCCCTGTAGTCGGCGGGGAGGAACCCTTCCCACACGGCGTCGGACACGGCGGCCGACCGGAACGCGGGTCCCGCGGCGGCGGAGCGGCAAGTGTCCTTCGGGGACGTCAGGGACAGGACGTGGGAGATGCATCCCTCTGGCAGGTTCCCGAAACCAACGCCGTCACCTTCTAGTTCCATCCTAGGATTTCTTTCCACCCAGGAGCAGCAGCGATCGGTGAGTCCTATACGAAAATGAAGGCTCCGAATCGACAGCGGGAGATGTTCCACAAAGTCGACGAGCTATGCCGAATCCAGGCAAAAGAGAGAGGATGAAAAGGGGGGTATAGGTTGGTGGGGGTTTGTGATGTAGGGGATTACGATGTTCTCTACGTCACGGGTGCCTTCCGCCGGATGGCGGTGACTCGAGAACCGGTTTCTTGCGCATCCAGGAACTGGCGGTGTAGTCCCTCCTGGTGATCAATAAGCTGTCTGACGAGGCCTTCCATGAACCCTGCTACCGCATTCACCTGCTCGTCTTCTTCCTCGTGCCTCTTCCTCTTCCTCCGCTTCGCCTTCTCCTTGGAGGCCATTGTTAACGGATGACGACAACAGTGCTGAGCGGATCATCGATTCTCTACCAGGTGTTCGAGTTTTGACGGTGGCTTCATCGGGTGACAGTCTCAACGCTAACACGAAGTCGACGATACGAATTAGGGCCGTCGTGTCCTGTGGCTCGACCGCACCAGATTATCTACTGGAGTTGTAGCTATACCATCTACCCTATCTTCTACCTAAATCCACCCCAACATGTTGCAGCCGTAGAAGAGCTCCTTCCTCTCGGCTTTTAGTATAGTGTTGTTGCTCAAAACCGGTAGTATAGGAGGCCTCCTATACTTTTTGTATAGGACAACCAATGAAAATACCAAAAACCCAACCCATAAAAAAATAAGGGAGAGAAAAAATAAATTTTCAACATTAAAACGAATTTTTTAATGCTATAGAAAATTCTGATTGGTCTCCTACCATCTTTCTATAGGAGGCCTCCTATAGGATAGGCGTCCGTTGTTGCTCTGTTCTTTTTTCTGTTGCAGTCAAAGAGTCAAGTCTTTTGTGATTTGTTCAGTCTTAGAGGCTGTATGATGGAGGGCACTGGTGGTTTATCATGTACTCCAACTCTTCCTGAGGCCACTATCTAGTTTACTTTATGGTGGTGTCCATGTTTTTTAAGGTATTTACCTATTTCTCAGTACAATAGTATTCATATTAGCAGTAGTCTTGAATTGTTGAAATAACTTTCCAATCGGTAGCATTACTTTTCATTGATCACACTAATATGGTTAATTCAAACTTTTCATTGATCACACTAATATGGTTCATTCAAACTTTACAAAGTAGTTTTCAGTTGGTGAGTATGTGATTTTGTAATATTTTATGTACTTCACTTGTGTTTTTAATCTATCGTTGTTACCTTGTGTTCCAGCAATTATATGTATACTTTGAATATGTTACAAAGATTATGTTCTGATCAGTTGTTATTCTTTTTGAAGAATATGTGTTTGTCTTTGTGTGCAATGGATACTCTTAGTGTTGTCACATTTACTCTTACAAAGTATAAGAGTAACTGAGTTTGAATCATAGTATTTCTTTTCTAGACTATCACAGTTACTCTTATTGCTGTTAGATTTACTTGTAGTGCTCGTTCAGTTACTCGCAGGGTTGTCACAATTACTCGTAGTGCTTTTTCAGTTACTCGTATTGTTTTCAGAGTTACGCTAACTGCTATTTGAGTTAATCGTAGTGCTCGTTCAGTTACTCGCATTGTTGTCATAGTTACTCGTAGTGTTTCACAGTTACTCGCAGGCTTTTTTCAGTTACTCGCAGGCTTGTTTCAGTTACTCGCATGCTTTTTTCAGTTACTCGCCGTGTTTGTTCAGTTACTCGCAGGGTTGTGACAGTGACTTGCAGTGTTTTTTCAGTTACTCGTAGTGTTTTCACAGTTACTCTAACTGCTATTACAAATACTCACAGGGTTTTTTTAGTTACTCTCATTATTGTCACAGTTACTCGCAGGGTTTTTTTAGTTACTCGCATTATTGTCACAGTTACTAGCAGTATTGTCACAGTTACTCACAGTGTTTTTTCAGTTACTCGTAATCCTTTTTTAGTTACTCGTAGTGTTTTTTCAATTACTCCAGGGTTGTGACAGTTACTCGTAGGGTTTTTTCAGTTACTCAACCATTACTCTCAATTACTCAAGCATTACTCTCAGTTACTCAAGAATTAATCTCAATTACTCAAGCATTACTTTTCAATTACTCAAGCATTCTGTTACTTTCAGTTCAGTTACTCGCATGGTTGTATCAGTTACTCGTAGTGGTTTCAGAGTTACTCTTACAACATTCAAAGCATAACTAAAAAAATAATGCGAGTAATTGAAGCATTAGTTTCAATTACTCAACCATTACTCTCAGTTACTCAAGCATTACTCTCAGTTACTCAAGCATTACTCTCAGTTACTCAAGAATTTATTTCAGTTACTCAAGCATTACTTTTCAGTTACTCAATCATTATGTTACTTTCAGTTCAGTTACTCGCATGGTTGTATCAGTTACTCGTAGTGGTTTCAGAGTTACTCTTACATTATTCAAAGCATAACTGAAAAAACAATACGAGTAACTGAAGCATTTGTTATAGTTACTCAACCATTACTCTCAGTTACTCAAGAATTACTCTCAGTTACTCAACCATTACTCTCAGTTACTCAAGCATTACTGTCAGTTACTCAAGCATTACTCTCAGTTACCCAAGCATTCTGTTACTTTTAGTTCAGTTACTCACATGGTTATATCAGTTACTCGTAGTGATTTCAGAGTTACTCTTACAACATTCAAAGAATAATTGAAAAAACAATGCGAGTAACTGAAGCATTAGTTTCAGTTACTCAACCATTACTCTCAGTTACTCAAGCATTACTCTCAGTTACTCGAGCATTACTTTTCAGTTACTCAAGCATTCTTTTCAGTTACTCAAGCATTCTTTTACTTTCACTTCGGTTACTCGCATGGTTGTATCAGTTACTCGTAGTGGTTTCAGAGTTACTCTTACAGCATTCAAAGCATAACTAAAAAAACAAAGTGAGTAACTGAAGCATTAGTTTCAGTTACTCAACCATTACTCTCAGTTACTCAAGCATTACTCTCAGTTACTCAAGCATTACTTTTCAGTTACTCAAGCATTCTCAGTAAAAAAAATACTTTTCAGTTACTCAAGCATTACTTTTCAGTTACTCAACCATTACTCTCAGTTACTCAAGAATTACTCTCAGTTACTCAAACATTACTCTCAGTTACTCAACCATTACTGTCAGTTACTCAAGCATTACTCTCAGTTACTCAAGCATTCTGTTACTTTCAGTTCAGTTACTCACATGGTTGTATCAGTTACTCGTAGTGATTTCAGAGTTACTCTTACAACATTCAAGGAATAATTGAAAAAACAATGCGAGTAACTGAAGCATTAGTTTCAGTTACTCAACCATTACTCTCAGTTACTCAAGCATTACTCTCAGTTACTCAAGCATTACTTTTCAGTTACCCAAGCATTACTTTTCAGTTACTCAAGCATTCTTTTACTTTCAGTTCAGTTACTCGCATGGTTGTATCAGTTACTCGTAGTGGTTTCAGAGTTACTCTTACAACATTCAAAGCATAACTGAAAAAACAATGCGAGTAACTGAAGCATTAGTTTCAGTTACTCAAACATTACTCTCAGTTACTCAAGCATCACTGTCAGTTACTCAAGCATTACTCTCAGTTACTCAAGCATTCTGTTACTTTCAGTTCAGTTACTCACATGGTTGGATCAGTTACTCGTAGTGATTTCAGAGTTACTCTTACAACATTACACTTGCTTATTACAATATGACTAACCATATTACAAAACTGTCACCTACATTACAATTGGCTCTTGCCTATTACAATGTGATTGTCCATATTACAGATAACACGTTCTTATTACAATATGACTATCCACCTTACAATTTTTACATACATGTTGCATTTGCTCTATGCACATTACAAAATGTCCACCGACGATATAGCATGCTCCTATGTGTTACAATTTCTTTATGTACATCAAAAAATATCCACCAACTTTACTGTTCATAGATGCATGTTACAACATCTCTATGCACGGTATAAAATGTCCACGGACGTTAAAGCTTGCTCTCGTTCTTTTTGTCCTTAACTCAAGTTACTATCCCTCCTGGAGATAGAATTCTTTGTCCAGAAAGTCACGAGTACAAAAAGCACACATCAAATCACTAGAGATACAAGTGAATTGTCCAAACCAGAACTAGCTAAACACTAGTTCGTCTTACCACTCATGGACAACAAAGAATGAAAAATACAGGGGATAGATACAGGTTGCCATCAGAGAATATCTGGGTACCAACATTGAACCAAACAGTATCCTTAAATTTTCCTCTTATGCCCACTCTCGAACACCTCTAGGGTGATGCAGCGAGAGCTCCAACCACCGTGAATCACATATAGCCCACTATTCCAGTTGATTTCCTGGGTCCATTTTTTATTATGTTTTCGGTGGGAGTAGGCAAACACGATGTCTATGGCTCGATGCTAAATCTTTCGGACACATCTAGAGAGGCACCACTACCATCTTCATCTTCAGTGATGAAGTCTTGCTCCAGGAGACAAGTTCCTTGGGAGGCTCAACTGTAGCATCTAGCTCCCCAATGAAAGACAACATTGTGCCCTGTTTGATTGCCTCCAGCACCATCAATCCAAGGGCTTCGGCACACACTCGCAACAGCGCCTGCCTGGGTGGCATCATGATCTCATCAGCAAGCATCATCCAATCCCACAATCCTTTTAGGGACAAGTTTTAAATCCGCCCATTTACCTTGTTGCCTTGATTAAGCCCGTCGTCAAGGGTAACAACGTCAACTTCAGGTCAGCGTACATCTCCACTGAGGGGCTCGTGGGTGGTGAGGAGAACGACGGTTGCCTGAAGCAACAAGGTACCTAAGATTGGAGTGCCGATCTGAGTCCTTATTATTTTAGATCCGTCAAGGAAAGCCCCACTTACATGACCAGAACGGCGCCGCCGGGGATCAACAAAAAAAGGGATTTGGTAAAAGGCTGGCAATTCAGTAAGCTTGATGACCGGGTAACTTAACCAATCAACTTGCATGGATTTGCTAATCCGACATGCGGGTTTTGGCCATGGAGGAATTCCAGGTGCCACCGATTCGGTATATGCAGATTTTTGTGCCCAGCAGGAGGCATGGGGGGGAATCCCTCGCCAGAAGGCGGTTGCACATCAGCGATTACGAGACTGAGATACGCATAGGTGTATGCCGGTGTCAAGCATCCAGCTAAGACGACTATTTACAAATGGATGCCACCGCGTCTTTGTACACGGGTAGTGTTTGTCCAGTTACTCATAGGGTTGTGACAGTTACTCACAGTGTTTTTCCAGTTACTCGTAGTGTTTTCACAGTTACTCTAACTGCTATTATAGTTTCTCGTAGTGTTTTCGCAGTTACTCTAACTGTTATTATAGTTACTCGCATTATTATCACAGTTACTCAACCATTACTTGTAGTGTTCAGTTACTCGCAGGCTTGTTTCAGTGACTCCAGGGTTGTGATAGTTACTCGTAGTGTTTTTTCAGTTACTCGTAGTCCTTTTTCAGTTACTCGCAGTGTTTTTTCAGTTACTCTAGGGTTGTGATAGTTACTCGCAGGGTTTTTTCAGTTACTCAAGCATTACTCTCAGTTCCTCAAGAATTGATTTCAGTTACTCAAGCATTACTTTTCAGTTACTCAAGCATTCTGTTACTTTCAGTTCAGTTACTCGCATGGTTTTTTCAGTTACTCGCATGGTTTTTTCAGTTACTCGCAGGCTTTTTTCAGTTACTCACATTGTTTGTTCAGTTACTCAACCATTACTTACAGTTACTCGCAGGGTTGTGACAGTTACTCGCAGGGTTGTGACAGTTACTCGTAGGGTTGTGACAGTTACTCGCAGTGTTTGTTCAGTTACTCAACCATTACTTGTAGTGTTCAGTTACTCGCAGGCTTGTTTCAGTTACCCCAGGGTTGTGATAGTTACTCGCAGTGTTTTTTCATTTACTCAACCATTACTCTCAGTTACTCAAGCATTACTCTCAGTTACTCAAGAATTAATTTTAGTTACTCAAGCATTACTTTTCAGTTACTCAAGCATTATGTTACTTTCAGTTCAGTTACTCGCATGGTTGTATCAGTTACTCGCAGTGTTTGTCCAGTTACTCATAGGGTTGTGAGAGTTACTCGCAGTGTTTTTCCAGTTACTCGTAGTCTTTTCACAGTTACTCTAACTGCTATTATAGTTTCTCGTAGTGTTTTGGCAGTTACTCTAACTGTTATTATAGTTACTCGCATTATTATCACAGTTACTCGCAGTATTGTCATAGTTATTCGCAGTGTTTTCAGTTACTCGTAGTGTTTTTTCAGTTACTCCAGGGTTGTGACAGTTACTCCAGGGTTGTGACAGTTTCTCGTAGGTTTTTTTTTCAGTTACTCAACCATTACTCTCAGTTCCTCAAGCATTACTCTGAGTTACTCAAGAATTAATCTCAGTTACTCAAGCATTACTTTTCAGTTACTCAAGCATTCTGTTACTTTCAGTTCAGTTACTCGCATGGTTGTATCAGTTACTCGTAGTGGTTTCAGAGTTACTCTTACAACATTCAAAGCATAACTGAAAAAACAATGCGAGTAACCGAACCATTACTCTCAGTTACTCAAGCATTACTCTCAGTTACTCAAGAATTAATATCAGTTACTCAAGCATTACTTTTCAGTTGCTCAAGCATTCTGTTACTTTCAGTTCAATTACTCGCATGGTTGTATCAGTTACTCGTAGTGGTTTTAGAGTTACTCTTACGACATTCAAAGCATAAAGGTATTCAAACATTTAAGAACATAAGCATTCAAACCATAAAAGTATTTAACCGCCAATTAGAGAAGGAATGGACTACGGTCTTACCCCGCTCTTCGCCATCTCCACAGTCGTCCCGCAGGGCGCTGCAAGGTACCGCACTCCCGAGGCCATAGAGACACGGAGACTAACCTATAAATATGACGTGTACAACTACGGCTTGCTTCTACTCGAGCTTCTTACAGGGAAATCGCCCAACCAGGCATCCATTAGTGGGGAGGACGGTGGGATTGATCTGCCTAGGTGGGTGCAGTCTGTGGTCAGAGAAGAATGGACTGCAGAGGTGTTTGACATTGAGCTGCTACGGTCAGGGTAGAATGAGGAGAAGATGGTGCAGCTGTTGCAGGTCGCGATGGGTTGCATTAGTGCCCGATGCGAGGCCGGATATGCCTGAGGTGGTTAGGATGGTGGAGGATGTGGCTAGTAGAGAGGATGAGCCAAGGAGGTTGTCGTCGGGTTACTTGTAGGATTTTTTCAGTTACTCGCATTATTGTCACAATTACTCGCAGTATTGTCACAGTTACTCGCAATTTTTTTGAGTTACTCGTAGTCATTTTTCAGTTACGTGCAGTGTTTTTTCAGTTACTCCAGGGTTGTGATAGTTACTCGCAGGATTTTTTTCAATTACTCAATCATTACTCTCAGTTACTCAAGCATTACTCTCAATTACTCAAGAATTAATTTCAGTTACTCAAGCATTATTTTTCAGTTACTCAAGCATTCTGTTACTTTCAGTTTAGTTACTCGCATGGTTGTATCAGTTACTCGTAGTGGTTTTTGAGTTACTCTTACATCATTCAAAGCATAACTGAAAAAACAATGTGAGTAACTGAACCATTACTCTCAGTTACTCAAGAATTAATTACAGTTACTCAGCCATTACTTTTCAGTTACTCAAGCATTTTGTTACTTTTAATTCAGTTACTCACATGGTTGTATCAGTTACTCGTAGTGGTTTCAGAGTTACTCTTGCATCATTCAAAGCATAACTGAAAAAATAATATCCTACCGCATGAGCTGCCTACAATTTCTTTCTCCAATTGCCAACACTCATCTAACCAACCCTGGCGATATCTCGGCTCCCGTTCTAAATGTTATAAAACACCCAACAATACATGTAACATTACGCTCAATCTGTACACACCTTATAACATTTTAATTATTTTTAATAGATTCATTACTTTTTTTATGACTCATTATTGCTTTTTATGTCGAGTAGTTTACGCCATAGCTACTTTGTATGACATGTAATTACTTTTAGAAAAACTATTTCTGTTTGGAGTTGTCATATGCTTGTTCTTCTTCCTTGATTAGTTGATGTCTTGACTGACTCTTTGTTCTTTTCTTTGACGTAGCTATCTATCCACAGGATTAAACCGTGAGATACCATAAAAGGCTGGAAGGTATCATTGCTAAACAGAGCCTTGTTCCTATAAAACCAGATGGCTGAACATGTAGCACAGAAGATCAGCAGGCTCAAACTAAAATACTAATTAATAAGCATCTACGACATTGGCAATCAAACTAGCCAGCCATGTGAGAAAGCTTCCCAGGATCCAAATTAGGGACAATAGAAAAACTATATATCGTTCCAGACATTTATTTTTAACAGCGATAGGCCAGGACGTGTAGAGGTGCTATTAACTTCATTACGGCTAAATCATTGTTGGGGCATTGGCGTATTCTATGAGTGCATGACCTCGTCCTTGAACTCTTCTAGACCTTTGAATTGATGATTGTAGGAGCCTCTTAATTTTGATCTCTTACCCGCATTGGAACTTTCCTTGAAGAGTGAATCGAGTTCTATCTAATCCAACACTCGAGCTGCTTAATTGTAGGGTGAAAATGAAAACTGTTACTAATTTCTACAGATGTACTTACCCTGTGGATAGGCCAGGATCCACATTCAACCTCCTGTTAGCCCTGAGAAAGACAGTAGCAACAAATCAATATGCAATCCCGCTGCCACCATTGGGTACCTGATCTCTCCCGCTCCCGCTACAACTAGTAGGAATTAAGTTGACACCCCTGCATCTGTGCAAGCTCCCTATCCTACCCCATCCGGATGAAGAAAATCAAGGCCACAACGGAGGCGGAGGACTGCCGAGTGTCATCATTTGCTGTGTGGAAGGGACCGTGGGCCGTTGCGGTGTCGGAGACTAAGAGTGAGATGACTTGGGGGCTCTCAACCGAGAGCAATGGCAAAGAACTACGGGATGGAGGTGTTGGTGACCGTCGACGGCAATCAACTTTCATTTGAAATATGGATGTCGTAACAAAACATTTGGGGATATCGACAACTTGAGTCTTTCTAGCGAGCGTCCAAAACATGAGCGCGGCAGGGCCTGAGGACAACGAGCCCAGTCTTGAATGCAGTGAATCTGACCACTCGAGAAACTTTCTGGTGTGACGGCAACGGAAGTCCATGGCACTGTAGGGTTTCTGCACAAGAGGCTGGAGAGACAAGGGAATGCTATGCCCTTTTCCAATTATCGCAGTCAAATTTGGCATAGTAGTTGGCAGGGAAAGGTAGTCAGCAGGGAGAGGTATTCGTCGATGCGAGTTGCAAGCAAAGAAAGGGAAATTTGAGATCCAGGAGACGAGGCCGATCAACAACAGCACTCAGGTCGTCCCGTGACGGCGCCTTACAGACGAAGCGAACCAAACAAGTAGGACAACTCGGGAGCGTCGGATCAAATTACAACAGATGCCACCGCTCTTTTAGAGCACGGGTAGCATAACTAGAATACCCGCACCGGCAACTAATATAGTCCCATATATATATATATATATATATATATATATATATATATATATATATATATATATATATATATATATATATATATATATATATATATATATATATATATATATATATATATAGGGTAGCGATCCAGTGAGAAACATCCTATGGTGAGAGCATGAGAGGCATTTGAATAATTACAAATTCAGAACTATTTTTTAAAATCCAACCATATAGATTGAAAAAGCATCATTTCATTTACCTTCTCACAAAAAATTGTTGTAGTCGAACATGGTTTACATGTCCATATGTACAATATACACTTTTTACATCCAACTGTCAGCCTGAAATTCAATATAGAGCGTCAAAAAATATTATGTTGTTGTGAATGATCTACAAATCGGATGGTGATGATATTTTGTAGGAAGGTAAATATTAAGGTATACTTGTAATATATACAGTTGGATTATAAAAAATTGATTTATTTAGAGAGTTATTCAAATGCCTTTCATGCTCTCACCAAGATATGTTTCTCACTAGATCATTATCCTACACACACACACACACACACACACACACACACACACACACACACACACACACACATATATATATATATATATATATATATATATATATATATATATATATATATATATATATATATATATATATATATATATAAAGGTATGTATGTATGTAATGTTTGTGTATAGATAGAAATAGATACTTGAAGCTAGGAGTATGTATTGACCACTAACATGCACATCTAGAATCAATGAGTTAATTCTATTCATACATATTAAATTAGCATTTTCTATTGATATTATAACTATGTCTCTTCTATTGGTATTATGTTGTTAGAGATGTTCTCTATGATATACTTAGATACATGGTGGTTGATACTAAGAAACATACACCTGTGAAGTATTTAATAGTTCACATGAGGGTAGATTGACACTTAAACTAATTGACGTCTTATTATTTTTGAATAGGTTGGAGGGAAAGATGTATGCATGAATCTGATAAGAATTACCCCACTAGTGGGATGGATGGATGGGGTTTTAATTGTGGGATCGTTGTTCTTGAATTTATCTCCATCGAAGTAACCAAACAAGAATTCAAGTACAAATAATCAACACATTTTACTACCTTGCATGTGAGATACTTTTGAGTTCTTAGAACCAAAAGGTGTGGAGTTTATCAAAAGGGTCTATAAACTAATGCATAGTAACATCATGACCCCAAGTCTATAGATGTGTAAGCAAACTAATGCATAGTAACATCATGACCCCAAGTCTGTAGATGTGTACACTCATATTTCTCTTGACTCAAGGGAGCAAGTCTTATTGTATGACATTCCCCAACCCACTTCCACAAGACCCACCCGGTGAGTTGGTCCCCATGACGACTATGTTACTAGATGAGGGTGCCACCAATCTTACCTGATTACTTCTCCTTGGGCATTTTGAGTGTGGGTGTTGACCCTGCTCATGACGCCTAGGTAGGTTTGATGCTGGTTGTCGATGAAATAACTCCAGTTTCAGTGCTTTAGCATTAACAATGGTGTGGTTGACATCCTCAACTATTTGTAAGGCTATAAGATCCAAGCTTCATCCCTCATTTCTCTTTGGTCCAACTTTTCCTTTTGTGTTGTCGTGTCCTTTTTCTTTTCTTTTTTGAACAGTTCTCTGTCCTTACTCAATGTTCATCGGGGTTTGGAGTTACCTTTTCTAGGGTGTTTGACTCTTCATGTCGAGGTGATTAGGTTACTAGTTTTTCCAATGTCTTGATCACGACTAGGGTTTCCCCTTAATCTTGCTTTAGCCTGGTTGGTTGCATGTTGTGTTGTAGGCTATACTGAATGTTTCATATGGTGATTAATTTCTACAATGATATAAATCTAGATGCTTCGAGCTTTGGAAGAAGAAGTATTAACATGCATGTCTTTCCCAAGATTATTGTTCTATTCCTATGTAAAATTTGTCTTTTCAAGCGTGAAAGGTTGTAATCCAGGAAGAAGAGTCATGTTTGCATCCAATCATACATATTCAATGTTGTTGTTCTCCCTCTGATTTTGCTTGTATATGGACTTCTTACCTTTGTAGTTCCCCTATGACTCTTATCAATATGATTGAAATTGTTTTACTTCAAAAAAATTTTGGTCTGGTATCCAAGGAGTATTGGCGGCACAACTTCCTACATGTATGTCTTCCATCTTAAAGTAATTTCTTTCAATTTAATAAAATGCTATTTTCTATTATTTCTATAATTTTTTAAACTTATTATTTTTTAGAAAATATCTTCTCTTCTTAAATGATCCATCAATATTAAATTGAGGTGTTTTTTATACACATGCAGTGTAAGAGGTATGTACACGTAAGTGATTAAGATGTGTTTGGCAAAGCGTTGGTTTTCAACGCTCGCAGTACGCATCTAAATCTACTGTAACAAAGGCTGTTACAGTTTCTGTTCCAAGTACATCTAAATTATATATTCATCTAACAATTATGTATCAGTTCCCACATCTCCTATGAGTGTAGGATCGAGATTTATCTGTTACAACTACTGCATTTGCAATGTCTCCATCCAGACGGCCCCTAAATGTTGAACCGTAGTATCCCATATCAAATCAATTTAGTTTGGCATGTCCATAAGGTCAAACAAAAATATATGAGACACACATCAAAACAGCTACGTTTGATTTTGTATTCTGCGATAAAGACCTGATCTCACCAACTCAGAAGAAAAGGCAAAGTCGAGATCCAGTTTCACGGCTAATAAATCGTTGAGGCTGTCACGAAGACAGGCCTATTTTGGGGGAGAAATTTTAAAATGCGGCAGTCTTGTACTGCTGCTGCTGCTGCTGTATTATATCTACTCGGCGGTGATTCTAAATACTATATTCTTCAAAAATAATAACTAAAAATGGCATTTTGAAAACTCGTCAAAATGAACGGACTTTTTGATCCCTGCGTTTCCGTCGGGTCGCAGCGAACGTGCTCAGGCTCATTAACTCTGTAGCTTGAGCCGCAGCTAGAGCCGCTTAACCGAAGGAGCGGGATTTCGCATGATACAAGTTAGGCTTAAATTACCGGAATTCTCAATGCCGGAACCCAAACGGCCAAAGCGAGACTACCGTCAGGATCCGTTCCTATCATCTTCAGTACGTGTCCACCGTCTCACCGAGGACGCGCCGCGGCTTCACCATGGTTTCCTCACGCACCTTCCCCCGTCCGTTTCATCCTGGACAAGCCGCTGCTTCACCCTGTCTTCCTCATTCAACCACCTCTTATTACGTGCAGATCCCACTTTCAACCTTCAAACAAGAAATTCGAGGAATTGATGTAACATCTCAGACAGAAAACGACACTCTCTCAACCAAACTTGCCTACGTATCACAAACCACACCCCCCCCCTCCTCCCACCAACCATGCCTTCTTCCTTGCTCCGCTGTCCTTGGGATCAACTATCTCCACTTGTCGTTTCTTGGCGTCCCACTCGTGAAGTTATTTGGTGGCACATGTGACGGCCATCCTCCACTACTCCATATGAACGTGGCAGTGGACCGGCTGATACCCAAAGCGTAGTCGGAGCGCACCTTCTTTGTGCCGTTGAGAGCACGGAGTGTTGAACAGACGCACCACCCGATAATGCCCACCATTATTAGTACTAATCAATAATTAAACTCTCTAACGACCGATTAAAGAAGGGCTGAGACGCGAAGAACGGGTTGTTTATGGCCTCTAGACGTCGGAATATTGACACCCTTGAGTGTTGAAACCCATTATTAAACTCTCCGTCCAATTAAAGAAGAGCTGAGACGCGGGTTCTTTATGGCCACTGGACGTGGGAATATTGACTCCCTTGAGTGTTGAGAACTCGAAGCAACAACAAATTGTTGAGGAATAGCATATTCTAAGGATCAAATATCCTCGTTCCCACTCAGTCAGATATCCATAAAACAAAATGTAATTGCGTACAACAACCCACACGTCCGTCAAACTTTATGTTTTCAGCGTATTTAGAATGGTGCAAGATGGATGGTTGTTTCAACTTTTACAATCTCCTCCAAAACCTAATACACACACACCCTAAATTGGTCGCTTGCTAGACGTGCGTGACCAAGGCAATAATTAATTTTATTATTTTGCCATCGGTTGTTGAGTGGATACGAGTTCAACGAAATGGCACGAGAAGGAAATGATATTTTGAACTAGAAGGGGATTCTTTGTAAATGAAAATAGGTTTCTTCGGGTAAAGGTTGTTGACGTGATTAGAAAAGAATACCAATACTGTTCGGTTAGGCAATCAGATTTTGGTCATGCTATTCAGGGTTTCAAAGTTTGCAAAAATGGATAAATATTCCAAAAAGGAGATGAATAAGTAGAATATGGAAGAGTATGATATTGTTTCATTTTTTGTAAAAATATTTTTGACTACGAGTTGGAGTGCATGAAACGTAAAATTCTTACAATTTATTTTGTTACAACTTTTTGCTAAAAAAATATAGATGTTATATTTTGTTCATACCGCTCTCTATTGCCATTCAAATAGAGTTAGGTTAACATTAGCATCTCTTGACAGCCAATGTGGCTTATAAGTAAGAAGCAAATGTGATGAGAAAGAGTACATTGTATGATTTGCAATTGCATCAGCTACTTTATTATAACTTTGAGGAATACAGGCGGAATGCAGGTGAGCACATGTTGCTAACGTCATCCATCAGTTTCGGGAACGACCTGCGACAGGGTTCCAAATTGCTTGCTCTGAGATTATTCCTTGTGAGTAATTGGATAGATGATCATGCATCCGAGTGAACTGCAACATTATCCCAGCTGTATACTCAGTATAGCTGAAGAGCTTGGATACTAGCTTTTAACTCGGCCTCTAATGCGGAAGACGCACATGTAGGGTATTCCTTCCCCATGATACAGTGACCAGAGATATCAATTGCATCTATCTCGGTGCCTATTTCGACAGAGTTTCCTTGAAAGGTAACATCAACAAAGAGAAAAGTAGTGCACCCATTGGGTTGGCACCTAATAGGATTTGCATTATGGAAAGCTTGTTTGCAGTTTCCCGATGGCAGATTAACAGTTGTTTGTGTGTGATGCCTTATGACGGAAACATGTATCGTGTGAGGTTTATTCTTTGAGTTACACTACCCACAGTCAGTTATAGACCCGACAATCCACCCGGTTCTTAGATAACTTCCAAAAAGTCTGCATTCAGCCATTTTTAATTAATACCAATCTTCTACGTACCTTGGAAGCCGAAAAGACGTTCAGTATTCTCAAGCTTCTCCCAACTGCTTTCCGCCGTCTAAATTTTTGTAAAAACAAAATTTTTTATTACTTGGGTTCGACACCCCTAGTTGTCGTGGAAGTACGGTACAAGAATCAACTATAAAGTGAATCCATAACTATTGTACCAACTACTTGTTAATTTCAACTTAGTTACTGACGCATAAGTACAGTACCTAACAAATTACAAAATCAAGTATAATTGTATAAGTGATCTGGAAGCATAAGCACAGTACCTACGGAATCCAATAGCAACATTTGCCATCTGAAAAGATTTTTTTTTACAAAATACAGATATAAGTTGAGTGCCCACTTGTTAATGATATCAAAAGTATAGTGCACATCAGATCAAAAATTAACTATAAAATTCATCCATAAGTACGGTACCCACTTGTTAATTTCTACTAATTTACTGAAGCATAAGTACAATACCTAGTAAATTATAAAATCAAACATAATTATATAACTAGTCTACAAGCATAAGCACAATACCTATAGAATCTCATAGAAACATTGGCCATCTGGACAAAATCTTTTTACAGAATGCAAACATAAATACAGTACCTAGCAAAATACAAAATCAAGCATAATTGTATAACTGGTCTAGAAGCATAAGCACAATACCTACATAATCCCATAACAATATTGACCATTGGGATAAAAAATAATTTACAAAATACAAACATAAATTGAGTACCCACTTATTAATGACCTCAAAAGTACATTACACATCTGGTCAAGAATCAACTATAAAATACATCCATAAGTATTGTACACACTTGTTAATTCCAACTCTGTTTCTCAAACATAAGTACAATACCTACCAAATTACAAAATCAAACATAATTGTATCACTAGTGTAGAAGCATAAGCACAGTACCTACCGAATCTCTAGCAACACTGGTCATCTGGACAATTTTTTTTATAAAATGCAGTCATAAATTGAGTACCCACTTGATAATGATCTCAAAAGTACAGTGTAAATAAGATCAAGAATCCGTGATAAAATACAACCATAAGTACTATACCCACTTGTTAATTGCAACTCAATTACTAACGTATAAGTACGGTATCTAGTAAATTATAAAATCAAACATAATTGTATAACTGATCTAAAAGCATATTCACAGTACCTATAGAATCCCATAGCAACATTTGTCATCTGGACATTTTTTTTACAAAATGCTGACATAAGTTGGGTATCCACTTGTTAGTGATCTCAAAAGTACATGACACACCACATTAAGAATCAACTATAAAATGCATCCATAAGTACCGTACCCACTTATTAATTTCAACTCATTTACTCAAGCATAAGTACATTACCTAGTAAATTTAATCTATAAGTATAGTACCTAGCAATATAAAGGATAAAAGTACAATACTCACATAATTTTTAAAAGAACACAAAGTGAAGAAGCAGGAAGGCAACATAATTTAATAAAAATTTTGAAAATTGAAAAATTGTACGCAAGAAATGAAATTTCAAATAAGAGTGTTTGTGAGATTTTGTGGGGCAGTGGGACATCACAACGGTACTTTTGCATGGCTTTTGTATGAACAAGCATGCATAATTTACATTGTAACTTAATACATCTCGGAACGCACAGTAATTCATTGTATCCGAGAACCGGATATGCCAGCGGGTGGGTGACCGGTTATGTCAAGAATTTTTCGATTTTTTCCAGCATGTGCTAAGTCATTGCGGTATCTCCAAAGAGACTACCTCCGGTTATGTCAAGAATTTTTCTATTCTTTCCCGCATGTGCTAACTCATTGCGGTATCTCCAAAGAGACTACCTCAGATATCGATTTGAGATTATGTATTTGCACTCAGCAACCCGCACGGCCATCAAACTTTATGTTTTTAATGTATTCAAAATGGCGCAAGACAGATGATTTTTTTTATCTTTTGCACGTGGGATACAAGAATCAAGCGATCTCCTCTAAAATCTAATTCACACACCCTAAATTAGTCACTTTATAAATGTGCATGGTGAAGGGAATGGTTAATTTTATAATTTGGCATCCTTTTTGGGTGGATTCAAGTTCAATGAAATGATACAAGAAGAAAATAGTATTTATTAAGGAGGAGAGAGGCAGAAGGAGTTTCTTTTTAAATGTAAAAGGTTTCATATGGGAATGGGTGTAGACATGATTAGTAAAGAATACCAATGTTGTGCGGTCAGGCAACCGGGTCTTAGTCATGTAATGTAGGGGCTCAAAGTTTACAAAATGGTATAAGTTTTCCAAAAAGAAGATAAATGACTAGGGTATCGAATAGTATGGTGTAATTTGACTTTTATCCAAAATGCTTTATTAAAGTTGGAGCGAAAGAAAATTGAAATCTTGCATTTTATTTTTTCAAACTATTAAGCACTCATAACAAGTACAATGAGCTTTTGCAGATAAACTAGACAGTGATATAATGAGAAAGGGAGTATTTTGGGCTATGATAGGAAGATTTTGAGGAGAGATGGTGTAGTTTTAGTTAAATTGTTAGAATCAACATGATTTTGGACTTCCTAGACAAGAACCCATAAGAAACTGGATAAAATAATTTTGAAATATGTCAAAGTTGGGCCTAAGAAATCTAGGCAGGTGCGAAGAGGTCAATATTGAATTGTAATTTGGTTCATAAGAAGGGAACACCTTGTCAATAAAGTTCATGATATAACTAGTAGGTGTCCCAAATGGAGGTGGAGTTTTTTCATGGGTAGTGTTAGTCATTTGGAAAAATGGATGAAGTAAATTGTTGAGCACATGTTTTGAGTACTTTTCAAGTTGGAAGATTAACCTCAACATGTATCAAAGATAATTCTCATATAAAATGGGTGAGGTATGTTGCACAGAAGGAGCATTTTGTGATTCTTATGGTTGGGTTCTTATTTACTTTTAGCTATAGTAACAAAAGTTCAACATTATTTATAAAGCATATATTTTCAATGATGTTTTTTCTTGGAGATCTATTTGGCACCTAATGTACTACGTATATTTTTTATGAAGCATTTTCATATATATGAATGATGATTTACATATGGTGGGTGTAAGGTGAAGTGTGGTTGTGTCTCCTTCATGTTGACCTAGTTCATTTTACTATATTCAACTTCATGTAATGAATATGAGATGGGATCAAATATGAGGCACTTGGTTGTACACGTGGGTGATGATTGGTTTTTTAATCTAGCATGAATGTTTATCTTGATGTCAACTAAAGAATTTTTGCTACATGACAGCCCCGTAACATTGAATTCTGTGGAAATTTTTTATGGTGGAGGGTTCCTATGTTCTTCGTAAAGGATAGAACAGAAGGTAATCATTGCTTATCCAAGTAACAGGGTTGTAAGATACATTTTAACACCAAAAATATTATTGAGGTCTACTTTAATAAGTTATTAATATTCACTAACACACTGAAAAAAGAATATTATCTCTGCAAAGTGATCTAGATTTTTCTTAAATTCCAATATAGAAAATTATGGCCAAGACTTATGGGAGGGAATAACCATGAAAACAATATATTGATTATAAAAATGTTTTCTACACGTATAAGTTTATTTTATTTGCACATTTTTATGTGTCATGGAGATAAGGTAGCTAAGTTTGATGGATAGTTATACTTGTTAACTCACATTTTTTGTTCCAACTTAGCTCTTCTTATTTGAGGGAACTTCCTTGGAGTAGGGGGCTATGTCTCGTACCATTTCTGGAGAAGAAGGTTTATGATGAAAACCTAAAAAAGAAATCATGAAGATAATACTTGAAGTCTATTAAAGGTTTCCCATTCTTCTCCATCCAAAACATTTATAAATAATTCTAGTTACAAAAGAGAGTAGGTAAAAATATGTAGAGAGGGGTTTATTTCAATCCATAAGAGATGGAGAGAACAAAATTGATTTTTTGAGAGAATAGGATGTGAATTTGTCACCTTATATAGACAATACAAACTTTTGTTGAGTCAAAACATATCTTGATCATGAATCCCAATGGATATGGTTGTGAATCCCCATTATGTCAAAAAAATCTAGTTTTTTCCCTAAATGGTATGCCACAGCTAAAATATATTAGCATAACATGTATCTAGATTTTTGGATGTTTTGGTGGGTTCCATGGTTGAGCATTGAATGAGGAAGATACCATGAAAAATTCAATAAAAGATAAAGATTTTATATCATGTGATATACTTAGTAAACACACTTGTGGCATTTCCGATGACACTTGTACTACATTACAATGACATCTTACGAATCACAATTTCCTTCGTCTTACCTCTAACTTGAGTGATTTAGTGTTTAATTAAATCTTAAAGAGTCCAATATCCAAACACAATCATTAGAGTCCTCCTTTTTGAGATATGAAAATTCATATTTAATTTGGGTCGTACATGCTCATACCCTACAAATATAACAAAGAAGTGATATCACTAAAATAACAATAATAGAATAATAAAATATGGTAACTCTGAAGGAAGCCACAAGTCCAAAATAGTACAATGGATATCTTCAATCTAGGAATATCTAAATAATATGATCCATAAGACAATTTGTCAAATATCCTCACATTCATAATACCAAATGTATTGAGCGACAAACATTATTACTGATATGAAATGATAATAGTGTTGCAAACTTGGTGTATAACTTTTTCCCTATTCCTTTGAAGCTTGACATAATGACAAATAAAAAAATAAGAAATAATGGGATGATCTTTGTAAAATATAATCCAGAATATTACGATGAAATCACTCAATAAAATTACAAAGATAATATGGAACAAATTGCAAAATATCTTCATTCATTTCTAAGTCCCTACATATCACTTCTCTTACACATATTTGGAGACTATATGCAAGATAGCAACTAGAAGTCAACAATGCTAAACAAATCGTGTATTCATATACTTGGTTCAATATATAAGGAATATACCCATCTTCATAGTCCAAGAATGTGTCCAAATGCAATGAATTAACGTGCAACAAAACCGATTCTTAGATGTTCCTCCAATCCTAAATACTCTGTTAGTTACTATGATTATTAGTTGACTACTTAATGATATGAAGGTTGAATAAAACATATCTTATTATCAGAAAAAACATACTATGAATACATAGTTTCTAAGGATATTATAACCTAAAGAATTAAAGGATCTATGAATGGTTCTTCTTCACATGTCACAATTTTACCAAACTATTTGGTACATGGAGTTCTTACTTTATTCAAACACTAGAGGATTTTGTTGGTATGTATGTCTAGAGAGCCAATCATATGATGATTGAAATGGCATATATTGTAAATGATTTGATTAATAAATAAGGGCAAGCTTCCAATTTATTCTGTTTAATTCAGTTATGAGATAATGATGTAACACAATAAATGTCTAGAGAATGATATCACTAATGACGTATGTCTTCAAGTATGTGACTTGAACAAGTATATATACATTCCCATTTTGTCCATGGTCGGTAGTTATTTTGGAAGGCAGATAGACAACTATACCACATAAGACTAGAGCGTGCACTACTACAGAACCTACCTTTAGTGTCGGTTATTTAAAGCCTTTAGTGTCGGTTTCTAAGCGACACCTATGTGGGCGACACTAAAAGTCCACCCATTAGGCGTCGGTTCCAAAATCGACGCCCAAACACTTCGCGCGCCACCGAAAATGCGTCATCATGGGACTATAGGCGTCGGTTATTAGGTTAGAAACCGACGCCCAAACCCTTCACGCCACAGAAAGGGCGCCATCTTGGGCACTATTAGTGTCAGTTATTTACAAATAACTGACGCCATATATCTTCCCGCCACACGAAATAGACGCCGGTTATTTGTAAAAAACCGACACTATATCATTATGTGTCGGTTATTTACAAATAACCGACGCCTATTGGTTTTTTTGTTGACATCAGTCTACAGACCTGCTGTGGCTGGTCGCAGGATGAGAAACATGTTCAGTTCAGTTATGAACTGCAGGTTTTACGACATCCATTGATATCAGCCAACAACAGGCCGCAAACCTGTAAAATTAACAATAAAAAAGTAGCACATGCATTTAGCAATGCAACCTGCAGTTCCATTATATTTTCACACATTTATAAACATTCAAAAATGCTAGCAATTTGTAGTTCCATTCATTCACATTCACACATGTAGAAACATTCATATAGCAACCAACACTTTCATTCATTTTCACTCAGACACATGTAGAAACATCCAGACATGTAGAAACATTCACACATATATTATAATTTAGAAATTCATTTACAAAGTATCATTGTTTAGTCATTATTCACTATCAGGATCCCAATTATATTTTAAAGCCCCCACTAATTGTATGGTTGTTGCCCATTCTTCTCTTACTTCATTTAATTCTCCCATTGTATAGGGAGCATTAACATTTGGTAAGTCCTTTCCTGTAATGGGGTCAGCTTTAAACACCTGTAAAGAGAATGATGTATATATATAATTAATGAGCTATAAATAAGATTTATATATTTCGATCATATTATCTAATGAGACTATATAATACCTGAGCAATACATTCGATATCCAGTACGGCATGTTTGATAATCATGTGCATATATCGCATGACATAGTATCCACATGCCCATCCATTGTCTTGTGTAGCACACTATAAATTCAAACATACAAAATATTAAAAAATACAACTAATTAAGCATTGTTCACATAAATAATATATACATATATTGCAGTCGGGAACTTACTTGCACGTTCTTCTAAATTATTGGCTGGTTCTTTTTTGTGGGGACCTTTCCTCCAGCCTTTTTGTACTTCTCAAAACCCCTACATGTTAATATAACACAGAACATTGCAATTAAATAGTAATGTAATAACATATGTTAACGGATATGAAAAATGAAATATTTCTCACCGAAATATTGCCATTTTCATTATGTGTCCAAATCTTGTATTCAATTTACCCCCCTTAGGATCTAGATAATACACAGTGAACGTCTCAGGGGCAATAACCAATAACTCCCAATGCCTACCCCTAGAGGAAAAAAAGTTAAAAATTAATAACTTAAAATCCACAATAAAATGTAATTTTCTTAAGTCCAAATTATAATAAGCAAAGTAAACTTACTCTACATTGAATGGAGCCATTATCACTGTCTTCTTTTTTACAGCAAAATTTGAAAAAGACTCACAGCAATATTGTTGAACTGATGTAGGGTCTTTAGCTACTAGACTAATCAAGGATGGAATCAAAAACCCTACATGTTCGAATCCAAAATCTGCACATATGTTGTCTAAGTAGCTGCAAAATATGTATTAATTACGCATGCATTAATAAATAAGAAACCAGATCACCAGATCATACACAAGGTATATGGATGTATAAAGAATATCTCACCTTATCCATAGCTCTATCACATATGTATTTAGCCAATCATATCGAAACAACTCCAATATATCTTGTATAAATAGTTTTGTTTCGTATGACTGACCTGTAGAATCTGAATCAGAAGAAACAGTTATAGGGGAGTTTATATCATGTTCCCCTAACCATACTGCCATACCCCTACAGTTAGGACCTAACAGGACAGGTAGGTCCTGTGGAACCCAACTAGGTAATGCAGGAGGTGGAAGTGGAGGCCTAGATACTGTGGGTGTCTTCTTTTTAACCTGTATATATATATAATTTCATATCAACTGCCAGCATATTCACACACTAACAATTGAACGTAATGTAAATTTACCATACCTTATCAGTAAATAAGACATCCGCTTTTAGCCACAATATCACTCCGCCTAGTGCCTCACCAAGCATTTCACAATCTGGGTGGGCATATGGCAGTGGAAGTTCCAGAAATTGGGGGAATATATGTATCGGGCTCACCCGAATCCAACCAACTGGTACTGGAGACCCATGACACGTTTCCCCTGGTAGGGATGGGTAAGCCGACGCCTCTGCCATGACATATTCTTTACTTTTTAGACGGCATGTCTTCAACCCCTACAAATTTTTGTGTAAAGAATGTTATATACATATATACATATCATCTTTTTTTGAAACGACTACAATTTCATATATACGTATCATCTTGAATTAAAAAACTAGTTACTATGTCATAAAAATACTTACAGTGGATGTGCTAGGTGGTGGTTCTATAGGATTACTCCCAACCTCTGCAGTAGGAGTAGGAGTAGAGTCTGCAGTAGGTATTGTCTGGTAAGTGGCAGTCTGAGATGCCTGCCACTTTTTCATTACTTCTTCGAGTTTCCTATCAAATAGCTTATCCACCTATACATGGATAAAAGAAACGTCAAATTCTAATTTTTGAATTCTCTTTTACAGTAACATTATAAAGAAAGAATATGTTACCTCTTCTTGTGAAAGTCCCGCTTTTGGGACATGTTTGCGCTGGGATGACCCAAAAAAAAATTTGATGCCCACACCAGCGCCTGTAGCCCTAACATGTCCAGGATGCTCTGGGTTACCCAGAGCAACTATCAATTCATCCTTTGTTCCCTCAGGGATGAACTTTGCTTGTTTCCTCAGCTCGTGCAGCTCCCGCTAATCGCCAAAACAAAAATTTGTACTTAAGTAAACAACACAAATAATCAATATTCGAATGATTGCTGTAAGAGTTGTATTTTACCATTTTTGCAGCCGCCTCAGCAGTTGCGGCCTTAGTTATTTCTCCCTTCTTATTTTGCCTCCCAGCTATCCATACATCATGGCGAGGCAGAGGTGTGCTACCTATGGTAGAGGACTCCTGAGTAGCAGCAGACTGAGCAGCAGTAGCCTCAGCCTGTAGTCTTTGGCGAACGCCTGCATACCCCTTTGGACCCATTCTGTGGTCATGCACATTCAGTGCACGCCTTGATCTTTGTGCCTCACTGAGGGCCTAGTTAGTATGCAAATTAATGATTTGGTTATTAACACTAAATGTTAATCTTGAATAAGTGAATACAACATATATTAATTAATGAGATTGAGATTGATGCCTAATACCTTGAATTCATCAGTTTGTCTTCAAGCGACAAACGCGTCCCATTCTTCTTTGTCCAGGAAGTTCCACTGTTCAGTGGCTGTCTTCTTCCTCTTGTCGGCTTCTTTTATGTATTCTCTGGTGAGATTTGTTCTATAGTTCCTTAGGACTCTCCCACAGTGTTGCATCACGCATTTATGATGCAGCTTTTCATCCAATTCAAATATACTCTGCAAAATAGAATTTCTATTAACTAGTATCCAAAAATTTAGTAATCTACAAAATAGAATTGCAAATTAATAATAACTCACACATAAGTCCCTCCATATTAAAATTTTCTTCTCCTTAGAAACTTTATGCCAAGAATCTAAGAGACAACCGCAATGGCTACGAGTAACAAACCCAAGATATGAAATAAATGAGTTGCGATTCACACCACATGCATTTCCTGCATTATCGAAATCCACAACAAGTTTGGGTGCATTGCCCTTTTGCGCAATTAACTTCTTCATCATAGTGATGCCCCTTCCCTTGTCAACTTTTTGGTGTTGTTGATCAAGTGCCTCAAGTGCTTCAGATGGTACCTGTGCATCATCAACCTAAAATTTGACAAAATAATTCACATTTACAAGATATAACTATAAATGGACATATAGATATAAATATATGATATATTTTTAAAACTTACATTGTGAGGCGGCACATTGATGTCCTCACCCTCACAGTAGTCATCAGCACGGTCATCAGGAGAATGGTCAGCCATCTGCAAATTCACATTCAAATTGTAAAGTTCGCATTGTAAAGTAGTAATTCAAAGTGTAAATCTCACATTGTAAAGTTCACATTATTACAACAAAGTATATATCACAACAAAATTGTAAAGCTCTATGATCAAAGAGAAAACAAGTATATATTACAACAAGATTACGGTCTAGGGTTAACAAATACATGTGATGTCATTCTTATATATAATAAATGTACATGTACCACCTATCCCATCCTTGAACACCTAATCTCACTAGTAAGTGTATAATGTGTATTGGGTTTTCAAGAAAATTTCGGTAGCATTTCCCCGCTGTTCTCCAAGTACATATGTACTTAGAGAACAAACGGGGAAATGCTGCCAAAATTTTCTTGAAAGCCCAATACACATTATACACTTACATCCTAAGCGAGATTAGGTGTTCAAGAACAGTCCCAAACCGGGGACTATCCAAGATTTACTCCTAATGAGTAAATCTTGGACGGGTTTCTAGGCCAACAAATACATGTGTTGTCATTCTTATATATAATAAATGTGTACCACCTATCCCATTCTTGACCACCTAATCTCACTAGTAAGTGTATAATGTGTATTGGGTTTTCGAGAAAATTTCGGCAGCATTTCCCTGCTGTTCTCTAAGTACATATGTACTTAGAGAACAAATGGGGAAATGCTACCGAAATTTTCTCAAAAACCCAATACACATTATACACTTACATCCTAAGTGAGATTAGTTGTTCAAGAATAGTCCCAAACCGGGGACTATCCAAGATTTACTCCTAATGAGTAAATCTTGGACGGGTTTCTAGGCCAACAAATACGTGTGTTGTCATTCTTATACCTACAATCCTAGTTTCATCATTCATATCCTAGTTCTTCAAGTTAGGTGATTAACATTGTCAATATACTCAAAAAGGAAACAAGTTACCAATTTCATAGTTAGGATGGTAGAGATACCCTAAGATCTAGAGATACCCTAAGATCTAGGCAATTTAGGGAAAAGTTCATCATTAAGCAAGAAGGGTGATTAGGATTCTCAATATACTCAACAATGAAACAAGTTAAACATGTGTGCATTACAGTTCATCATTTACATTCCAAGCATGTCACATGTGTGCATTATAGTTCATCATCAAGATATCTATAACTTACTTAAACATTCAATTATGAAGTAAATATACACTTAATTCAGAATAGCATGACGCACAAAGTTGCAATCAACATCATTATGCTTTGTTCTATCATGGACTATCAGATTGGTATAGCACATATGTATCAGTACATAATTAAATAAACACAATCAGTAAATAACTTTTACAAAAATCCACTAGCTTGGTGAAATCAGTACATAAATAAACACAATCAGAATATTTTTCATGGCTTTTGGGGTGACTTGGTGAAATCAGTGCATGTTTTGGGCATCCAGTAGATGAATCCAAACCCCAGCAGCAGCCTAAACGTGCCCTGGCGCCGCCCAAGCATCCGCCCAGAGGCCTAGCTAGGCAGGGCACTTGGGCTTGGGACCCTAGGCGTGCCCTGGCACATGCTTAGGCGCCGCCTGGGTGAGTTCCAGGTCGGCGGCGGCAGAGAAAAGCAAGGCAGAGGAGAAAAGGGGGTGAAGCTTTTGTGGGTTACCTTACAGGAAGCTGGCGGAGGAGAAAAGTTGCTTCTACCGGCGGGGGCGGCGGTGACGAGGAGAGCACCGTAGCTGCTTCTACCGGCAGCGGCGAGGGCGCCGAGGAGACCAGCAACCGGCGGCGCAGCAACCGGCGGCGACGGCGACGGCAGCGACGGCGACGGAGGCGAGCGACGTGTGACGGTGGGAGCAATCAGGGGAAATCGCCAGACCCTAGCGCACGGCAATGAAACAGAGACAATGGGGAAAAGTTCTGTTCGCGGGGCTATTAAGTTGACAATATGTGTCAGTTATTTAACAAAACCGACAACTAAACCAACAATGTTGGCTCTTTGACAAAAACCGACACCTATACTACTTAATATTCGTCAGTTTATAAATAAAAGACAACCGACAACTATTCCTGTCTCGCGCATACCCTTTAGTTGTCAGTTATTTATTAAAAAATCGACGACATATGTCCAATTTTGAAGGTAATTGTTTCGCTGGAATTTTGGTTTTGGCGGTTGCTTTTAAGTGTCAGTTTTTTATTAAATAACCGACACTTATTGAAAGCGGTACCCGTGTCTGGTCGACCTTCACATATTGGATGTCGGTTTATGTTAACAACCGACATAGTAGATTTTATGTGTCGATTTTTGTATACAACCGACACCTTGAAAACCGACTTTATAAGACATTTATGTAGTAGTGGTGTGTTGTTTGATGACAGAATCTCATTAGTCATCATATGGTATATCAAACCAAGCACACATATTCATGTTAGAGAACAATGTATCAGACATAACTACCATGAGATTGACACATAGAAGTGATTACAATTGTAGTCATAGTCAATTCTCATAGTGTTTTTTGTGATTGTGGTTCTTAGACTTGAAGTCACTACACTCATCACATGTCATTCGGTATGCTTTGACATCATCAAAAGTAATCTTGAACAAGAGTTTCCATGAAGCTGATGCTAGGGTGAGTTTGATACATGGGGAATGAGTGTGTGTTATGTAGATGAGAATTCTCCCTCCTACAGGAGTATGATACCCTAGGCATATAGATTAGAGAGAGTGAGAAATGCATGGCCATGCACATGTGAGTCAATATGTGATATTGAGCTTACAAATATCTCAGGCAATCTGCTATGGTCCAAGAAATAAGGTTGAATGTTGATGGGGATGACTACTCCACATCTTGAATTCAATTTGGATATCAGTGACATGGGAACTATACAAACATTATAACACTATACACAGATTGTAGGTTGAAGTTGTTCTCCAACTTTCCATTTACTTGGGTAGAAATGATGTGCGACTAGGCACCACCCATTGCTTGTGATGACATAAGTTGTTATGGACATTCAATGTCAACTAATATGGTACCTATAGGGTCTATGGTACCTATAGGGTCACACACATATGTCATGACCTAGAAGAGGAGTTTGATCTTGAATGATAATTGGAATTATTACTAAACTGTTTAGGTATTCAATTCAAGCAACAAATTGACTGACTGAACTCCCAACTGATCAGCTCATGTATTGAAACAACCATTTGGTGTGTCGAGTTGATTGGATATTGAATTGGCTAAGTTCTGCATGATCAAGGCACCAACCGATCCGTTCACTAGGTTCACCGATCAGCTCATGTTGAGTGAGATGACCACTTCACCTAGTGAACTGATTGGCTCGATCGTGCTAACCAAAGATTCTGGTGGCTTTCCTAAATTCATAAGAAAGTTGATCATTTCACTTGCTCAATTTGATTGGTGAAAGGAATTAATGCTTAGAATTAATTAGAAACAAATTGCCAAATTCATATGCGATTAGGGAATGAGAAAAATTACCGGTTCGCATGGTGAACCAGTCGGCTCGTGTGTGAACTGACTGGTTCGGCACTCACATGTTGTGAAAATTTGTGATCTATCGGTCCCTTCCATTTCCATACAGATTGGGTACTCAGACCCTAACCCCTTCAATAAATATAGGGGTACTGAGGGCTTCCCATAACACAACTCAATTGTTTCTCATAATTGTTGTCCTCTCTAGTTGTAGTAACCAATAGAGAGCCTGAGTAAGTCCTACCTGATAAAGGGAGGGATAGTGAGGGAAACAATTGTGAGAAAGCATGTTGGTGACTAGTACACTAATGGGAGGAAAAACTCCTTCATGTCCGTTCTACTAGGACGAAACGAGTTCTAGGTGGTCCTTATGGACTTACATAGAGGTAAAGTAGCCTTTTCCCGTCGCTAGGAGGACAACGTCAGCCTGCAATCCATGAAGGAGTTAGTACATATTTTGTCCAAGTATACTGTCTATGCAGGAGCTACAGATGACTCTGAGTGCAACTAGGAGTGTTGTAAGACTACGTAGACCTGGAGATGTCACTGGACTTTCTCTACGACCAGGTATATCCTCAAAACTATCCTTGTCATCTTATAGTTGTCGACGCAATCCACAACTTTATGGGGAATATGGTAGTAACATTTTTGTTTCTGCTACCTATTCTATAGCCATATTATCCTACAGTGGTATCAGAGCCACGTCAATACTATAATTTGGAATAACTGATATGATCAGATTTTTGATTTTATGGTTTAGTTATTGCAAGTGATGCAAATAATTTCTTATCTAGTAAAATACCATGATAATCCCAAACTAATATATATATGATATATATGCAATTTATATGTATCACCCTAAAAGTGAGGTTTGATGGTGAATGTGTCATGTGGTTATGGCCAATAACCTTCTGTGCATGGTTGTGTGGTTGGTTAATCCTATTTGTCTCAGTTTGCATACCAAGCATCTATTTTATCTTCCAAATGTAAATGTTTAAATTCTCTCCTACCTTGGATCCCCTCGAATGTAAGTCGAGGTTTTTAATAATCATGTAATGGTAGGATAGTTTACTTTCCTATTATGAGAAGAAGAAAGATGAAGCCAAACAATCATCTCAGAGGTGAGCTGACCGATTGGAGGACTGAGAAGGACTGACTAGGAGGAGCTGAAACAATTGGCTGGTGGACCCAATCGATCAGTTGGAGGAGTTAGAAGATGGTGGATAGTAGTTCCAGACGATCAGTGAGACAACCAAACAATCGGCCTAGAGGTGAGCGGATCAGTTCAAGGGTTGAACTGATCAACCCGGATTGGAGAGCATGAATCTTCATCAAAAATAGGTTTTTACATGTGATGAGGACCCTAGGTTGTGGCAATTCCTTGTATCTCTAAGGATGTACATCAGGCTGGCCATAACCATCGCTTTTTGTTTATTACGTGTTTTCGTTGTGGCATATATCATGTATATGATACACACTATATATGTGGTGATTGGATAAAATATATGTATTTATAAATACAAACTCCCTCAATTAAATATTAAGTCTTAGATGCTTTCTAAAAGTGGTAAACATGAAAAGTTTTATCAACTAAGTGTGGGAACCCCAAGGGTGGTGCACCGTCTACCTCGTGGAAGTGTGATGGTAATGATGTGGGCTTGCCAAGAGGGGTGCATTATTACCGTGTCAGCTTTTTGGTTGAGCTTTATTGTTTGGCCTTAATGATATTAAGTACCATAAGCATGCAAATGACTATGACAAGGAGTTCTTCATATCATCAATACAAGAGTTACATATGATGCAATCACAACAATTTTCTACCTTGATAATTGACAATGGACATTGGCGTTGGTGGGTAATAGTTGAATTATTTTGGGTATTGGCTCACTAGAATATTATACGCTGGAATATTCCAAACTGATATGTGAGGGCTATCAATTTGAATAAAATAGAGTGAGCAATAACTGATTAAATATCTAACTAATATCATCAATTTTTCAAATCAAATGAAATCAAAAGGGTTTTGACAAATTAAAAATTTTCTCTTATAGAATTAAATGACAATCAAATTTGTATTCTGACCGGTCCTTAATAAGGACAAACTTGACAGGACAAATTTGGTTTGGACTTTGAGATGTTCTCTAAATGAAGAGTGCAAGCTCTACATCCTTGATTAACCAATTCCAGAAATACCTGCTCTTGATGCGCCTAGGGCTGAAGTGGATGCTTATTGGAAACATGCCAATGATGCCTTGGACACAAAGTACCTTATGCTAGGTTGCATGAACTATGAGTTGCATGAGCAATGTGAGGACATGGGAATTCTTAATATGGTAACATATCTCAAGAAAGTGAACCATAATCTCACAAATCAAGAAAGGGATGATGTTATAAATGCGTTCTTTGTGTGTAAGCTGACAGAGGAAAATTTAGCAGAAGAGCATGTGCCCAATATCATTGGACATGTGTATCATTTTGAAGAATTGGGATTCTCTTTGAGCCAATATTTGGCCAAAGATATGATTCTAAAATCATTGGAAGAATCATATATCCATTTTATTTCATCTTATCATGTGAATAATATTGCCAAACCAATGTCATATTTTCTTGATATGTTGATTCATGACGAATCAAGAATGAAGAAGGACAATTATGTGATGGTTATCAATGGAGATGTGTCCACAAATGAAAGGAAGGATGTGAAGAGTTTTGAAGTCAAGCCTAAGTCCAAATCTTCAACACTCAAGTTGAGGAGAAAGAAACGTATAAAAGGAACGTATCCATTGTACTTGAAGACATTCAGGAAGAAGAAGTTGGGGATGGTGATCTCCACTTCAAGTATATATGTTATACATATAAACTTATCTGCTTATTCATCATGGGTATTAGATACTGGATGTGGATCTCACATGTGTTCGAATATGTAGGATCTTAAAAGAAGTAAGCCTTTAGGAAAGGGCGAGGTGGAACTAACAATTGCAACTGTTGCAAGTGTTGCGACCACTGTAGTTGGAACCTATAGTTTATCTTTACCCTTAGGGTTTGTAATAGAGTTAATGAACTGCTATTATGTACATGATATAAATAGAAACATCATTTATGTATCTTTTATGGAGAAGGATGCATTTAAATTCCATATTAAAAATGGTTGATGTTCTATTTCTAAAGATGGGATCTTTTATGGAAGTGCCCCAATGTCTTGTGGTCTTTATTTTCTAGATCTAAAGATAGATGTATATAATGTAGATACCAAATCACTAAAACTCAACAACTAAAAAAAAAACCCTCTAGCATTGTCATCTAGGGAACATTAATGAGAATCACATATCTAGACTCCATAAAGATGGTTATATGGACTCTTTTGATTTGAATTAATAGAGACATGTGAATCTTGTTTGTTGGGAATGATGACTAAGAGCCCTTTCACTGGTAATAATGAAAGGTCTAGTGATCTATTAGGACTCATACATACTGATGTATGTGGGCCTTTATAGCAACGGCTAGAGGTGGGTATCCGTATTTCATTACCTTCATTGATGACTTTAATAGGTATGGTTGTGTTTACTAGATAAAACATAAGTCAGAAACTCTTAATAGGTTCAAGGCATTTATGAATGAAGTACCGACAGATCTTGGCAAAAGTATCAAGGCACTTTGTTCTGATTAATGTGGAGAATACTTAAGCCAAGAGTTTGAGGACCTTCTTAGAGCCCCTGGGTTTGTATCTCGGTGGACTCAACCTAGAACACCTCAGCATAATGGTGTATCAGAAAGAAGGAATCACACATTACTAGATATGATGATATCAATGATGAGTTTAGAAGATATTCCGACTACCTTCTAAGGTTATTCTCTAGAAATTATGGCATTCACACTAAATTGTGTACCATATAAGTCACTTCAAAAGACACCATATGATATGTGGTTTGGGAAGCGTCCCAATGTGTCTTTTATGAGGATTTAGGGATGTGAAGCTTATGATAGGAAATTGTTTCTTGAAAAGCTTGGCTCTAAATTAGATAAATGTTATTTCATTGGATAACCTAAGGAGACTAAAGTATATTAATTTTATTCCCTATCTGACAGCAAAATGTTTGTTTCCAAAGAAGTTGTACTCTTAGAAACAAAATTTATTTCCAAAGGAATCGGTTGGAGGAAAGTGTAGCTTAAAGAGGTTCAAGACCAACAAGAAAGCATTGAACTGATAGATGTATAAGAGGAATAGAAACAATCAAAAAGTATTGTGGAATTTCAAATTCCTCAAGTAACATAGGTACCCCATAGATCTAATAGGACACTCCATGAACCTGAGAGATTTGATATAATGTGACTTAGAAAGGAAGTGAGTTGATCATAGATGATGAGACAACAACCTATATAGAAGCTATTGAGGGACTAGAGTCTGAGAAATGGTTTGAGGCCATGAGATCTAAGATGGAATCCATGGGTACCAACAATGTATGGACCTTGGTGGATCCACCTAAAGGGGTAAAACCCATAGGGTGGAAATGGGTCTTCAAGGAGAAGACCGACATGGATGGTAAAGTATAAACCTATAAGGGAATATTGGTTATAGAAGGTTTCAGACAAGTTCAAGGTGTTTACTATGACGAAACCTTTTCTTTAGTGGCCATGGTTAAGTCCATCAGGATCATGCTTCCTATTGCAGCTTATCATGACTATGAGATTTGGCAGATGGATGTTAAAACCACATTCCTCAATTGGAATGTTCTTGAGGATGTGTATATGAAACAACCTAAGGGTTCTGTAAATCCAAAGGATGCAAATAAAGTTTGTAAGATACAAAGGTCAATCTATGGGTTGAAGCAAGCATCTCGGAGTTGGGATCTTCATTTTGATGAGACTAAAAAAGAGTTTGGCTTTATTCGAAATGAATATGAACCTTGCATGTAAAAGAAGGTCAGTGGGAGCATAGTGACATTCATCATATTGTATGTAGATGACATACTATTGATGTGGAATGATATCCCCTACTTTACAAAAGGTAAATACATGGTTGGGAGATGCATTCTCTATTAAAGACTTAGGAGAAGCATCCTACATTTTGGGGATTAAGTTATATAGAGATAGATCTAAAAAGATTAGTGGACTAATCAGAGCACATACATTGACAAAGTGTTGAAGCAGTTCAACATGGAGAGCTCAAAGAAAGGAAACCTACCCATGCGACATGGAGTTACCATATCTAAAGCTCAAAGTCTCAGTTCTTGTGAAGAAAGGGTTAACACATTGGTTTGATTCCATATGCCTCAGCAATTGGATCAATGATGTATGCAATTTTGTGTACCCGTCTATACATCTCATATGCCTTGACCACGGTGAGTACATATCAGTCAGATGTAAATGATGCTCACTGGACAGTCACAAAGAACATCCTCAAGTATTTGAGAAGGACTAAGGTTCGGATCTTGGTCTATGACGGAGAGGAAGAGTTGGTGGTTAAAGGGTTACACTGATGCTAACTTCTAGACTGACAGTGATGTTTACAGATCACAATCAAGATTCGTGTTTTTCCTAAACAACAAAGATGTGAGATGGACAATTTCCAAGAAAGATATAGTGGTCTATTTCACAACAAATGGTGACTATATTACTACATCAAATGCAGCAAAGGAGGTTGTATGGATTGAGAAGTTCATCTCTGAACTTGTGGTTCTTCCAAGCTTAGCAACACAATTGAACTATATTGTGACAACAATGGTGCCATTGCACGTGGTAAGGAACCCAAATCACATCAGTGCTCAAAGTATATACAAATGCGGTTCCATCTCATATGAGAGATTGTATAGTGAGGAGATGTAATGATTTGTAGAGTACTAACTAAGAACAATGTTGTTGACTCCTTGACAAAGGCACTTTCGTAGCAAAATCATGATGGACATGTCAGGTCACTCAGGATAAGATTTGTGGGTGATTAGATCTAAGTGCAAGTGGTTGTCTATTGGTATGTATGCCCAGACAGACAATCATATGATGATGGAAATGCCATATATTGTAAATTATTTGATCAATAAATAAAGACAAGATTCTAATTTATTCTATTTAATTCAGTCATGAGATGATGATGTAACATAATAAATGTCTAGAGAATGATATAACTCAATGACGTATGTCTTCAAGTACATGAATTGAACAGTGAGATCATATGGGTGATAATAGTATATATACATTCTCGTTATGTCCCGTGTCTATTGTTATTATGGAAGGTAGATAGAAAACATTAACACATACGACTATAATGTGTGTTAGTTGATGACAGAAAGTCATGATATGGTATATCAGTGATGATTGGGTGATTGTGACACCTAGAGACTAACTGTAAGTGATGTAGATGGGATTTATCCCTCCTACAGGAGTATGGCGTCCTTGGTGTCATGCTTAGAGAGACTGAGAAATGCATGGCCATTCAGACGTGATTCAAAATGTGATATTTGAGCTTACATATATCTCAAATAGTCTACTCTAGTTTAAGAAACAAGATTGAATGTTGATGAGGATGACTACTCCATGCCTCAAGTTCAATATAGATATTAGTGAGAAAGGAACTATACAAACACTATAACACCATACACAAATTGTAGGTTGAAGTTGTTCTCCAACTTTACATTTACTTGGGTAGAAATTATTTGTTACTAGGAACCACTCATTGCTTATGATGTCATAAGCTGTTACGAACATTCTCTGCCAATGTATGGGACCTATAAGGTCGCACACATAGGTCATGACCTATAAGAAGAGTTTGATCCTGAATGATAATTGGATTGATTAGTAAAGTGTTTAGGTATTCAATTCAAGCAAAACATTGAATGACTAGACTCCCAACCGATCGGCTCATGTGATGAAATGACCATTTGGAGTGCTAGGTTCATTGGATATTCCATTGGCTAAGTTCTACACAAATCAAGCAACTAGCCAATCGATGTACTAGGTGAACCAGATGGCTCAGGTTGGGTGAGATGACCAGTTCACCTAGTGAATCGATTGGATCTATTTTGCTAACTAAATTTTATGGTGGATTTCCATAATTGTGAGAAAAGTTGATCATTTCACTTGCTCAATTTGATTGGTGCAAGAAATTGATGTTTAGCATTGATTGGAATAAATTTCCAAATTCATATGCGATTAGGAAACCAGTGAAATGACCAGTTTGCATGGAAAACTGGTCGGCTCATGTGTGAACCAACCGGCTCAGTTACCAACTGACTGGTTCGATGCTCGCAGGTTGCAAAAATTCATGACGTTACAGTCCTTTCCACTCCCACAAAGACTGGAAACCCAGACCCTAACCACTCCTATAAATAGAGGGGTACTGGGGGCTTCCCAAAACACAACTCAATTTCTTCAAACAATTGTTGTCCTCTCTGGTTGTGGTAACCAATAAACAACTCGAGTAAGTTCTACCCAATAAAGGGAGGAATAACAAGGGAGAACAATTGTTGGAGATCACAATGGTGACTAGTACACCAACGGGAGGGACAACTCCTTCATGTCAATTCTAGTAGGATGACAGGAGTTCTAGGTGGTCTATGTAGACTTCTAAAGAGACAAGATGGTCTTTGCCTTTCGCTAGGAGGATAATTTCAGCCTGCAGTCTGTGGAGGAGCTACTGTAGACGTCATCCAAGTTTGTTGTTTGTGCTGGAGATGCAGACGAGTCCCAGTGCAACTAGGAGTGTTTCATGACTATGAATACAAGGAGATGTTGTTGAACTTGCTCCAGGACCAGGTATATCCTCAAAACCAACCTTCCCATCTTATATTTGTTAATGTGATCCACTGATTTATGGGGAATTGGATAGTAAAATTTATGTTTCTGTTGTTTATTTTGTAGCCTTATTTCCCTATAGATTTTGTATTATACCATTAGACTCACAAATTGATGAATAATCACCTATGTACATCAAGGTAATTTTATTTAATAAATTATCACCTACGTATTTTTAAGAATAGTTAAATAAAAATTTAAAGGGAATGACAATGTGCTTTGGAGAGAAAGAAGACGAGATGGGAGGTGCCACCGGTGATCCACCAACATATAAAGTACAGATGCGAGGTGCTAGCCTCCCTCATGAACCTCTATAGAATACACAAATCATCCAAGGGAGTTCTTGAAGGAGGAGTGGAATTCCTATTGCAAAAGAGACAAGACCTAGGGTGGATCTATTATATCAAGGGGGTAATGAAATAGTGTTAAGTATTGTTTGCTAGAGGTGGTTGATTATGCCATTCTCTAATCCAAAGACATTGTGGAGAGGAATCTTTCAAAGTGGAAGAATACTATCACTTGGTATGCTATAGGATTGAAACTTCATTTGCCAATGCTTCATAATCATCTCTCAATGATCTATAAAACTAATATGAGTTTTGAAATTTTGTCACGAGGAAATGATTTATTCATCATAAGATTCTCATATCTAGATGAAATGAAGGTGGTGACTAAGCAAGGTCCTTGCTTTGTTATAGGTAAGATGATGATTCTAAAAAAGTGATATATAGGTGAACCTATGGAGAAGATGAAGTTGTCTAAGGTGCCGACATGGATCAAGACCTATGACATGCCTCTGGAACTTTATGACAAGGAGTTCTTTATCCTAATTGGGAGTTTTATAGGTACTTCTTTGAGACATGATTCCCTAACTAAAGATCTTTGACATTTAGAATTTGCAAGGATACATGTGCTGGTCCACGCTACATCCTCATTCATGTTGGATTTGACTCAGATCAATGATGTTGGGGTAAAGGACACAGTGAAGATTGGATATGAATGGAATCCTGCTTGTTGCAAAATGTGTGGTATGTTTGGTCATGGATAGGGGTGTTGTGTTAAGATCGAAGGGAGAAAGCCTAAGAGTAGACAAGTCTAGGTGGGGAAAACCAATAGTGAAGTTGATACCTTCTATGACTACCCATCCATTGAGGGGAAAGTGAATGGTAGAATGCTTGAGAGTACAATGATCACTAAGGAGAGTCTGGAGATGCAAGTCAATCAGGAGTCTGTTCATCCTTCTATGCCAGTCAATGTGCAAACATTTTTTGGAACCACTGTGCCTTCCCCATCTAATAGTTGGAGTAACTGAAGGAGAAATTATGATCTAAGGAATGTTTCAACAGTTCCATAGCAAAAGGTAGTTGGTATTATAGAATGTTGAAGTTCCTTGAAGGCTCTGAGAATTCTAGAGTTGTAGTCTCATGTGACGAAGTGGAATTTTGAGATCCTAAATACCAAGGGCATAAGTGAATCAATGTGTTTAGTTTAAAATATTAGGAATTACAAGCTTTTTGGTAAAGTTGCTTTCTTGATTAATGTTGATATCATGATTAATGTATTACGTATGTTGGGCTACGGTGTACGATTATTTATAACTTGAGTGGTAACACATCTTTGTCACGCACCCTTGAGAAGGGAGATGCCACAGATTGTGCACGTGGAACCTTATTAGCTCTTGGATGGTTAGATTGGAGAGTTAAGATGGTGCCTCCTATCTGCCGGTTAGACAAGGCAGTGGAGCACTTTGGCACTCACACCTCAGCATGTTGTGACTATGGCATGGGAAAGAATGGTGAGTGGGTGTATGTATAAGCCTTTTCGAGACCTGCAGATCATGTCCTCATTATGGGGTCAAGGACCTACAGTTAAACCTTCTCTTCATCGGCCTCTCCACCAACAGGTTAGACAAGGAAGAAGGGACGAGGTACTGGTCAAAAACCAGACATGTGCCGCATCCAGGCGACACTGCGTCACGGTGTCAGGGGAGAGGCTGAGAAGAACAGACTCATGAGCAGGAAGTCGGTAGATGATGTACACCAGAGCACCACGTTGGAGGCACTGATCTGTGAAGCACGCAGGTGTTGCGCTGCAACCTGCGAGTGGATCAACTAGCACTAATCTCTCACCGAAGACCCAAGCACACATGCGCAGCGGCAACAGACCGCCATCGTGTGGCAGACGGCGAGTAGGTGCGGGTAGAGCTCTAGAGGTCTAGCTAGAGACCTGAGTGGCCGGCAGCACACTAGATGATAAACCGAAGATGATGGAACCTTCGGAGAAGGTAAGGAGTTTCAAGACTCTTGGGTTCGAAATAACCAGATGTAGGTGGCCAGTGCAGTTCTGATCCCTCGCTGGAGTAGTACCCTACGACAACATCAGAAATGAGGAGCAACTAACTATTAGTCACCCACCTAAAGAACCAGGCGGTGGCAGATCTGCACAAAAGAAGTGACGATTGTTTTCCTTATTGGGGAAGAGGTCAGAGGCGGCGGCGCCATAGATCCCTATCACGACGGCGCTCACACACACTGACGTTCAGAGAGGAATGGAGAGCCTAAAGAGGAGAGGAGCATAACAAGATGGATCTGTTCCTGGCTACGCAAGACAGACGAGGTTGGATCATAGGGCAGTCGATCACCCACTCGAGATTTGCCACATGGCGGTGGCCATTCCCAGGAGCCCACGCAAGCCAGTGTCGGGCAACGGGCGATGCGGCATTGAGCGCAATACACGACTGAGAAACGTGAGAGAGAAAGATGAGGGATCGGACAGCTCAGCCTGGTTCAGTTGCAAACCAGTAAAAAACATGGACACGTGGCAGAATCCCATAGGACCAAAGGTAATTACCTTCAATAAATGCCTAGATCCTGTATAATTCATAGTAAATTGCCCGATTATAAGAAAAATACAAAGAAGTTACCGAAATTCTAAAAAATGTGAGTAGAACATAGTGAAATGATAATATCTGTCTTTTGAGACACTAATATTAGTGATTTCATGTAAGATGTGTAATGCTTAGTTCATGAGTAATAAATATTAAGCGATGATATAAAATTACAAGAAAATGTCAGTAAATCAATAATCATGTTTATAATGCATATGATGTTAGATGTGGTCATTTTAATGTATGAAATCATGTAGTTTTCTTAATATGGCTATCTAGGGCTAATAACCATACATAAAATGCAATTAATACATATATGCTCAATAAATAGTGAAATTTACAGATTAAGCTTATACCAGTATATGGAACCTCAATTTTAATTATGTGATTAGTTTTATACATGAAATCCATGTTATGTGAAGTTGACCCGTAATATATGGTTTAAAACCCTAATTTAGGTTAACAATGTAACCTAGGGTTAATATGGGCACAAAAAGGATATGGAACTTAATGTTCAGATTATGTATCCTAATCTGGAGCATAACATCAGTAACATAAATCCCACATAAGGATGAATATAAGACAAGTAATAATGTATATAACATAATGATCTAAGTAAACCCAAAATGAATACGATTAGGGTTAAGATGAGATGTAAGATGATGAGAATCTGATGATAGTATATGATCTTGTCTTTATTAGGGTTTGACCTGGGATACATAATTGACATCAGGAATATGTGGTGATTATATTATCTCTTTGGAAGGTACGCCATTACCTCTTACTTGGCTTATTATACAATATGCTTGTGTTATATGTGTAGTAAAATACTTGGCATATGATATTGGATGATATGATTGTCCTTGTATGATATCTTGCTGAATTTTCCATACTTATTGCAATGAACACATGGAACATAAGATATCAGATCCATCATATGATAGCACTAAACTCACTTGGTAGTACAATGCATTGAAGTGATCTCAAACTCTTTGGTAGTAGATCACATGTGTTAGATCTCAAACTCTTTGGTAGTAGATCACACGTTAAATGATCTCAAACTCTTTGGTAGTAGATCATAAGGCCTAAAAACATCAAAGCCCTTGGGGGCAGATGTACGAGATATATGATGGAAATGTGCTTAAAATATGTGTTCTCTTTTGTTAATGAACATCTTTGTGCTAGGATATGCTTTTCTTGTATTTCTTTATAACTGCCAAGTATATTAGTTTTATCTTATTGCCAAGATATGATGAGAGGTATATTAAAGACACGTAGGCGTGCTCAGTACAATATTCTTGAATATTGTGCTGACGTGTACCACATGTAATCTTTTGTTTATGCTGTGGTTATGCTCTTGAAGATCCATGATAGTTGAGATTTGTGTGGCGAGAAGATGTATAGGTGGACCTGTTGTCTTAAGATCTTGTAGTTTAGTGGTAGTACATGTATATGTATAAGTTTGTTGTTCAATATGTAATATCAAATGTTGTAACAATTCATGTTGTAATTATATGTTGAATGGTGAACATGTGTGTATGGTTTTACTATTGTTCATGTACATGTACTACTGATTGTTTCCTTCTGACTCCCTTGATTTTCTTCTTCTTAGCCTGGTGTGGGGTGTTTAAATTGGGATTCTCGCTGAGGTGAGGGTTTCAATTTGGACGTCATACATCAGATTAAGTTTTAGAAAATCTGGGGACGTCACAAGTGGTATCAGAGCATGAACAATAGAAAAGCATGACATTTTCTCATTATGCAACTCAAAAGTAAAGAACCTTGAACCTTAATAATCTTCAGGGTTAGATTAGTCGTCTTTTAGAGACTAGATCTGACTTAGCCTCTAGGTTAGCACCTAGATGTCCGAGAACTAGGTCTAGACTAGTGCTTGTGTATAGCAAGTTCTTAGATGTCGTTCTTTCCCTGTAGTGCAGCGGTATGGGACGTTGCACTATTTGGAAATGATGTACATCAAGGGAAGAGAAACCCTAGACATATGGCGCTCGTTGTCTAGAGTAGCTACACTAGTCTACCCCTTGTTCTCACCCTTTTCACTAGTTTTCATGATACTGTACTCTCTACTATGTGTGGGACACTCATTTTCAAGATTTGGTTTTTGATTCCAAACAGATCGAACCTCGATAGTTTTCTCTGACGCTTGTTTTATCGGAGAAAAACTATATAATATTTTATCATGTATATGTATTACAAAAATGTGTCCCCACACATGTACGAGTAGGACGTGATCATGCAACCTAAGTGAAAGTGAATGACATCAGTCTAGAAGAAAGTGTAGTTCTAGATTAGATGTCTAGAGCCTTGTTTGTTATATATGATAGATGGAACAGATGAAATAAGTTTTGATGATATGATGTAAGTCTTATATAGATGATATAAGATGATTTATATTTTTCCTTGAGGACATGAGTTAGGTTTGAGGTTTTGAGATAAGTTGTAACGACCCCGTCTCCTGGTAACCCCCAATTAAGGGGACCTGAAGGTCAGAGCCGTTATTCAATTAACAGGATCAAAGGTTCGACAAATAATCAATAATAATTAAATAAACTTTACCAACTAAGGCTAAAAACTGGTATAAAATAAAACTTTTCTTACCTTGGAAAAACTGGGATTTCTAAACTTCTATCCATGGAGATGCTACTCTAACTAATCCTCCGGGGCACGTTACTTCTCATTTAATTCCACATATACCACTTTACTATTTGTTCTTTTCATTTGTACCTAAAACACCGACAAACAAAACGTCGGTCAGCACAAAGCTGGTATGTGGGGGGTCACAAAAATTGGTTCAACTATAGTAACAATGTAGGTAACCAATTCTCATTAAACATTCAAATTACATTTTAAGCAGTACTACTCAATCCCTTCCTATCCCTTATCCCTGTAGTGTCCCTGTAGTGGACATGGATACCACCATTCTCACTTGGTGGATCTTCATTATACCCTGCATGATCCTACCTGGCAGGTAGACCAATACCTAGGGTTGAGTTGCATGGCACTCCCCGTAGGAAGTCCAATCTCTAACTCGATATGACTTGATGGACCTACCTCCTTGGTAGCCATTTACTAAGTCATTTACGGACCTGATGGCCTACCCCATTGGTAGCCTTTTACTAGGTCATCCATCAAACTACATGAGGGACTGAGATCTGAGCTAGTAGGCATAACTTCTTATGTGATAATCATATTCACTTTATAATTTTCTTGAATTAAAACATCCAACAGTTTAATTCAGTTCATGATGAAGACATCGGAAAAATCCCAGAAAAACTACATCGGTTAGTCATAAGCGTAACCACATACCTGATCCAGAGCAACTTGTTGTCCAAGGAATAATGATAAAGAACAAGCAACAAGCAATCAACAAGTATCCTGAAATTAATGCATGACATCCAAGTGTTATAATTTATCCAGAACATTCTAAAGCTAGACTTGGATTCCACCTTAGCTTTTCTAGACCTCATTAGGGTTTTATTAGGGTTTTTTCCTCCATAACACTTTTATCATATTAAATGCTCTCTTAGTTCATAAACCCTAATTTCAACACCATAAGCCCAATTAAAGTTGATTACTTCTCTCTTTTTACCAAGACTACCTTCTTTATCCTTTTAATTTATTTCAAGGTTATTAGACTCAATTATCACCTTTTGTTTCTTTCAGATTAACAACTCATAATTCATGATGGTCTAATCCCCATATGAATCCCTTTTATTATTAATTCTTCCTTGACTCAAACGAAAACCCTAATTTCTACATTAAGGTTATCTTTCCACAAAACAGTGACTTTAATGCTCAAAATAACTTAGACTCATCATATTCCACTTTATTCATGAAATTAGTCAATTAAATCCATTAAGAGTCGAATTTACCAACATTAGGGTTTCAAGACCCATTAAAGTATTATTCATGCACATTAAACTTGAAATTAAACTAATCACATGCAAATTCATCCTTTTTCAATCTTAATGATCCTTTTTATCATTAAAAAACTAATATCAACTTTATATACTCATTTAACCCTTTCTAACTCATTAATCATCAAAGGTTAGGGTTTTTCATTGATTAAACTATAAAAGATAGTATCTCTATATACTTTTCGAATTGCATAGGGAATCAGGTTTCAATTATATTTTATCTGGATTCCCCTCGATTTTCTGATTAATTTTCATGTATAACATGTTCTCATCAGAGCTACCAATCTTTAATAATGATTTTAGTAAGTAAATTACCTTCCGGCCAATAAGGGATTGACACGTCGCCAAGCTCCCATGCATCGTTGGTTTGAAAATATAACCAAAAGTTTGAATTGCCCCCGGTAAGTGATTTGTTTCTACAGCCCACGGAGGGCCAACTTCGTCCAATGGCCCCCTTTGCCTTCTTCTTCCTCGCGTGCAGCCAGGCGCGCCGGCCTGCTGCCCTAATCGCGAGTAGTGCGATCTTTCCTCCCACTCTGGAACCTCGACCACCCTCGCGGACTGCTCCCCTACTTCCGACATTCCCTTGCGCAGCCGATGCTGCCCCGGATAAGGTCAGAAAGGTCGGGAGCAAGTTTTGCAAACACCCCACCTCGCAGCCCTGTTGCGGCCGCGCTGCAGGTGTGCCGCGGACAACTGCATGAAGTTGGATGCTTGGGAACATTGTCCAGTCATGCACAGATCTTCGAGGGATGTCAGGCCTCCCTCCAGATGGTCCCACACTTCCTTGCTGCTCCATAGAAAGCTCCACTTGATGTTAGGGTTTTGTAACCAAGAACAACGAAGAAGGAGAAGAGATATGTGTGAAATTTCTTTAGAACTCGAACCAGAAGGCCAACCTCTTATATAGGGGAGGGTTTTCGCACCCCAAGACGTGCATCCACGAAGTTGCAAGGTCTTTTCCTAAAAGTAAACAACTTCCTTCATTAGGAAGCAAGCCTCTTTCTCTCTCTCTATTTCTTCGATATACCTTCTCCTTGTGATATTAGGATTTCGAAAATGCTCATACTTAATCTCTTTGTTTCTTGCTTTTTAAATCATTAGCACGAAATCCTATTTCCTTTAATAACAATTACTTTCTTTTAGCAACTTTACATAATTCATGGATTATGCATATCCATTATTTCCTTATTTTATAATTATGGCATTTTCTCTTCCTTTTCCTTTATTGGGACTCTTTGGATCCCAAGATACTCATTATTTCGAAATTCCTCTTTAAGGAATACTCATTATCCTTAAATGCATCAATATGCATTATTCTCATTATCTTTCTTATTTGTTATTAAAATAATTCCTTTTTGAGTATTTCTCTTTATTTCTCTTTTATTTTCCTCATTGGTATTCCTTTTATTATTAGGAATCATTGGGATACGAAATCCCACTAAGGATAACTCAAATATACCTCTTTTCACATATTTTCCCTATTTCATCAATGTTTTCAATTTCTTTATTAACAAGGAAATACTTAACTGATATTTTCTTTTCTTATTGCCTTTTCTTTGCAACTTTGGACTCCTTGGAACCCAAGGAATCTAAGAGGCACGAAATCCTCTTTGGATTTGCCTTCTAGAGGTTTCCACACCTTTCTTATCTCAATTCTCAATTATTCATTAATTAATTGAATATCCTCGTTATTGGGCCCAATAGCCAATAAAGCCCACAAATCAAACAACAAGGCTATTGTAAATGAAATCCATTTATTCAAAATAGATTATATTATTTATTCGTTCAAAAATCTTTAATATGAGAAATTATATTTCTCAGCAAAAGAACCCAAAATTGGGGTTGTAACATCCTTCCCCTCTTATAACAATTTTGTCCTCAAAATTCCATCAAGCAAGCAATCAAACAGGATAAACCTTCCATATGTCCATCATGGCTCCCATGTGGCTTCACCCTTTCCATGGTGTTTCCCCAAGAACCTTCATTATCTCATATTCTTCCATCTGAGTTCTTTCTTACCTTGGTATATCGTACCCTCATAGGTGACTCAGGACATTTCAGCCTCTCAAAAGCTGAATAGGTTCAGGGCTCAACACATGGCTTGGGTCTCTCACATAGTGCTCTAGATCGGACTCATGTAACACATTACACATCATGTTATCCTGTGCGGCAAAGCTAAACACAATCATATCCACCCATCCATCTCAAATGGACCCATTTATCGGGGACTCAGCTTCATTAGCTGTAGCTTAGAGGGGTCAGATTTTTGCATCACATATTCTCCCACAGTGAACTGCATGTCAGTCTGCTTTGTATTATCTCATGACGCATGTCACCCTTGGCTCTCTCTCAGCCATTGCATGATCAAGCGACTTCATCTGCACACACTGTGGTTCTTTTATGACCTTCACAAGGCCTCCTTTACCAACATCATTATAATGAAGTGGTGATCGACACACCCTCCTTATATAGCTTCTTACATCCTGATAAAGGCTATGGTGGTTAACATCACATCTTAAGAACTGTCTCTTTGTATCACCCTGAACAAGCACACTTGCTCTCATCAGACCCTCTAGTCTGGATCATACTACTCATTAGTTGGGGGTGATAAACGGTACTAAAACGAGTTCTTCATGTACCTACTTCTTCCGCATGGAGGTAAACCTTCTAATCATGTTCAAGAACTCTTTGAACTCACATCATGGTGTTGTTGAACCATTTCTTTCTCTATTATAAGTAGTTCAACCCGATCTGTCACTTGACAGTACTCTTCTTTTCCTGTCATCTAGGTAAGGTGATCTACCATAACCCTCATTGATCTTCCTTGGTTAAGGGGATAGTTTCCACATCATCCATAGTGATGAACTCTCATTCCTTTTCAGGGACTCTTTTATCCTCTATATTGGTACACTGGGTTACTGGTATTTGTCCTTTACCTTTAACATGCATGGCCACAAGCCACATGCATCTTCATCTAAAGCATCCAAAGTGCTACCATCTCAGTAATACCATGGTATATGGTGATCTTAAAATCATGATCTCCAGTGTGTCATGATCCCTCAAGCTTGATACCTCGGAAACCCTAAACCATTCTAAACAGGGTTTATTATAATTCCCTTCCAGAGAAGTGCATCTGAGGCTTTAAACCATCCTTTCATTACGTCAAGGACTAGACTGGCTAACCAAACAATCATTAACTTGTTCAACCTATCTCATTACATCTAAGTGTTAGCCAAAACACATCTTCTTTCCAAAGGTAGGATTAGCCTAACCACTCCCTTCTAGCCAAACTAGGCAACTCTATCTCCACCAGAGCATCCATTACCACTTCACATTCTTCGATATTAGGTAACGTTGAAGACATACTCTTCCACAAGAAACTCTAAGCTCATACTCACTGTGATCGAACTCGACCTTGGTTAATCTGCAAATTCCACATAGTTCCTGATAAAACATCCTTACAAGATGACTTCCTTAATATTCTTAATGTTAGTAAACCATCCATGCACCATTAACTTCACAAGGGTATGTTATCATCTCTGTCCTCATACCTTGTAGCAATGTTTCAACTCGCATCATCTTTTATCCTTGGTGTATGGCATGCGTACTGTCCTATCTCTCACTCCCATAACAAGAGGAAATAAGTATTTGGCTGCAGTCCAAATACAGAGTTCTTCCTGTTCCAAGAGTGGAGACGGTACAACCCACCTTGCCCGTACACTTTCAAATCCAAGTTGAAACGTGCAGCTTATGTCTCTATACCACAAACATCATGATATCCACATAATTTCCATGGAAACTGGTCTCAAACTTACTTGGGTCACAATCCTTGGTCATCTCCTCTAGGTCTATAGGGTGTCGACACTTTTGGGGTCATCCCTCTTCCCTTATGCATCCAAAGAGTGCCCTACTCATATGCCCTTTAGGTCCCATGAGTTTATGAAGGTGATCAATCTCCTAACCCATGGCCCTCAGACCATGATAGCTGTTACCTCCCGACCCTATGGTCATGTGCAGCTAGGGAATTAGGCAACTCCTTCTTCCATCGGTCTTATCCCTACCTGACCCCAGGATAGACTTAGGATTTCATTATAGTACATGTTCAACATAGAACCTTACCCAATCCTTCATCATCTCTCTCTACATTCTTGACTGACTTTCATCCCTTCATAGGGGTCATGGCAACCTGCCAACCTTGGTCAGGTCCCATACCGACTACCTCCATGGTAACACATCCACATGCACCTAGAGATGGTTATCTATGGGTCTACAGGTTCATTCTCATACCATGTACTCTTCACTTATCTTCTCAAGATCCTATGAGACCTCTTTAGGTCACCTCAAAACCAGCAGAACTGATATACACCCAACTAAAGGGATCCCTCTCCCAGGATGGGAGGAAACTACAACTCGTGATAAACATCCTTATGTTTAGGGTATGCATCCGCATGAGCATGCTTAGCCCTGGCAAGCTACTAAGGCACAACCAGACACCTACAAAGCCAAGCTAGGTCACACCTGTCCTCATCCTCAACATCAAAACAACTTATTTGTGAGGGGTTTATCAAACATACCCTTACCTTAAGAGTACCATGCTCGAAACTATAGAAACTCAAATCTCAACATGAGCATTGGGTACACCGCTTCCCCTCTTAGGCCTAGGAACCCTAGGTTCGCCTCCGGGTGTCCAACTACATGCTCATTCTCTTAACTAGGAATCCAGCATGTCCAAGATATGTCATGTACTCCCATGATCTTTCTACTCAAGCAACACTTCAGAGTTGATTCCTCTTCCCGGACAACTACTAGGTATAAAGCCTCACAACTGGTGCCTTAACCTCCTCAGGGTCTAAAGCACTCTCTATCTCATCTAGTAGGTAACCACTTATACCATGGGTACTAGAAGCATCGTCCTCTCTCTAGGGTTTGGTTCCTCTAAAGGAAACCAAGATATCATCAGCCTCCAGGAATCATGCAACGTTGCCTTGCTGTTTTGAAAACATTTCGAAATTACTACTCTTGACGATGTGGTCTCAACCGTCCTTAGGGTTTACCTCCACATGGATGAAACCTATGCTTCAAACTTATGTTTGCTCAAGATCATTCATAACCCTTTATGCTTATTTCATAAGCCATCCATCATGATCTCTTAACCAGGGTTTCATCAATCTATACTCCACTTGTCTAAGCCCATAGGGTAACTATAGGTTCTCCTTTATCCTCATCCATGAAGGAGCTATCCTTCGCTCTAGCACGCACGACCCTCTCTAGGGTTGGGTCGCCCAAGGTACTAGGTCATCTACCTTCTTATGGCATACCAAAGGCATGTCCAACTAAACACTCGGTCAACCATGATATCTAACTCATCATGTCATCTTTCTTTCTAGCCTTCACTTAGGGTTAGGGTTAACATCATCCTCAAGGATGTGCTAGGTTTCTACTTTTAATGGAGGTCTCTACCTCCAAGCTTAACTCTCTCTCTACTTATCCTCCTACCAAGGAGGTCTATCCTCAAATCTCTCCTAAGGGCAAAGACAACTCATGTCATACGGCCTAAGAATGTATCTATTCCTTTACGTTTACTCTATTAAGCTTATGTCCATGACATCTTATTTACATGATTTTTAATAATTTGATGGAGGATCCCTTAATACTTATCAACCTTACCCATACCTCAAGAGGGTGAGGGAAAGAGAGAAAACCCTAATCCTTAAGGTCCTTAGTAGAATTTGAGTTGAGAAGGGATGAACAAGATGAGAGAGTCCTAAAGGTATCTTATTTCGATTCATACCCTAAGACTTTGGCCAGGCAGTCACACGAATCCGGGAGTCCTCATATTCCGACTAGCGGTGCGGAGAAAAATCTTGCCAGCCCCCAGTTGTGATCCTTTTCTAGACACCTCTGTCTTTCAGATAATTCTCTAATAACTCCCTTGGGTTCTACGGAATTTGTAAAATTTAATAATTATTAAAGATTAGATGAGGAACCTATGCTCTGATACCGATTGTAACGACCCCGTCTCCCGGTAACCCCCAATTAAGGGAGACCCAAAGGTCAGAGCCGTTATTCAATTAACATGATCAAAGGTTCGACAAATAATCAATAATAATTAAATAAACTTTACCAACTAAGGCTAAAAACTGGTATAAAATAAAACTTTTCTTACCTTGAAAAAACTGGGATTTCTAAACTTCTATCCATGGAGATGCTACTCTAACTAATCCTCTGGGGCACGTTACTTCTCATTTAATTCCACATATACCACTTTACTATTTGTTCTTTTCATTTGTACCTAAAACACCGACAAACAAAACTTCGGTCAGCACAAAGCTGGTATGTGGGGGGTCACAAAAATTGGTTCAACTATAGTAACAATGTAGGTAACCAATTATCATTAAACATTCAAATTACATTTTAAGCAGTACTACTCAATCCCTTCCTATCCCTTATCCCTGTAGTGTCCCTGCAGTGGACATGGATACCACCATTCTCACTTGGTGGATCTTCATTATACCCTGCATGATCCTACCTGGCAGGTAGACCAATACCTAGGGTTGAGTTGCATGGCACTCCCCGTAGGAAGTACAATCTCTAACTCGATATGACTTGATGGACCTACCTCCTTGGTAGCCATTTACTAAGTCATTTACGGACCTGATGGCCTACCCCATTGGTAGCCTTTTACTAAGTCATCCATCAAACTACATGAGGGACTGAGATCTGAGCTAGTAGGCATAACTTCTTATGTGATAATCATATTCACTTTATAATTTGCTTGAATTAAAACATCCAACAGTTTAATTTAGTTCATGATGAAAACATCGACAAAATCCCGGAAAAACTACATCGGTTAGTCATAAGCGTAACCACATACCTGATCCAGAGCAACTTGCTGTCCAAGAAATAATGATAAAGAACAAGCAACAAGCAATCAACAAGTATCCTAAAATTAATGCATGACATCCAAGTGTTATAATTTATCCAGAACATTCTAAAGCTAGACTTGGATTCCACCTTAGCTTTTCTAGACCTCATTAGGGTTTTATTAGGGTTTTTGCCTCCATAACACTTTTATCATATTAAATGCTCTCTTAGTTCATAAACCCTAATTTCAACACCATAAGCCCAATTAAAGTTGATTACTTCTCTCTTTTTACCAAGACTACATTCTTTATCCCTTAAATTTATTTCAAGGTTATTAGACTCAATTATCACCTTTTGTTTCTTTCGGATTAACAACTCATAATTCATGATGGTCTAATCCCCATATGAATCCCTTTTATTATTAATTCTTCCTTGACTCAAACGAAAACCCTAATTTCTACATTAAGGTTATTTTTCCACAAAACAGTGACTTTAATGCTCAAAATAACTTAGACTCATCATATTCCACTTTATTCATGAAATTAGTCAATTAAATCCATTAAGAGTCGAATTTACCAACATTAGGGTTTCAAGACCCATTAAAGTATTATTCATGCACATTAAACTTTAAATTAAACTAATCACATGCAAATTCATCCTTTTTCAATCTTAATGATCCTTTTTATCATTAACAGACTAATATCAACTTTATATACTCATTTAACCCTTTCTAACTCATTAATCATCAAAGGTTAGGGTTTTTCATTGATTAAACTATAAAAGATAGTATCTCTATATACTTTTCGAATTGCATAGGGAATCAGATTTCAATTATATTTTATTTGGATTCCCCTCGATTTTCTAATTAATTTTCATGTATAACATGTTCTCATCGGAGCTACTAATCTTTAATAATGATTTTAGTGAGTAAATTACCTTCCGGCTAATAAGGGATTGGCACGTCGCCAAGCTCCCATGCATCGTTGGTTTGAAAATATAACCAAAAGTCTGAATTGCCCCCGGTAAGTGATTTGTTTCTACATCCCACGGAGGGGCAACTTCGTCCAATGGCCCCCTTTGCCTTCTTCTTCCTCGCGTGCAGCCAGGCGCGCCGGCCTGCTGCCCTAATCACGAGTAGCGCGATCTTTCCTCCCACTCTGGAACCTCGACCACCCTTGCGGACTGCTCCCCTGCCTCCGACGTTCCCTTGCGCAGCCGATGCTGCCCCGGATAAGGTCAGAAAGGCCGGGAGCAAGTTCTGCAAACTCCCCACCTCGCAGCCCTGTTGCGGCCGCGCTGCAGGTGTTCCGCGGACAACTGCATGAAGTTGGATGCTTGGGAACATCGTCCAGTCATGCACACATCTTCGAGGGATGTCAGGCCTCCCTCCAGATGGTCCCGCACTTCCTTGCTGCTCCAGAGAAAGCTCCACTCGATGTTAGGGTTTTGTAACCAAGAACAACGAAGAAGGAGAAGAGATATGTGTGAAATTTCTTTAGAACTCGAACCAGAAGGCCAACCTCTTATATAGGGGAGGGTTGTCGCACCCTAAGACGTGCATCCACGAAGTTGCAAGGTCTTTTCCTAAAAGGAAACAACTTCCTTCATTAGGAAGCAAGCCTCTTGCTCTCTCTCTCTATTTCTTCGATATACCTTCTCCTTGTGATATTAGGATTTCGAAAATGATCATACTTAATCTCTTTGTTTCTTGCTTTTTAAATCATTAGCACAAAATCCTATTTCCTTTAATAACAATTACTTTCTTTTAGCAACTTTACATAATTAATGGATTATGCATATCCATTATTTCCTTATTTTATAATTATGGAATTTTCTCTTCCTTTTCCTTTATTGGGACTCTTTGGATCCCGAGATACTCATTATTTCGAAATTCCTCTTTAAGGAATACTCATTATCCTTAAATGCATCAATATGCATTATTCTCATTATCTTTCTTATTTTTTATTAAAATAATTCCTTTTTGAGTATTTCTCTTTATTTCTCTTTTATTTTCCTCATTGGTATTGCTTTTATTATTAGGAATCATTGGGATATGAAATCCCACTAAGGATAACTCAAATATACCTCTTTTCACATATTTTCCCTATTTCATCAATGTTTTCAATTTCTTTATTAACAAGGAAATACTTAACTGATATTTTCTTTTCTTATTGCCTTTTCTTTGCAACTTTGGACTCCTTGGAACCCAAGGAATCTAAGAGGCATGAAATCCTCTTTGGATTTGCCTTCTAGAGGTTTCCACACCTTTCTTATCTAAATTCTCAATTATTCATTAATTAATTGAATATCCTCGTTATTGGGCCCAATAGCCAATAAAGCCCACAAATCAAACAAAAAGGCTATTGTAAATGAAATCCATTTATTCAAAATATATTATATTATTTATTCGTTAAAAAATCTTTAATATGAGAAATTATATTTCTCAGCAAAAGAACCCAAAATTGGGTTTGTAACATAAGTCTTGATGATGCAACTAACTAGGCTTTTATGAGATAAGATATCTTAAGTGAAGACAAGTTGTGAGTCAGCATGAGCCACAATCTCTTTTACGACGGAGGACCTCTAGTGTTAGGACCGGTTTCGGGGTTAACTCCAGAGAGAGTGAGGCCCATTGGGAGAAGGTTAGAGAACCTAAACTCCAAGATATGAGAAATTTGAGATATGTGATATGATATGTCCTAAACTAGACTACTCCTAAGTGAATGGGTTGTGTTTCTTAATGCATGATTCCTATAGTCTCGTTGAACCCTAGATGTCCTTGGGAAGCCCAAACCCTAGAGTTAGCGAGAGGCTGGTTATATGAACATGTGAACATGAATATGAGTGCCTACCATCTGGGTGAGGGAGAGAGCCCAAGATCTAGGAGGAGGTAGCTATGTTAGCTTCTGAGAAGCCTCATGCTCGGGTTGGTTGTTTCCCATATAGGAATCTAATGGTGTGTATATAAGAGGAAGAGAGTTGCAAAATAGTTTTCATGGGTATAGAGCTGATAAGTGTATGTCATAGCATGTTTTGGTTTGTGCTTACGTGGTTGGAGCTTGTAAGGCTATCACTAGTGTTAATGAGGTAGGCCTGATAACCCTAGACTAATAGAGGGAAGATAAAGTTTGTGATTATGAGATACTCATTGAGTTCAGTTAGATCAGATAGAATGAGCATTGAACTACCCTCATGATATGGGTCAGGAGAACCTCAATTGGACTAGATGAAGTTTTGATAGATGTTTAATAAGCCACTCTTATAAGTTGTTTAGCGCAACCATGATATAATATATGTAAGGATATGACCTAATCTTGAGATGTTATACATGAAGGAACCTAGTAATGGTTTGATAGATATCAATGCATAAATAGTTAACCATATACATGAATAATGATGATTAAGGTGAAACTGTTGTTTAATCTTGTGATGAATTCACTAGTAAATGATGCAATCTAGTATGAACAAAGAAATAAGATCATGTGAATGAAACACGTTACATGAGGTGTTAACCTTAGTGCCTAATAAAGATGAAAAATATGGTTTGATAGTTAGCACAACATAATGTTGATGACACCTTGATATATGGGGTAACCATAGTTAACTTCTCTGGAACATGATAGTATGATGTTGAATAATAATGCATGGGTAAGGATATGGATACAACCCTAACGTATGAGATAGGCCCTGACAGAACTAGAGTTTCTAAACCCTTGTTTCAATCCTTTATGAAGAGGTGTTTCACCTTAGATGTTTTAAAACCTCCTAATGGTAGTTTGGAGATGGCTACTGAGCTTTGTTTTTGGATATGTTGCACCTAAGATAGCTTCCTACATATGGAAGAAGATCCCTAGTTTTTTCTTTGAATATGAGTATGGGTCAATTCTAAGGATGGAATTTCTTTTAAGATGTATATGATGTGACAAAGTGGTTTCTGGCTTAATTCCATGGACGGAATTTCTTTTAAGGTGTGTAGGATGTGACAAAGTGGACTTTTGAGATCCTAAATACCAAGGGCATAAGTGAATCAATGTGTTTAGTTTATAATATCAGGAATTACAAGCTTTTTGGTAAAGTTGCTTTCTTGATTAATGTTGATATCATGATTAATGTATTATGTATGTTGGGCTACAGTGTATGATTATTTATAACCTGAGTTGTAACACATCTTTGTCACACACCCTTGAGAAGGGAGTTGCCACGGATTGTGCATGTGGAACCTTAGTAGCTCTTGGTTGGTTAGATTGGGGAGTTAAGATGGCGCCTCCTATCTGCCGGTTAGACAAGGCAGTGGAGCACTTTGGCGCTCACACCTCGGCACATTGTGATCGTGGCAAGGGAAAGAATGGTGAGTGGGTGTATGTATAAGCCTTTTTGAGACCTGCAGATCGTATCCTCATTATGGGGTCAAGGACCTACAGTTAAACATTCTCTTCATCGGCCTCTCCACTAATAGGTTAGACAAGGAAGAAGGGATGAGGTTCTGGCCGAAACCCAGACATGTGCCGCATCCAGGAGACACTGCGTCATGGTGTAAGGCAAGAGGCTGAGAAGAACAAACTCGTGAGGAGGAAGTGGGTAGATGATGTACACCAGAGCACCACGATGGAGGCGCTGATCTGTGAAGCACGCAGGTGTTGCGTTGCAACCTTTGGGTGGAGCAGCTAACACTAATATCCCACCGAAGACCCAAGCGCATAGGCGTAGCGACAACAGACCGGCATCACATGGGAGATGGCAAGTAGGTGCGGGTAGAGCTCTAGAGGTCTAGCTAGAGACCTGAGTGGCCGGCAGTGCACTAGATGATAAACCGAAGATGATGGAACCTTCGGAGAAGGTAAGGAGTTTCAAGACTCTTGGGCTCTAAATAACCAAATGTAGGTGGCCAGCTCAGTTCTGATCCCTCACTGGAGTAGTACACTACGGCGACATCAAAAAGGAGGAGCAACTGACTATCAGTTACCCACCTAAAGAACCAGGCGGCGGCAGATCTGCACAAAACAAGTGATAGTTGTTTTCCTTGTTGGGGAAGAGGTCAGAGGCGGCAACGCCATAAATCCCTGTCACAACGGTGCTCACTCACACTGACGTTCAGAGAGGAATGGAGAGCCTGAAGAGGAGAGGACCATCTCAAGATGGATCTATTCCTTGCTAAGGAAGAGAGGCGAGGTTGGATCATAGGGCGGTCCATCACCCACTGGAGATTTGCCACATGGCGGTGGCCGTTCCTAGGAGCCCACGCACGCTAGTGTTGGGCGACGGGCGATGTGGCATTGAGTACGATACGTGACTGATAAACATGAGAGAGAAAGACGAGGGATTGGATGGCTCAGCCTAGTTCAGTTGCAAACCAGTAGAAAACATGGACACGTGGCAGCATCCCATAGGACCAAAGGTAATTACCTTCAATAAATGCCTAGATCCTGTATAATTCATAGTAAATAGCCCGATTATTAGAAAAATACAAATAAGGTACCGAAATTCTTAGAAAAGTGAGTAGAACACAGTAAAATGATAACATCTATCTTTTGAGACACTAATATTAGTGATATCATGTAAGATGTGTAATGCTTAGTTCATGAGTAATAAATATTAAGCGATCATATAAAAATATGGTAAAATGTCAGTAAATCAATAATCATGTTTATAATGCATATGATGTTAGATATGGTCATTTTGATGTATGAAATCATGTAATTTGCTTAATATGGCTATCTAGGGCTAATAACCATACATAAAATGCAATTAATACATATATGATCAATAAATAGTGAAATTTATAGATTAAGCTTATACCAATATATGGAACCTCAGTTTTAATTATGTGATTAGTTTTATACACGAAATCCATGTTATGTGAAGTTGACCCGTAATATATGGTTTAAAACCCTAATTTAGGTTAACAATGTAACCTAGGGTTAATATGTGCACAAAAAGGATATGGAACTTAATGTTCAGATTATGTATCTTAATCTGGAGCATAAAATCGGTAACATAAATCCAACATAAGGATGAAGATAAGACAAGTAATAATCTATATGAGATAATGATCTAAGTAAACCCAAAAATGAATACAATTAGGGTTAAGATGATTTGTAAGATGATGAGAATCTGATGATAGTATATGATCTTGTCTTTATCAAGGTTTGACCTGGGATACATAGTTGACATCAGGAATATGAGGTGATTAGATTATCTCTTTGGAAGGTACGCCATTACCTCTTACTTGGCTTATTATACAATATGCTTGTGTTATATGTGTAGTAAAATACTTGGCATATGATATTGGATGATATGATTGTTCTTGTATGATATCTTGTTGAATTTTCCATACTTATGGCTATGAACACATGAAACATAAGATATCGGATCCATCATATGATAGCACTAAACTCCTTGGTAGTACAGTGCATTGAAGTGATCTCAAACTCTTTGGTAGTAGATCACATGTATTAGATCTCAAACTCTTTGGTAGTAGATCACACGTTAAATGATCTCAAACTCTTTGGTAGTAGATCATAAGGCCTAAAAACATCAAAGCCCTTGGGGGCAGATGTACGAGATATATGATGGAAATGTGCTTAAAATATGTGTTCTCTTTTGTTAATGAACATCTTTGTGCAAGTATATGCTTTTCTTATATTTCTTTATAACTGCCAAGTATATTAGTCTTATATTATTACCAAGATATGATGAGAGGCATATAAAAGACACGTAGGCGTACTCAGTATAATATTCTTGAATTTTGTACTTATGTGTACCGCATGTAATCTTTTGTTTAGGTTGGGGTTATGCTCTTGAAGATCCATGATAGTTGAGAGTTATGTGGCGAGCAGATGTACAGGTGGACCTGTTGTCTTAAGATCTTGTAGTTTAGTGGTAGTACATGTATATGTATAAGTTTTCTGTTCAATATGTAATATCAAATGTTGTAACAATTCATGTTGTAATTATATGTTGAATGGTGAACTTGTGTGTATGGTTTTACTATTGTTCATGTACATGTGCTACTGATTGTTTCCGTCTGACTCCCTTGATTTTCTTCTTCTTAGCCTGGTGTGGGGTGTTTAAATTGGGATTTTCGCTGAGGTGAGGGTTTCAATTTGGATGTCATACATCAGATTAAGTTTTAGAAAATCTGGGGACATCACAGATGGTATCAGAGCATGAACAATAGCAAAGACTAACATTTGCTCATTATGCAACTAAAAAGTAAAGAACCTTGAACCTTAATCATCTTTAGGGTTAGATTAGTCGTCTTTTAGAGACTAGATCTGACCTAGCCTATAGGTTAGCACCTAGATGTCTGAGAACTAGGTCTAGACTGGTGCTTGTGTATAGCAAGTCCTTAGATGTCGTTCTTTCCCTATAGTGTAGCGGTATGGGAAGTTGCACTATTTGGAAATGATGTACATCAAGGGAAGAAAAACCCTAGACATATGGCGCTCGTTGTCTAGAGTAGCTACACTAGTCTACCCCTTGTTCTCACCCTTTTCACTAGTTTTCATGACACTGTACTCTCTACTATGTCTCGGACACTCATTTTCAAGATTTGGTTTTTGATTCGAAACAGATCGAACCTCGATAGTTTTCTCTGACGCTTTTTTTATCAGAGAAAAATTATATCATATTTTATTATGTATATGTATTACAAAAATGTGTCCCCACACATGTACGAGTAGGAGGTGATAATGCAACCTAAGTGAAAGTGAATGACATCAGTCTAGAAGAGAGTGTAGTTCTAGATTAGATGTCTAGAGCCTTGTTTGTAATATATGATAGATGGAATAGATGAAATTAGTTTTGATGATATGATGTAAGTCTTATATAGATGATATAAGATGATTTATATTTGTCTTTGAGGACATGAGTTAGGTTTGAGGTTTTGAGATAAGTCTTGATGATGCAACTAACTAGGCTTTTATGAGATAAGATATCTTTAGTTAAGACAAGTTGTGAGTCAGCATGAGCCTCAATCTCTTTTACGAAGGAGGACCTCTAGTGTTAGGACCAGTTTCCGAGTTAACTCCAGAGAGAGTGAGACCCATTGGGAGAAGGTTAGAGAACCTAAACTCCAAGATATGAGAAATTTGAGATATGTGACATGATATGTCCTAAACTAGACTACTCCTAAGTGAATGAGTTGTGTTGCTCAATGCATGATTTGTATAGTCTCGTTGAACCCTAGATGTCCTTGGGAAGACCAAACCCTAGAGTCAGAGAGAGGCTGGTTATATGAACATGTGAACATGAATATGAGTGCCTACCATCTGGGTGAGGGAGAGAGCCCAAGACCCAGGAGGAGGTAGCTATGTTAGCTTCTGAGAAGCCTCATGCTCGGGTTGGTTGTTTCCCATATAGGAATCTAGTGGTGTGTATATAAGAGGAAGAGAGTTGGGAAATAGTTTTCATGGGTATAGAGCTGATAAGAGAATGGCATAGCATGTTTTGGTTTGTGCTTACGTGGTTGGAGCTTGTAAGGCTATCACTAGTGTTAATGAGGTAGGCCTGATAACCCTAGACTAATAGAGTGAAGATAAATTTTGTGATTATGAGATACTCATTGAATTGAGTAAGCTCAGATAGACTAAGCATCAAACTAGCCTCATGATATGGGTCAGGAGAACCTCAATTGGACTAGATGAAGTTTTGATAGATGTTTATTAAGCCACTCTTATAAGTTGTTTAGCGCAACCATGATATAATATATGTAAGGAACCTAGTAATGGTTTGATAGATATCAATGCATAAATAATTAACCATATACATGAATAATGATGATTAAGGTGAAACGGTTGTTTAATCTTGTGTTGAATTCACTAGTAAGTGATGCAATCTAGTATGAACAAAGAAATACGATCATGTGAATGAAACATGTTACATGAGGTGTTAACCTTAGTGCCTAATAAAGATGAAAAATATGATTTGATAATTAGCACAACATAATGTTGATGACACCTTGATATATGGGGTAATCGTAGTTAACTTCTCTGGAACATGATAGTATGATGTTGAATAATAATGCATGGGTAAGGATATGGATACAACCCTAACGTATGAGATATGCCCTGACAGAACTAGAGTTTCTAAACCCTTGTTTCAATCCTTTATAAAGAGGTGTTTCACCTTAGATGTTTTAAAACCTCCTAATGGTAGTTTGGAGATGGCTACGGAGCTTTTTTTTTATATGTTGCACCTAAGATAGCTTCCTACATATGGAAGAAGATCCCTAGTTTTTTTTTGAATATGAGTATGGGTCAATTCTAAGGATGGAATTTCTTTTAAGATGTATATGATGTGACAAAGTGGTTTCTGCCTTAATTCCATGGACGGAAATTCTTTTAAGGTGTGTAGGATGTGACGAAGTGGACTTTTGAGATCCTAAATACCAAGGGCATAAGTGAATCAATGTGTTTAGTTTATAATATCAGGATTTACAAGCTTTTTGGTAAAGTTGCTTTCTTGATTAATGTTGATATCATGATTAATGTATTATGTATGTTGGGCTATGGTGTACGATTATTTATAACCTGAGTTGTAACACATCTTTGTCACGCACCCTTGAGAAGGGAGATGCCATAGATTGTGCACGTGGAACCTTAGTAGCTCTTGGATGGTTAGATTGGAGAGTTAAGATGGCGCCTCCTATCTATCGATTAGACAAGGCAGTGGAGCACTTTGGGGCTCACACCTCAGCACGTTGTGATCGTGGCATGGGAAAGAATGGTGAGTGGGTGTATGTATAAGCCTTTTTGAGACCTGCAGATCGTATCCTCATTATGGGGTCAAGGACCTATGGTTAAACATTATCTACATCGACCTCTCCACCAACAGGTTAGACAAGGAAGAAGGGACGAGGTTCTGGCCGAAAACCAGACATGTGTCGCATCCAGGCGACACTGCGTCACGGTGTCAGGCGAGAGGCTGAGAAGAACAGAATCATGAGGAGGAATTTGGTAGATGATGTACACCAGAGCACCATGCTGGAGGAGCTGATCTGTGAAGCACGCAGGTGCTGCGCAGCAACCTACGGGTGGAGCAGCTAGCGCTAATCTCTCACCGAAGACCCAAGCACACAGGAGTAGTGGCAATAAACCGCCATCGCGTGGGAGACGGCGAGTAGGTGCGGGTAGAGCTCTAGAGGTCTAGATAGAGACCTGAGTGGCCGGCAGCGCACTAGATGATAAACCGAAGATGATGGAACCTTCGGAGAAGGTAAGGAGTTTCAAGATTCTTGGGTTCGAAATAACCAGATGTAGGTGGCCAGCGCAGTTTTGATCCCTCGCTGGAGTAGTACCCTACGGTGACATCAAAAAGGAGGAGCAACTGACTATCAGTCACCCACCTAAAGAACCAGGCGGCGACAGATCTGCACAAAAGAAGTGACGGCTGTTTACCTTATTGTGGAAGAGGTCAGAGGCGGCGGCACCATAGATCCCTGTCACGACGGCGGTCACGCACACTGACATTCAGAGAGGAATGGAGAGCTTGAAGAGGAGATGAGCATCACAAGATGGATCTATTCCTCGCTACGTAAGAGAGACGAGGTTGGATCATAGGGCGGTCGATCACCCACTGGAGATCTGCCACATGGCGGTGGCCGTTCCCATGAGCCCACGCACGCCAGTGTTGGGCGACGGGCGATGCGTCATTGAGCACGATACGTGATTGAGAAACATGAGAGAGAAAGACGAGGGATCAGACATCTCAGCCTGGTTCAATTGCAAACTAGTAGAAAACATGGACACATGGTAACATCCCATAGGACCAAAGGTAATTACCTTCAATAAATGCCTAGATCCTGTATAATTCATAGTAAATAGCCTGATTATCAGAAAAATACAAAATAAGGTACCAAAATTCTCAGAAAAGTTAGTAGAACACAGTAAAATGATAATATATGTCTTTTGAGACACTAATATTAGTGATATCATGTAAGATGTGTAATGCTTAGTTCATGAATAATAAATATTAAGCGATGATATAAAATTATGGTAAAATGTCAGTAAGTCAATAATCATGTTTATAATGCATATGATGTTATATATGGTAATTTTGATGTATGAAATCATGTAATTTGCTTAATATGGCTATCTAGGGATAATAACCATACATAAAATGCAATTAATACATATATGCTCAATAAATAGTGAAATTTACAAATTAAGCTTATACCAGTATATGGAACCTTAGTTTTAATTATGTGATTAGTTTTATACACGAAATCCATGTTATGTGAAGTTGAGCCGTAATATATGGTTTAAAACCCTAATTTAGGTTAACAATGTAACCTAGGGTTAATATGTGCACAAAAAGGATATGGAACTTAATGTTCAGATTATTTATCCTAATCTGGAGCATAACATCAGTAACATAAATCCCACATAAGGATGAAGATAAGACAAGTAATAATGTATTTAACATAATGATCTAAGTAAACCCTAAAATGAATACAATTAGGGTTAAGATGAGATGTAAGATGATGAAAATCTGATGATAGTATATGATCTTGTCTTTATCAGGGTTTGACCTGGGATACATAGTTGACATCAGGAATATGTGGTGATTAGATTATCTCTTTGGAAGGTACACCATTACCTCTTACTTGGATTATTATACAACGTGCTTGTGTTATATGTGTAGTAAAATACTTGGCATATGATATTGGATGATATGATTGTTCTTGTATGGTATCTTGCTGAATTTTCCATACTTATGGCTATGAACACATGAAACATAAGATATCAGATCCATCATATGATATCACTAAACTCCTTGGTAGTACAGTGCATTGAAGTGATCTCAAACTCTTTGGTAGTAGATCACATGTGTTAGATCTCAAACTCTTTGGTAGTAGATCACACGTTTAATGATCTCAAACTTGTTGGTAGTAGATCATAAGGCCTAAAAACATCAAAGCCCTTGGGGGTAGATGTACGAGATATATGATTGAAATGTGCTTAAAATATGTGTTCTCTTTTGTTAATGAACATCTTTGTGCAAGTATGTGCTTTTCTTATATTTCTTTATAACTGCCAAATATTTTAGTTTTATCTTATTGCCAAGATATGATGAGAGGTATATAAAAGACACGTAGGCGTACTCAGTACAATATTCTTGAATATTGTGCTGACATGTACCGCATGTAATATTTTGTTTAGGTCGTGGTTATGCTCTTGAAGATCCATGATAGTTGAGAGTTGTGTGGCGAGCAGATGTACAGGTGGACCTGTTGTCTTAAGATCCTATGGTTTAGTGGTAGTACATGTATATGTATAAGTTTGCTATTCAATATGTAATATCAAATGTTGTAACAATTCATGTTGTAATTATATGTGGAATGGTGAACATGTGTGTATGGTTTTACTATTGTTCATGTACATGTGCTACTGATTGTTTCCTTCTGACTCCCTTGATTTTCTTCTTCTTAGCCTGGTGTGGGGTGTTTAAATTGGAATTCTCACTGAGGTGAGGGTTTAAATTTGGACGTAATACATCAGATTAAGTTTTAGAAAATCTGAGGACGTCACATCTCACCATTCGTAATGGTTGATCCTCTTATTGTAGTGTCATGGAATGTGCGATGTTTGAATAAGTCTTGATGTCAAAGGGAGGTACATGAAGTTGTCTTTGGGAATAATTCTATTATCATGTGTTTCTTCGAGACAAATATGAGAAGAAGGAGGATGAACATAGTTATGAACAATATTTGGTCTGGTTGTAGGTGGGTTTCTAACCATGTTATTCATCCTATGGGTAGAGTGGTGATCATGTGGATAAAGGAAGGTGTGGATATTTAGGTTATTGAAGAAGTTGAGAAATTCATTATCTGTGGGGTTAGCTATGATAACAAATCTTTTGCATTGGTGGTTGTGTATGGGCATAACCCTAAAAAGAAGACATCGATTTTTTGGTTAGGTCTTCTTAATGTTGTTCAACATATTAATGTTCAGGCTATCTTGATCAATGGGTATATCCTTATGTAATTTTTATTGCCATGAAAGGTTTATCTTCTATGCTTAAGCCTGGTGAGGAGAGGGATGATTTTAGAGCTCTTAAGGATTCTCATCAACTAAATATTTCCCATGTTCTATTTTTAGATGATGGTATGGTGTTTACTGATGTGGATGATAGATTTAATATTAGTATTGCTAATATTATTTTTGAGTTTGGATTTATCCTGGGCATGGAGTTAATCAAAGAGAAAAGTTCTATTTTCTATAATTCTGCTACTACTGAGTCAAGGCCTGTGGAGTCTTTTGGGATTCAAATTGGTTATCTACCAAAGAAGTATGTAGGTTTTCCTTTGTTCAAAGGTAGGATTAATAGGAGTTTCTGCTATCCTATTATTAATAAAATGAGGCCATGTTGGAAGGATGAAATCATAGTTATTTGTCTTATGTGAGAAGATTGGAGATGATTATTTCAACCCTATCCTCTTATCATATGTATTTGGTTTCTTCCATTCCTCTACCAGCTAGTGTTACAATGGACATTGATAAGCTTTGTAGGGCTTTTTAATGGGGGAGGTCCTAGTCTTGAAAAAAAGATTCACATTGTTTATTGGAAAAATGTTTGTACCCCAAGAAAATAAGGATGTTTGGGAACCTATCATATTGGGGACATTGTGAATTCTTGTATGGAAAGGAAACTCCAGATTGTTGCAAATAAGAAAGATACCCTTTGGGTATGTTGGGTCCATGAAAAATACCTCTAAGGTGATTCTATTTGGGGCGTAAATTCCAACCCAATCTTACTTTAATTTGGAAGAAACTTATCCTCTTTAGGGTTAAGATTTGACCTGATGTTGGGTATTTGATTGGGAATGGTGACGATATACTAATTTGTAAACACCCCTAGATAGGGGAAGGGTTATTTTTGCATGATTATCTCTCATTTAATAGTATGGTGAATTGTGGCTTTGGGAAATCTGCAAGTCTTAACTACTATTATATTTTGTATGGTGGGTGGATTACTATCAGATTGAGACATATAAATCTAGTTGTTGATTCTTAAAGAAAAGATCTCTTTCTGTGGTAGAAGGGAGGATGCTATCCTTTTCAGAGGAAAAAAAACCCGAAACATGAAGGACTTCTGGGATATTCTTAGAATTAGTCAATCGTCTGTCTCTAGTGAAAGATAGTTATAGAAAGCTAGAGCTCCAATGAACTATATGAAGGAGTTTTAGAGGAAGTTTTCTGTCTTTAGATAGGTTGATGAAGAGAAGCATTCAGTTTTCCTCAATATGCATTCTTTGTTAGGAGCATGAAGAAACCCTTGTGCACATACTTCTTCAATGCAGGTTGTATAGAGAAGTGTGCCAAAGGGAAACAACTCAAGATTTTGTGACTGAATTTCCAACTGATCTACATGATTTGTCCAGTATAATGGGTGATAAAACAAGAATCTTTATTATGTTCTATGTTCATGAAGTGTGGAGAGAAAGAAATAGTAAGATTTTTGAAGAGAGGGAACAATATTTTAATATTATTTTTAACTCTGTAAAGATAGTGATAGAATGTTTTTTATAGTTTCCTGTTGCTTTTTTATGTTTATCATCCTTTTGTACATAGCTTTTTCTATGCTTTTTGTTCATAAACTTTTTTCAGTTATTCATAAAGAGAGAAACAATCTTTGAAGGACCATTTTTTGTGATTTTAGGCTCCAATAGCTTGATTAGAAATGATAAATCATTAAAACACATAGGAAATAGGTGAATTGTTATGTTATAAATATTGAGATAGATAATGATAGATAAGGAATTTTGAACACACCTAAATAGGTAGTATTTTATATATTTTTGAAACTAAATTTCACAGTCAACCTAGTGATGAGAAGGTGATACATGTATGCTAGACTTACATATATGTAACACAAAATAACACACTCTCACACAACACAATGATCTGCAAGAGCATGTATTTGAGATGTAGTATTGGAAAAGTGGAAAGAGTGGGGTTGAATCCACAAGGAGTGGGGTAGGACTCTATGCTAGCTAGGGTTTCATTGTTAGGTTTCTAGAGTTCAGTGTAGGGTTTGATTGGGTGTTTTAATTATGCTAGGGTGGAAAAGTAAGAAATGAATGAAAGTATCAAAGCTAAGTTTACCCTACTCAATAAATTCTACTTAACAAACTAAGGGAGAAATTAGAATAAACCAAACCAATCAACAGTAAGAGAGAGAAACTAATTACACTAGACTAGTAGTTACACTAAATAAATAAGCACAGAAAACATTGTGCAATTAACTAAGAAAAACCTAGAATAATCTACTCAGCTATGAAAGAATTAATTACACTAGCAAGAACCAACTAGCATGATCAAGAAAGATGAACTTAAGCAAATAAGAAGCAATAATCTAATAAGAAGATAGATAAAGGTTCTAGCAAATAATGGGGGTAGTGAGTTGTTTGGGGGGATATGCAACCATGTAACCATGCAATAGGGGTCTACTTATGCTATAAAACCAAACAACAAGGATCTATGTAGAGTATACATCCTATTCTATTAGTTGGTCATGGGTGGCACAGTGTTGTATGGGGGAACGAATCACTATCACTTTCCATCATCCATTATGAGGCTTTGTTAACTAAGGAATAGGTATATGTAGATCTATATTATTTAGGTATGGGATTCTACGTGAACTTAATTATTATATACAAAGGGGAAAGGAGTCGTGTGGAATGTAGGTGAAGGGTATTTCACCTCATGTTGTCACCATCTAACCACCGGGCAACCTTTTTTCTAAGTATATATGGAGAGAACACATAGTCACTTAGATATGTCACCTAGGACTAATGGAGAGATAAATGGGAAGTGGGATAAATTTGCTAAGGTTGAACTAGGGAACGTAGGAGTTTTTCCACCAAAAGGCCCAAAGTCACCCCTTTTTAATGCCTTAGGTGATTCCAAAACTCAAAAACCATAGAAAGAGGTAGTTAAAGAGAAACACCAATATATAGAATTAGGAAACAAAATCATAGTTTCATTCATAGATATTTCCTTACTTGGTATCATACTTACATATTTTCCCCCCTAACAACCCACAAAGGGACTGAACTACCCACAATCAATTAATTAACAAAATGAAGGGGACGAACAGGATAGAAGATCCATGAAGGACGCTCCACCTTATCGATACAAAGTAGTCAACTAAGTTCTGAACCAATGAGATATTAACAATGGCTCAATCTATATTACTGAAAGCCCTATGATGGGAAACTACCATGTCTGGTCTAGAGAGAGATGGGACTAGTGGGGTTTTCTTAGGAACGTATGTGACACTTTTTATTTCCACCGCCAAGAAAGTCTACTCTACCTCAATTCACCATTTTGAACCTTATGTAGAAGGTTTTTCCATACCATCTCCTTCTACTAATACCGCAGTTGAAGCACCTAAAGGATATTTTGGTGTCTTTTTGGTCAATCATGGAAACAATAATCCCTACCATTATAAAATAAGAGCACATGTCTCTACTTATTCATAAGGACTCGATTATTCTATGTAAAACATTAGATGCTAGCATATGTGGTCATCATTAGAGGTGTGATGGAATGGATCCAATCTTTACCTCCTATGGATCCAATATTGTGCTCTCCTCTAAGTAAGTGGAATGGTGTGAAAAGTGGAAGTAATATGGTAAAAACTTTAGAAAATAATGGTATTGAGGTGAATGATGGAAGGGAATGAATTAAATGGAGTAGTTGGGAGTGTGGTGATTATGTGGGCTAGGAGACTCATATTCTTAAATTGTTTATATATAGTGACCAAGAGTGTCTACGGTTAAGTGGGGGTATAGTGGTAAAATTATAGTAGAAACCATTAGGGTTAGGTGGGTAGCACAGATGTTGTGCTCACCATGGACATGGTGGGTAAGTGGTAGGAGTGGTTGAGGTGATAAAAGCATTTATAATGGGAAAGGAGAAAAGTTAGATAAATTTTGGGGTTTTATAATTGAAGTGGCATGACCGTGGTGTCTTAAGGGTTGATGTAATGCCAAGGCCTACTGCATGAGGCTCTAATAGAGTTTAAAAAATGATGATTGGCCTCATAGACCACCATTGACCTTATCTGTGTGCTTTGTCATCATGTACAAGCCTGGATAAACTTCCTAACTAGTCACCCATCTCAATATCACTCTTGGTTTGTGCATGCTTAAACATAGAGATTTTAGTGATGGGTTCTCTAAAAGGACGTGGACCTTGGTTATATGGGTAGTTGAATCATTCCTTTAAGGATCATTTTATCTTAGGCCTCAAGACTAGGGATGTTACAATGTCCTTGCTTAAACTCTTGACATCCTCATCAAGGCTCAACTATAAGGCATCCTAATCATTCCCCATTTCACTATAGACCTAGAATGACCCATGTTCCCCCAGCTCCCAATCACAACTACTAGTGCAAGGGTGGATACATCACCATAGATATCCTTATTCAACAAGCTTAGATTACATGGCTCAAGACTGGCATGCCAGACGCCCATGTGAGCCCCACCTACTTAAGGGGTTTTGACTCTGATATTATTTGTAATGCCTGAGCCCACTAATGAATGATTTAATAGAGTTTTAGGAATGATCATTGACCCCAGAGACCACTATTGGCCTTTACTATGCACGTTATCCTCATCCATTCACAAGTGGAATCAACTTTGTGATTGGTTACCTATCCTAGTACTACTCTAGGTTGGGCATGCTTAAGCACATATACTTAGTGATGGGATTCCTGAAAAGGAGGTGAACCTTGGTGATATGCATAGTTCAATCATTCCTTTTAGGATCGTTTTATTTGAGGCCACAAGACCTAGTACAATACATTAGAACTATTTTAGTGGGTGAAATGATCATCATTGAAGAGGTCAAAGAGAGGTGGTGACCAATGAAATGGTTGTCTTGAACTACTGACTCCATTGACATGGTGAATGGAATGACCATTATGGACTCTAGGTAACATACATGTGGTGGTAGGTTGGTTGATGTTGGGTTTATTGTCATGGGTCTTGATCAAGCCAATTATTTTTCTTTTGGTAGTATGACCTTTTATGATGTAAAACAACCATCATAAGGGCTTTGGAATGCAGTTTTGTCTTCTAAGTGTTCATCCATTGTGCTCCTTGCTTCAACATGATCTTTTTTTAGCTTTAGGGATCACATTGTCCTCCTCAATTTTTGGGGAAATCTTGTGTTCATCCTCTTTCTCTCTCTTCCATGAGTAAGTGCCAAAGTACCTATAAAACATGCAAGAGAAACAATATATGCATCTATCGTACAATGGTAGCTAGTGGGAAATAGCATTCATTCTACATATCTTGTTGTGAATCAGAGGACAAATAACACAAGATGGTACCCCAAAGTAGGTCTCTATCACCACCTCAATATGAAACATTACTTCTTCTCAAGCTCCAGCTAAATCTCTTCTTTTGATTCATTCCATTATAAAATGGCAAATGCTCTCAATGTACATGATCATTGATCAAATATGTTCAATCATGAATTCATATATATGATCTACTTCTCTTCTTTTCTCCAATAATATCCTAATTCAATAAATCCCCCAAGTCCAAATAATTTCCACATAGGGAATTAAGACTCATGCAAGTGATATAGTATTCACAAAGCTCTAGGTAAATTGTTTAATCTTTGGATTTCATCACAAATCTAGAAATATTGTTTGACTTGCATGCATTCAACCCTTATATGCAAATTTATTCCATGTGACCCACTTGGATATACACAGGTAAGATGAGATAGGTTTCATGGTAACTATATAAATGGGTATGCAATTATAAGAGGGTTGTTGTGGAAATAAATTGTAGTGCTATTACACAAGAGAACTCATATTTCATTTTCTTTATTGATGTGCTATCACATATGAGTACATTTCTTTCTTTATCCCTATTAGGATTCGATAAAGGGTTTACGACAATGATTGGAAAACTTCTTTTTTATTGATCTTAATTTATCTAAGGCATATGGTGGTAGGAAGAAAAAGGGAGGATGGTTGGGCCACCTACATATTTTTGAGGGTGGACAGGGGTCCCAGTTTGTGTGCTTTTGAACATCTTTTCTTGAGGCATATGGATACCAAATTATGGAAGAATGTAGAAGAAGAGATGGGTCACACAATGTGGATGCTTACGTATGGTATCCTTTATTCAATCTATTTCAGTAATTTTTAACATGCAATTAAATGATGAATGAGATATTATGGTAAATCACATTCTTTTCATAAGACATAAATTACTCTAACGTCTATGGCTTGCCTCAAGAAAATAGTGAAACAATTCACATGAGAAGTGGAAAACAAGTGTAAAATCAAAGCTTGAGATCATTTAGTCACAATCATGTGCTAAAGAGGTTGGAATTATCATATGATCATGGCGGTCATGATAACACCATCACAAGTGTTAAAGTTGAAAAAAAGTATAAATTATATGGAGAACAACCATTTCTATTGAATAACACCATGATTGTAGTGGTCAGATGACCGTGGTGATTATTTCCTATAGCTTTTTTAGTTGAGCTCAATTTATTCTCTTATCTTCCTTTTTCTCTTTCCTTGGACACTCAATGAATCATTCTCTCATCTATTTGCCCATTTCAACTTGAATACAAAACACAAAAAACCATCAAGTGTGTTGTGTGTGTTCTTGTTTTGATGAATATATCAAAACAAACTACAACAATCATGAGGTTCAAGTGAAAAATATTTCAAACCAATGTGGGTTTCCTATCCTAGTTATAATTTGAATGCCCTCAGCTATATGGATGTTCATCTTCTTTATACATTAGTGAAACTCAAAGTCACATTCTTGAAGTACAATGCCTTCTCATTGGAATTCAATAACTATTACTCAATCCATGGGCATGTAGGTCTTCGCAACTTTTCTCTTCAAATTTGTCCTTTTTCACTTCTTGAATATATGATGTCTTAAATATGTTGAGGGTCAACATCTAATTCATGAAGAAGACTATAATTGTGTCAGCACAAACAGAGATGTTGGCATTAGTTGTATCCAAGAAGGGCCTTTTAAAGATGATGAGGATCTTCTTGTCCTCTGTATCCATATTTGTGTCAAGTATCACAAGAACATCATCCACCCTTCCCCTTGGGATATTGATCGACTTGTTAGACAATCATAATGTATGATTTTCTGACCTCAATTTATCTAAGGACAATTTAAGAGATGCACTATTGAGAATGAGATTCATACTATCATAGATTTGCACCAATGTGGCACGGTATGAGAGGGCCTCTCGTGTCCTTTTTCTGGATGGGAAGGGCATCTTGCAACATGGACCTCACTTTCTCGGTGAACTTGATCTGCTTTGGTTTTCCTCCCATTGTCATCCTTTTAAAAGTGCAAGCATCTTTGAAGAATTTCACATACGTTGGAATTTGGATGATTTCATCAAGCAAAGAGATGTTCACTTGACTTGTGTAAATATTTCAAAGATATCAATATTGAATTTTCGCTTCCTTTTGAGGGAGGGATCATCTAAGGTATATGGTAATTGGGTCTCAATGAAACTATATTTCTTGAATCATCTTGATCAAACTGAGGTGTTACTTAAGGGATGAATAATTTTTGTGGATCACACATGGGCATTCGCATGTAATTAGTGGAGTGGTTAGTTGCACCAATTTAACATACAAAATAGAATCACTATATCTAGAATAGAGGTTGGAATACTTGGTATCACATAATCAACATAATGTGGCCAACCAAATTCTTTGTTCTCATAGCATGAATCTTTTTTGGCATTGAAGTATCAACACAACCTCGATGAACTTGATCTTAGTCCATTTTTATTTTGGGATGCTCAAGAACCTTTCCACTAATAAGTATGATCACCAAATTAAGTTTATCTTGTTGTGTAGGGGTAACTTGTGATGTTTTTAGTGATGATGTTAGTAGTCTTAAGTGTTGTTGGTGGCGATATGGATGTTGGAGGACATATGGTTGTTATAGAAGTTGTATTTTTTGAGGTGGTTGTTGAGGGATGTAGGGTTGTAGGTGGTTGTTGAGGTGGAGGAGGGTATTTATAGTTGATTTGTGGTTGTTTTGGTGGAGGAGCATATTGATTAAGGGTCCTTGATATTGTTGAATGTGTTCACTTTCACTTGCATAGGAGGTGGACCGTAGGATCCTTGTGGGGATACCACTTGTCCAATAGCATTGTTTGTCTTCACCCATGTTTTGGATGGAAGCCTCCCGAATGCACAGCTAGCAAGAGTCAAGGCTATCTGCTCTATCATTTTCCCAAGCATACTAATGGTTTGTCCATAAATGGAAAACTATTTCTTGACTTCACCTAAGATTCAAAATATTCAAAGAACTTCTCTCTCAAATCTTGAACTATACCTTTGTCCTTGACTTTTCCTTGGTTTCTCTTGTAAATCATTACCTTGCTGCTTCAATGAGAAACTAGGGTGATTTGTCCATTCAGGGTTGTAGAATGGGGACACAGGGTGATAATTTTTGTGATTCCCAATATATTGCATGGGCTTCACCTCGTACTCAATAGATTTAAAAGATTGCACTGAATGGTTGGAGGAACCTTCCAAATGACTTTTTATTAAATTTATCATGTTAGCTGGGATATTCATCATTTGTTTAATTGTATCAATTGATGAATATGGTGATGGAGTACATAATTAAGCACCAATGTTCCTATCCTAATTGTTGTTGTACTTGATGCTCTATATTTTAAATTTTAGCCAACTGGTGAAACAAGGGCCTTGACTCTTTGGGTTCTTTTACCATAATGTGCCACTATAAGAGTAATCTAGCACCATGTGTCCCAATTGAGATAATCTAGAGTAGAAATATTGTACCAATTGAAAAAAGGGTACATAATGGTGGGGGCAATGTCTCAATATTTTTTGGGATCACTCCCCACCTTCACAAAATTTATCATGCCCCAATCAGCTAAAGGAGCTGATGCTTCTTCTCATTTGAGTGGGTTTGACTATGGGGTAGAATATCTTAAGTAACTCATTATTCATATCCTCCTACATCATTACTTTGGTCTTCTTGGAGTACTACTCCTTAGCCTTATCTTTCATGGAGAATGGAAAGAGGGTGATTGGACAAGGTCATCGGTTTCAGTTGAAATGCAGAACATGGTGCAAGTTTCAAAGAATGGATCTATATGCTCGTTGAGGTTTTCATTCTCAAATGCAAAGAATTTAGAAAGAATTTCTACTAGTGTTTCTATAATAGAGAACACTTTCTTCAACATTTGATCCACTCTTGTATAAATTGGTGATTTGTAGTTGGCTTACATGAAGTAATCATGCAGTGGCCTTGGTATGGATGGAATTGGTTGCTCACATTTATGTTCTTCTTTCTATATGAAATTACTAGATCTTCTACTTGGATGATGTGCATGTTCCTTTTCCTTCTCCTATCTATCTTAATATGTCTAAAGACAATGTCAATATCCAAGGGATGGCATCCGAACATGCACTATCACTACACAAGGCACAACCAAGAAAAGAGAAGAAAATTCAGAATCATAAATACACAAGTTATAACAAATAATAAATAATATTAATAATGGGGGCTACCAACAAATAATAAATAATATTAATAATGATGGCTACTACCCGTAGTTCTGATTCAATGCTTATTAGTGAGTGTAAGCTAATTATTGAATTAGTTTGCATGGGGAGGGTGGGATGAATAAGATCACCTCCCAACTACTCTAAAGAAAAGAAAACATAAAAAAGAAAGAACTAGCTAGGTCTAGAAAGATAGTTTCAAAGAGGGCATCAGAAAGCTTGATGTGAATACACCAGGCTTACAAATGAGTAACCTAAATTAGCACCCTCTCATTCAAAACAATGGCCCACATGGTCATGGAGTCAAGATGTAGTATAGGAAAAGTGGGAAGTGTGGGGTCGAAACCACATGGAATGGGGTTGGATGATATTCTATCTAGGGTTTCCTCTTAGGTTTATATAGTGTTATGTTTTAAGGTTTAATTGGGGTCTAAGTTACACTAGGTTGGAAATGCAAGGAAGAAAAGAAAACATCAAAACTAAGTTAACCCTACTCAATCAATGCTAATTGACAAATAATGGGAGAAATTAGACTAAGTTAAACCATCAACAACAAGAAAGAGAATATAACCACACTACACTGGTAATTAGACTAAAGATTCAAGAAACATATACATTAATCACTAAACTAAGCAAAACCTAGCATAAAAAACTTAGCAAGAACTAATTACTCTATCAAGAACCAACTACCATGAACAAGCAATATACACTTAAGAAAGCATTAGGAAATTATCTAGAAAGAAGACATGTAAGAGTTCTAGTAAGCAATAGGGGTTGTGGGTTGGGTATATGCAACCATTCAACCATGTAATAGGGGTGTACTTATGCACAAACAATTCATAAGCAAGCTATCAAACCAAAAAACAAGAATAAATGTAGAGTGTGCATCATGTTCTACTAGTTGTCCATGGGAGGCATGGTGGTGTGTAAGGAATCTAGTTCCTATCACTTTTTATCTACCTTATGAGGATCTATTAACTACAGAAAAGGTAGGAATATATTTATATTATCCAAATCTAGGCTTCTAGGAGGATTTCTCCTAATATACATATGGGAAAGCAATGGTATGGATTGAAGGTGACCTCGCACTATATCCATCTAAACACTAGGCATGCCTTTTGATGAAGTTTATATTTATAAGAACACCTATAGACTAGATCTCTCACCTTCAGCTAGTGGAATAAAGATAAAAAGTGAAATGGGGATAAACTTGCTAAGGTTCTTCTAGGGAACTTAGGATTTTTCCCATCAAAAGGCCCAAACTCACTCCTTTTTTATGCCTTAGGTGATTCCATAGATCAAATAACCATAGAAATAGGTAGGGAAAGCTAACAAGCAATAATATAGTATTAAGATACAAAATCATAGTTTGTTGACGCGTGTTTCCCAACTTTGTATCTTTGCTACATTTTTGCCCCCAAATAGCCCACAAATGGGAATTAACTACTCATTATCAATGAAATATCAAAAGAAAGGGGGAAATAATATAGAAACTCCATGAACATGGATGGAATAGATCCCATATTCACCTATAATAGCTCCAAGCTCGTCCTCCTTCAAGTGTGTGGAATGGGATGAAATGTTTAAGGGATATGGTCAAAACCCTAGAAAACAAGGATTTTGGAGGAGGAAGATGGAAGGGAATGAAGTGAATGGATTAGGTGGGAGTGGTGAGAGGCTATGAGGGTTAGGAGCAACTAACTTTATGCTCCTAGTCACCATTGGTGCATGTCTAGTGTCCTAGGGGTCTAGTGTTAAGTGGGGATAAATTGGTAAAATGATAGTAGGAAGCATTAAGGTTAGGAGGGTATAACGAATCTGGTGGTCACCACAAATATGGTGGGTAATAGTTGGAATGGTCATGGTCTGAAAGGAAAAAGGTTAAATAAATTGAGGGGTTCGAGAGATGAAGTGGCACGACCATGGTAACCACCATAGACCATGGTAGCTTGAGTCTAGCATGACCATGATGGGTGAGATAGCCATGGTGGAGTAGGTAGGAAGGAGGTTGTGACCAATGTGATGGCCATCTTGGACTTCTAATGCCAAGGTCATGGTGTCTGGAATGACATTGCTGGACTCTGGGCATCACGACTGTGATGGTCAAAATGAGTGTTCTAGGTTGCTGTGGTTTTCCTCCTCATAGAATGGGCATGGTGATGTATCACAGTCGTTTAGGGTGATGACATGCACTTTGGTCTAAAAATTTGTTATCCATGGTTCTCCTTTGTTCAACAAGATCCTCAGTCACTTGGAGTTGGTTAAAGTAGCTTTAGGTCTCACTATGGGCTCTTCCATGGCTAGGGAAGTCCTAGGTTCATCCTCTTTCTCTCTCTTCCATAAATAAGTACTAAAGCACCTATATAAATTTGTAAGAGAAACCATAATAGCTTTTTTCATAAAGTGATAATTACTAAGAAATAACATGCACTATACATATCTCTTAGTGAATAAGGTGTATTCTAACACAAAATGGAGACCCAAATAGGACCCAAATGGATCCCCATCAGAAGGACCATGTTAATCAATAAACTCTAGACTATGTTGAGCATTTCTCACCTCTGCTCTATCTAGTCACTTTAGTAATGGTTGTGGATTTGAGGAACTGAGGCCTCAGTCCTACATCATCGAATTCCAATATAATAACAAAGATTTCCTTTACTAAATTGAGGTAGCATGTTATGTATAAATATGAATACTTAAACATGTCTACTGATTGATCACATGGAATTAATTTGTTTCATCCTAAAAGGACAACCAAGTATTATAAAGAGTTCTTCAGTGGCTCATTTCATGAGGCATATCACCTATAGGGTGGGATCACTCATTACCCGCACTAGAAACTTAGCATGGTTATATGTGGATCTATTTTATAATAGGAAGGCACATAATTATAATAATACAAACAATATGATTTTTAATATATTCTAAAATTGAAGTAGGAAGACTCATTTTCAAAATATATTCTAAAATTTACTATTTTATCATAAATATGATTTTTAATAATTTTAACAAGAAATAAAATATCATGTCATAGTTATAAATGAGTATTTGTATTACAATTTTTGTCACCTCATTACAAATATGTACCAAACTAGTTTACAAGAGATAAATATGTATCAAATTTTATTTACTTGTATGCTACCGATACATTCTATATATAACACACATGCACACACATAGACACACACACACACTATATATATATAGAGAGAGAGTCATGCTAGAATACACTCGAGTGTATAGATCGCACGATACACTCAAGTGTATTTGCATACCAAGACTATTTTTTTTTAAATGTAAACCATTGATCTTAATTGTCTTACTATAATTAGGCTACACATAAATTTTGAGCCCATTTGGATGAGTGTAAGTCACTCATCCAAGGCCAACAAAATCAATGCACGAAACTAATTTGAAATGCATAATTTTTGCGGTCTTTATAACATGACCAATAAATGTCCAAATGTGCTCAAATTTTGTATATGAGTTATTCACAAGAAGTTTAAGAAGATTAATAGATTAGATTTTTGAAAATTATATGGAATTATGAAAAACTACTTGAGTATTTTCTACTCTGAATACACTCGACTTGCTACTACAGATAAGGCCTTTGCAGTCGGTTATTTAGAGTCTTTAGTGTTGGTTTCCAAGCGACACCCAAGTGGGCACCGCTAAAAGTCGACACCTTCAGTGTTGCCATAACCCTTCCCACCACCGAAAACATGCCAGCAAAGGAACTATAGGCGTCGGTTATTAAAAAAAAACCAACGCCATAATCCTTCCCGCCATCGAAAATGCACCGGCAAGGGAACTATAGGCGTCGATTATTAAAGAAAACTGACACTATTTCATGGTTAAAGACGTCAGTAATTAAACAAAAACTGATTCCATTACCGTTCCCTCCACCGAGCCAGTGAGGGAACAAAGATGTCAGTTTTTTATTAATAACCGACGCCATATGTCTTTGGTGTCAGTGTTATACAAATAATCGATGTCTATGTACTGATTTTTTTTCTTATCAATTTGCAGGCCTTCTGTATGGCTGGTCAGCAGGATGTAGAACCTGCAGTTCAGTTCTGAACTGTAGGTTTACAATATCCATTGATATCAGACAACAACAGGACACAAACCTACAAAGTCATTCACATTCGGACACATGTATTGATCAGATACATGTAGAAACCTGCAAAGTCATTTACATTCACATTCAGTTCCATTCATTTCATCTCTTTTCACATTCACACACATGTAGAAACATTCATGTATTGATCAGAAAAAGTCATTCACATTCACACAAATGACAATTCAAAAAAAGTCATTAACACTCACATAAAAATAATTATGAGAATAAAGTTTAGAAATATCATTCTTTATTCATCATCGTCATCATTGTCATCAAAACCCCAACTATATTTAAAAATTTCCACTACTTGTAGGACTTTTTCTCATTCTTCTTTTACACCATCTAATTCCTCCCTTGTATAGGGAGTATGTACATCTAATAACTTTCCACATATACTGAAGTCAGTTTTAAACTCCTGTAAAGAGAATGACGTATATATATAATTAAAAATATATAATAAGATTGATATATTTCATATTGTCTAATGAGACTATATATACTAAAAAACCACTAGAGGGGGGGTGAATAGGGTTTTAAATTAATTTAACAATTATTTAACTCAAACAACCAACCACAAGAATATTGGACAAGGGGACAAGGATTTAGAGTGGTTCCAACCTTAGCAAATACTAAGGAAGTCAGTCCACTACCCAGTTGCTTACCCAACCGGGATTTTGAAAGAATTAAATTTTATTACCTCGCAAGGACTTTACATAAAATTACAATTCTTTCACCAAACCCTTCGAACAACCTTCACCTAGAAGTAATTGCACCAACCTTGAAGCAGCCTTCTTGAAGTAACTTCAAGCTCCCCCTTGAAGTAGCCTTCCTCTTGAAGTAGCTTCCCGTTGCAATAGCCTTCTTGAAGTAGTTCAAAGTCCACCTTCTCCACCGAGAAGAACCTTCTCCAATCTGCAGCCTCCAACCCTAGGAGTAGAAAGGAAAATATAAAAGATACAAAGGAACAAGAAGGAAAAATAGAAATTACAATACCACTTGTAGCTCAAGGCTTGATTTGCCTATATCAAGCATATAGATCTCCTAACCAATGAATATTGGAATGTAGGTTTAGTGGATAGGAGATGCTAGCCTATAGGACACGAAATTTGGAGCAATGAAAAGAATAGCCAATGCTAGTGTTGCTCAATTGCTCAAAAACAGATTGCCAATTGCAAGTGTAAGCTCAAGTATATGCACAAGTATATTTTTGGTGTCCTATGGCTTGACCTATTTATAGGAATGGCCTATGGATGCTTAAGGACATTCTAGATACTTTCTAGGGGGTTCCAAGTGCTCAATTAGCCGTTAGGTATCCACTAGTTGGTTTAACAACAACTAGTTTAATTAATTCTGCAGTTGATGTCAGAGTCCATCTCGGTCGAGGAATTGTCGACCGAGACACCTACTCGGTCGAAGTTTTGTCGACTGACAGGCTTTCTGGATCAAGTGTTTGCAACGTTCATCTCCAACTGCCAACTACCTTGTCAGCTGTGTCTAATGGCTACCTGGGTCTTTCTCGGTCGAGAAGCTTGTCGACCGAGAGTGTCTCGGTCGAAGATTTTGTCGACCGATATTGACCCTGTTTCAATGTTTCGTATAAAGTGCTAAGTGTATGTATGAGTGTGCATATGTGACACTAATGAAGGGGATGAACTATCTAAGTGTAGTGATTGGCTAGGGAAGATCTAATGCTTGATTTACATAAAGTCTAAGTACTTGTACATTATATATTTGCACAAGTTTACAATTGATTACATTTCATGAAATTTACAAGCATTCAAGCATATAGATTCCCTAGTGCTTTGTTATCCACCTCATTCCTACAACACTCAAGTATCATGTTAGATCAACAAGAATGAAATGTTTGTCATCATCGAAACAAAGGGATTTATCATAATGTCAATTTAGCCAACAATCTCCCCCTTTTTGAAGATGACAAACATTTCCTAAATATAAAATAAGGAAATATAAAGCATGTGAGTTTCATACCTGAAGGTTACCTTTTGTAGTCATTCTTGTTTTGCAAGTGGGTGCTGGCTAAGATATTATGAAACTCATTTTATGTTTTTGATTTTATATTATTTCTCCCCCTTTGTCATTTCAAAAAGATATCCAAGAAAATCATTTTGTATGACTTTTATGTTTCCCCCTTAACTTTATGCTATGCTCCTTCTAAAAGAGATATACAATTAAAATCAAGGGATTTATGTAAGTCATTTATTGTCAAATTTAGCCATAATGTATTTCTCAATCATTTGCAAAGGATGTTAAGCCTTGAAATGATATGAGTTCCATTTAAGTTCATGGCATTTGTATTGATTTCTCACCCATTTTACAAGGGATGTTAAGCCCTGGAAATGATATGAGATTCCTTTAAGCTTAGAGTTCATGAAAAATGTCTCTAACCAAATACACGAGATGTTAAGCCCTGATTTGTTTAGAGAGTTCCTTTAAGAACAAGATATATCATTTTTATGAAATTTGTATATTTCTTCATAACCAAGAGTAAAAATACTAAGGTAATAACAAGCTTCAAATGATGTTTACAATGTTTTTGTAATCTTCAAATAATCAAATTTGTTTTTATGAGGTCCCCCTTAATCTTATAATTTAAAGCTTCTAAGGTCACAAATGATTTCTAAAATTTGATTTTGACCTTTATCAAAAGTACATTTTGATACTAAGATTAAGTACAATAAAATGATGTACAAATAAGCATTTTGTCAAGCTTATTTTAGGTCGACCTTGACTACGACCATAGCACCCCTTGGTCAAATTTAATTTCAACCAAGAGGCAAATTCTGCAGATTTCATATTTGAACATTCATTTGTGAAGTATAATTTCTGCAGATAGATAAATAGCAATTTGAGGCACTTTGAGTGATGTCTATTATGAATGATGTCCCCTAATCATTGCTATGGGTGCATGAATGTCAAGTCCTATTTCTGCTTGTACTCAGATTAATCATAAGATTCTTCAAGAAAATATACATATATCCTTGAAATCAAGAATAATATCTCAAGTTCTTAAAGATACCAATTGAGAAATTTGTATCTTATGTGTTATGACATTTTGTTTTAGAAGAGCAAGCATTGAAGACCTAAGGAATATATCAACAACAAATCATTTTATTTGCCTATGTATCTTCAAGGATCATTCATGCAATAATCATTATCTTTATATGTAGAAAATTGAATAATGAAATGGTGAAAGCATATCCATGATGTAATGATAAAACAGTAACAACATGAAATTCAACATATGGTTTCTATGTGAATAAATCAAAGAATACTTAGAATAGACCATGAAGGCAGTAATTTGACTTAAATCAACATAATTCATAATTTTTAGTTTTAACTTAAACCATTTAGAGAATAAACCAAATTAATCTCATATAAGTTTTCAATGATGGTTTCCAAAATTTATACTTTGTTTTGCATGTACAAACAGTCATTAACAACAAATAGATAGCAATTTGATCAATTGAAAACATATTCAGCAGATTTATTGCAGACTGGAAATCAGTGACCTGCTCGGTCGATAATTTCTCGACCGACTGTTCTCTCGGTCGACAGTTTCTTGACCGACAAGGTTTCTGGAATGTTTTTAGAACTGTTAATTGCTTCCAAGTAAAACAAAATTATGCAAGTTAGAGCTCGATTATGTTGAGATATGACATTTGTATATCAAGAATCAGTTTAAGTCACATCTCAACTGGTTAAATTTAAGCTTCTAAGTTTTAGGAATCCAAGCTAAATCATCATTCTTTTTCTTATATGGGCATGAAAATGAATAATGTCCAAGACGCATGCAATAATGACAACTAATGGAGTCAACTTCATTTCTCTTTATAGGAATTGTGTTCCTAGGTACAAACATAGTCTTATTCTTGGATGCTTTAGCTCTTTTGGGTTGATTTCTCTTTGGATCATATCCTAATCCTCTTCTTCCATTATAACTAGAGGAAATTTTCAGAATATTTTCAAGCATGTCATTTCCTCTTAACTCATTTATATTTCTTTGTAACTTAGTAATATCATCCATCTTCTTGTTTATATCTTTCTTTGCTTGATCAAAATCAGATACTAGATAGTTTCTTTCTTTGACAACCTCATCATAATCTAAGTGTGAACATAGAACAGGTTGTTTCTGAAGATCATTCACTTGAGTTTGCAAGTTTAACTTTTCTAAGGAAAGGAGATTGCAATTAGCTTCTACAGATTTTAACTTAAGATCATAATCTTCATTTGCCTCTTTGATATCTTCATTTTCAGATGCAAGAGCAAGAAGTTTAACGTTTAAATCTTCATTTAATTTATTTGATTTCTTAAGTTTCTTTTTGCACTCAATATATTTCTCATGTGTATCTTGAAGACTAGCAATAAGATCTTCTTTTGGTAGATCAAAAAGGCTTACCTCTTCTTCTTCTTCTTCATTTGTTGTAGCAATAAGACATTCTAGTTCTTCTTTTCCATCATCACTATCATCACTTGAACCATCCCATGCAGCTTTATATGCTCTTTCCTTCTTTTTGTGAGATGATTTCTTCCCTTTCTTGAGTTTTGGACAATCACCTTTCATATGTCCCTTTTTGCCACATTCAAATCACTTGGAAGATGAAACACTAGAAGTTTTGTGAGTTTTAAAACTTTTATACTGCTTACCAATTACAATGAGAGTTTCTTCTTCACTATCATCTTCACTTGTGTCATGAATAGTCTTGGTTGTTGCTTTGAATGCAATGTCCTTCTTTCTTCCTTGTTGAAGTTCACGTTCTCGTCTTTATTCCTCTTCTAATGTTGCCTCATGTGCTTCTAGGTTGCCAATATGTTGTTCCATTCTTAGTCGGGTGAGGTCATTTGCTTCTTCAATGGCCGTCACCTTGGGCTTGTATTTGGGAGGAAGTGATCTAAGAATCTTTGATACCTGATCTTCCTCAAGAACAACTTTACCTAAGGCATTTAAACCATTTACAATAGAAGAGAATTTTGCATACATTTCACTAATAGATTCATTTGGATCCATACGGAAATGTTAAAATTTTTGTTTAAGCATACTAACTTTGGAATTCTTAACTTGAACTGTCCCTTCATAAGTTATAGAAAGTCTATGCCATATTTCATAGGCTGTTTCACAGTTTGATATTCTATTAAATTCTCCTACTGAAATTGAACAATATAAAATACTTACAGCCTTTGCATTCATTTGAGACGATTTTACCGTATTAGTGTCCCATGCTGCATATTCCAATTGAGGAAGCTCATAAGGGGTAGAAACCATTCTCCATAGATCCCAGTTAATGCCTTGGAAGTAAAATTGCATCCTTCTCTTCCAGTAGGTGTAGTTTGTTCCATCAAACATAGGAGGCCTAGCCACAAGTGTTCCTTCAAGGTTGAGGTTGTTGAGTACCCCGTCACCCATTCTTCAAGACTTGGTTAGGGTTCCTTGAAGCCCGCTCTGATACCAATTGAAAAACCACTAGAGGGGGGGTGAATAGGGTTTTAAATTAATTTAACAATTATTTAACTCAAACAAGAAACCACAAGAATATTCGACAAGGGGACAAGGATTTAGAGTGGTTCCAACCTTAGCAAATACTAAGGAAGTCAGTCCACTACCCGGTTGCTTACCCAACCGGGATTTTGAAATAATTAAATTTTATTACCTCGCAAGGACTTTACATAAAATTACAATTCTTTCACCAAACCCTTCGAACAGCCTTCACCTAGAAGTAATTGCACCAACCTTGAAGCAGCCTTCTTGAAGTAACTTCAAGCTCCCCCTTGAAGTATCCTTCCTCTTGAAGTAGCTTCCCGTTGTAATAGCCTTCTTGAAGTAGTTCGAAGTCCACCTTCTCCACCGAGAAGAACCTTCTCCAATCCGCAACCTCCAACCCTAGGAGTAGTAAGGAGAATACAAAAGATACAAAGGAACAAGAAGGAAAAACAGAAATTACAATACCACTTGTAGCTCAAGGCTTGATTTGCCTATATCAAGCATATAGATATCCTAACCAATGAATATTGGAATGTAGGTTTAGTGGATAGGAGATGCTAGCCTATAGGACATGAAATTTGGAGCAATGAAAAGAATAGCCAATGCTAGTGTTGCTCAATTGCTCAAAAACAGATTGCCAATTGCAAGTGTAAGCTCAAGTATATGCACAAGTATATTTTTGGTGTCCTATGGCTTGACCTATTTATAGGAATGGCATGTGGATGCTTAAGGACATTCTAGATACTTTCTAGGGGGTTCCAAGTGCTCAATTAGCCGTTAGGTATCCACTAGTTGGTTTAACAACGACTAGTTTAATTAATTCTGCAGTTGCTGTCAGAGTCCATCTCGGTCGAGGAATTGTCGACCGAGACACCTACTCGGTCGAAGTTTTGTCGACCGACAGGCTTTCTGGATCAAGTGTTTGCAACGTTCATCTCCAACTGCCAACTACCTTATCAGCTGTGTCTAATGGCTACCTGGGTCTTTCTCGGTCGAGAAGCTTGTCGACCGAGAGTGTCTCGGTCGAAGATTTTGTCGACCGAGATTGACCCTGTTTCAATGTTTCTAATAAAGTGCTAAGTGTATGTATGAGTGTGCATATGTGACACTAATGAAGGGGATGAACTATCTAAGTGTAGTGATTGGCTAGGGAAGATCTAATTCTTGATTTACATAAAGTCTAAGTACTTGTACATTATATATTTGCACAAGTTTACAATTGATTACATTTCATGAAATTTACAAGCATTCAAGAATATAGATTCCCTAGTGCTTTGTCATCCACCTCATTCCTACAACACTCAAGTAGCACGTTAGATCAACAAGAATGAAATGTTTGTCATCATCGAAACAAAGGGATTTATCATAATGTCAATTTAGCCAACATATACTATACCTTATGTATAGTATTGATTTCCATTGCAGAATGTTTGATGATTAGGTCCATAAATCACATCACATAGTAGGCACATGCCCAACCGTTGTCTTGTGTAGCACACTATAAATTGAAACATACAAAATATTCAAAAATACAAATAAGAACAGTTCACATAAATAATATATACATTAGAGTCGGGAAATTACTTTCACATTCTCCCAAATTAGTCGTTGATTCTTTTTCCTGGGGTCCTTTCCTCCAGCTTTTTTGAAATCTTGTAAAGCCCTACATGTTAATGTAACACATTAAATTGCATAATTAAATAGTAATGTAATAATATATGTTAATGAATATAAAAATATGAAATATTTCTCACGGGAATAATGGCATTTTCATTGTGTGTCCATATAATGTATTTAATTCCTTCCCCATGAGATCTAGATAATAGACAGTGAACATCTTGGGGACAATAACTAGTGACTCCCAATGCCTACCACTACAAGTAAGAAAGTTAAAAATTAATAACTTAAAATCCACAATAAAAATGTAATTTTCTTAAGTCTAAATTATAAGCAAAGTAAACTTACTCGACATTGAATGGAGTTATTATCACTGTCTTCTTATTTTTACCAAAATACTCAAAAGCAGCACATCAGTATGAAGTAACTAAAGAAGGGTATGTATCTACAAGACTAATCAAAGATGGAACCAAAAATCCCACATGGGAAAATGCAAAATATGTGCATATCGTGTGTAAGTGGCTGCAAAACATGTATTACATATGCATTAATATACAAGAAACCAAATCACCGTATATAAAACAAGGTATATGGATGTATAATCAAGATCTCACCATATCCACAGCTCTATCATAGATGTGTTTAGCCAATCATAATGAAACAACTCCAAAATATCTTGTATAAATAGCTTGTTATCATATGATTGACCTGCATTAATACGTATGCATTAATGCATATACAAAACTTGTATTATGTATGCATTAATACGTATGCAAAACTTGTATAAATAGATTGTTATTGTATGATTGACCTGTAGAATCCTCCAGAATAGTAATATTTATAGGGCAATTTGAATCGTGTTCTCCTATCCATACTACCATACCCCTACAATTAGGACCTAACAAGGCGTGTAGGTCCCTTGGAAGCGAACTTGGTACTTTAAGAGGTGGAGGTGGAGGCCGAGATGTAGCAGGTGTCTTCCTTTTGACAAGTATATATAATTTCAGATCAACTGACTCATATAAACACACTAACAAATTAACATAATGTAAGTTTACTATACAATATTAGTATAGACGACATCCGCTTTCAGCCACATTATCACTCCACCTTCTGCCTCATCAAGTGTTTCAGAATATGGGTGGGCATATGGCAGTGGAAGATCCCTCCAATTGGGGAGTATATGTACCGGGCTCACACGAACCGCACCAACTGGTATTGGAGTCCCATGAAACATCTCCCTTGGAAGGGTTGGGTAATCCTGTGCCTCTGCAATGATATATTCTAGACTTTTTAGACGGTATGGCTTCAACCCCTACAAATTTATGTAAAGAATGTTATATACATATATACATAAACATGTCATCTTGAAAAGACTAGCTACTATATATGTCATAAAAATACTTACAACAGACGTTCTAGGTGGTGGGTCTACATGATTACTCCCAACCTCTGCAGTAGGAGAAGAGCGGCCCGCAACAGGTATTGTCTGAGTGGCAGTCTGAGATGTCTGCCACTTGCTAATTGCTTCATTGAGTCTCTTATCAAGTGTTTCCTCGACTCTCCTATCAAGTGCTTCCTCAACTCTCCTATCAATTAACTGATCTACCAATACATGGACAAAAGAAACACTAGCTTCTGATTATTGAATTCTCTTATGCAATAACATTCTAAAAAAAGAATAAGTTACCTCCGCTTGTGAAAGTCCCGCTTTTGGGACTGGTTTGTGCTGTGATGGCCCAAAGAATGCTTTGATGCCCACACCAACGCCTGCACCCCTAACACGTCTAAGATGATCTAGGTTACCCAAAGCAACTATCAATTCATCCCTTGTGCACTCAGGGATGAACTTGCCTTCCTTCCTCTACTCGTGCAGCTCCCGCTAATCGCCATCAACAGAAATTGGTAAGTAAACATAACAATGATCAATATCGATCGATTGCTCTAAGAGTTGAATTTTACCATTTTTACATCTGCCTCAGTAGTTGCGGCCTTCATTATATCTCCCTTCTTGTTTTTCCTCCTAGCTATCCAAATAACATGGCGAGGCAGAGGTGCGGGACCAATAGTAGACGACTCTGCAGTCTCCTGAGTAGCAGTAGACTAAGCAGTAGACTCAACCTGTAGTCTTTGGCGAATGCCTACATAGCCTCTTAGACCCATTGTGTGATCATGCACATTCAGTGCACACCTTGCTCTTTGAGCATCGTTGATAACCTTGTTAGTAAGCACATTGATTTGGTTAGTAACACTAAAGGTTAATCTTGAATAGGTGAATACATAAGAATGTATATTAATTAAATTGGGAGTGGAGCTTAATACCTTGAATTCATCTATTTTTATTTGGGTAACAAACTCCTCCCAGTCTTTGGGATCCATGTAGTTCCATTGCTTAGGGGCTTCCTTCTTCCTAAATTTATTTTTTAAAGAGAATACAAACTAAAATTATTAGTGTAGAGTTAGTAGAAAAGTGATCAATGTCTAGAATTGGAAATCAATCAAGAACCTCTTCTCAACATCGTGTATGTAATATCAGGTGAGATTTGTCCTATAGTTCCTTAGGACCCTCCCACATCATTGCATCACACATTTATGATGCAACTTTTTATCCAGATCAAATATACTCTACAAAATAGAATTGCTATTAACTAGTATCCTAAAAAATAGTAATCTACAAAAATAGAATTGTAAATAATAATAACTCACGCATAGTTCCTTTCATACTAAGTCTTTATTCCCCTTAGGAACTTTATGCCATGATTCTACGTTAAGACTACAATGGCTACGAGTAAGAACCCCAAGATATGAAATAAATGAGTTGCAGTTCACTCCAACTGGATTTCCTACATGATTGAAATCCACATCCAGTTTGGGTCCATTGCCCCTTTTCTGTAGTAACTTGTTCATCATTGTGATGCCCCTCACTTTCTCCATTTTTTTTCGTTGCTCATCAAGTGCCCCAATTTCTTCAAGGGGTACATCACCAACCAAAAATTTGACAAAAAAAACACACTTACATAATATAATTATAAATGAACATATAGATAGAAACCTCAGGGATATATTTTTAAAACTTACATTGTGTGGCGGCACATTGATTTCCTCACCCTCACGGTAATCATCATCACGGTCATCAGAAGAATGCACAACCATCTAAAAGTTCACATTCACATTGTAAAGTTCACATTGTAAATTAATTCACATTGTAAAGTTCACATTCACATTGTAAAGTAATTCACATTGTAAAGTTCACATTTTAAAGTTCACATTTAGAAAAATAAAACATATAAAAAATATAAACATACATGCCTCTAATATTGCGACCTTTTTTTAAATTAATAATCTTTCATTGTAATCTCTGCGCACATACAAATCATCATCAACTTCAATATTTTGTGGTGTTGGCAACCCAACTGAGAATGGACTGGTGTCATCATACTTATCATAGTATTGTTCTTCATCTATAGGCTCTTCAACGAAATGTCTTTTACCATGAAGAACAACTGACCATTTATCATTTACAGGATCATCGATATAAAATACTTATTTTGCCTATGATGCCAATATGAATGGTTCACTCTTCTCGCCAATCTTTTCAAAGTTCACTAATGTGAAACCCAATTCATCCACTATAACTCCTTTGGCTCTATCAACTCAATTACATTTAAAGAGTGGAATTCTGAAATCTACGTAGTCAAACTCCCATATGTCTTCAATGACACCGTAATATGACATTTTAGCTTCACGCGGACTCTTATCCTTTGCCCTTGCAAAAAATAATGAAGACGCTTGAAGGGTGACCCCACTATTTTGGACGACACTCTTATCATCTTGACTCTTTGTGTAATATGAGAATCCTTTTATGTCAAACCCTTCATAAGGTATAACATTCAATTTTGGTTTAAAGGTGAGGCATTTGATAGTTTTAGTAAGATTATCTATTGTTTGAGATAGTTGATGTAAGACTTTATCATCAAACTACTTAATAAATGTCTTGTTATGCTCTCTAGCAAACCACATTGAATTGGCTCGAGGATATTGTCTCTTGATAAAATTGGTATGTTCCTCGATATAAACACTCACTTCGTCGATGTTGTGTAAAATATACAAGTGACCTTGTTCCAACTTCTCACGGCTGATTACTTTCATCTGTGATCCCAAAATTCCTTTTCCAAAATGCTCCTTGATATTCTTCTCATTAACAAGAGCATCATTACCACTCAGAAAGTCATTGCAAAAATTCATAACCTCTCTCACCACATAACCCTCAATAATACTCCCTTCAGGCCGATAACAGTTTCGAACATCACCTTTAAAAATGCTCATGTATCGTTCAAAGGGATACATCCAATGCAAGAAAACCGGTCCCAATATTTTCACTTCCCTAGTCAAGTGGACAACAAAATGTACCATGATATCAAATAACGAAGGAGGAAAATACACCTCAAGCTGACATAGGGTAACAACCACTTCTCTTTACAATTTATCGAGAGTATCAGGGTCAATAACTTTGCGACACAGACTATTGAAAAAGAAACAAAGTCTGGTGATTGCAAACCTTACATGCTTCGACAATATAGATCGAATTGCCACAGGCAATATTTGTTGCATTAGAGTGTGTCAATCATGAGATTTAAGACCTATCAACTTCAAATCTTTCATTGATACCAATATACGGATGTTGGATGAGTAACCCTATGGCACCTTAACATTTACCAAGCATTCACAAAAAGCTTTATTCTCCTTTCTCGACAACGTGTGACAAGTGGGAGGTAAGTATGTTCTCTGATCGCTACTATCTGCTTCTATTAATTCTATCCTTATTCCCATTTCACGTAGGTCCATTCTAGATTTTATCCCAACTTTAGTCTTACCTGGTATATTCAATAGAGTATTGATGACGCTATCACAAACATTTTTCTCAACGTGCATGACATCGATACAATGCCTGACTGCCAAAGAACTCCAATAAGGAAGATCCCAAAATATTTACTTCTTCTTGAATAAAGATTTGTCACTCTGTGTGGCCATCATACATTGTGATCTCTTACCAAATTCATTGGCAAAGTCTCTTACTCTTTCATAAACAGCCTCCCATGGTATAGGTTTAGGTGCACTCTGTTCCTCATTCCATCCATTGAATGCTTTGCGCAACCTACAATACGGATGGAATTTTAGAAGAAACCTTCAATGACCAAGATATACAGTCTTGCCTCCGTGTTTTAGTCGTATTGAGTCAGTGTTCTCTTCACATATAGGACATTCTTTAGATCCTTTGACACTATATCCAGACAAATTCCCATATGTTGGAAAGTCATTCACAGTGCAAAACAACATAGCGTGCAAACGAAGTGTCTCTCTTCGTGAAGCATCATAGGTCATCACACCTTCACCCCAGAGTTTCTTCAAGTCATCAATCAGAGGTTCAAGATAAATGTCGATATCATTTCCAGGTTGTTTAGGGCCCGATATCAACAACGACAACATAACATACTTATTTTCATACACAACCAGGGAGAAAGATTGTATATAATAAGCATAACTGGCCAAGTGCTATGTTGGCTGCTCAATGTCCCGTACGAATTCATCCCATCTGTACAAAGCCCAAGTCTTAGATTCCTGACTTCTTCACTGAATTTAGGGTATAATAAATCAATCTTGTTCCACTGTGGGGAATCAGACACATGTCGTAGGATCCCATAATTATTTTTCTTAACATCTACATGCCACCTCAAATTCTTCGCATCTATCAGATTGGCAAACAAGCTTTGAAACTATGGTATTATAGGTAGATACCACATCACCTTGGTAGGAGAACCAGTTTTGGACTCCCCCAAAGTCGTCAATTTATACCTTTACACACCACATTTGGGACAATCTTTCAAATCCACATAGTCCTTTTGAAATAATACACAATCATTCGGGCATGCGTGTATCTTCTTGGCCTCCATTCCCATTGGGTACAACAATTTCTTTAACTGGTATGTTGAGACTAGTAGCTTGTTTCCTTCGGGAAGAATTTCTTTCAACAAAGACAACAATGACGTGAAAGTTTTGTCACTCCATCTATTGTTAGCTTTCAAATTATACAATCTCAACACAACACTAAGCTTCGTAAACTTACAACCTATGTATAACAGTATCTCAGCATCATGCACAATGTTTCTAATCATGGGAGGTGGATCGGTGTGCTCTACCCCACAACTATCTAGCATCGCATCAACGATGTCTACTGGAACTGGTTCGTTCACATCTACATCATCGAAGGCAATTTCTTCTTCCACACAAACACTGCTATCGATATCCACTGATTTCAAATTTGAAATCTCTCCATACCAGTGCCATTCTATATAGCCTTGTACAATCCTATTGCACATGACATGACTTTTGATTTCGTCACCAATGTTTCCTTTCAAGTTGTTACCGCAATGCCTACATGGACAGTAGAACCTATCTCCAGGTTGTTTCCTATATTCCTCGACAAATCTAATAAATTGATCAAAACCAGAAATAAACTCTGGGGTGCAGCGATTTGGAATGGACATCCATGATCTATCCATTCTATGATCAAAGAGAAAACATTTATATATTAGAACAAGATTAGGGTCTAGGGTTACAAGATTAGGGTTTATGGTTAAAACTTTAGGGTTTAAGGTCTTATATATAATAAATGTGTACCACCTATCCCATTCTTGAACACCTAATCTCACTAGTAAGTGTACAATGTCCATTGGGTTTTCAAGAAAATTTCGGCAGCATTTCCCTGCTGTTCTCTAAGTACATATGTACTTAGAGAACAAACGGTGAAATGCTACTAAAATTTTCTTGAAAACCAAATACACATTATACACTTACATCCTAAGTGAGATTAGGTGTTCGAGAACAGTCCCAAATTGGGGACTATGACTAAATCTTGGATGGGTTTCTAGGCCAACAAATACATGTATATCATCATTCTTATACCTACAATCCTAATTTCATCATTCATATCCTAGTTCTTCAAGTTAGGGTGATTATCGATGTCTTTAGAAGCATGATTGGCAATCTAGGGCAAAGTTCATCATTTACATTCCAAGCATGTCACGTGAGTGCATTAGAGTTCATCATTAAGTAAGAAGGGTGATTAGGATTCTCAATATACTCAACAAGGAAACATGTTACCAATTTCATAGTTAGGATGGTAGAGATACCCTAAGATCTAGATCTAATGGTTCATAATGAGCCTGTGATAAAGTTACATCACTAGATGATTATATAATTTCAAAAGTAGTAGACAAATAAATTCAAATGAGAAGATAACTAAATAAAAAATAGTAGACAAAAAATACAAATAAGTAGATGAATAAATACAAATTTGTTGATAAACTAATATGAATCAGTAGATAATCAATTAATTCCTGAATCAGTACATAAATAAATACAAAAAGTAGATGAATAAGTACAGATCAATTGATAAATAAAGTTAAATCAGTTGATAAATAAAGTTAAATAAGTAGATGATTAAATAATAACAAAATTAGTACATAAATAAACAAAAATTAGTAAATAACTTCATTAAAATACAAAAAATGCCCAGCAACAGCCTAGGCGTGCCTTGGTGCTACCCAAGCGTCCGCCCAGTCCACCCAGGCAGCCTAGAGGCCTAACTAGGCTAGGCGCCTGGGTTTGGGACCCTAGGTGAATGCTTCGGCGAGGGTGAGCACCCGTACCACTCAGGTCGACGACGGAGGAGGGGTATACAAGCAGATAAGGAGGGGTTAAGCTTAGAAAAGGAGGGGTATAGCTTACTTGCTTAGGTCGGTGGCAGAGGAGCAAAGGATAAAAGTGGTGGGCGGCAGTAGGCGAGAAGCGACGGACGACAGTAGGCTAGCAGTGGAGCAGTGATGGAGCAGCAGCGGCTGGAATCGCCATAGGATGGGGAATAGTTGAAATCAGGAATGAAACAGAGAAAGAGGAAGAGTATGGCTCGCACGGGTGCTATTAAGTTAACAATAGGCATCAGTTATTAAAAACAACTGACACTTAAAACTTTAGACGTCGATTATCACACAAAAACGGACACCTATGTTCAATGATAGTTGTCGGTTCCAACTAGAAAAATTGACGTCTATCTACATATGCCGACAAAAAAAATGTTCTCAAATTATGACCATAGTCGTCAGTTACCGTAGAAAAACCGGCGCCAAAGGGGGGTGAAATTTTTCATGGGGACAGTGCGCCAAAACACATCAGCATCGGTTATTGCAAGATAACCGACGATAAAAGTGGGCCAAATTTCTGTCACACAAAAAACCTTTAGTCGTCGGTTGATTTGTTAACAACCAACGCCGTATGTTAAATTTTGGAGGTAATTTTTTTCACTGGAAAACTCAGATTTGGCGGTCAATTTTAGGCGTTGGTTGCTTATTGAGGAACCGATGATAAATAAAAAGTGATACTCGTGTCTGGCCGCTCTTCACAGATAGAAGTCAGTTTGTGTATTTAACTGAAGTTGTAGGTTTTAGGCGTCAGTTTCTTGGATACAACCGACGCCTGTAAATGTGATGTTATAAGCCATTTATGTACTAGTGAGTGTATTCTACCCTAACTATATATATATATATATATATATATATATATAATATAATATATATAATATATATATATGGGTGTGTGTGTATATATCTATATATACATATATAGATATCTATATATATATATATATATTTATAATATGTGTATGTATGTATGTGTGTATTTATGTTTGTTAGGATGTATATGATGATCTTCCCCCTTCTTTTGTAATAGATGAATGATACTTTAAGATATTTGAGGTGCTTCATGAATCTATCAGTAAATGAAGTCCATTCTTGAGATAAAGGAAAACAAATGAAATATGTAAAGAGGGGAGATCACCTCCTTACTAAAATTTAAAGTAAATACAAAACATCCATCCTTTAAAAAAAAATAGATATTGCGGGATGCATGTATAATATTCCATATAAATAAGCATGATTCAGATACATGTAAAATGACAATAGAAGCAGAAATGAAAAGAAACTAACACTATTACATGGCTTTCATCATTGTTCACTACATAAGTTTTTCAGGACAAAAATATGAGAACATTAAGGATCTAGCAGTAGCAATCTAGTCATCCTTTAAGCAAGACTAGAATCTGCTCCTGATTCTAATTTCCTTGATCTTGTTCAGCACCTTGTTCAACACATGGGTGCTTGGGAAGTCACCCAACATAAGAAAGAAACAAGGTATGTGTCAATAATGAACAAGAACAAAAGATAAAGATAAAGCATGGAAATAAAGGCTAATATTTCATCATAATACGAAGAGATCAAGAGTATGAGGCCTAATCAAATAGATGCTCTCCATAATAAGAAAATAGTAAAATATTTGCATGCATAATTAATATTGACTACCTTAACTAAATAGGATTGAGGCACCTACCAGGAAACAACCTATAACTAAGAGGAGAGTAACATATTCCTAGTCTTCTACAACAATTATATAAGGGAGTGAATAAACACATTCCCCAGGGCAGAATAATACATGCCCTATCTGTGGGTGGTTTTACAAAAGTACAACTACATTAGCTAAGTAGTCTAATACAATCAACACGCTAAAGAGAAACTATGGCAATTAGAAGCATCATATATTAGAAACATGGAAGTGGTGTACAAGACCCAAGAAAAAAATATCAATACTAATTTTGACGCAAATATAGCAAATATGAATAGAGAGAATAGGTTTCATATAATGCCTCATTAGGGAAAATAGGGTTTGGTTTGCAAATATCCCAACATAGGGTGTCATGATGCACATATCTCTCTTATTGAGTTTGGTAATCAACTTTCCCCACTTTTAGATGATACCAAGTTAAACTTTGCCTATTCCAATTTGTTGACATGTATTATGGCATATAATGCACCTTAATGTAGAGAAACCCTAGTTTTTGGACATTTTTAACAAAACTCAGATTTTGACTCTAAAAATCACACCAGTTGATTTAATACGTTATCCTTATCAAGAAAACATTTTTTTATATTAATTTTGGAGTTAATATGTTAAAGTTACAATTTTTATGGATTTTAAGAATTAAAATATTATGCAAAAAATCATCCTTCAAAAAACATGTAAATCGGACTTGAAACCATTATTATTAGAAAGAAAAAAATTATGATTTCAAAACATATTTTTACTTAATTTTTGGACAAGGGGATTAAAAAACATGAATTTTACAAATTGGGCCAATCAGAAAAATAGAAAAAATCCATGTAGGCAAAGAAATTTGCTAGAGAAGGATAAGAGGGAAGGTCTGACCCACTAACTTGGAACAATCTGGGGCAGCCAAGTCACCAGGTCAAAGCTCAGATTTGACTCGTCCAAAACAAAGAAAAGAAGGGATAAAAGATAATTATGCCCTTATATGATAAATTAAAGAAAACAAAAAAACAAGAGGGGTAAAATAGGGAAAACAGAAGGGGGATTCATCCCCTAGCTCTCATTAGCCATGGATTCACTACCTTGACTTGGATTTGGGTAAAACTACAGATCGAGCTGTAATAATGAATAGAAGGCAACGGAAGGTAGTCAGGATGAAATCGAACTCACCTAACTTTCCAATTGATATGCTGATATCAACTAGGTCTTAGGAACATCACTGCAAGCCCTAGACCCAAACATGATACCTAAAAGAAACACTCACAATGTGTAGAGAAATTGGGTAGAGAGGAAGATTAGGCAAAGAGGGACTAGTGTTAGGGTAGTTCTATTTATAGGTGTGGGTCAGTATTTAGGGTTTTGGGCATAGTTGGTTCAAGAAGCAAAAGAAGAGAATTGGGCACTTCTGAAATACACAACGGTAGGTCTAAATCTTGGTATGGATGTGTGTGAAATTATATTTAGATCACATTGTAAAAAGGATCCAAATTGGAGGTCAAGTAGTGATCGGATCTCTCGAGAAGGGTGGTTGATAGGACTTTAAATTTATAATCTAAAACCTTCAAGGACCCCCACAACTTTATTATGGGGTCGAAGTAGATATACAGGGTCAAACACAAGGATGTGGGGATGCTTAGGACGCTTTAGATCTCACTCTTAAGTCAGATAAGCCAATCTGATAGTCGATATAAGTATGGAGCTAGAACTAGTCTAGCGGATTGTCATGAAATAAAACAAAACAAAGAGAAGAAAGAATAACAGAGTCTGTAGGATTTTACTAATGAGAGAGAAGGAGTTCCTGGCTATGTAACCACAAGTTGGGTTGTCTATGCACCTGTCCTAGGTCATAGACAACCCTCGAACACCCCAGTAAGCAGCCTACATCCAAACATAGTATGTATTGTGGTATTTGTTCCTGTGGGGTCATCCCACTCGCTCTCACGCAGTGTGACTAAAACCCATCAATGACATGAAACCTCTCTTGAGGATGACAAATCAGCACCCTAGAATATTCTAGATACCCTCTTAGGTCTAGAATGTTCTGAGGTGCTAGGAACAGGTGTGACATGGGCAAAACTAGGTAGTGGCCCCAACCGTGTCGGGCTAGGCCCGAATGTGCCCAGGTCTACGGTTATGCATAGATCACCTTGAACCATCCTCCTTTCAGATTTTGATCCAAACTACCTTCTCTTATCTATTTCTACAATGAATCTCTCGATATAGGAAGAAATACAAGTTCAAGCAAGAAAAAGATCAACTAAACTAGCAATCATAAATAGAAAGAGAAGTTAGAACAGTAAACATACTAGATCTAAAATAAAACTACTTGCTTAAGGTAAAAGTACATCAACATGCCCAGAATGGGCTACATAGCCAAGAAGGAGCTCAACTAGCCATGGACAAGCATAGTTGGCACCAAATAAAGATGGAAGAAAATCATTTGCATAGAAACAAAGGAGAACAGTAGAAGAAAGGAGGATAAGAAGAGAATTAGCCCGTAGAGGAGAGTTGGCTCTCGCTCCTTAGCCTCCTTATAGACTGGATCTCATCTTGGGTCGTCCTTCTTGGTCTTATGGACTCTTTGGCCTCCTTTCTCTTCAATTTCACCCTGAACAATAGCTTGGTGGGTGTATGGAGGTGGAAGATTGCTAGAAATGGTAGGATATGGGTGAATGGTGGTGGAAAATGGTGGTAGATAGAAGCAAATTGGAGGAATGGATGTAGGATGAGCACCTCGACCTTTCTAGACCTTGGAAGTCTCCTACGGGGCATTGGGAACCAAGAAAATTTAGAACTTGGAACTCCCAATCTCAGAACTCCTTTCCAGGTCACTAGGGGTGGGTATTTATAGGCGAAGGTGGAAGATGGTTGTGACTCCTACCTCGGTCGTGGCGGATCATGTGGTCGTGGTTGTGCTATGGTCGAGGTCGACTCCACGGTCATGGTGGATGCCACGGTCACGGTCATTCTGCGGTCGCGATCGTAGTCGACTCCACGGTCATGGTGGATCCCACGGTCGTGGTCGTGCCACGTTCACGATGGATCATGCAGTCGCAGTCGTGGCATTGTCTTCTTGGCCACGGTCGCAACATCCTGGCCCAAACCCACCCCCACGGGGGGGGGGGGGTATTACTGGTGGTCGAGGGGCCCGCGTCAATTAACCTTCTGATTGACGAGGATGTATTCTGATAAAGGATTGGCCATGAAAAATAGTGGGACCACCGTCTACTAAGCTGGTGCACATAGTGTGATACGTAGTCCACCACGGTCGTGATGGATGGAAGCCTAGTTGCTGTAAAAACCATGTGTTGGGAAGAAATCTTGGAGAATAGATGTCTATTCAGGTTCGGTGCTTGCAAGTCCCAAAATTGGCTAGTTGAGCAACTTTATGTATGAAAAATATAAATTACTAAAAGATAAGAATCTATGGCTATTTTGGGCATATTTAGGTTATATTTACACAAAACCATAAATAAATGCTTAGCATAGATGCCTAAATTTGGGTGTTACAAGTAGGGAGCGAGAAATCTGGATTTGTAGATCGCATGTGAACTAATCTACTTTCCCGATCCAACCTGAGCTAGATGATGACTGAGAGACATTGGATCATGGATCCAATTGTCAAGGTCACATGTGCATGATTAAATTAAAAAATAATTCATGTGAAAAATTAAATGAAATTCTAAACCAAAGTTGGACTATAGTGTGGATGCATTGAATTCTCTTTTTCTCTCTTTTTGTTTGAGGGGGAAATCAAATCGTAAATTAACTGAGATTTTACACCTATTCTAATTCAAGTATGTAGAATCCACATATGCAATTAGATTTTCCTTTTGAATACTTTTATTCATTAAATTAGCAAATCTTATTTTCTCTTTCCTCATGCATTAATGACTCTAGGATTCTCCAAATTTGATGAAACTTCACCCACACGTCACATTAAGTATGTTGGATATGAATTTGCCATTAATTTCATGTGTTGAATTTTTTTGTATATTATTTATTTTTTTCACGGTTCTACACACTTTCTCTCTCCTAACTTCACCTTTTCAACAAATATTTTCCAAATTGGATGAAAATTCACCCAAAGGCCTATTTTAATATGTAGATTAAGTATTTGGATTTAGTTGCCACTCTTTGGATCACTAAATGAATTATTTTGTATTTTGGAGGTAACTCCTATTTTTTTAATTCCAATTAATGAAAATATGATTACTAATTTCCCAAAATTGTGAAACTTGCCACTTAAGTATTCTTTAACTCAAACAAAATGAATTTGGGCTTGAAATTATCTTTTGAGTTTCCTTTTTATGATTTTTAGGCAATTTACTCGAAATTCCACTCTTTGTCAAATTAATTCATTTGATGTCACATTTTCATTGATTTAGGATTTCCTTTCTCTTTTTCTTATTCCAAAGGGTCATAGAAACTTCTAGTACAAAATTATTTGCATTATCCCACTTAGTGGATATTTTCCATTTTAGATCCCTATATTAACTTTCACAGAGGTATTTGTGCATAAACCCTTATATTGGCATAAATAGTGAACAAATTTACACCAAACCTCTATAAATTCAACTAATTCAACATAAAGGACATAAAGTATAAAAAAGAAAGGAAAACTTAGATAAATGGGCTAGATTAACATTATACATAGATTTCAATTCATTACAACACTCCACCTGTTAAATAGGATTTCATCCCCTAAATCTCAAACAAAAAGAGAAGAGTGAGTACACAAAATCTCATCCCTAAGCTCCCAAGTAGTTTCTTTTAAACCAAGGTACTTCCACATGACTTTCACTAGACCAATCTCCTTTTTCTTCAACTGCTTAACTCGGGAGTCATGAATCATCACATGTAACTCTTTGTAGGTCAGGTTCTCTTGAATCTTTAAAGGTTCCATAGTGAGTACATGAGAAGGGTCTTTCATATACTTCCTTAGTACTGAAACATGAAACACATTATGGATCTTGTGATAGGAAAGTGGAAGACCTAGATTATACACACAATCTCCAACTTCATCAAAGATCTCAAATGGTCCAACAGAGCTAGGATTAAGCTTCCCTTTAACTTTAGATCTTGCAATAGATCATATAGGCTTGATCTTTAGGAACACATAATCACCCATTAAGAAACTCACATCAGGCCTCTTCTTGTTTGCATACATCTTGTGTCAATCTTGTACAACCTTTATATGAATCTTAATCAACTAAACCTTCTCTATCATCATCTACAAGCCATCAATCTTCATTAGAGTATGTTCTCCCACATCATCCCAATGTAATGAAGAACGAAAAGGTCTTCCATATGAAGCTTCATAAGGTGGCATACTAATACTAGCTTGGTAGCTATTATTGTAAGAAAACTCAACCAATGGAATATACTTATCTCATGCACCGCCCCAATCCATAACACAAGCATGAAGTAAATCTTCCAGAATCTGTATTGTGCTCTCAGTCTGACCATCTATTTGTGGATGATAAGTTGTACTGAAACATAAGTCAGTTCCCATTTCTTCCTAAATCAGACTCCACAAATAAGAAGTAAGCTATAGGTCACAATCATATACTATCACTTTAGGTACACCATGTAGACGAACAATCCAATCCACATACAATTGAGCCATTCCATCAACCTTGTAAGTGGATTTGAAAGGCAAAAAGTCGGCAAACTTTGCAAGTCGATAAATCACTACCCACAATGCATCATAACCTTTCCTAGTCTTAGCGAATCCACAGATGAAGTCCATAGTAATCTTCTCCCATTTCCATTATAGAATCTCAAATGGTTGAATAAGACCACCAGGCCATTGATTCTTTATCTTGACTTGCTGACAAGTCAAACATTTTGTGACAAACAAAGTGATATCCTTGTTCATGTTCTTCCACCAGAAACTTTGTTGTAGGTCCTTGCACATCTTGGTCATGCCAGGGTCTATAGTGAACTTAAACCCTTGGGCTTTTATCAGAACTCTCTATTGCAAGTCACCAACTTTAGGTTTCCAAAACCTATGTTGGAGGTGAATAGAACCATATACTCCAACAACTTAAAAGTTAGATTGTGGTTTCTCTGCTAAGGTTTCATCTCATCAACCTCATGACTTTCTAACTGGTCAACAACAACTTTTGAGATCTAAGATGGTGTAATGGACAAACTATCGATGTGAACACACAACTTCTCGCCATAATCATCAACAGGCTGTGGTTTCCAATAAGAAGCATATTCTATATTTGAAGCAGCATAGACGACATCTTTCTTTGGACTCAAAGCATCAGTAACTGCATTTTATTTACTAGGATGATAAGTTATGGTTAAGTCATAGTCCTTAAGGTATTCCATCGATCTTCACTGTCTCATATTCAGATCCTTCTATGTCCAAAGATACTTCAAACTTTTATGATCTGAGCGGACTTCAAAATTTACTCCATACAGATAGTGTTGCTAAATTTTTAAAGCATGCACGATAGCAAATAACTCTAAACCATGTGTAGGCTAGTTCTCTTCATTAGGCCTCAACTGGCATGAAGCATAGGGGATCACTTGATCTTCTTGCATCAAGACACACCCTAATCCTTTCTTAGAGGCATCAGTGAAAATGATATAGGGTTTGCTTTCAATAAGTAACACAAGAATAGGAGCAAATGTCAAACATTCCTTTAGCTTTTGAAAACTATCTTCACATTCTAGTTTCCATACAAACTTGACATATTTTTGTGTCAAGTTTTTTAGAGGGATAGCTAACTCTGAAAAACTCTTGATAAACCTCCAGTAGTAACCTACTAAACTGAGGAAACCACAGATTTTAGACGGAGTCTTCAGAGCTTTCCACTTTGTCACAACTTGTACTTTGCAGGATCAACAATAATATGGCCGATAGAAATCACATGACCTAGAAACATCACTTCCTTGATCCTGAACTCACACTTTGATAATATAGCATAGAGTTATTTTCTCTTAGTGTGTTCATCATGATCCACAGATGTTCACAATGTTGAACTTCAGACTCAGAGTAGACCAAGAGACTGTCGATGAATACTACCATGAACTGATCGAGATAAGGATGAAACACTTGATTTATCAAGTCTAGGAAAGCATCAGGGGCATTAGTCAAACTGAAAGGCATGATCAGGAACTTATAATGCCCATAATGAGTTGTAAAAGTAGTCTTCAGAACATCGTCATTCTTCAAATGCATCCAGTAGTATCCACTTCACAAATCCATCTTTGAGAACATCGTAGCTGACTTTAGTTGATTGAATAAGTCATCAATGCATGGTAAGGGATAACGGTTCTCTATCGCCACTCGATTAAGCATACAATAATCCATGCACATATGCAACGAACCATCCTTCTTCTTCATGAAAAGATAGGGTCTCCCCAAGGTGAAATGCTAGGGTGCACAAAACCCATGTCGAGAAGCTCCTCAATCTGCTTCTTAAGCTCGACGAGTTCCGCAGGTGCCTAGTGATAAGGTGGCTTCAAGATAGATGAAGTTCCCAATACAAGCTTGATGGATAATTCCACATTACAACTTGGGGGCAACCCAAGGAACTCCTCAGGAAAAACATCTGGAAAATCCTTCACCACATCTATATGATCGAGATCCGGAGGTGTGGAATCGATAATGATAGATGCTAAATATTCTCTGGACTCTTGCGAGACAAGCTTTTCAACATTGATTGTGGAGATGATGAATTGACAATCCTCTTGCCTCCTACCCTTGTTACACATCCTTCCTTCATCTGAATATAAAAAAACTAACTTTTGATTCTTCATAGAACAAAATTGCCTTATACCTCTTCAAAAAATCCATCCCTAGAATAACATCAAAAGTGGTCATGTCAAGTAGGATGAAATTGGAAGGAAACAAATTTCCAAAGATACAAAGGTCTAAGGTTGGGTGTTCGAGATAAGAAGAGTTGATTCTACCACTAGGGGTTTTAACATCTAGCACATGATCCATGTATTCTAATTCTATCTCTAACATTGAAGCAAGTTGAGTTGATATGAAGGTATTCGACAAGATAGAATCAAAAAGTGCTTTAATAGGATGTGTATTAAGATGTAAAGTACCTTCAATGACTTCATTATCTTCTCTAGCTTCTTCAGCATTAATAGAAAACACTCTTCCATTCGACCTTTCCGCAGGTGGTCGATGACCTTGCTGGTTTTGGTTGTTGTTCTTTCTTGGAGGTGGATTCTACTGAGCGGGTTGTTGAGAAGGCTACTGAGCTAGGGCTTGTCGATGTTGAAGCTTAGGATGGTTAGGTCAGATATGTCCAGCTTGGTCGCACTCATGGTAGATAGGTACAGGTCGATCACCTTTTCAGGGAAAGACATTTCCAGATGGGAACCTCCAAGGAGGATGAGAGTGGGAACAACAGTTGCACTTGTTGCGTCCTTGATTACCTCCTGAGTTCTTCCTCTAGTTGTTGTTGTTTTTGTTCCTGGATGACTAAAATCTGGGATAGGACTCTATCACCAGTGCCTTGTCCACCATTTGTTGAAAATTCATAGCTATTTTGGGGTACAAGGTTGCGTCTGACACTATACCTCAGTCCTTCTAAGAAAAGGATCTATCTTTGTTCAGCTCTGAGTTCAATGAAATAATGCTCCAGATCAAGAAACATTGAATGTACTCAGAGATGCTCATGCTTCCTTGTCACAAGCTATTGAACTCTACTTCCTTCCTCTTCATATAGGCGAGGTAGATGTACTTCTCATAAAAAAGCTTGAGGAACTGCTCCCAGGTCATGCTCCAAGTGTCGCGGGTATGAGCCTTACCAATCCACCAAAATCATGATGGCTCATCCAACACATAAGTTGCAAAGAAAACCTTCTGATGAGGAGGACATGTCATGCCCTCAAAGGTACGCTCCAAGGACAACACCAAATCATCATCCTTATCCACTATGTTTGGTTCACGCTCTCCCTTAAAGTACAGTTGTTGCATCTTGATGAAGTTTTTCGGAGTGAACTCCTTAGACTTGCTTGCAACATTTGTAGCATTGGAGAGTTGTCCCACTAAGGTGGTCAAGAGAAACTAGCACAACATGATCAACTCTTATTCAGGGATCATCATAGGTGTGCCTACAAGAGGAGTAGGGGTTGTCCCATTTTTTTGGGGAGTCATCGGGGTGTCCCAGTTGTCAGTGTTTCTAGAAGAAGCACCCTTAGATGAGTTGTTCATGTCCTCAAATAGATAACCCCTCCTAAAAGACAAATGTATAACATAAGATTTCTAAGAGTAGACAACATAGATATCTAAGGCTACTATTGCCTATGGGCAAGCTATTTCAGACAGTCAATATCAGATTAGGCCATTCATGTATCATGCGAATCTGGAAGTCGTCGTAATACAAGCTAGTGGCATAGAGGAAAGTATTGTCAGTGCCTCAACCCTAATCCTTTCTAGACACCCTCACTTTCAAATAATGCCCTAGTAGTTTCCCAATAGGCTATGATACCATGTTGTAAAGAGGTGAGTCACCTCCTTACTAAAAATTTAAAGAAATACAATAAATTCATCTTTTCACAAAAAATATATATATTGAGGGATGCATGTATAATATTCCAAGTAAATAAGCATGATTCAGATACATGTATAATGTCAATAACAACATAAAGGAAAAGAAACTAAAGTTATTACATGGCTTGCATCATTGTTCACTACATATGTTTTTCAGAAGAAAAAGATGAGAAGACTACAGATCTAGCAGTAGCAACCTAGATATCCTTTAAGCAAGACTTGGATCTACTCCTGATTCTAGCTTCCTTGATCTTGTTCAACACCCTATTCAGCACCTGGGTGGTTGGGAAGTCACCCAGCAAAAGAAAGAAACAAGGTATGTGTCAATAGTGAACAAGAAAAAAAGATAAACAAATAGCATGGAAATAGAGACTAAAATTTCATCATATGATGAAGAGATCAAGAGTATAAGGCCTAATCAAATAAATGATTTCCATAATAAGAAAATAGTAAAATATTTGCATGCATGATTAATATTGACTCCCTTAAATAAGTACGATTGAGGTACCTACTAGACCTCAACCTATAGTTGAGAGGAGAGTAACACATTCCTAGTGACCTACAACAATTTTATAAGGGGGAAAATAAACACATTCCCAGGGCGAAATAATACATTCCCTATCCATGGGTGGTTGTACAAAAGTACATCTACATTAGCTAAATAGTCTAATAAAATAAACATTCTAAAGAGAACCTATGGCAAGTAGATGCATCATATATTTGAAACATGGATATTGGGGTAAAAAATCCCAAGAAATAGAATATCAATATTATTTTGAGGTAAATATAGAAAAAGAAACATGAGATGAGAAAATAGATTTCATATAATGCCTCACTAGGGAAAATAGGTTTGGTTTGCAAATTCCCAACCTAGGGTGTAAGGATGAAGATACCTCTCTTATTGAGTTCAATTATCAACTTTCATCACTTCTATATGATCCCAAGCTCAACCTTGCCTATTTCAATTTATTAACATGTATTAGAGCATATAATGCACCTTAATGCAGAGAAACCCTAATTTTTGGACCTTTTTAACAAAACTCGAATTTTGACTATGAAAATCTTACCAATAGATTTATTAGGTTGTCTTGATCAAGAAAACATATTTTTATATTAATTTTGGAGTTAATATGTTAAAGTTACAATTAATGGATTTTAAGCATTGAATTCATACTCCAAAAACATCCTTCAAAAAACATGGAAATCAGACCTTGAAACCATCTTATTTAGAAAGAACATATTTTCCTGATTTCAAAATATATTTTTTGGAAAAGTGGGTTAAAGTATATAAATTTTACAATTTGGGCCAATCAGAAAATTATAAAATTCCATGTAGGCAAAGAAATTTGTGAGAAAAGGATAAGAGGGCGGGGCCAAACCGCTGACTTGGCCAAATAACGGGAGGCCAAGTCATGGTGTCAAAGCCCGACTTTGACTCGTCCAAAACAAAGAAAAGAAGGGAGAAAAGACGATTATGCCCTTACAAGATAAAACAAAGAAAATAGAAAATTAGAGGGGTAAAATAGGGGAAACACACTAGGGATTCATCCCCTATCTCTCACAAGCCATGGCTTTGAGAAGATCGACTGAGATTTGGGAAGAACTACAAATCGAGACATAAAAATGAATTCATGGCAAGGAAAGATAGCCATGATGAAACTGAACTCACCTAACTATCCAATTGCTATGATGATGTCAACCATCTCTCAGGAACAACACTATGATCCCTAGACCCAAACTCGATCCCTAACAACAACACTAGCAACATGCAAAGAAATTGGGTAGACACTAGTACAGAAATGGGTTATAACGTCACTACATGTAGGGTCGGTTTTACCAAATAACTGAATTTATATGACTAAAAAAACATGGGCACCACTTAAGACCTCTTAGGTCAGTTTTTTAAAATAAACCGACCTTGTAGTGTAACTCTATAGGGTCGGTTTTCCAAATAACCGACCTTATATGTTTATAAAAAATGCGGGCACCACTTAAGACCTCTTGGGTCACTTTTCTTAAAATAACCGACCTTGTAGTGTATCTCTATAGGGTCGGTTTTCCAAATAACCGACCTTATATGTCTATAAAAATCGCGGGCACCACTTATGACCTTTTGAGTCACTTTTTTTATAATAACCGACCTTGTAGTACATCTCTATAGGGTCGGTTTTTCTCAAATAAGCGACCTTATAGACAATTTTTCCCGCGGCAAAAATTTGGTTTCGCGCCTCGAACTCTAGCGTCGGTTTTACCTTATAACCGACCCTAAAAGGCACCTCGGTCGACAAATTTGTCGACCGAAAACGAGCTGAATTTCACGTATACAAGCACCTATAGGGTCGGTTTTTTCTTTATAACCGACCTTACAGTCCTCCTCGGTTCAGCACCTCTAAGGTCAGTTATTTCTATAAAACCGACCTTAAATGCCTCCTCAGTCGACAAATTTGTCGACCGATATTTATTCAGTATCAAGGTTCACGCATGTATAAGAACATCTAGCGTCAGATTAGCACTTAAAACCGATCTTAGAGCTTCCTCGGTCGACCAATATTTCGACCGATATACTTGGTCGACATATTCGTCGACCGATATCTATTCTGGATCCAGATAATTCACGCATGTATAAGCACCTCTAGCATCGGATTTGCACTTATAACCGACCTTAGAGCATTTCTCGGTCGACAAATTTGTCGACCGATAAGGAGTCAGTTTTCAAGTGTATAAGCAACTTTTAGGGTCGGTATTTTCTTTATAACCGACCTTAGAAGCACATTTGGTCGACAATATTGTCGACCGAGATAAACTAGGATCCAGTTTAGTATTTCACACATGAATAAGTACCTGTAGGGTCGGTTTTAACCTAAAAACCAACCCTATAGGTACTTAAGTGAATGAATTCTGGCTCAATCTCAGTCGACGATTCGTCGACCGAATCATATCGGTCGACTAATTTGTCGACCGAATAACGTCTAGAAAAACCAACCGTCACAACGGCTAGAAAATCAACCATCATAACGGCTAAAAAAATCAACCGTCATAACGGCTAAAATTTCAACTGTCGTAACGGCCATAAATATGTCCGTTGGGCGACCAGGAGAACGGTCCAAAAAACGACCATTGGGGGAGTCGGTTGACAAATTGTCGACCGAAATGGGGTCTGTTTTGCTATAAATAGCACCCAAAACGATCCATTTCTTCACACCTTCACATTCTCACTTCTCTAGCTCCTCTCTAGTGTATTCTTGTGAAAATCTTCAGCTTCTTTACATCCAATTCTTGCTTGCTATTTCTCCATTTCAAAGCAACGAAATGGCTTCATCATCTGCGCGTGGAAAGAAGCAAGTTGCAGGTAGGAAAGGAAGGACAACCCCTTCAACGTTGCCGTTCATCAACGACGTCCCTTTCATCGACGCAGCTGCATGCGACCACTACCTCAGGCTATCGGCAAAAGCTCCTCTTCCACGACGGTCGGTCGACGTCATGGACTTCCAAAGCATTGTCGATTTGGAAGAACTTTTCGAGATGCAACATTTGACTGATTTTCTAAATCCCTCCTTCCCTTCCTACTCCTCCAAAGTAGTTAATGAATTCTATGCCAATTTAGTCGAACATCCTGACCATGATTCCTTCTCCTCTATGGTTGGTGGGTATGGATTCCATTTCACTGAGGAGGGTATTCTTGATATGCTTGACATAGATATAGAAGAATATAAAAATTTTATTGATCTCACTAGAGGAACTCCACTCAACAAACTCTCCTAAGATAACACTGCAATTAGCCTTAGTGATGTCAAAACAACCATCTTTCAATCAAATACGACTTGTCATGAAGATAGGGGTACCTATTATGAAATAAATTTAAAACCTGAAGCTAGGATCATAAATCTCATTGTTGCCACCAATATCCATCCTAGAGCAAACAAATCTGAGGTACCCACCTTTCGTATGTACCTTATCTATGCCATTCTCAAAAGTATTCCCATAAACTTTATTCGTATCATCATTAAGAATATGTTTGAGTTTTCTAGCAATCCACCATATGCCGACTTTGTATGCCAAATCACTCAAAATTTTCTTAAGAAGAATATTGAGGACGACTTAGGTTACACATGGGATAGAAAACCCCAAAAAATAAGTAAAAATACGGTGGAAAAGATGGGAATCGACTTTGGCCACAAAAGGGCTAGGACTGAAGGGGAGACATCCACCCAAGACATACCTCCACCACCTCCTCCTACCAACCTACCCCATGATCCTATTACAAACACCTTGACATACATTGCTAGATCCCAATATCACCTAAGTAGGCAATTAGATTATAATCACCATGGCATGACTTATTTAAACCAAAGGATGCAAGCTCTCTCTCCTAACCAACCTGATGAATATCCCTATTCCCTTAATCCTGGCATGATAAATCCATACAATCCTTCCTACAACTACTATCAAATTCCACCTCCACCATCTCCTGATCTCACACATACTCAGTTTTCCCCAATTCAACTTCAAGACATTGCTGCCCACTTTCGCTTTGATCGTGTTCCCACCTTCTTGGAGGCTTATGCCTTAACCAAGACAGGTGCCTTGGAGTGGTAGACACTGGTCAATTATTATGGAGTTGAGCCCTTTCTTGGAAAAGATCCATACATTGATGTAACCTTCAGTCTTTTCAGTGAGATTATGAGATATCTTTGTAATGATGTAATGTTTATCTTTTTATAAAGCAAGTATGTCATGTTTCATCTTATAAAGTGTATGGGCATTAAATTGTTATGAATAAAAGTGTTTTCCATGGCTTCATTTGGACATATACATGTTATATAAGAATATTGTTATTTCAAATGATTGAAAAATAAATTATGGCTAAATTTGACAAAGCATAACTTGGTTAATCTCATACACACACACTTGATACTTAATTTAAAACATTGAAACAGGGTTAATTTCGGTCGAAAATATTATCGACCGAGACAAATCGGTCGATAATATTGTCGACCAAGGATGAATTTAGAGCTCTTTCGTTCGACAAATAGTCGACCGATGATGACTTTAGAGATTTTTCGTTCGACAAATAGTCGACCGATAGAAAATTTTAATAGAGTTTAGTATTTTTCAAAACGTTATAAAGCATTGGGATCTCAATCTTTTGTCTCATTGTTGGGAATTCACATCCCTCAATACCACCATCATCACATTTGTTGATTCTGGGTATTCAAACCCTTAGTTCATCACTAAACATGGTTATCACTTATCAGGTAACTATTAGCTTCAGGTCATCTGACCAAGGTATTTAGGATATTTGTTACACAATCATCTCAATTTCATATCAACCATATCAATTTCATATCAACATCATGCAATACAAAAATAACATCTCTATTCCCTCATTAGGGTTAGAGTTTCCATCTTTATCAATTAAGGTTTCACATATCAGCATCCCATATTGAAAATTTCAAATAACATTATCCCATATTAGGGTTTTTACACAACACCACCCTATATTAAGGTTTCACATAACATTTCCATGTTAGGGTTTCACATAACATCATTCCATATAAGGGTTTCACATAACATTATCCCATATTAGGGTTTCAAACGACATCAGCATATATTAAAGTTTCACATAACATCATTGTTAGGGTTGTGGAAGCACTTTAGAGATCCTCGGTCGATGAATTTGTCGACCGAGTTAGAGTCATATTTCACGTGTATAAGCACCTATAGGGTCGGTTTTTCCTTTATAACCGACTCTAGAACAATACCCGGTCGACAATTTGTCGACCGAAATGAATTTTTGATCCAGTTTTCACACATCTTCGGTCGACGAATCTGTCGACCGAATGAAGCCAGATTTCTTTCTTAGAAGCACCTCTAGGGTCGATTTTTTTAATAACCGACCTTATAAGGGTCTCGGTCGACAATATTGTCGACCGACAATATCCAGTTTAGTTTTTCACACATGTATAAGCACCTCTAGGGTCGGTTATATGAAAAAACCGACCCTAGAGGTGCTTGTACAAAGGAAGTCTTGCTCCTTTTCGGTCGACAAATCGTCGACCGAAACCAGCCAGATTTCTTCGTATTAGCACTTGTAGCGTCGGTTTTACATAATAACCGACCCTATAGATCGTTTCAGTCGACAAATTTGTCGGCCGATTTTGTGATTGATTGTTATTAAACAACCCGACACGGGCACCGTTTATATGTAGAGTCGGTTTTTGGTTGTTAACCGACGCTAGAGTTTTTCGCTCCGTGCAAAAAGCCAAAATTTTAGTCTTTCTTCCTCCCGCGAAACCCTTTTCTCTTTTCTAATCTCTCTCCCACGGCACCGCGAAGCCTCTTTTTCTGCCGTTGCCGCCTCTCCACACCGCCAAGAGGATCGTGAAGCTCGTCGGCGCCGTGAAGAAGATCGTGAAGCTCGTCGTCGCCACCTTCCACTCTTACTCCATGAAGCCCGTCATTGTCGTGAAGCTCTCTTCTTTGCCGTGAAGCTCTCTTCCTTGCCGTGAAGCTTTCCGTTGCCGTGAATCGCGTCGTCACCGCCTTCCACTCTTCTACGAAGGTCGCCGCCTCTCTGTGAAGTTCGTCTCTTCCTCCACGAAACTCGCTGCCATTTCCAAGTAAGTTCGAGCTTCCTTCTCCTTGTTCCCTTCATTCCGCCCGCCGCCATTGTTGCTTCCAGGTCCATCTCGGTCGACAATTAGTCGACCGAGAGCCCACCTCCGCGCAGCGTCCAGGTCCACTCTCGGTCGACAATTTGTCGACCGAGAGTGGACCTGGACGCTGCGCGCAGCTGGGTTCTCGGTCGACTAATTGTCGTTTGAGATGGACCTGGAACTTATTTATGTTGGAGCTATAAATGTTTTAATCATATTTGCTGTAATGTTCACAAATAGTTCTGAATATTATAATGATTTCAATCTTTGGACTGTTGGAAACGGCCTTACTTTGCTAATTTGTACAAGTAATTAAAACATGCATGTCTTTTTTCATATGTAATCATTATATAAATTTTAGAAATCAATACTAGATTAGACATGTGTACTCCTAGATTGACACTTTAAGGTTGATGCATGATGTTTAACTTAATATATAAATATGAAAATAATGCATTTATATATTAACTTAGAAACCCGTTCAAAATTTACTCATTAGGAGTAAACTTTGGATAGTCCCCGGTTTGGGACTGTTTTTTGATATTTTAATCTCACTTAGGATGTACATGTATAATGTATGTTTAGTTTTGTAGATTATTTCAGTAGGATTTCTCCATTTGTTCTCTGGGTACATATGTGAGTGGTTATTTGCCATTTACATCGGTGTACTTGGAGAACTTAGGGGAAATGCTGCTGAAATTTTCTTCAAAACTAAACATACATTATACAGTTACTAGTGAGATTAAATATTCAAAAATGGGATAGGTGGTACACTTTCTATCAATAAAAACATACATATTATTATAGTATCAATATTAAACTGTTAGTTTTATAATTAATTTTAATGTGATATAGAAAATGGATCGAAGTTGGATGTCTATCAAGAACCGTTGCAGTCCAGAGTTTGCCAAAGGTCTTGATGAATTTATCAGATTTGCTGAGGAACATAGGAAACTACCTACAGATAGGCTATATTGTCCATTTAGAAATTGTTGTAACAATTTGAAAATTGATACTGGTGAGGAAATTAAGAATCATGTCATATGCAATGGGATCATACAAGGTTATAATGAATGGTATTGGCATGGAGAGAAATTGAATTATGGAGCAGAAAATGTCAATACTAATAGTTGTGGCATAGAAGATATAGATAATGATGATAATGTTAATGATGAACCGATTGAAGATGACCAGATTCAGAATGATATGATTGATGAGATGCTATGTAGTTGTCGGGACAATGTCATTGATCCACCTTCTTTATTTGCAAACATTGTCCATGATGCTGAAAAACCATTATATAAGGGTTGTACTAAGTTCACGAGGTTGAGTGCTGTGATGCGATTATACACTCTTAAAGCTCAAAACCAGTGGAGTGATAAGAGTTTCACTTCACTGTTGTCTTTGTTAAAGGAAATTCTTCCTGAAGGCAACGAGCTTCCAATTTCAACATATCAAGCAAAGAAAATAATGTGCCCAATGGGAATGGAGGCTAAGAAGATTCATGCATGTCCAAATGATTGTGTGTTATTTCAGAAGGACTATAGTAATTTGATAAATTGTCCAAAATGTGGTGCGTCAAGGTATAAGACTACAAATTCAGCTAAGGCTACAAATGGCTCTCCTGCCAAGGTGATGTGGTATCTACCAATAATACCACGATTTCAACGCTTATTTGCTAATACAGAAGATGCGCAAAATTTGTCTTGGCATGGGGAGTTAAAGGTCAATGATGATGGCGTCCTACGTCATGCATCTGATTCACCACAATGGAAGAAAATTGATTTATTATACCCTCAATTTGGTAAAGAACCAAGAAACCTAAGACTTGGACTCTGTATAGATGGAATGAATCCCTATGGTACATTAAGCAGCCAACATAGCACGTGGCCTGTTATGATTGTTATATACAATCTTCCTCCTTGGTTGTGTATGAAAAATAAGTATGTGATGTTGTCAACATTGATATCACGGCCCAAGAAACCTGGAAATTATATTGATGTTTACCTTCAACCTCTAATTGATGACCTAATGAAACTATGGGAAGAAGGTATTATGACATATGATGCTTCACGTAAAGAGATCTTCAGTTTGCGTGCTATGTTATTTTACACGATTAATGACTTTCCAGCTTATGGAAATTTGTCTGGATATAGCATAAAAGGATACAAAGCATGTCTTGTTTGTGAGGAAAATACTGATTCAATCAGACTGAAACATGGTGGTAAAATTGTATATCTTGGTCATCAGAGATTTCTCCCACCAGTGCATCCTTATCGAAGGCAACACAAAACCTTTAATGGGTCAACTGAGGAACGAAGTTCTCCTAAACCTATACCAGGCCATGTTGTATATGATAGGGTGAAACATATTGTTAATGAATTTGGAAAGAGTTCAAGTAGTCATACACTCGCACGTGACAAATCTCTATACAAGAAGAGGTCAATATTCTGGGATCTTCCTTATTGGAGATCTTTGGCAATTAGACACTGCATTGACGTCATGCATGTTGAAAAAAATATTTGTGATAGCATCATCGGTACGCTATTGAACATACCAGGAAAGACTAAAGATGGCATCAAATCTAGAAAAGATTTAGAATTAATGGGTATTAGAAAAGAATTATCAGTGGAGATCAGGGGTCACCGCACATATTTGCCACCGGCTTGTTACACTTTGTCAAAGAAAGAGAAAAAGACTTTCTGTGAGTGCTTGTATAATATTAAGGTTCCACAAGGATACTCTTCTAATATTCGTAGATTGGTATCAATGAAGGATCTGAAACTGATAGGTCTCAAATCTGACGATTGTCACACCTTAATTCAACAAATTTTACCTGTGGCTATTCGATCTATATTGCCGAAGCATGTAAGGTTTGCAATCACAAGACTATGTTTCTTATTCAATGAAATATGCAACAAAGTGATACATCCTGATACTCTTGAAAAATTACAGAAAGATGTAATTGTTACCGTGTGTCAGCTTGAAATGTACTTTCCTCCTTCATTTTTTGATATCATGGTTCATCTTGTAGTACATATTACAAGGGAGGTGAAGATGTTGGGTCCAATTTCCTTACACTGGATGTATCCATTTGAATGCTACATGAGTGTTTTTAAAGGTGATGTTCGGAATCGTTATCATCCTGAAGGGAGTATTGTTGAGGGTTACGTGGCTAGGGAGGTGATGGATTTTTGTAATGATTTTTTGAATTGCAATGAAACTTGTAGCGATAAAAAAAAATCGCATCACACTGGATCTTATTGTGGCAAAGGAACTCTGGGAGGACGAGTGAAAGGAATCAGTCGTGAGTTGTGGGAACAAGCGCATTTGTATATTTTACACAACATCGATGAAGTTAGTAGCTACATCACATAACACAATGATCTTATCAAGAGAAATCATCCGCGATCAAGTTCAATGTGGCTTGCAAGAGAGCATAATCGAACATTTATTAGGTGGTTTGAAGAGAAAGTATTTAATCAACTATCTGAATCGCCAAATAATGTTGCTGAGAACATAAAATGGCTCGCCTTTAAGCCAAAAATGGATGTCATGTCATATGAAGTTTATGACATTAATGGATTTTCATACTACACAAAGTGTCAAGATGAAAGTAGTGTAGTTCAAAATAGTGGGGTCACTGTTAAAGCTTGTTCATTGTATTTTGCTAGTGCCAAAGATAAAAGACCACGCGAAGCTGAGATGTCATATTATGGCGTCATTGAGGACATATGGGAAATGGACTATACAAATTTTTGAGTTCCTATATTTAGGTGTAATTGGGTTGACAACAATAAAGGAGTTTTAGTGGATGAGTTGGGTTTCAAATTGGTGAATTTTGAAAAGATTGGTTTCAAAGATGAGCCATTCATCATGGAAAACCAAGAAAAACAAGTATTCTATATTGATGACCCAGAAAATAAAATTGGTCTGTCGTTCTTAATGGAAAAAGACAGTTTATTGTAGATCCTATAAATGAAGAAGAATACTACGAAAAGTATGATGATTCTAGTCCATTCTCAGTTGGTTTGCCAAGTGTAAATGTTGAAGATAACACCGATGAATATTATAAACGTCAAGACCATGCTGAAGGAATTTTCCTTGACTAACAACTCAACCAATACTAAAGGCATGTCTTCTTTGAATTATTTATTTTATTATCATGTATACCTTATCACTTGTGCTTTTATTATCACTTATTTTTTTTATCATGTACACTTGCAGGTTCTAAAATGGCGAGTGAAGATGAACATTTTGAGCATGAGCACCATGAAGATGAACATTCTGAGCATGAGCACCATGAGGATGGTAGTGATGATGCTAAGAACATTAGAGGTCCTACATTGATGCGTAGGCTGCAGGAGCTCAGGGCTAAAGGGGATAAATTGCCAGTCCAGTTTGATATGACAGGAGCACCTGTTGGGGAACATGCTAGTGCTTTCAAGCATTACGTAGGGGCGACCGCGCGCAGTAAGGTGCCAATAGATATAGAAAATTGGCATGATGTTCCTAATGCCAAAAAAGACCTCATATGGAAAGATATATCTGTGAGTGGAAGTGATATCATTTTAATATGTTTTTTATCTATTGATTCTAATTTAGTTTTCTTGGAATTAATTCCTTTTCAAAACAACATTATTAATTGCTTCTTTTGTATGTATAGGGTGTTTTCCATCTAAATGAAAAAGATCACAAGAAAAGAGTGCTACAACGTTGTGGTGTACGATGGAGGGGTTTTAAGACATATCTTGTAAGGGAATTTATAAATAATCCTAAATAAAAGAAGAAAGCTACAGATGTATATATTTTTATTGATCCTGAGGTGTGGGAAAGATTTGTTGCAGCTAGGAGATCGGAAGAGTTTCAGGTTATAAAGATTGTGATGTATTTTATGAATATTTTATACAATTAAGGAGGTGAATCTTTTTATACATGTTTGCCAAGTCTAAATTGCAATACCTCATTTTAAATGATCAGGCTATTCACCAGGCTCAAAAGGAAAGACGTGCTAAAAATGTGCATGACCATCGCTTGGGGCCCTGTGGTTATGCCTTCCGCCGCCAACTACAAGAGAAGCAATCATCTTCTGGAGAAGAATCTAGTACAACTCAAGTTGAGAGACCACCCCGACACATGACATGGATTGATGCTAGAAAGAATCGAGCCGGTGAAATTGTCAACCCTGTAACTACGGAGGTGGCACAAAAGATGGTAGGTTTATCCCAACTAAGTAAAGAGTAACTTCCAAAAACTTAGATTTATTTATATCTAATTGATATTGTGATTTAATATTTTTATTAACTATGAATAGATTGATCTCCACGAGCAAAGGAAGGAAGGAAAGTTCATCCCAACTGGCTACATGGATGAACTAGCAGTTGCTCTTGGTACGAAGGAGCATCCTGGCCGTGTTAGGGGATTAGGAGCTGGCATAGGATTCAAGTCTTATTTTGGCCCTTCGCAATCTAAAAGAGGTCGTGTAGGAGGTCTTACACAAGAGGATCTTGAAGCATTAGTAGTGCAGAAAGTAAAAGAAATAATGTCTACATATCAGCCTACTCAACCTTCTCAACCTATTCATACTGCACGTCTCTCAAGTGATGAGGTACAAGCCCATGCTACAGTTGTAGAAGGTCATGGGAGCACTCCCGATGAACCACCACAACAATCTGTAGTAAGTTTTTGTTCTATTATGTTGTGTTATTAATATGATAAATATATTGATAATATATATAGTTGTAACATGTATCTCTTCTACTATTTATTATATAACTTATATTATTTCAATCTAGGTTGGTATGAACTGTAAACTTGTAGTGGAGGTTCTAGAATATAATGTTGTGGCAGCGGGCAAAGTGTACAACCTTGGTGGTACATTGCATTGCCAACAAATTGCTGATGACATCTGTCGTGTGTCCATCCATCTTGTGTATGACGGAATGGGGGACAAACCACTACCCATACCTAATGCTAAATATAGTACAGTTGAAGAAGCTGAGGGTGCTATGGTGGGTTGGCCTAGACACTTGGTTATCAATGACAAGGTATACCTTATTTCTATCATATTTTTCATATTTGACTGCATATATGAACTCATGTAATATAAGTATGTAATTTAATTAACAGGTTTGTAAAGCGAAAAGTAAAACTTCTGCTAGTCGTCCTCCTATGCCCAAGCCATCTTTCATTCCTGAAACTACATTCGACGAATTGGGAAGCAAATCTAAAGGTTTGTGTCGATACTTAGCCAACCAAAAATCAGGATCAAATATGATGGTCAAGTTAACAGAAGATGCAGTTGGGAGGGACTTTGAGAATTTTATTTTTCTTGATGATATTATAGAGTTGTTCCGGTATGATTGGCTGAACACTTCAATAATAGAAGTATGGATAAGGTAAGGATATATCAATAATATATAGAAAATTCCAATACACATTTTAGCTTATTTCTACATATGAAAATAATTACAAATGTTTAACAGCCATTTATATACCGAGGTTGCCAACTTTGATATAAAGAATATTGCATTCTTAGTTCCTTCGGTCACTAGTCAGGTGGAGACAAATATTGAGGATGTGAATGAGTACTTCTCTGATGCATTCAAATATTTTTCTAGTGAGGGGAAGGAAATTATCCTAATTCCTTTTAACGTCCAGTAAGTATTATTATTCAATATAATTTTAATAATGAATGAAACTATTTATTTTAATGTTTGTTTTACTCTTACTCAGAGCTAGACATTGGGAATTACTGGTGATTGTCCCAAAATTGATGACTCTTTATTATCTTAACCCAATGGGTAAAACAACAAGGAGTCACAAACTGAAATTGTCAGCTATGGAGTAAGAATAAATTTAATCAATTGCTTCAACATGATATTTTTATTTAGAATTTCTATTTTACCAACTATCGTTTAATTGATAGGGGTATAAAGGCTTTTCGTGAAGCTGGAGGACAAATACCCACAAAATTAAAGACATTGACTTTGAAAAATGTCAAGGTAGCTACTTTGACAACTGCTTACTCTTTATGTATTAATTTTCAACTGTAATATGTCAACTCTTATACTCTTATCTCAATTGTTGTTTATAGTAGTTTACTAACATTAAGTATAATTTATTATTTATAGTGTCCTATGCAAAATAATGACTGGGCTTGTGGCTACTATGTAATGAAATACATGCAAGCTATTGTCAAACAAGCATCACATGACATTCAGACTATAAGTCAGGTAATAAAGAATAACATCATAAATTTACAAGTGATTGTAGTCATTTTTATAAAATATTAACATGTGCATTTTCTGTTACAGATCTTTACAACTCAGCCTTACACACATGTGGACTTGAATGAATTCTGAGAAGAGTGGTCAGAGTGTTTTATAAGTGAAGTCGAAATAGTATTGGATTAAATATGTCGGCTCCATTTATGTATGTGGTTTGAGTACGTACTCTTTCTTATTTTTACTTTTGTAATATGTCATCTCAGACTTGCACTCTATCATTTTTTAAATTATGATATTGATTATCATTTTTGTTATGAATGTGTGGTTTTGAATGGTGACGGTTGAGCATCAATGCTCCCCTCTCCCAGAATATATGAATCTTCTTGTTCTTTTGTTCTATATCAATTTCTGCAGAAATTGTTTTTTAAAAAATCATAACTTCTAGCGTCGGTTTTTTAAGTAACTGACCCTAGAGATTGTACACTCTTCGGTCGAACAATTTTTTACTGAAATAGAACTTCTAGCGTCGGGTTTTGTAAAAAACCGAGTCTATAATGTCCTCTATAAGGTCGGTTTTTTGAAATAACCGACCCTATAGATTGATTAAAACATTTCAGTGTAGGACTCGGTCGACAACATTCTCGACCGAATATCTATCGGTCGACAAACTTGTCGACCGAATGTTACACTGAACTTCTAGCGTCGGGTTTTGTAAAAAACCGAGTCTATAATGTCCTCTATAAGGTCGGTTTTTTGAAATAACTGACCTTATAGATTGATTAAAACATTTCAGTGTAGGACTCGGTCGACAACATTCTCGACCGAATATCTATCGGTCGACAAACTTGTCGACCGAATGTTACACTGAAATGTTTTATTCAATCTTTAGGGTCGGTTATTTTCAAAAAACCGACCTTATAGAGGGTTCTTGGTCGAGACCGAAATACTTTCGGTCGACAATTTTCTCGACCGAGACTTACTACTGAAATTTTATTCAATCTTTAGGGTCAGTTATTTCATAAAAACCGACCCTGTAAACGTTCTCGGTCGACAATTTTCTCGACCGAGAGTTACCAATGAAATGTTATTCAATCTTTAGGGTCAGTTATTTCATAAAAACTGACCCTGTAAACATTCTCGGTCGACAATTTTCTCGACCGAGAACGTTTACAGGGTCGGTTTTATGAAATAACCGACCTTACAGGCTCCTTTTTTCTCGCCTAGGTCAGCATTTTTACAACCTTTTCCGTCAGTTTTTACTCTGTAAGGTCGGTTTTATTTGGTTAAATAATCTGACGCTATAGACCAAATTCTGTAGCGACGGTCACCTAGGCGTCGGTCAAAAAGTGACGCTGCAGGCTTTAAAAAACCGACGCTACAAACCCTTTCTGTACTAGTGAGAGAAGAATGTTAGGCAAAGAGAGATGAGTGTCATGGTAGTCCAATTTGTAGATGTAGATTAGTATTTATGGTTTTAAGCATAGGTAGTTCGAGAAGTAGAAGAAAAGATTTGGGCATTTCTAAAATACATGATGATAGGTCCAAATCTTGGTATGGATGCATGTGAAATTATATTTAAGACACAATGGAAAAAGAATCAAAATCGGCAGTCAAGTACATAGCGAGAAATCTAGATTTGTAAATCAGATGTAAACTGATCCACTTTCCCGATCCAACATGAGCTAGACGATGACTGGGAGCCTTTGGATCACGAATCCAACAGACCATGTCACATAGTGTGTATGCAATGATTTCTCTTTTTTTCTCTCTTTGTTTGAGGGTGCAAAAAATCCCAAAATTTTGAAATTTGACACCTAAGCTAATTCAAGTATGTAGAATCCGAATATGCAATTATATTTCCCTTATGAATACTTTTGATTAATTAAATTAGCAAATCTTATTTTCTCTTTCCTCATGCATTAATGACTCTAGGATTCTCCAAATTTGATGAAACTTCACCCACATGTCACATTAAGTATGTTGGATATGAATTTACCGTTAATTTCACATGTTGAAGTTGTTTGTACATTATTTAATGTTTTGAAGGTTCTACACACTTTCTCTCTCCTATCTTCGCGTTTTCAACAAATATTTTCCAAATTGGATGAAAATTCACCCAAAGGCCTATTTTAATATGTAGAGTACGGATTTGGCATTAGTTTCCACTTTGGGGGTCATTAAATGAATTATTTATATTTTACAAATAACTCTGATTTTTTTCAATTGCAATCAATGCAAATATTATTACTAATTTCTGAAAATTGTGAAACATGCCACTCAAGTATAGTTTAAGTTAAAGAAAACGAATTTGGGAATGTAAATATCTTTTGAGTTTCCCTTTTATGATTTTAGGAAATAACTCACAATTCCATTCTTTGTCAAATCAATTCGTTTAATGTCACATTTTTATTGACTTAGGATTTCCTTTCTCTTTTTCTTATTTCAAAAGGTCATAGAAACTTCTTATATGAATTTATTTACCATTATACCTCTTAAGTGGATATTTTGCATTTTAGATCCCTATATAAAATTTCACTAAGGTAGTTGTGCATAAACCAATATATTGGCATAAATAGTGAACAAATGTACACCAAACCTCTATAAATTCGAGTAGTTCAACAACAAGGACATAAAGGATAGAAAAGAAAGGAAAATTTAGAAAATAGGGCTAGATTCAAATTATACATAGATTTTAGTTCGTTACAAAATAGCTACTTACTATATTTTCCATGGGTTATGTGGTAGTTGAGTTGGATCTTCTTTGTTGAACAAAGTATGATTGGGAATTGTTTTTTTGATAATCACACAACAATTTAAGTGTGGAATAATGTTTTAGGATGTTGATGAAAACCTTCTTAAAGTTGATGAGTGGAGTAGAGCTACTAGAAGATATGAATCCCATTTTCTCATCAACACAAGCTAATGAGCTCACTAGGTTTTTTTTGTTGTAATCCCTGAGAGATATTATGTTATCATTGTAATATGGAAAAATTGTATATGTTATGCTTATTAGCAAATGTATTTCCACATATTAATTTTTTATAGGATAATGACTAAAGAATGTAATAGTGTACTAAAAATGATTTGACTCAATGACATATGATGTTGTTTGAGAACCTAATTATGAGACCATATGTATACTCATACATATTCATTCTTGTAATGTCTGTGGTCATCTATTGTTGTGGATATTATAGGACAACATTAACAAATAATACTAGTGTATGTGTTGAATGATGACTATTTCTCATTAGTTGTGAAATTAGATAGCAATTCAAATAAGTGGGTGCTTGTTAGAGAACTAGTTGTTCTATAACAATGACACATTGAAGCCATGTCATGGAAGTCAGAGTCCAATTTGAATGTGATAGTGATGACTGTGATTCTTAGACTTAAAGTCAATACTATAATCACATGTCACCCACTCTATGTACTTTAACACTACCAAATGAGACTGTGAATAAGGGTTGCCATATTAGTGGTGATTGGGTGTACAGACAATATTTGTACCTAAAATTGATTGACATCGTAGCCTAGATAAGTGAGACTATGGAACTCATGTCCATGCTCATGTGAGTTAATATATGATATTGAAATCATGCCTCAGCCTCAATCTAGATATTTGTGACAAAGGGATTATATAGGCATCACAACACTAATCACTTTATAGGTACACGTTCTTCTCCAACTTATTCCTATTACATGAGTGGCAGTGTTGTGTTGCAAGATACCAATCTTTTTTGGTGATGTTATGAAACATCACTGCCAAAAAAATAATTACATAAAGTTTCACACACATAAGGATGCATAAGGGATTTGAATTTCACACTCAAACATATGATTAGGATGGTTCTGAATAAGGTACATGTGAGTTTCTTGTCCAATTGGTCGAGTAGGAAAGATGTTAGTCGACTGGATGGTTTTGATCAATTGGATGATTGATTGTCAATCTATCAATTCATCACTAGTTTGGAAAATTGGTCATTCAGTCGACATGATATCAAATCAACCCAGTCAATTGATTAGATTGAATTCAAGAAACAAAAATGAATATTTCATCACTTTAATTGGGATTCAAATTGGTCAATTAAAATTGGACATGGACCACCAGATCAGGCATTTGTTCATGCCAACCACTCGATTAGATGAACAAACTAGTCCCAAACAATCAATTGGATAACAAACTAGGCTACTAGAATTGGGATTCAAATTGGTCAATTAAAATTGGACATGGACCACCAGATCAGGCATTTGTTCATGCCAACCACTCGATTAGATGAACAAACTAGTCCCAAACAATCAATTGGATAACAAACTAGGCTACTAGAATTCTAGCAGTATTCAGTGTTGGATTTTGTTTTGAGTTACTACTAAGAATGAGATTGTATTTTTGGAAAATGTAGACGTATCACTCTCTTATATAATGGTGTGGACATCCAAATGGATATATATACATTGAGACCCAAATGAGGGTTTTTATTTTGATCAATTTAGTGACAAAGTTATTATTTAAAGTCCAAATTAATATTGTGAAATAAAAAATAATTTCAAGTAAATTTGTTGACTCATACAAATATTTTCTTTTTAGAATTAATGGAAAAACACATCACACTTCTTGTTGTGATCGGACCTGGAGAAAGAAATGTGAATGCAAATTAAGAATTATTCTCACTCACATCCTAGGAATGCCACATCTAGAGGAATAAACCCAAATGCGCTTAGAGTAGAAATGGAAGCTTATCATATGCATATTGATGACTCTATTGATATCAACTGCCTCATTATATGCTCCATGAATCATGAGATTCAAAATACACATAAGAACATGGGAGTTTTGATGTACACACATCTCAAGATTATGTTCTGAGAACAAGTAAGACAAGAAAGGTATGATGTTTAAACAGTTCAATCTACTACAGACTGGAGGTGATCCACTTGGGGCACAAGTACTCAAATGGAATGGGTGTGTGGAACTACTTGAGAAACTAAGATTCCCTGTATGTCGATAGTCAGACACTAATGTTATCTTGCAATTGTTGTTGTAATCTTACAATCGATTTGTCATGAACTACAATATGGAAACTTTTATCAGTAGTTGTCAGTGTTTCTTGGCATGTTGAGAACTATAGAGACTGATATGAAGAAAGACAAGCCAAATTCCATGTTGACAGTCAAATAAGGAAATGGGATAGGCAAATCTAAGCAGATTTCTAAAAAATCCAAAAGTCCAAGTCTTCTTCACTAAAGCTAAAGGAGGAGTAAGAAAGGAAGGAGATTGTCACCATTGTAACCATTCTTGACACTACGTAAGAAATTTCCCTCTTTAATTTAAGGAATTAACACAAGGGGATTGAGATCTCTGATTCATGTATATATGTTATAGAGATAAATGTGTCTACTTCTTCATCATGGGTATTGGATACCAGATGTGGATCTTTCATATGCTCTAACATAACTGAACCCTTTTTGAAGGGAGAGAACTTCTGTTACATAATTTATCTTTGTTGGATTTTGGATATGCCACACTCTTACTTCAATGATGCAAATATTTTCCATTTGTATCACCAAAATGCACGCTTAGTGTTTTAAGTGATCAAGGAAGTTAGACAAGATCTAAAAAATAAAAAATATGCTATAATATATGAGTTTGGACTGTTGTAGGTCAAGTTGTACCATGTATATACTTTGTAATACTCCATTTTGAACAACTTGTTAGGAATGAAGTTAGAACAAGTGACAAATGGACTTAACCCAGCCTAAACCTTATTCACACTTATATCTAGCCTTTAGGATAGTTAGTTTATTAGAAAAATCTTTTGAGGCATTTTCTAAAAATGTCGTAGTTTATTTACATGGATATTTTTGATTGAAATCTTTTCTCCACCAAAATACATTCGATTGAACTACTTCTCGATCGAGATATGACCATTGAAAATTTCATTAAAAGTTTAACTCTCCTTCGAACTACACTTCAACAAGATGAAGTTCAGTCGAAGTGCAGAATGACCAAGAACAATCTACAGAGATATATTTGAATGTAAATCCTACTTTTGACATTCTTATCATTATCTTAGCATTTATCTCATCCTAAACACTCCAAAAAGTTTTCTTAACTATCCAAAAGTAGTTTTTATAAATAGGAATGGTTTATGGACACCCAAAATATTCCTGAGCAACCTACTACGTACTACCCTACTCCAAGCTTTGAATTCTATTTTGCTATCTTCAACTTCCCTCAAGGTAGTCTTAGACTTAGAACAATAGTAGTATCTTACTCTACCAAATATAGCCTTTCCTAATCCTTGTGGAGATCCAATCATCACTGTTTCATAGATAGCTCCAAATTCTATATCTTATGAGAGTTGTAATTTCTACTTTCTCGCTTGTTGTTTTTACTTGTTATTGATACTTCCAACTACTCCTTGTGAGAAGTGTAACAAACCCAAATTTAGGTAATTATTACTTTTACTTTAGAAATTTTAATTTTGAAGCCTCGACTATTGATTAGAATGTGTGTGTATGGTAATAATCCTCAAATATAAGAGTTTTAGACAATAACACAATTAAGGCTTCTACATAAGAAATAGGGGAAATACACTAGTTTTAGGTAAATTGTGCAAAATTATCATATTGAGACCTTTAAGTTCAAAAATACTCTTCTAGAATTTTCCTACGAATGGGTTTAGTTAAGAGGGAGTTATACACAAAATTTCATTAATAGATAATAAAGGAATGCATTAACATGAAGTAAATTGACTTTTCTTCCAATTTTGTTTTTTGAGTATTAAAGATATAAAAAAGGCAAAATTGACTCCAAAATTGGTTTATTTTGGTCCTTATTAGTATATGTACTAAGTTTCATTTTATTTGGATGTTATTTACTCATCAAGTTTGATTAGGAAAGAAAGAAAAATTAATAGTGCATCATGTGAGAAAGAAGGAATTTGAATCACATTAAATGTCATGCTACAATACTTCATTCGTGATATTTTTATTATGGTAAAATCATGACACTTCATCTCCTACCTTTCGCCTATATAGGAAATAGGTGGTTGATTTTGATTTCGATAAAATTGATATTTCTCCCTCGATACTTGATCTCTTCTTGGATTTTCTTCTCCTACATATTATTAAGAAATTCCTTACCGGTTGATACCCTACTTGATATATATCATCGAGCATTCTATATTTTCCCAATTTTTTCTCCATTCTTATCGAAGCACCCACACATGAAATCCCTAAAACCCTACCATATATATGTCTAACCCAATTTACACTTCCATCACACTTCTAGAGACTCGAATCTATAAGAAATTGAACCCTAACATTGTGATTCATTCACCACCAACCAGTTAGGTTGTAGTCTCCCTATACCATCCTAATATCTATTCAACCTCTCACCCTCAATCCAATTCTTTCTAGGGTAAGATTCCTTATACCATCTTTCTCATTTTTGGCTAGTCAAAACTGTTGAATTCGAGCGCTCTTGTTTCCCCAGAATTATGTCTGGCCTATTGTGGGTGGAGTTGTGTGAATGGTGCTCAAGCGAGTGAAGATGGGCCAAAATTAATTCTAGTTGTGCCTTACCCATCATTTCTTCAGGGGTTGGTTTCTCATAGGGGTAATCGTGTCCTTCATTTGCTCGTACTGGTTCTCCTCTACACAGAGTAAGTGCTAGGTTGTCTGAGGGCCCTGGCCACTTAGCCTAGTGTGGTTCAGCCACCCTAGTAGGCTTGACCCCACTTCACTAGATTTAACTCACTGAATCGGACTAAAATGAATTTTTTGATTGGTCAGAACTTAAAAAATCCATATCTAAATCTCTATTTATCCAAAAATTATGCAAAAATATGTGTTAGAATCTTGAGAATTTTTCTAGCCAATGATATAGCTTTCATTGCTTGATTTTCAAGTTTTAAAGACTAGATTTTTTGGGTTTAAGTTTCACTTATGATCTAAATAATATTTAAAGGTGATATTATGATTGATTAAGTTGGGATTATGTGTCAAGAAATTAATGAGAAACATTGAACCAGGTCAAAATCAGGAGTTCATCTAGGGTTTTGTCCAAGGATTTAGATTTTTGGGGTTTTCACTATACAAATATAATTGAAACTTGGACCTTAATTGATGGATCAAACCCTATATTTAGGTTTGAGTTGACTATAGGCTTGGAAGGGTAGGACTCGATCCCTGACTTAACAACACAAGTCAAGGTATGTACATCTACTTTATTTAAATTGGTTAAAATATTATGAAAAAAAAACCTTTTCCCATATGAGGCATTGATTAAAATGTGAATGTTTATATCATCCTATGATGGTTCTCTTCCTTAAAAATAGCACCTTCACTTGTTAACAATTGTACGTGAAAGTCCCATTGATGGTATTCTAACCTAATCTTATTAAATATTTGGGTCCTCCGACATACTTGATGACAACTTTTATTTCTTACCCTTCGCATGAGAAATAACTTTACATTGTCCTTGAATGCCCTATTAGAATGTGTGATTGACTAGCCATAACTAGAAGTAGTCACATCATGTTTCTGGCACTGAGGTTTTAGTATTCCTACCAATGCACTGAGGTTTTAGTCCTCCTACCAATGCACTATGGTTTTAGTCCTCCTACAATTTAATACTTTAGAAACTGGTATTTTAGTCTTCTTGTCAATGCACTGAGGTCTTAGTCATCTTGTGTTACTATATTTTGTTTGGCACTAAGGTTTTAGTCCTCATGCCCTAAGCATGATATACATGAATTCCTATCCTGCTTTTTAGTATACGCTACTCAATTTATTTACCACCATGCAACTTTGTTTTCATTCTGTATTATTGTTAATATGCAAGTATATGTCAGGAATTCTTTTAATTATCATACCCTTGATAATAACTGCCTCATGTTTTGGACATGTTAAACATCTTGATAGACTATTCTATTCTAGTTATCTTCTTATTGACATTCCTATTATTCAACTCTTCTCTTGCATTTAACTAATGTCCAATTATTTTACTCTGCACTTACTCAATGTTTGCTGACATCCTTTCCTTTTGCCTTCCTTTTCATGGGTATTGATTTTCAACCCACATAGAGGTAGTAGAACCTGAGGATCAGGAAGGAGAGGACTTTGTGTAGCACCAAGTTCAAGGATGAGTTTCGAGATGGGCAAGTTCCTCCCCATAATGAGATCCTAATATTTAGATTCTGAATTAAGACTTTCGCCTATAAGGCTCAATTTTAAGTTCAACAATGAAATCTTGTAATAGTTAGATTTTCTTTTTCCCACTACAACAAACCATGTTTTTGAACTCATCTATTTGAAAAAATATAATGCACCCCTTTATTCATGGGTTTTTACAAAAATTATTTTCTTGAATTAAGTAAGGAGTGGAACCCTATTGGGTTCCACTCCTTACAAGATGGTATCAAAGAAAATTTGTTCTCAAGAATCTAAATATTTTGTAAATTCATCCGTGGAACCCTTTCCCTGATAATTTATTCATGTGGTTTAGGAAAACCAACCTATTTGGTTGTAACGACACAAAACCTTAGTCTGACGCCTTTGATGGGTACACTATGCCAGAGAAACCATGTTTTGGCATGTCATTGAACAATTTGAATTCCCAAGACACCCCTGGGACTCAGTGTGTTGTTGACACCACTTCCATGACTTCTATGATTAGCTTCACCCTACAGTAGAAGTTGGCCCTATTGTGAGAATTCCTCACCACAGTGATGGTGGGGAAGTTGAACACCACTTCGATCACCAAAAAACCAAGGGAATACTTGTTGATTGACTTCACAAAAATGGAACCACCCGATTTCAACTGTGAAGGGGAACTGGAGATGGTTGGTAAGGATGATGACTAGGTGTTGAAAATAGAGAGGATGTTGGATGGTACTTCATGTCTGTATAACCAGAAGGTTAAGTTTGCCTCATATGTGGATGATGGGTTGGCACAGGCCTGGTGGAACAAAATATCCTAGATATGCGACATATCTAGCTTGCCCTGGGGGCACTTTTTGGTGATGTTCCAAGAGAAGCACATCTATGCTACTGCCCTCAACAAGAAGGAAGTCAAGTTTTATAGTCTAATACAAGGATTTCTACATGTCCCCGCTTACATGCAGAACTTTCAACTATTTGACTAATATGTTGTTGGGTTAACTGAAGGATGTAGGGATGATATGTTTATGCAAGGACTCATCTACCATGTGGGTCATGCTTTTTTCCCTCAACTTCTTCTTACTTTTCAATAGATGGTTTAACTGGTCATATTAGGAAATAATGCCCACAACTCTATAGAGGACCAACCCCCGCTGATCCACATGTACCTTTACAACAACCACCCCAACCTCCAAGGAACCACCCCAACAATCAAGTAAGTCCCCCTATTGATAGATTTATTGGTCATGTTTTTGCTCTCGATGATGTGGACGTCAATGATGTTCATGTAGAACATGAAGGTAACATGCACAAATACTCCTTTCATATGCATGTACCTTTATCATGAACTAGTTTATGATTGTTGCCATTAGTATATGGAAGGAAAGCAACATATATTGGGGAACACATGAAGATTATCGTATGGTAGTGCATGCCACAATGGTTATAAGTATGGAATATGTTTTCTAAAGTCATAAGTATGGATTAGATTAACTTGAATATTTGAAGATTTTTGACACCGCCTTGAGCCTAAATAATAATTAGTTGAGAGTTTATGGTGGGTGACTTGGTTTCATGTTGATTTTGCAGCCAATTTTCATATTTCTATCGCATATTGGTCAACAACATATATATATATATATTTATTTATTTATTTATTTATTTATTTATATATTTATTTCTTCTGAACACAAAAGAAAAGTTTTGGATTTTGTCAATGTTTTCAAAAACCAAAGGGTTTTAATGGATAAGAACCATTTAAGACACTATTAGGAAAAATGATACCTTTGACCTAGAAAAGATTTATGATGGAAGTAATTGGGACATATTTTTCATACCTCATGCTATCCATATAGAACGACTAGTTAGGTTTTAGAATATCCTTTTATAAGGGGTATATTAAAGCTTTAGTCTTTAATAATTAGAGAACAAGTTCAAGAAGTTGGACTAAAACACATTGCCTAACTCTTGGGCTATTAATTAAACTAAAATGTCTAAAATAACTACATCCTAACTAGGGTACTTGAATAGAATTTCTAAGAGCTCCATCTAGGGTAGATGTATATGACATCCTTAAGGAAGTTTTGCATCAATGAAATAACACTCACAATGTGAGATATCTTAATAAATATATAACCTACAAACCCTCAAATTTTAGTTTTCTGGATTCTGGGGACGAAATCCTCTTTAAGAGATGGAGAATTGTAACAGACCCAAATTTAGATAATTATTACCTTTACTTTATAATTTTTCATTTTGAAATCCCACTTATTAATTAGAATATGATTGGATGGTCATAATCCTTAAACATAAGAGTTTTATCCAATAGCACCATAATTTAAGGATTATAGAAAAGAAATAGGGAAAATACACTAGTTTGGGGTAAGTTGTGCAAAATTATCAAATTGAGGAATTTCAATTCAAAATTATTCTTTTAGACTTTTCCTATGGATAGGTTTACTTAATAGAGATTACACATGAAATTTTCTTAATAAATAAAAAAGGAATTCATTAATATAAAGAAAATAGAATTTCCCTCAAATAGTGTGTTTTGAGTATTAAAGTCTCCAAAAGGAAAAAATGACTCCAAAATCAGTTTATTTGGGTCCTTATTAGTCTATGTGCCAAGTTTCATTTATTTGGATGTTATTTACTCACCCAATTTGATTAGGTAAGAAAGAATAATTATTATTAAATCATGTTAGCCAATCATATTTGTATTGCATTAAATGTCATGCCTTCATAGCTGATTCAAGTGGTTTTTTCTCTCTGTGGGATCTTGACCTAACTGATGGTGTTTTCTCTCTGTGGGATCTTGACCTAACTGATGGTGTTTCATCTCCTACCTATCACCTATATAGGAAATAGATGATTGATTACATGTTCGATAAAATTGAGATTTCTCCCTCAATACCTGATATCTTCTCAAATTTTCTTCTCCTACAGATCCATGATCATTTCTATGTCAGTTGATAACCTAGTCAAGATCTATCATCTAGTATTCTAGATTTTCCCAATTCGTGCTCCATCCTTCTCAAAGATCCAACACAAATAAGGCCCCAAACCTCACCCTATATATATCTAACCCCATCCACACTTCCGCTGCACATCTAGAGACACCAATCTAGAAGCAATTGAACCCTAACTTTGTGATTCATCACCAACCAATCAAGTTGTAGTCTCCTGATCCCGACACTAATATATGTTCAACCTCTCACCTTTGGTCCATTTCTTTCTAGGGTAAGATTCCTTATACCCTCATTTTCATTTCTAGCTAGTCAAAACCGCCCGATTTTGAGCGCTCTTATTTCCCCCAAATTTAGCCTGACCTACTATGTGTGGAGCTACATGGAACTCAAGCAGGTGGGTGAAGTTGGGCTAGGGGTAAATTCCATTTGTGCCCTCCCCATTGTTTTTCTGGGGGTTGGTTCTTGCAGGGGTAATTTTGTCCTTCTGTTGCTTGTTTTGGTTCTCCTCCATGCTAAGTAAGCACCAGACTGTCTGAGGACCCAGGCCACTTGGTCGGGTGTGGCTGGGCCACCTCAGTAGGCTTGACCCTAGTCAACTAGATATTATCCATTGATATAGATTTAATTGAATTTTCTAATTGGCCAGAACTTCAAAAATCTATAACTAGATCTTTATTTTTCCAAAAATAACAAAAAAAGTTTTGGAAACATGACAATTTTCTCTAGCTTTGCAAAAGTTTTCATTGCCTAATTTCCAAATTTTGAAGATTGGATCTTTAGGGTTTCAATTTCACTTATGATCAAAATGATAATTTTAGGCGATATAATAATTAATAAAGTTGTTATTATGTGTCAAGATATTAATAAGAAACCATGGTCATATCAATATTAAGAGTCGATCTAGGGTTTTGCCAAATGATTTGGATTTCTAGAGTTTTCACTATAGATATATAATATAAATTTAAACCCTAATCGATGGATGAAACCCTATATTTAGTTTTGAGTTGACTTTAGGCTTGGAAGGGTAGGGATCGATCCCTGACTTAGAAACACAAGTCAAGGTATGTGTATCTACTCTATTTAAATTGGGCACAATATTATGACTAAATAACATGTTTGCATATGTGGCATTGATTAAAATATGAATGTTCATATTATCTTATGATGGTTCTCTTCCTTATGAATGTCTCCCTAATTTGTTAACATTGATATGTGAAAGTCACATTGATGGTCTTCTGACCTAATCCTATTAATATATGGGTCATGTGGCCCACTTGATGACAACTTTAATTTATTATCTTTGCATGGGAAATAACTTTACCTCATCCTTGTTTACCATATTAGCATGTGTGATTCACTAGTCATAACTAGAAGTAGTGCCACCAAGTTTGAGGAAATGAGGTTTTAGTCCTCCTTCCACTTCACTGTGGTTTTAGTCCTCCTACAATTTTATACTTTAGGCACTGAGGTTTTAGTCCTCCTACCAATGCACTGAGGTCTTAGTTCTCCTGTGTTATTACATTTTGTTTGGCACTGAGGTTTTAGTCCTCTTGCCCTTGGTATGATATATATGGATTCCTATCATGTTTTTTAGTATATGCTAGTCAATATTATTTTTCCCCATGCAACTATTTATTTTGTATTATTGTTGATATACAAGTATTTGGCAAGACTTCTCTTAATATCACATCCTTTTTATTAAATGTCACATCTTTTGGACATGTTAAACCTCTGGACAACCTATTCTCTTTTAGATATATTCTGATTGACATCCTTTTTATGCGACCCTTCTCTTGCATTTAATTAATGCCCAATTATTTTACTCTATACATGCTCAATTTTTTTTGTCATCCTTTCCTTTTGATTTCCTTTTCCTGGGTATTGATTTTCAACCCCCCCCCCAAAGGTAGCACATTCTAAGGATCAAGAAGGAGAGGACTTAACACAAGACAAGTTCAAGCATGAGTTCTGATATGGGTAGGTTGCTCACCACAATAGAATCTTGATATTTAGATTCTTAATTTAGACTTCCACATATAAGGCTCAATGTTAAGTTGAACAACAAAATCCTATATTAGTTAGATTTTTTACATTTTGCTACCACAAATAATGTTTCTCTACTCATCAATTTGAGAAAATATAAAGCATCACTTTATTCATTGGGTTTATGAAAATTATTTTCATGAATTAAGTAAGGAGCAGTACCCTATCGGGTCCCACTCCTTATAAAATGGTATTAAAGCATAACTATGCTCAACAATCTAACTATTTCAGAAATTCATCCTTGGAACCCTTTCCCTTGTACTTTATTATTGACTCAAGGTCTAAATTGACTAAACCCTCATTTTGATGATTATTAACCGTTCCACTTATTTTTGTGTAATGCTTCTACTTTAGTGAGTTCATATTAGGTATAGGCACACTCCAAATTCCCAAACCTACACCACCTATCTTGGAGAAAGACACATCAAAAACAATGAATGTACACTTTTGTGGAAAAGTACTTAAATCAATTAGAATCATGTTATAAATTGGTTGTAATGATTGTATGACTTGTAATTAAGCATAGAAAAAATCAAGAGCACGTAAATCTAATATTTAAACAATTCTATGGCACTTTCCAAAATTCATCAAAAGCACTTTTTTTGGTCGAGTTTCATTCACATGAAATTCAACCGATAACCCTATGTGAATCTTGGCAACTGCCATTGTTGGATGAGTTTCCCCAAGAAAAACTCGACCGACACCCAACATGGGAAAATCAATTTTAAGCCATTAACCGAGTTTCCTCTAGTATAAACTCGGCTGACAACTCAAAATTGATTTTTCAAAGTGTGCCTTGGACGAGTTTCCCAAAAGTAAACCCAATTGAAAACACTATATTGAATGTGTAGAAAAAGTGTTTTTAACAATTGGAATGTTGTGAAACTCAAAAATAAATCTGTTACAACACCCCAAACAACTAGAATTCACCCCCAAGTGTCTCTACTAGCTAGCAGGCAACCTCAAATGTAAATAGGACCCCTTGGGCTTGGTCCCATGGTCAACCAAGCACTATGAAGGTCCCTATATTATAGTTGAGTCCCTCCAATAGCCTCCATCCACTCTCAAGCTTAATCATTTTCTACATCCATTAGATTGAGTAGGTGATTTGCAAGAGAGATAATCTTACATGTATATCTTGTGAGGCTCTCACTTCCTCCACTTCCAAGTCTCTCTTTCTACCATGAAGACGAAGGTTCTCTCTCTTGGCTAAGAGAGATAAAGAAGAAGAAGGGAAGGACTTCCTTGGTGAAATGTTATCCTTGGTGAAGGTGAAGTCAAAGGTGAAAGATCCAAGTCAAGAGTAGGTAATTACTTGAAGGTGAAAGTCTTGTTGCAATAGTGGTATGTCCTTGGTGAAGGTAGAAGATTCATTGCAAGAGTGGGTAAGTTATCGGTAAGTTAAAAGACTCTTGGTCATGGATAGGTAAGTCCTTTGTAAGTTTATTGGCTCCCTTGTCTCAAAGGGAAGAATAGGTATCCTTGTCCTAGAAAAGGAAGGTCGTATGTTGTATCTCTTATAATGGAATATGAGGAGTGGGGCATGGTTGAAAAATGCTAGAAGTTGACCTCTCTAGGTAGTGGGCATACATCTCCTAGTTTGGATTTTGAAACCACTAGACATAGCTTGTGTTACATGTGCTTGTCCAATCTCCCTCATCATTTCTATGTATGTTTAGTTGCACTCAAGTTTCATATAAGAAACCTTATCTTATGATTTAGTTTGAAGGTCTAATGAAATTTGGTTTAAGTGTTTATAGATCTATTCACCTTGCCATTGGAACCCATCATCTGATCCAACATTTGGTATCAGGATGGTCTTCTCCTAGCATTACTTCCACAAGTAGAAGAAGATGGTTGATTATCAAGGTGGGAGATATCTCATCAAAATTCCAATCTTTGATGGGAGAAACTTCATACATAGGAAGATAAGGCTACAAATATACATCCAAGGATCAAGTCTTAGGGTATGGAGAAAGGTGGATCTTCCATATAAATTACCAAAGACAAAGGTAGAAGAACATGATGAAGTTAGTTTCAGGAAAGCAACCTTGAATTATAAGGCCATAAACAGTCTCTATACCTTTGTTCCCCCACCAAGTTCAACCGGATCTCTTCTTCTTAGACGACCTATGAGGTATGGATAAAGATGTATGTCACTTATGATGGGACAAGGCAAGTAAATGAAAGTAGAGTCTACATGTTCATTGGTCTTCTTGAGAACTTCAAAATGGGAAACAATGATAGGGTAGACAAGATGTACTCAAGGCTCAACACCATTGTAAATGGTCTTGCCATCCAAGATCATCCTATGGTCAAGAAAAGATTAGCTCAAAGATCCTTAGGTCTCTTCCCAAGCGGTAGCAAGCAAAGGTGACCTCCTTTTAAGAAATAAGGTTTCTTGATGATATTTTTATTGAAGAGCTCATAGGAAGCCTACAAGATTCTAAAGGATGAAATCAAAGACTAATTTGAAGCCATTGTGAGTCAATATTCGCCATCCTCTCAAGTTGAAGAAGATTCCATGTATTCCAAAGGTAGATTCTAAAAAGGTAACTCTTCCTCCTATACCTGTTGCTTCAAAAATGGAAAGAAGGGTAACTTCAAGGAAGATTATCTACAAGGAAGAAAGACCCATCATCACAAGAGAAAGGAAAAGAAGTAAAACATGCAGGAGAAATGGCACGAAAGCTCTAGTGACTCCTCCAACTCTACCTAAAGTGGAGAATCTATCTCAAGCTCTCGTAAAGATAGAGGATGCAATTTTTCTCTCATGAAAAATACAATTGAAGATTCAAATGAGGTAAATCTAAGCTCTTTAGATAAAGAATATTTAATTTCCATTATTCGTGATACTTGTGCATCTCTTATGTCTACTAAGCATCAAAATAAAAAGCTTGATAAGATTGTTGAAAATTTGCTTGTACAAAAAGACGATCTTGAACATGCTAAACATTTCTTACAAAATGATGTTAATGATCTCGAAAAGTCTTTTCTAGAACTATAATTGAAATTCAATAGTGTTAACAAAGCAAAGAATGATTATCATAGTCAAGTAGACTCTCTCAAACTTGTAAAAGTTAAGTTGCTTGATAAGATTAAATTTTTAGAATCTCAACCTCTTTTGCCTAGTTCTAATGAAGAACATAGTAATATTGTGAATTCTCTCATGCTCATATAAATTTTCTTAGAACTGAAAATGAGGACAAATATTTTTTGTTGCAAGGAATATAATTTGAAAATAATGTTTATCTTTCTAAGATTGCTTTGCATGAAAAAGAAAATGCTTCCTTGCTTACTACAATCAATGTCATTGAATCTTTTTCTATTTCTATTAGTAGAGGGAATAATATTTCTTCTTTTAATATTTACAAAGATCCATATATGACAAAATATCTTTTCTTAGAAACTGGTCTTTTGCATGTTAGAGATGATATTAACCAACTGTCTTCTACTATTACATTTGTTATGAATGATAATCATAGTTTTTGATCCTCTATGCAAAGATTATTAGATGATAAAAAGAATATTAATCAAATACTTGATCATACTACCTAAAAAAAGGGGTAGAGATGGTAGTGCACTTGATAGTATCCAAAGAAACAAAAAGGACAAAGGACCTTCAATTTTCAACGAAGAATCATCTAGTTCCAAGGCTATGGGATCATGTAATCATTGCAATGAAATTGGTCATTATTCTACATATTTCCCCTTTAGGAAACCATCTAAGAGCTATAGGACTTGGGATACTAAGCTAACCCATCTAGACCCAAAAATATGATTGGGGACCATTTCATATTTCTTCTTGTAGGTCACTTGCAAATGAATTGACTTAAGTTATTGATTTGCAAATTAGTTTCTCAATTAACATATGAGAAGAAAGGTGAAATGTGTAGAGGTTGAAACAAGTAGAAAAGAAATGATAAGAATAGAGTTAATGATATCCTTTCTTGAATATAATTGTGCCAAGTTTGTATGCACTATACATATGGTTTTTGAGTAAAATTTGGTCTATTGTGATTTTCATCACTTTCTTGCTAAAAAACCACCCCTGATGCTTTCATAGTGTATTACTAACTTGATTATACATGTTTGGATATGGTTTATATTTTTTTCATGCCCCTAAATATGATTTCATTAAATATATGTGCTTTTTGACAACAGTTGTTGTCAGCCAAATTTGTCATGATAAAACTCAAAAAGTACCAATGTGTGATGCCAATACCTATTGTCAGCCATGAAGTTAAACCAAAAACTCGACCAATAAGATAATACACAAAATATAAAGATGACTTTTTGGATGATAATTTGCCTATAAACCAGACATTCTCAACCAGTAGCTTTATTCTATGGCACTCCACTTGGTACCTTTATATGTGCATATTTCCTATCTTGCATACAAATCTATCTCTACAATTGCTTTAAATTGATATCTCTATATCTTGCAATTACTTATCTTAAGTTGTTATGCATTTTTTTATGATGATCTCTTTGGATCTCTTGGTTGTGATGTAAATTTCTTCTATTGTACCCTAACTTGCTACATATATATAGTTGTATATCTTGTTTCGATACAACCTTGAGTTTCATAATGGTAATCATACTTTGGTAATGATGCATATTTGGTAGTGAGTCATATCCTTTCTTTCTTTTGAAATTGCATATTTCTTTGTTTTGGTATTTCTCTACATATTCTCATAGCTTGTTCTTTAACTTGTACATCTTTTGCTATGTTTTGGATCCTACTAGTAGTCCTAGCTTGTGATATCATGTACTAGTAGTTCATCTACATGTAGTTCTAGTCTTTTCCACTAATTAATGTCTAACACATCAACTGGTATCCAATTATATGCTATCCTGGTATCTTGTTTCTTACTCAAACTTGTTCCTTGACTTGCATATCTAACATCTTGAGTCACACTCAAAATGCCCAAACTTGTGCATCATATCTTCGAGAAAGACAAGTCAAAATTAATGCAAGTGCACTTTTTGGAAAATGACTTAAATCTATTAGAATCATGTTGTAAATCACTTGTAATGATTGTATGACTTGTGATTCATCTTAGAAAAAATCAACAACACTTAAATGACATATTTAAACACTTTTTTGGCAGTTTCCAAAATTCATCACAAGCACTTTTATTGACTGAGTTTCCTTCACATGAAACTCAACTGACAACCATGTGTGGGTCTTGGTAATTTCCAAGGTGGGTCGAGTTTCCCCAGGACAAACTTGATTGACACCCTGCACAAAAAAATCAATTTTAAGTCGTCGGTGGATTTTCTTCTAGAATAAATTCGATTGTCAACTAAATATTTATTTTTCAAATAGTACCATCAATTGAGTTTCCCAAAAGTAAACTCAGTGGACATCACTATATGGAGTGTACAACAAAAGTATTTCTACCTTTTGGAGTGTTGCAAAACTCAAAAATAAATGTGTTGCAACACTCCAAACAGCTTGAATTCATTCCCTAGTGTCTCTGGTGGTTACTTGGCAACCTCAACTATAAATAGGACACCTAGGTATTCATCCAGTTGTTAGCCAAGCACTATGAAGCTCTGTATATTATAGTTGAGTGCCTCTAAGAGCCATCATCCACTCTCAAGCTTAATTACTATTTACATCCATTAGAGTGAGTAAGAGATTTGTAAGAGAGCTAGTCCTACTTGTATATCTTGTGAGGCTCTCACTTCCTCTACCTCCCAATAACTTTTTCTACCATGAAGATGAAGGTGATCTCTCTTGGCTAAGAGAGGTGAAGAAGAAGAAGAAGGGAAGGAGTCCCTTGGTGAAAGCTTCTCCTTGGTGAAGGTGAAGTCAAAGGAGGAAGATCCAAGTCAAGAGTGGGATATTCCTTGAGGGTAGAAGACTTGTTGCATGAGTGGGTAAGTCCTTGGTGAAGGTGGGATATTCCTTGAGGGTAGAAGACTTGTTGCATGAGTGGGTAAGTCCTTGGTGAAGGTGGAAGACTCACTATAAGAGTAGGTATGTCTTTGTCTAGGTACAACACTCTTGGTAGTGGATAGGTAAGTCCTTTGTAATGTTATTGGCTCCCTTGTCCTCAAAGGGAAGGCAAGGTATCCTTGTGCTAGAAAATGAAGGCCATATGTTGTAACTCTTATAGTGGAACATAAGGAGTGAGACATGGATAAAAATCCTAGAGGTTGGCCTTTGTATACATTGTACGTACATTTCCTGATATGGAGTTGGAACCACTATACACGTCTTGTGTTACTTGTGCTTGTTCAATCTCTCTCATCCTTGCTATGTATGTTTAGTTACACTAAAATTTTATATAAGCAACCTTATATTATGATTTACTTTGAAGGTCTAATTAATTCATCTTAAGTGTTTATAGATCTATTTCACTTCCTTCCCCCTCTAGATCTCATCATCTGATCCAACAGTTATGCATGAGTTTCAAGAAGACTAACCTATTTGGTGGTAGTGGCATAACACCTCAGTCCGACACCTGAGAAGGGTACTCTATGTTAGCACAACCATGTTTTTGCATGTTGTTGGACAACTTGAACTCCCAAGACAAACCTATGACTTAGGGTGGTGTCGAGACCACCACTAAGACTTGTACATATAGAAACACCTTAGATCAGGAGTTAGTAATGTTGTAAAAGTTCCTCACCATGGCGATGGCAGAAAAGATGAACACCATTTCAATCATCAAAAAACCAAGGGAATACTTGCTGACCAATTTCATGGGTATACAAACACCCTACTTCAAAGATGAAGGGGACTATAAATGGTTCATAAGTTCGACGATTGGGTGTTCTCAATAGAGATGATGTTGGATGGTATGGAATGTCCTCCTCAATAGAAGGTTGGGTTTTCCTTGTATGTGTTGGATGGGCCAGCACAGTTCTGGTGGAACAGAATAGCCTAGATTCACGACATATATACATTGACTTGGGAGAAATTTTTGCCATTTTCTTGATAGAAGTATATCTGTAGTGCTACCCTAAATAAGTAGGAAGCAAAGTTTTATAGTCTGAGACAAGGATCTCTATCTATCTCTGCTTACATGTATAACTTTCTACTACTTGAATGATACACTATTGGATTGACTAAAGGAAGTAGGGATGATTTGATCTTGAAAGGACTAGCTACCATGTAGGTCATGCTCTTGTCCCTCTGATTCCTCTAACTTTTCAAAAAATGGTTGATGATGCCTTAGCCATTGAGTCTTATCTAGGATATCAAGCTTCAGAGGAATGTAACAGCAGCAACAAGTGAAAACATTTGAGTGACATGTAGAGGTACATGAGGTGTACAAGATGTCATCATCATCATCATCATCATCATCATCCCCCCAAAAAATGCAACTTGGGAGAATCTTCTGACTGGAGAAGTGATAAACCTTTGATCTACAAATATTGCAGTTTAGCTAGGCATATTAGGCCAAAATCCCCACAACTTTATAGAGAATGACCTAGTATTCATCCACTTCTACTTCAACAACAACCACCGCAACCTCCAAGGAACCATCCCAACAATCAAAGAAGACACCCTATTGAAAGACGTGTTGGTCATGTGTTTTCTCTGGATGATGTGGGTGTCAAATATGTTCATGTACCACATGAAGGTAACATGCACCTATACTCCTTTCCTATGCATGTACCTTTTTCATGAACTAGTTTATGATTGTTCACAATAGTATATGGAAGGAAAGCAACATCTATAGGAAATACATAAGATTAGAATATTGTAGTGCATGTCACAATGGTTGTAAGTAGAAAATAGGTTTTTCTAATGTTATAAGTATGGTTTGGATTAACTTGAACATTCATAGGTTTTGGACACCTCCTTGAACCTAAACGATAATTAGTTGAGAGGTTTTGGTGAGTTAGCTGGTTTTGTATTGATTTTAGTACTAGTTTTCATATTTCTATCGCAAATTTTTCAATCACAACATGTATATATTTTTCTTATGAATACATAATTAAAGTTTTGGATTTGTTTGATGTTTTCAAAAACCAAGTCACCAAAATTGAGGGTGTGGGTGTATAAGTACCATTTAAGACAAAACCTCTAACATGTTAGGCCAACTGATATCCTTGACCTAGAAAAGATCTATGATGGAAGTAATTGGGATATAGATATCGTACCTCATGCTATCCATATAGAAGGAATAGTTAGGTTTTAGAATATCCTTTTCTAGGTAGGGTCTTAAATCCTAGTCTTTAAGAATTAGAGAACTAGTTAAATATGTTGGAATAAAACACATTAGCTAACTCTTGGGATATTAATCAATCTAAATCATCTACAATAATTACATCCTAACTAGGGTACATGAGTAGACTTTCTAAGTGGGTCATCTAGGATAGATGTATATGAAATCCTTAAGGAAGTGTTTTATCAATGAAATAATACTCACAATGTGGGATATTTCATAATTATATGACCTAAGAGCCGTCAAGTTTAGGTCATTTGGATTTTAGGGAGAAAATCCTCTTTAAGGGTGGGGAGTTGTAACAAACCCAAATTTAGGTACCTTTTACCTTTATAAATTTTTACTTTGAAACTCCTACTTGTCAAATTGAATATGCTTGTATGGTAACAATCCTCAAATATAAGAGTTTTAACAAATAACACAATTTTTCAAGGCTTTTACATAAGAAATAGGGAAAACACAATAGTTTGGGGTAAGTTGTGATAAATTATCAAATTGAGGTATTTAAGTTCAAAATTATTCTTATAGACCTCTCCTACGGATAAGTTTAGTTAAGGTAGAGTTACACAAGTAATTTGGTTAACAAATAATAAAGGAATGCATTAATATGAAGAAAATAGACTTTCCCACAAATTGTGTGTTTCGAGTATTAAAGATCCTCAAAAGGAAATATTGACTCCAAGATTGGTTTATTTAGTTCCTGATACCCTCTTCTTCATTCCTGGCTAGTCAAAACTGTTAGATTTTGAGTGCTCTTATTTCCCCCGAATTCGGCCCAAACTATTGTACATGGAGCTTCCCCATGACACTTGAGCAGGTGGTTGAAGACGTGCCCAGAGTAAACTCTAGTTGTGCCCTCCCCACACACTTATTAAGTGCTAGGTTGTCTGAGGGCCAGGCCACTTGGTTGGGTGTGGCTGGACCACCTCAGCAGGCTTGTCCCCACTCAAATGGATTTTATATGTTGACATGGATTTAAATGAATTTTTTGATAGGTCAGAACTTTAAAACTCCATAATGAAATCTATGTTTATTAGATAATTCCTATAAGGTTCGATGTTAAGTTAAATAATGAATATTATATGATACTTAGATTTCTTACTTTTTGCTAACACAAATCATGATTATATACTCATTTGTTTGAGAAAATATAATGCACCCCTTTATTCATGTAGTTTTATGCAAATTATTTTCTTAAATTAAGTAAGGAATGGTACCCTATCAGGTCTCACTCCTTAAAAAAAGGTTGTGGGGAAGCTTCTTGAAGCTACTTCTTGCAAGAAGGATACGACCAAGGCTGGAGGTTGATCGCAATCTACTCTATTGTGCATGTTTACTTTGAGCTAGAAAAGGAGGGTTGTCTTAAGCCACAAAAACACCAATAAATTATGTATTTTATATCACTTTAGAAAAGAAATAAAATATAGGGTGGAAATCTTGTTTGGAAACAACCAGGTAGTGGACCGACATCTTTTGACAGAACCACTCTTCATCTAGGGTTTTGTGTGGTTGCTTTCATTGTCCAATTACTTGCTTTATATTTCTATAGTCAAATTTCTTAAGTAAGAATGAAATTCACATTCATTTATGTTGAAATTACTTAAGATTATTATTAAATCTATTCTCCCCTTCTATTGCACAACAATTAGAAATAGAGCAGGCTTCAATGAATTTTCACAAGTTTTGAAGATGGGAGAAAACCTCTTGGTTCAACCGAAACTACACAATGGTCAACTATCTTTGGTGGATCCAACTACACTCATTGGAAGTGGTATATCCAATTATTGATTCAAGGTCTTATCCTTGATCTATGGAATATGGTCATTCACCCATACGTGTCTCCAATAATATTTTCTTAGGAGTGGAATGCATATATGGTAAGTAATTCTATTCTTAATGATAGATAAGTAAACTTGTTTTGTTCTTTTCATTATTTTAGCGAATTAATTCATATTTCATCTTGTGAAACTATTTATGACATTTGGAGGAAATTATTTATCACTCATGAAAGAACCAAATAAGTTAACCATTTGAAAATAAAAATTATTTCATGAAAGAACCAAATAAGTTAACCATTTGAAAATAAAAATTATTTCTCATAAAGTAAATTTATTTCACATGGTAAAACATGATACAATTTCTCAACTGAATTCTAGATTTACCAATATTGATGCAAAAAAAAACTTTTTGAAATAATATTGAAGAATGTGAGATAGAAGATGTGGAAGAAAATTTTCAGCATGTAGTTAGATGCCTAATCACCAAATGATGAACAAAAAGAAGAAAATATATAGTGTGATGATAGTGACATATCTCTTTCAACCTTCCCTAAGAATGAAATTATTGAATTTAAGTCAAAGAAGGTTGAAAAATATAAGAAAAAGAAAAACAAATTGGCTACTATTGTTAATTCTTTTATATATATAAGTTGATGAGAAAAATGATGAATATCTAATTTATCTTTCTCTATTTATTTGCTTCTCTGACAAACTACCTCTCGACAGAAAAGTAGTTTGACTAAGCAAAAGTTTGGTCAAGATACAGTTTGACCAAACTATTGATTGTCAAGATTTATTTTAGGCATCTCTCAATTTGGTTTTCAGTTTCATTTTATTACCTGATTTCTTAGATTTTAAATCTGAAATAATTTCTTTTACATGATTTTACGTGATCTATTTCTTAGTGAATCTTTTATGTATTTTGAGCTCATCTTTAAGAGTATGAGATTAAGGGAGAGATCAAAGTTACATAATATAACTTTCATATCTATATCGATTTTTCTTCTAAAGGGTTCTCTATATCATTTGTAGGCTTAAAAATTATAAAAATAATGATTGAGAAATCAATTTTGATCTATTATTTGGTTTTTATGGAAATCTCCAAATCATGTACGTCTTCACTTTCCTTGCATTTATATTGAGATATTCTTTAGAAAGTGGGATTATTCATAGAATCTCTATATCACTGGTGGACTTAACATTCCTTACCGTTGGCTTAAACTATTTTTCTTTATATTGTGCTTAATATGATCTTTATATCATGAAGGAATTAGCATTTGTATCATTGGTAATTAGGAAATATTTTGTTCCTTGATCAAATATGACTTTTTGTCTATATGCCCTACTATGAAATGTATCCATTTTCTTCTGATGTATTCATGTTGGTTTCTCCATTCAGCCAATATATCCCTATTTTTAGTTGAGTAAATATAGTTTCTATTCAATTGCCTTGTAGAGGGGGAGTGTCTCCTTGAGGGAGAATTAATGTCCTAGGGCTTGAGGCCTCAAATAAAATAATCTTAAAAGGAATGATTGGACTACCCATATCGCCAAGGTGCACCTCCTTTTTCGGAAGCCCATCACTAAAGAACTCCATAGTTAAGTGTGCTCAGCTTGGAGTAGTACTAGGATGGGTAACCAGTTAGGAATTTGACCCCAGCTTGCGCATGAGTGAGGAAAAAGTGGCTTGCAAATAAGTGAGCAAAAAGCATGCAATTAAGGCTAGTGGTGGTTTGTGAGGCCAGTCGTCATTCTTGAAACTCTGCTAGAGCCTAGGGCAGTGGGCCCAGGTGTTACAAATGGTATCAAAGCCAAGACCCCTCCAGTAGGTGGGGCCCAGATGGGCATGGCATGTCAGTCTTGAGCCGTATGGTCTAGGCATGTAGGAAAGGGTTGTCTGTCATGATGTAGCCACCCTTGCATAGTATTCTGTGATCAAGAGCTGGGTGTCTATGAGCCATTTTGGGTCTGCACTTAAATGATGCAATATTATGAGGCCATATAGTTATGTCTTGACGAGGACGTCAAGAGTCTAAGTGGGGGAGATTATAATGTCCTAGGATAAAATAATCTTATAAGGAATGATTGGACTACCCATATCACCAAGGTGCACCTCCTTATCCAGGTGCCCATCACTAAAGAATTGCATAATTAAGCGTGCTCAGCTTGGTATAGTACTGGGATGGGTAACTAGTCGGGAAGTTGACCCCGGCTTGCGCGTGAGTGAGGAAAAAGCTTGCAGTTAAGGCTATAGGTTGTTTGCGGGGAAGTCTCATTCCTAAAAGTCTACTAGGTCCTAGGGCATTGGGCCTGGGCATTATAGAGAAATTGATAAGTATAACCCTTTTTTACTTTGAAAAATGGGGAGAATTATCCATGAATATAGAGTTGCCTATCTACAAAAATTTAAAGGTATGACACTTTAAATGGTCAACTTTCATATTATCTTATTGAAATATTTGTCATTATAAAAGGGGAGATTTTTTGCTTTTTCGATATGCCTCACTCTTACTTTGATGATGCAAATATTTCCCATTAGTTTCATTAACATGAGCATTTAGTGTTTTAGGTGATCAAGGAACTTAGAGAAGATCCAATAATAAAGAACATCCTTTAATATATGTGTTTGGATGCTTGTGGGTCAAGTTGTACCATGTATATACTTTGTACACTTGCATGTTCTAAAACTTGCTAGGAATGATGTCAGAACAAGTGATGAATATCATTAACCTTATCTCATAGTTAAATCAATCTTTTAGGATGATTAGATTTTATTAAAAAAATCTTTTAAGTTGTTCTTGAAAAATATAGTGTCGGCATGTATGAACAAAGAGCCAATCATGTGATGATTGTAATGTGACATGATGTAATTGATTTGAGAATAATGAAAGGAAATTCCATTTATTATGTTTTGCTTAGTTATGAGATAATGATATAAAGTAATAAAATGTCTAAAGAATGATGTTACTCAATGACATGTCTTTAAATTTAAGACTTGGATGATGGGATCATATGTATGATAAGAGTGCATACACTCTTGTTATATCTGTAGTCTAATATTACTATCGAAGGGAATAGAAAACAATAATTAGATAATATTAGAATGTATATTAACTGATGACAAAGTCATGTTAGTCATGATATGGGATATCAAGTCAAGCACATAAGTACTTATTAGAAAATAGTGCACCAAACCGACCTACCTTGAGTGTGATACATGTAAACCACATAATGGTAGTCAGAATCAACTATCATAGTGATATTTGTGATTGTGGTTGTTAGACCTAAAGTCACTACACTCATCACATGTTGTTTAATATACTTTGACACTAGCCAACGTGACCATGCATAAGGGTTACCATACATGTGATGTTCGGGTATGTTCTGACACAGGGCATTTGACTTTGAGTGATGTAGATTAGATTTATCCTTCCTATTGGAGTTGCTATCATGTCCATTTGATAAAAAGGACTGAGAAATGCATGGCCATGCTATGCTCGTGTGAGTCAATATGTGATATTGATCTTACATGTATCTCAGTTTTAGTTCAAGAAACATGGATTGTATACTAAACAGATGATAATTCCATGACTTGATTTCAATCTGGGATTTAGAGACAAAGGAAATATATGATATAGTATCTCTAATCAAATATTGTAGGTTGAAGTTATTCTCTAACTTTCCAATTACTTGGGTAACAATGATGTGTTACTAGACACTGCTCATTGCTTATGATGTCATAAATTAGTTATGGACGTTCACTACCAGCATAACTTGGGACCTATAGGGTACACACATAGGATACACCTGGAATAGGAGTTTACACTTAAATAAGGTTTAACTTGATGAAAAAAGTGTTTATGTATTCAATTTAAACAACATTAGCTGAAAATTGACTTACTAAGAATGTGAGTCGATTGACTCAAGTGTGGAGTTAACTGATTCAAATGTCAATTCAACCAATAGAAATTTGGCTGAAAATTTACTGACTGGGAACATGAGTCGTGAGTAATTCAAGTGTCAAGTCGAGCAACTTAGAATTCCAGTCACCTGACTAGACAATGAGTATGACCAGATCAAGGATTGATGTTGGTGTCATGTTGTGCATTGGTCGTTGCATTGAAAGACAATATGTTTGGGATAGGAAAACATTCCAATCATATGATTCATGTGTGAGTCGACCATTTGGGGTGTGATTTGAATGATTTAAGTGTTCAGTCATCGACTCATGATCCGTACAAGCCAAAAGTTTGTGAAAATTAGTCTCTTCAACTCCTAGATGATCTGGAAACCCTAACACTGGCCCTCCTATAAATAGAGGGGTATTCAAGTCTTTCAAAAGATACAACTAACGTAGACAAATGTTGCCCTATCACATTTGTGGTAACATGAGATCCCAAAGAAAGTTTTACCATAAAAGGGAGAGACAACTAGTGAGAACAAGTCAGTACTAGCATGTTGACATCGATGGGACAAACTCCTTCTTGTTAGCTCTGGTAAAGCACAACGAGGAGTTCCTAGAGGTCCACATGGACTACGTAAAGGTGTGGAGGACATTTTCACCACACTAGGAGGATTTTGTCAACCACTATCTGTGGTGGCATACCAGGAAGCCACCCCAACTATTGTCTAGGTCTTGTCAAATTTAGAAGAACCATGCTTCATGGATTGTTGTTGGACTTACTCCAAGACTATGTATATACCGCACAAACCAACTTTGCTAAATACATCATTGTTGGCACAATATACTAGTTTGGAATTATGGCATAATTTTTTGTTTATGCTCCTTATATGTTACCCAATTTCCTAGCAGTGGTATCAAAGCCACATCAATCTATGGTGTATTAGGATTTAAATCGATGTGATCATATTTATTTTATTTCATACATATGAATATTTAAAATGATTAATGTGAAAATATGATTGAATACCACACAGAATCCCTATATATATACAAATTTATTTATATATTCATATAAACACATACACACATAGATATATATACATATATATGTATATATATGTACATCACCCTACAAACCTCTTGATGATGGATGTATGTGTCATTATATGTGTGTGCTTGATTGTTTGGTTTCTTTCCAATAGTTATTAGTTTTGCATATCGAGCCTCTCTTTGTTTTCAAATGTAAATTAATGGTCTTCTTCCTATACTACCCTTAGAGTGTAAATCAAGATTTCCCTTATATAATGTAATATGTTAATTGGAATGGAATGGTTTTATTTTCTATTTTGAGAAGGAAAAGTTGTTATGTAATAAGTGAGTCGACTGACTAAGGAAGACGAGTCAATTTAGAGGAGGACCTAGGAGGCCATCTGATGGAAGGAGATAATCGATTGACTAGATAAGTCCAGCCAATTGCATCATCCATAGCCAGTCGATCAATCGAAGAATCCAATCAACATATTGGGAAGTCAAACTAATCGATTGGGGGGTCCATCCAGTTGATCGGCCTATTGCAACAACATATGTTCAAGAACATGTTTCTACATGAGATGTATGACCTTAGGTAGTAGCAATAATTTGTGGCTTCAACGGATTGCATTAGTATTTCCATAACCATCGTTTGTATGTTTTATGATTCCATGTTTCTTTTGTGGATATAGAATGTATATGATACATATTATAAGAATCTAGTGATTAGATGTGTATTTCTATTTATCATAAAATCCCTCAAGAAATATTAAGTCTTAGATACTTTCCATAAGAAGTACACATGAAAAGCTTGATCGACCAAGCATAGGTTAGCCCAAAGCATGGTGCATTGTCTATATCATGGAAGTGTGATGATAGATATGTGGGTCTGTCAAAGCAGGGTGCATATTATATCATGTTGGATTCACAGGATAGGCTTAACTAGGTGGATTTTATGAGATTAAGTTCCTATAAGCATAGAGATGGCGTGTGACAAGGAGTTGTGCACATCATCTATCCGAGACATGCATTTAGATGCAATTGACAATAGTTGTCTACTTATATAGTGAAGTTATGGATGATCAACCGAAGCTGACTCATGATGCAATATGGATCTTGGTCCACTAGAAGGTTGTATAGTGCAATCTTCCTAATTGATAGTGAGGGTTGTTAATTTTTAAAAAATAGTGGGTGTAATAATTAATTAAAGGCCTAATTAATATCCTCAATATTATCAAATCAGATCAAAAGTGTTGTGACAAAGTTCACATCTGACTTTTTTAGAAATAAATGAAAAACACATTATCATTTTGATCGGTCATTGAGAAGGAAAAAATAAACATGATAAACTTCCATAAGTGGTTTAGGATTTTGAGAAATGTTCTGAATCATGAGCACAAGCTCTATGTCCTTGAAACACTAGTGCCAAAGGAACTTGCTCCAAATGGGCCTAAGGCTGAAATGGATGCTTACTTGATGCATGCCAATGATTTTGTAGATATCAAAAACCTTATGATGGGTTGTATGAACTATGAGTTGCATATACAACATGAAAATATGGGCATTCTTGATATGGTAACACATCTTAAGAGTCATGTAAAGTAATAAAGGTAAACGTCTCCAAAGTGTTCTTCAAGTGAAAATTGGAAGTGGGAGATCCAGTAGAGCCCCATGTGATCAATATAATTGGGCATGTGGAACATCTAGAGAGACTAGGATTTCCTTTAGGTTAAAAGTTTATCAAGTGCTATCACTTGAACAATTTGGCTAAACTATTGTCTGAATTGATTGGCTTGTTCATAAATGTCAAAGCAAAAAGAGGAAGGAAAAAACCATGATGATGATCAATGGACTGGAGTCCAAGGGAAAAAGCAAGGTCAAGCTAAAGTCCAACTTCTCTACACTCAAGACAAGGATAGGGTCAAATGCAAAAGCAATATGTCCTTTTCTCTGAATGAAACTGAGGTAAACGAAGCAAGATATGGAGATTACTACTTTAGGTATATTTGTAATTGAGATTAAATTTGCTACTTCTTCATCCTGGGTACTGGATACAGGACGGGGATCACACATTTTCTCAAATGTGAATGATCTGAAAAAAAGTAGACCTTTGAAGAAAAGTGAGGTTAAACTATTTGTTGCTAATGGAGCAAGAGTTGTTTCCAGTGCAGTTGGATCCTATGAGTTATCTCTGCCAAGTGGGCCTATAATAGAGTTAAAGAATTGCTATTGTTAAACTATCATTAATAGGAACATCATATCTATCTCTTGATTGGACAAGAATGGATTTGAATTTCTTATAAAAGAATGGTCTATGTTCTATAGTAAATATGGGATCTTTTATGGAAGTGCCCATATGTCTTATGGCCTATACTTGTTAGATCCGGATACAAGAGTGTATAATGTAAATACAAAAGGACTAAAACTCTATAATTCAAACCAAACATACCTTTAGCATTGTCATCTAGGGCACATAAATGAGAAATGCATTTCAAGACTCCATAAAGATGGTTATCTGGACTCTTTTGATTTCAAATCAATAGAGACATGTTAGTCTTGTTTATTGGTCCAGATGTCAAAGGATCCTCTTATGAGTAACAATGAGAAGGAAAATGATATCTTAGGACTCATGCATTCTCATGTATGTGGCCCTTTTAGAACAAATGCTAGAGGGTGTTATCAGTACTTCATTACCTTTATCGATAACTTCAATTGGTATGCATCTATGTTTACTTGATGAAAATTTTGTTAGAAACCCTTGAAAAATTCAAGGATTTCATGAATGAAGTACAAAACCAACATGGTAAAAGTATTAAGGAACTTCATTCTATTCTAGGTGGAGAATATTTGAGCCAATAGTTTGAGGACCTTCTACAAGACTCTGGTATCATATCAAAATAGACTACACCTGGAACACCACAGAATAACAGTGCATTAGAAATAAGGAATTGTACATTACTAGATATTGTGCAATCAATGATGATTTTTTCTTATCTTCCAATTTCTATTTGGGTACATGTTATACAAACCACTGTGTTTACACTTAACCGTGTACCATCTCAATTTGGTCAAAAGGCACCATATGAGATATGGACTAGGAAGCATCCCAAATTGTCTTTTATGATGATTTAGGGGTGTGAATTTTATGTGAAGAAAATGTTTCCTGAAAATCTTGGCCCTAGATTAGATAAATGTTATTTTTTTGGATATCCCAAAGAAACCAAGGGATACTACTTTTATAATCCATCTAAAAACAAAGTATTTGTTTCTAGGGATGTTGTAGTCCTAGAAAAAGGGAGTTATTTTCAAAGGAATAAGTATGAGGAAAGTAGAACTCAAAGAGGTTCAAGATCAACAAGAAAATATTGAACCTATAGAGGTATAGAAGGAACAAGGAGACTCACAAATTGTTGTGGGATCTCAAGTTCCTCATACAACACAAGAACCTCATAGATCTAGTAGGATACCCTTGAGCCTAAAAGATTTGGTTATCTTGTGACTCAAGAAGGCGATGAGTTGGTCATAGGTGATGACCCTACAACCCAACTATAGGCTATTAAGGGACCAGAGTATGAGAAATGCCTTGAGGCCATGAGATCTGAGGTGTAATCCATGTACACCAACAAGCTATGGATCTCAATGGATCCACCTAAAGGGTAAAACCCATAGGGTGCAAGTGGTTCTTCAAGAAGAAATCGACATGGATGGTAATGTACAAACATATAAAGGAAGATTAGTTGAAAAAGATTTCAAACAAGTTCAAGGTGTTGACTATGATGAAACGTTTCCACTAGTTTCCATGGTTAAGTGTGATAACCCTGGTTTTAGGGTTTTGATAACTAATATAGAATTTTAAGATCATATGTACCATTTGGAGGATTGATACCAAATAGGGGAATTGATTTTCAATTATTGTTTCTTTTCACTAAAAACAAAAGAAGTAACCAGATACCGAATTGATTATTAGAACATTAATCATGTTCTAACATGATGAATGGGTTGGTTAAATGATTTCTGTACTTACAAGACCAAGAGGTCCATTGAGTAGTCACAATGAGCTTGAGGGGTCAATTGATGCACCCTATAGTTATGAGGATCGTACAAAGTATTTTGAGGTTATTGATCAAGATTTGAGGATTAATTGAACTTTGTTTAAGGTCTATACACTTATTGATGAGGTTATTTGAGGAATTAAATTAGATAACCACATGGTTTATTTATAGTTTTTAAACTTGTTAATAAGAGGGTTTAGGTGATGATGAAACCATGGTTCAAATTTCAGATGAATTGGATTTTTGTGCCAGAAGATACAAGAGTGTGAAGTTGTGAAATTTCATTTGAATGATCATTGTAGCATATAGTTATAAGTGCATAGTTTGATCCAATTACCCTATCACACACCTGATTTCTTTGACGGGCTGTGTGGCACCTTGCTCTTGGGTCCAATGCTACCTAGTCATCCTCACCATCTGAAAATGGAGGAGCAACACACCATTGAGGTGTCCCCCTAGATCCGATGAAGCTGGGATGATTACCAGATATGTGACTCGCAAAACAAACCCCAACTTGTGAGATATGAAGGGAATGTGAGAGAGACATTAGCCTGGACCTCCTCCTCCTTTTCCCCATTGCTTCCAATAGCAGCGAACCCTAGATATGGAGGGAGTCGTCTGCTGTCTCCAATCGGCATCAAAGGGTTTAGAGAAGATGGAAACAAAATCATCAGAGAGGCGAGCTTAGTCTGATTGTTCATCCATCCTCACCAGTTGTCTGGCGTCGGCCCTTCACCCCGTGAGTCCAAGTTACCTTTGGTCACAGAGAGTAGGAGTAGGTCAGAGATGGCGTCCTCGCACGATGGTGAGCCTGCAGTGGTGGAGTGTTGGAGGCACCGCCAGACTCCCAACCAGATGGAGGCCCCGACGTGTACTCGCCTGCTTTCTCACCATCAGGTTCAAGCACGAAGGCAACAAGAGAACTCTCGCATGAAGGGCTAAGCATGACACCGATCCCTGGAGAAGAAGGAAGGGAAGTCTAGGAGGCGTCGGACCTGCAGTAGAACTCCCAGGCAGTAGAGGTTGCGCTGTAGGAAGAGAAAGTCCCGCTGGGGACTCTGGTGCGAGAGAAGCACCGAAGGACAGATCGGAGGCATGTGCAAGGGTGAACATCGGAGCTCTTTCCTATGTTAGACTCTGGTGGGAGACAGAGCTCAGTCCACAGCGACGGCTGGGCAGGAGCACACCAAGCAGGAGAGACCCCAGACTCGCCGAAGGAGAGCCCCACTGCGGCAGATCAGTTCAGCGGACAGACAACGTCTAATGAGGGAATGAAGGAGGCTAATCGGAGAGGAGAGCTAAGAGGGATCCAGGAGGGTCCTGCATCTACCCCATGTCTGGCGGCGGCACTCGCATAGAGCCCAAGGCAGTTGATTGCTCACCGGAGATAACCCTCACGGCGGCAGCCATCGCTGGGTTGAGAACCCATGCAGACACACCGCTGGATCGCGAGAAGGGAGAGGAAGGGAAAAGAAACCCCGAACCTGGCCCAGATCACTAAACCAAGTGACCTGCTAGCGAACCAGACCGGCTCAGCACAGGCCACGTGTCGCCTCCTGATTAGCCCATGAGGTAATTATATCCCAAAATGCTCAAATCTTCTATGATTCACAGTAATTAGCACGTTTATCAGAAAAATACAAACAATGTACCAAAACGTTCAAAAAAATAAGTAGAACAAAATGAAACTATAATACCAGGCTTTTGATGCACTAATACCAGCGATATCATGTAATTAGTGAAATGCTAGTAAAATGGATAATAAATAGCAAATGATGACATAAAATTATAGGAAAATGTCAGTAAGTCCATAACCATGTTTAGAATGCATAGAATGTCAGTTATGGTCATGTTGATGTACGAAATCATGTAATTTGCTAAATATGGCTATTTAGGGCTGATATCCCTAAATAAAATGTAATAAATACATGCATGCTCAATAAATGATGAAATTTACAGAGTAAGATCATATATGTATTTAGAAACTCAAATTTAATTATGAGATCATGATGATGCATAGAATGCATGTTATATGAAGATCATCCTTAATACATGTGATGTAACCCTAATATGGTTAATGAAATTGACATAATGTTGAATATGTCCACATAATAATGTGACACATGAGTATATCCAGTTGATGAACTGTAATCTGGAAAATGACATCAGTAAGATAAATATAAGGTAAGAGTACAAGTAATCATGAGAATAACATAATGATCTAAGTAAACCCTAAAATGAACACGACTAGGGTTAAGATTATCAGAATTTGATGCTAGTATATGATTTTATTATTTAATCAGGTGATGACCGCATATCTAGATGAGCAAGAATGATTAGAAATCTCTAAACTCAGGTATGTGGGTTTTTATTAGTATATGACTAGTTCTCGTAGATGCATAATGATATGATGTACTTTGGATGCTTGTGTTTGCATATAAATTCTTGGATGTGTATTAGTAGTATATGCTCCGCAAAACATTAAAGAACATAAAAAAGAATATAGATGGTTTGTAGATACTGAGTGGATATATGCTCTCTCTCTCTCCCTCAATCCTCTCTCTCTTCCTCTAAATATAAGGTCTGCACTCAGTCCCCATAGCCCAAGGGGCGGGGAAAAATGAAGTGCGACATCTCTCTCTCCCCTCTAAATATAAGGTCGGCACTCGGTCCCCATAGCCAAGGGGCGGGGAAAAATGAAGTGTGACACCACTTAGTAGTACAAATGAATCAAAAGGCATCTAAAATAGGTGTTTACCTGATTATCGCTTTAAACAATGTTTTCTTTTACTCTTTCTTTCTCAATTTATTTCAATTATGCAAGCATATTAGTATGTATCTTTCTACCCACGTGCACAACACCTTGTGTGTTGATTCATTGTTTCATGTATGTTTTAGGTTCAAAGCTAGCTTGGGATAAAAGACGGGAAGTGAGCAGTTGTCCAGGTTGTACCTATTGTGTTAAGATCCTGTTAGCATACATGTTCATAGACTTGTAAAATTTTCTTCAAATTATGTAAAAGTAAGTTGCAAATTTAATTCATGTTGTAATATAAATATGTTGAATGTTGAGAATGTTATGGTTGTATGTTCATGTATGCGTATTTCACTTCTGCATCGCTCTCTAATATGATTGGATGATGTTTTCAGATTCTAACCTCTCATTCTCAATAGGGTATGGAGAAGCCAAAATCTGGGGATGTCACATTAAGACCATCATGATCATGCTTGCCATTGTAGCTTATTATGACTATGAGATTTGGTAGATGGATGTTTAAACTGCTTATCTTAACAAGAATCTTCTTGAGGATGTGTACATGATACAACATGAGGAGTTTTATAAATCAAAGGAAGTCGATAAATTTTATAATCTACAAAGGTAAATCTATGCATTGAAGCAAGCATCCCATATCTAGAATCATTGATTTGATGAGACTATCAAAGAGTATAGATTTAATCAAAATGAAGATGAACATTGTACGTACAAGAAGATTAGTAAGAGCATAGTTGTATTCCTCATATTTTTTGTAGATAAAATACAATTGATTGGGACTGATATCCCTACTTTACAAATGGGAAAGAACTGGCTAGGAACTACCTTCCTTATGAATGATTTAGGCAAAGCATCCTATATCTTAGGAATCAAGATCTATAGAGATAGATCAAAAAGGCTTCTTGGACTAAGTCAGAGTACATATGTTACAACCCCAATTTTTGGGTTCTTTTGGTGAAAATGTAATTTCTCCTATTAAAGATATACAAACAAATAATGATATAATTTGTTTTGAATAAAAGGATTTCGTTTACAATAGCCTTGTTAGCTGTTTGTGGGCTTTATTGGCTATTGGGCCCAATAACAAGGAAAAGACAAAGGAAACTCCACTATTAAATGAGTAAATAAGAAAATGGAGAAAAGAAAGATGTAGAAACCTCTAGAAGGAAAAGGAATGTTATCCAAAGTTGGATTTCGTGCCTATTGGGTTCATTGTGTTCCAAGGAGTCCAAAGTTGCAAAAATAATGCAATAAGAAAAGAAAAGATCAATTAAATATTTCTTTATTAAGAAAGAAATTGGAGATAATGATAAAATGTTGAAAATAAGTGGAAAGAGGTAAGATTGAGTCATCCTTGATGGATTTATGTACCCATAAGGTTTCTAACATTAAAAGGAATTTGAATAAGGAAAATAAAAAGAGAGATAAAGAGAAATCCTCAAAAAGAGATATTTTAATAAAGAAATAAAAATGATAATGAGAAAGAATGGATAAAAGATAAGTAAAAGGTTAATGTATATTCCCAAGATGGTATTTAGATCCATTAAGGTTCCTTGAGGTTCAAGGAACTCAGAATAATAATTTAATAGCAAGGGAAAGAGAAAATATGTGAGAAATATATATAATTAAGTGATATCTTGCACCTAAACAAAAGGCACATTTTCTTTTAGATAATTAGCCCAAATTCGGCATTATGATAGAATAAGTCATTATTAAGTTTCGGTCAAAATTTGGTATTAAATGGAGCCATGGTTTGAGAGTTATGATCTTTCCAAGTCACCCTAAAATGAAAAGGATTTTTCTTTAAAATAGAAATTAGGTTTTCCTTTGTTTGGACGCGAGAAGTATGGATCGTTGGATCCCGATCCAACACAGGCCGGTCGTCTTCTAGTTCTAGCCGAACCAGGAGATAGGCCGCGGACAGAGGGTTTTTCCCTCTCAGATTCTTCATGATCCAGAGTGTTTGCAAGCCAATTGTTGTTTCCTTCGAGTTCAGGAGAGTAAACTGAAGAGAACCATCCCTACTTTGTAGGGGTTTAGTCGCCGTTTGGGAGAGTCCCCAATTCAACAGGGATCTACCTCCGACCCTATATATAGGGGAGGGTTTGTGGGGGCACCAGAACACAAACTCAACAACCCATGACCTTCGGAGAGCTACAAGGAGCGATTTCGTGTGATCTAATCGAAGATCAACCCTGACCTTCCCCCTCGTCCACCCAGTTTGCCTCTTCGGAGTCCGGCAAGTTGGCGGTGGTGCTAGCATGGCTAGGACGAGAAATTTAAGGCCCGTCAATTTTAGTGAGGGATAGCAGAGCCTTCTGGATCCTTGCCTTTCTCACAGGTTCCCAGTATCCCAGAGTCAACCGCAAGGTTGACCATCGCAGCAGCAAGCAAAGTCGCGAGGTTGAAGAAAAAGAAGACTCCTTGAAATTATCTGAGTGCCCTCCCATCTCCTTCTATCTAGGTAAGGACATTTTGGTCCTTCACAACTTAATCAAAGATAGGCACGTGATTCTAGAGTCATAGGATGTTGCGTGGTCCAGCGGACCATTGATCAAACGATCCTCATTTTTCTAGGGTTTTCAAATAAATTAGTAAAAAGGATTTTCATTATAAAAATCATATCCTTTGCTAGAAAACTCAGATGAGGAAAGTTTATACATGAAAATTTATCAAAAAAAATACGAGAAATAAGTTAAAAATAGTTTGGAAACCGAAATCAGTATATTTTTGCAAAAGTGTATAATTTTGATGGAAAAAGTATTAATTTGTGGTTAGAAACCCTAATTGATGATAAAGGGTAGATTTAATAGTGCAAATAAGTTAATTCGAGTATGGTTAACTTTTTTAATGATAAAGATGAATCTTAACCTATTTTGAAGATGAAATTGCAAGATTTAAGGTTTTTAACCTAATATGATGGTTAATATACTTAGAAACCCTAAATTGGAGAAAAAGGAAAGAAAATTGCTTGTAATCTGAAATTAGGGTTTCATGTTGCTAAAAGATGATCTTAGGATCTTTTGTGAAAGAAAGATGAGATAATTAGGGTTTGTGAGTAATATTATAAAATTAGGATTTAAAATAATAAAAATGAAGTGAAACCCTAATTGTAATCAAAACCCTAAAAAGGTCTAGTAACCCTAGGAAACAACTAGGATTAATAGACCATGATGGCATGATTAATGATAGGAAAATGGGATGCATATTTTAGGATCAACTTGTGTGTGCTTGCTTGGTTGAATTCTTTCTGCACTCAAGTCAGCTTGATAGGTATGTGGTTAATTATGGTTAATTGCATTAGTTTCCCGAGGGTTTTCCAGATGGTTCATCGCATTGAATGCAACCTATCAATTTGGATGTTCATACTTGAAAATTATAAAGTCACTATGATTACACAATTGTAATATAAATGTGTGTTCTCGCACCTACATGCCACCCTGATGGATGATGCAAAAAGGTCAAGCCTAGGAGGGAAGACCAATGGGCACCATGAGAGGTGACCCCAGACACCAAGCTTGGGAATGAGAAGGTGGTCTATGTTACATGACTAATGGGCACCATGAGGGGTGACCCCAGGAACCAAGCTCGAGATTGAGAAGGTGGCCTTAGGTCAATGGCAAAAGAGAAACCCTAGTGGGGTACTCCAGGGTTAGGGAAAAAGTGGTGGAGAATGACACATTGAAAATGTGAATTGGCTTGTCAATTTCCTTGATTGTGATAATTAGATTGTTAGCCATATTTGTGGAATTTTGGTTGTCCCCACATACCGGCATATTCTTATATGTTGACCGATGTTTTGTTTTTCAGAATTTTAGGTACAACTCTGAAAAGCACAAACAGTAAAGTGACACATTGTGAAAATAAGAAATGAAGTGTAAGGAGGATTAGATAGAGGAGTTTCAAGCGGTGGATAGAAATAGATTTCCAAAGTTTTTAAAAGGTATGCAAAGTTTTATTTTATACCAGATTTTAGTTTAGTTAGTAGAATTTCATAATTATTATTGATTAATTGTCGAACCTTTGATTCGGTTTATTGGGATAACGACTCTGACCTCTTGGTCTCCCTTAATTGGGGGTTACCGGGAGGCGGAGTCGTGACAACATACATTGACAAAGTATTGAAAAGGTTCATCATGCTAGTCTCAAATGGAGGGAACTTGCCCATGTCTCATGGAATTATCCTCTCTAAAGCCCAGTGTCCTAGTTCTTGTGATTAAGAGGAACACATGAGTAAGATTCCATACACATGTATAATTTGATCTATGATTTATGCAATGTTACACACTCATCTCGATGTCTTGTATGCCTTGAGAATAATGGGTAGATATCAATGAGACTGCGGGGAAAGTCATTAGACTGTTGCAAAGAACATCCTTAAGTACTTTATAAGAACTAAGGATTAGATTCTTGCTTAGGGTGGTGAGGAAGAGTTGGGTGTAAAGGGTTACACTGATGCAGGATCCCAAACTAACAAAGACGATTATCGATCAGAATCATGATTTGTGTTTTGCCTCAATAATAGAGTTGTAAGATGGAAAAAGTTCCAAGTAAAAGATAGTTGTCGAGTGTACAATAGAGACAAAGTATGTTGCTACATCCAATGCAGAAAAGGAATCTATCTGGATTAATATGTTCACCAATGAACTTGGGATGGTTCCAAGCATTAGCGACCTAATAGAGTTCTATTGTGACAACAATGGAGCAATTGCACAATCTAAGGAACCTGGATCATATCAGTTTTTTAAGCACATACTATAGTTATTCCATCTCATATGAGAGAGTGTACAATGAGGATATGTGAAGATTTATATAACACTGACTAAAAGCAATGTTTTTGAGCCACTAACAAAAGCACTTTCATAGAAAAAGTATAATATACACGTTAGATCACTTGGAATAATATTCATGAGTGATTGGTTCTAAGAGAAAGTGGGAGTCTCTTGGTATGTATGCCCAGAGAGCCAATCATGTGATGATTGTAATGTAGCATGATGTAATTGATTTGACAATAATAAAAGGCAATTTTTTTTATTCTATTTTATTCAGTTATGAGATTATGATATAACATAGTAAAATGTCTAAAAAATGATGTTACTCAATGACATACGTCTTCAGGATTAGGACTTGGACAATGAGATAATTTGTATGATAAGAGTATGTACATTCTTATTATGTCCCTGGTCATATATTACTATGGAAGAAGAATAGACAATAATAATACAAAAGTCTAGAATGTGTGTTGATTGATGACAGAGTCTCATTAGTCAAGATATAGGATATCATGTTGAGCACGTAGGTACTTGTTATAGAACAATGTACTACACAAACTGACCTTTAAAGAGATACATGGAAACCACAAAATGGTAGTTAGAATTATCTCTCATAGTGATAATGGTGATTGTGGTTCTTATAAGTGAAGTCGCTACACTCATCACATGTTGTTCGGTATACTTTGATACCATCCAATGTGATCTTGAATAAGGGTTACCATACATATGATGTTCGCATTTGTTATGAAACATGGGGATTAACTTTTTAGTGATATATATGGGATTTGTCCCTCCTATTGAAGTTGATATCATGGCCACTTGATAAGTGGGACTGAGAAATGCATGTCCATGCTCATGTGAGGTATTGAGCTCATGTGTATCTCAATAGTCTACTCTAGTTCGAGAAACATTGATCGAATATTAAGAGGATGACAATTCCATCCTTTGAGTTCAATCCTCATATTAGAGACAAAGGAACTGTATAATCATAGTAACACTAATTTAGGATTTTAGGTTGAAGTTGTTCTCTAACTTTCCAATTACTTCGGTAGCAATGATTTTTTCTAGATACCGCTCATTCCATGTGATGTCATAAATTATTTATGCATGTTCACTAACAACATAAATTAGTACCTATAGGGTCACAAGCATATGATATAAATGGAATAGGAATTTACTCATGAATAAGGTTTGACTTAATTATAAACATGTGTAGGTATTCAATTTAAATAACATTGGCTAAAAATTGACTGACTGAGAATGTGAGTCAACCAATCAAGTGTTGAGTTGACTTATTCAAATTTTGAGTCAACTAACATAACATTGGTTGAAAATGTACAGACTGGGAACATGTGTTGACTGGCTCAAGCATTTAGTTGATCGAGCAACTTAGAATTACAGTCGCCTGACTTGACAGTCGATAAGACTGGATGAAGGATTGATGTTGATGTCATGTTGTGCATTGGTCGTTAGACTGAAAGACAATATTTTTGGGAATAGGAAAGCATTCCTATTATATGTTTCGTGTGTGATTCGACTGTATGGGGTGCTAGTCGACCGGATCGTGATCAACATCAGCCAGATATTTTTGAAAATATGTATCTTTGACTTCTAATTGATCTAGAAACCTTGACCGTACCCTCCTATAAATATAGGGGCAGTCAAGGATTTCAGAAGATACAAATAATGTTGAAAAATGTTTTCCTCTCATAGTTTTGGTATAGTGAGAGCCCAAAGCAAGTCTTACAAGTAAAAGGGAGAGACAACAATGGAGAACAAGTCAGCACTAGCACATTGACATCGCAGGAATAAACTCCTTCGTGTTGGCTCTAGTAAAGAGAAATGAGGAGTTCCTGGTGGTCCACATGAATTACGTAGAGGCATGGAGGCCATTGCCAACAGACTAGGAGGACATCAGCAACCGTTGTCTATGGTGTCACACCAGGAAGCTACCCCAACTATTGTCTAGGTGTTGTTGAATCTAAAATCATCGTGTTGTGAGGATTATCACTAGACTTACTCCAAGACTAGGTATATACCTCCTAAACCCTCTTTCCTAAATACATCGTTCTTGGTGTAATCTTCTAGTTTGGGATTCGAGCATAAACCTTTTTTTTCTTATTTGCTTCCCGATTTCCTATCATATGGTAGGGCACTTATAGGGATATCTTAGATCAAACTCTTTCTTGACCAAAATACATTCGATCTAATCACTTCTTGATTGTGATATAATCACTACAAAATTTGGTGAAAGTATACCTCTTTGTCTAACTACACTTAGATCGATATGGAGTTCGGTCAATGTATAGTTTAATCGAGAATAGTCTGTAGAGAGATTTCTAAGGATCTACTTGCCATTATAAATCTTCCTTTTGACATTCTAACGGATAGTTTAGCATTTATCTCGTCCTAAACACTTAAAAAGGTGTTTTTAACTATCCCTGAGTAGTTTCTATAAATATGAGTGGTTTATGGACACCCAAAATATAATTTAGCAACATACTACATGCTATCCTACTTAAAGTTTAGAATTTTACATTGCTATCTTCAGCTACCCTCAAGAAATTCTTAGCCTTATCTCAATAGCAGTGTTTTACTCCACCAAATATAGACTTCCCTAATACTTGTGTAGATTTAATCATCACTTGATTCATAGAGAGATACAAATTGTATATCTTGTGACAGTTCGAATTTCTTCTTTCTTTCTTGTTTTGTTTACTTGTTCTTATTTCTTTTAAACACTTCTTGCGAGAAGTCTATGGCTAAGATTCTTGGAGTTAATTTTTGCTAAATGGTTGTGACCAAGGTGGGAGTTTTACTGTGATCTACTTTGTTGTACAAGTTCTCGTTGAGCTTGATGAGGAGAGTTGTCTTGAGCCAAAAAAGACACCAGTAAATTGTTTATCTTTTATTGGTCTAGAAAATGAATATAATGTAGGTTGGAAATCCTGGTTGGAAACAACTAAGTAGTTGATCAGACCTCTTTTTGATAGAACCCTTTTGCATATTGTATTTTTTGTGGTTTCTTTTATTGTCCAGTTACTTTCTTTATATTTTTGTTTCCATATATTTCTTTATATAGACTCTTTTGATTTTTTTTTAGTAAAGTCAGGAGATCCACTTATTCATCTCATCCTCCTCTTACGAGCTGATTAAAATCACTACGACAATCTACAATTTTTTGTGACGCAATAAACTTGGTAGTACTACTGCCATTACAGTCTTTTTTGGCAAGGTCCTTCAGACCCTCTGGTGGATGTGTATAGTGTGTCCTCCCATTGTTTTGTTTGTGGTGGTGTTTCACTAGCACATCCGCTAGCATGTTGCATTCCCTCATTACATGACAGATCATCCAGTCCTGCTTCCTCAACGAATTTGCTAATTCTATTTCTTTGCTTAATCTAGGTGCATCACTTTGTTTGCCTTGGAGGATTTTTACTGCGTTACGACAGTCTGATTCAAAGATGGCAATGCTCCATCCTGTTGCCGCAACATCTTCCATAGCCACAATAATCGCTTTCACTTCTACTTCTAGTGCATCACTCGCGCCAATTTTAACTCCCTTACCTTCAATCCATTCTCCTTTCCAATCTCGAACCACATATGCACAGCTACTCACATTCTTTTTTAAGGTTGAATATGTGTTTATCTTAATCCAATCTCTCATAGGTTTGTTCCAATCCTTGGGATTCTTTGTGTTCATATATTTGACCTCCTTACCCCATGCCAACTTGCTCAGTTTACCTTCCTGTTTCACCCTAGTGGCCACCCTGGGTACATTTGGAGTTTTTTGTTCCAAGACTTGGCTGTTACGGCTCTTCCAAATGTACCAACAGCCATGCATGAACATGCTTTTGAATTCCTTCTGTCTCAAGTATGTGTGCAGTCACATATCCAAGTTGTTTCCAGTAAAGAAGTCCTTGGGCACGACCTTGTCGAAAATGAGATTCCACATTTCCTTAGCATGTGGGCAATCTCGGAGAGCATGCAGACTGTCTTCTGCTGTAATTTTACATATTCCACATTGGTCCTCCTCAGTCAGATGTCGGTCCTTCCCCCTCTTGTTTGTCATAATTGGATCATGTGCAAGTGTCCACATGAATGTTTTAACTCTCGTAGACACTTGAGCTTCCCATATCAATTTCCATTCACCTTGTCTCACATGTTCTTTGTCTATTCGTATAGCTCTGTATGCTGTATTTTTAGAGAAGCAGCCCGTATTCGTGTGCTTCCAAATCTTTATATCTCTTCCCTTTTGGCTTCGAGGCAGCGTGATTTTCAGGATCTCAGTCACACAGTTCGTCGGGAGCCAGTCCTCCAGGAAGCTACAATACCATTCTCCATTGTCTAAGACCGTGCTTCGCACCTTCAGGCCATTCAGATCTGTAGTAATAGGTTTCGTAGCCTCTTCACATAAACATGGCCTCCCTTTTGTCCACCAGTCATCCCTTAAGTTAGTGTCCTTTCCTATAATTAACTAAATGTAAGTGTTCCTTGCGATGAAGGATTTACCTTCTAGTGTAGCTTTCCCCAACCTTGATATATAATTAATATTGTTTCCTTTGTATTCGTCGTATTTCCACTTCATGAGCTGACTCCATATAGTTTCTCTTCCTATAGCGAACTCCCATGAGTTGTTCGCTAGTAAGGCCTTGTTCCAATCTCTCATAGTTTTAATGCCTAGGCCTCCATTCTTTTTGCTGCTAATAACCTTGTTCCAGGCTATAAGAGAGATAGGACGATTTTTGGATCCTCACCCCAGATGAACTTTCTAATGATGTTGTAAATCCATTCACACAGACCCACATGTAAGTTCGCCATTTGCATAATGTATGTTGGCATCGTTGTCAGGGTTTCCTTGGCTAAACATACCCTTCCTGCAAAGGATAGGCTGTGCGTAGACCAGGCTGCTACTCTGCTTGATACTTTGTTCACTACCTCATTGTAGGTGTTCTTGTCTACTCTCTTGTGTAGTATAGGTACCCTGAGATACTTCCCCAAATCTGTACATAGAGATAAGAGAATATTATTTATTGGGAAAGATGAAAAAAGTCACCCTTCACTTGTAATGGTGAGAGAGAATGTGACTTATTATGATACCTACATATTGATGTGTGTAGACCTTTTACCACAAGTTCTAGATGCATATATCATCACATTTACTGATGACTGTACTAGATATGGATATTTGTATCTCATGAAACACAAATAAATATCATTGGATAAGTACAAGGTATTCATGAAGGTAGTATAGAACCAAATTGGAAGAGAAATTAACACTCAATGATTAGATTTTGGTGGAGAATATATAACCAAGAGTTTTAGGCCCTTCTTAGAGACAATGGTATTGTATCATTATGATTATAGCTAGAATTCCATTGCATAATGGTGTGTAAGAAATAAGGAATTATGCCTTGTAGCACTTGGTGTAATGACCCCACCCCTCAGTAACCCCTAATTAAGGAAGACTAAGAAGCTAGTGTCGTTATCCCAAAATAGGATCAACTGGTTTTGCAAATAATCAAAAATAATTAATAAATTCTACCACAATTAAGCTTAAAATAGGATAAAAAAATGCTTTTCACATAGCTTTCAAAAAATAGGAGTTTGGAACTTTACCCATAATATAGTTCTATCTAACTAAATCCTTCGATCTTTAATTAGCTTTATTCTCCAAATTCCACCGTAAATGTTCATCCACTTTCATGTATTCCTAAAATTCCAAGAAACAAAAATGTCGGTCAGTATAAATATTATAATGGTATGTGGTGGCAACCAAGATTTTGCACATACATTGCAACAACCTATTCACATCAAATATTTGTTAACAATCAAAGTTTACATTTTCATTATAACTTCCCCACCATTTTTACCCATTCTTTGGTATACCGTCTGTTAGGGTTTAGTCCTAGCAATGGACTTTAGGCTACCTTCTTCATCATGAGCTTGGTACTTTGTGGGCCACCTCTCTAGGTTCCATGTAGTCTTTGTTGGTATGTATGCCCTGAGAGCCAATCATGGGATGATTGATGGGATACATTAAGATTGATTTGATAAACATCAAAGGCAAGCTTCCAATTCTTTCTGGTTCAATCATATGAGATAGTGATAGAACAAATTGAATGTCTAGAGAATGATAGTACTCAATGACGTATGCTTTCAGGTTGAGGACTTGAACGATGAGATCATACGGATGCTAAGAGTTTGTACATTCTTGTTATGTCCCTAGTCAGATGTCATTGTGGAAGGTAGATAGACAACAATGACACAAGACTAGATTTTGGTGTTGATTGATGACAGAATCTCATTAGTCATGATATAGAGATGTCAAACCAAACACATAGGTACTTGTTAGAGAACAAGTGTACCGGACAGACCCACCGTGAGTTTGACACATGGAACCATCTCATGGTAGTCACAGTCAGTACTCACAGTGATGGTGGTGAGTGTGATTCTTAGACCTGAAATCACTACAGTCAACACATGTCATTGGGCACACTTTGACATCATCAAACGCAGTCCTGAAACATGGGTTGTTATAAAGGTGATGATTGGGTGGCTTTGACACATGGGGCTTTTGAGGGGTGAGTGATAGATATGGGATTTGTCCCTCCTGAGGGAGTTTGATATCCATGGCCACTTGATGAGTAGGATTGAGAAAGGCGTGCACGCATGTGTGAGTCAGTATGTGATACTGATGTCATAACATATCTCTTCCAATCTACTCTGAGATCAAGAAAGTGAATGAATGTTGACAGGATGACTGTTCCATGCCTTGAGTTCATTCGGGATATCAGTGACAAATGAATTATACATTCACTGTAACACCATTCACAGATTGTAGGATTGAAAGTTGTTCTCCAACTTTCTCTTTCACTTGGGTAGCACTGATGTGTTACTAGGCACCGCTCTTTGCTTGTGAAGTCATAAGTGTGATGGACTTTCACTGCCAATGTGAAATGGACCTGCAGGGTCACACACATAGGATTTAACCTGGAAGAAGAGTTTTGTCCACAAACAATGTTTAGATTGATTACTAAAGGAGTTTAGTAGTTCAATTAAACACTCAATCAATTGATAGCTTAATATCATAATGTTCAAGGTGTTGGACACATTGATTGGAGTATCAGATTGATTGAAATTGCAATTGACTGATTCTGCACGATCTGCACTCCCAACCGATCAGCTCATGTGATGAACCGATCGGCTGAGCTTGGTGAACCGGTCGGCTCAAGTGTTGGGTCAATCGACTCATGGTCAGGGTGAACTGATTGCTTCAAATGTTAAAACGATCGATTCAACTGGTGCAACTGAGCAAGTTGGGAAAGTAGGATTGGTGAGAATTTTCCTTTCTTTTCACTTGCCCAATTTTATTGGGAAATAGGATTGGTATTCAATACCAATTAGGAATAAAAGAAGGAAAGTCAAATGGGAACCGACCAGGACCACCAACCGGCCGGTTCAGAAGTGAACCGACCAGTTGAGGTGTCCCAACTGATCGGTTGAGGTGTCAACCGACCGGTTCAGGTCCCCAACCGACCGTTTAGTTGTGAAACGATCGGTTTAGGTTGCAAGTTGGTTGCTTTTGTGGAAAATTTCGAACCCTTCCACTCCTGCTTTTAGTCTCGCATAGCCCGGGATAGAGAACCCTATCCCAGGACCCTCCTATATATAGGGGTATTGGGGGCTGCTCAAAGTACAACTCAGTGCAACCAGTTGCTCTGCAATGTTGTCGTTCTCTCTGGTTTTGGTAACTGAGAGAGAGCCCGAGCAAGTGCTACCTGCAAAGGGAGGTGCAGTAAGGGAAAGACAACTGCAGTTGCAACTGGAGGTAGGAGAGTGTGTTGGTGACTAGTATGTCAATAGGAGGGTGTGACTCCTTCCAATTCCTTGTGGGACAAGGAGATTGCAGTTCCAGCTGGTCCGTGTGGACTACTATAGAGGCGGGAGGTTTCTGCCACTAGGAGGACAGCTTTCAATCCTGTCAGTCCCGGTGCGACCAGGAGCTGCACAGACACCGTCCAAGATCGGAGGTAAAGACCGTGCAAGGTGCGAGGTATTGTCGCTGAGCAAGCCTCGGGAGAAGGTATGATTCCACAAACCATCCTTTCCTATTGTATAGACGTTGACGCATTTCCTTGTTCCGGGTTTGGGGGAGAAAATTTTTGTTTCTGATGCCTTCTCTGCCTCCCCTAAAATCCCAACAGTGGTATCAGAGCCACGTCAATTGCTCTATATTTTAGGAATATCGATATGATCGATTTTGGTTTGTCACCTTTATTTATTGCATACGATGCGAATAAAACTGGCTTTATGCATGTCCAATCCTAAATCCACAAATCCCAAATTACATATATGATATGTATTATTAATGCACTCGATATGCGTCGCCCTTAAACATGTTTTGTGGTGGATGTATAGCGTGGTTATGGCCAATAAACCCTATCTGTGTATGGTTGTATGTGGTTGCTTGCATCTCGGTCTATGCACCGATCTTCCTTCTCCTATTCCTAATGTAACTCAAAATAATTCGAGATTTCTTTCCTACCTTTGCTCCCCTCGAATGTAACTCGAGGTTTCTCTTTTAACAATGTAAAATAGGATAGATTTTATTTCCTATTATGTCAAAGAACGGAGGACATAGAGACGATAGCTGAAACGATCGGTTCAAGGCGTGAACCGATCGGTTGACGTTCCAGACGATCGGTTCAAGGAGTGAGCTGATTGGTTGATGACCGGTTCGAGGAGCGAGATGAGCGGGTGGCGGCCATGAAGAGATGCACGACGACCAGGCGAACCGATCAGTTGGAGGAGCCAACTGATCGGCTGGTGGCACCCAGACAACCGGCCAGAGAGAGCAGATCATTTATATGATGATTTGATCAACTCAGAAGGCAAGGCCCAGAGTTCATCTTGTATATGTTGCATGTGATGTAGACCTAGATGATTGTGATTCCTCTTGGCTTGAGGAATCACATTAGGATGGTCATAATCATCACTTTTATCGTTTTGCATGTTTTATGTGGGATATAGCATGTATATGATACATACTATGTATTGTGGTGATTGGATATGTATATGTATATAAAAACCAAATCCCTCATTAAATATTAAGTTTTAGATGCCTTCCAAATGTGACACATGTGAAAAGCTTGATCGACCAAGTGTGTGCACGCCCAAGCGTGGTGCACCATCTATCTCGTGGAAGCGTGAAGGATGAATGTGTGGGTCTGCCCAAGCAGGGTGCATATTCATCGTGTTTGCTTTGGGTCGGAATTAACAAGGTGACCAAGATAGGATCTAGCACCTTGAGGCATGGAGATGATCATGGCAAGGAGTTGCATATGACGTCTTATCAAGAGTTGCATATGATGCAATTGGCAAGAGTTGCCTACCTGAGAGATCTATGTTGTGGGTGACATCCCTAGCTGGTCCATGACTTAGAGGATTTCAGGATCTTGCCCACTAGAAGGTTGTACGCTGCAATCTTCTGAATTGATGGTGAGGGCTATCAATTTGAACTAAAATAGTGGGAGTGATAATTAATTAAAGGCCTAATTATATCGTCAACTTTTCAGATCAATCAAATAAGTCAAAAATGAGTTTTTGGACTAAAGTTGCATATTTCCTTTTGTGGTGAAAATGACAACAAACAATAATCACTTCTCTTTGTGATCGGTCCTTGAAAAGGACAGAATAAATGGGACAAATTTCCACGACTGGTATACGATATTGAGAATTGTTCTCACTCAAGAGCGAAAGCTCTATGTCCTGGATACTCCAATTCTAGGGGAACCGGCTCCTAATGCACCAAAGACAGAAAGGGATGCTTACAAGAAGCATTCTAATGATGCCATTGATGCAAAGTGCTTGATGTAGTGCTCCATGAACCATGAGTTGCAGAGACAACATAAGAATATGGGTGTCATTGAGATGATTCAGCATCTCAGGAACCTGTATGAAGATCAGGCACGGCAAGAGAGATACGATGTCTCAAGGGCACTGTTCAAGTGTGTCATGACAGAAGGAGATCCAGTTGGTCCTCACAAGATGATTGGGTATGTAGAGAACCTACAAAGACTGGTATTTCCATTGAGCCAAGAGTTGGCTACTGACCTGATACTGTAATCGTTGCCAGAATCTTACAGTCAGTTTGTGATGAACTACAACATGAACAACTTTGATAGGCCACTATCAGAGTTGTTGGGCATGTTGAGGACAGATGAGACACAGATGAAGAAGGACAAGCCTAAGTCTGTGATGGTGATCATGAGCAAGAAAGGCAAGTCCAAGCACAAGGGCAAGGGCAAAGCTAAGACAGGTTCTGATGCTAGCCAGGAGCCAAAGACGACTTCAGCTCTCAAGGCCAAGGGAGGTGTGACCAAGAAAGGCAATTGCCACCATTTTCAAAAGCCAGGACATTGGAAAAGGAATTGTCCTCTCTATCTGGAAGAACAAAAGAAGAAGGAGGCAACAGACGTCTCTACTTAAAGGTGTCATGAAAGTAAACTTGTAACACTTTTTGAGGTATATGATACCAAAATGTAAAGTGTAAAGCACTCAATAAATGGGGCAAGTGTTGCCGCCATAGATAGGAGTACTTTAGTTTATTTTCAGCATAAAATGCATGTAATATAGTTATGAACTGATATTTCATATTTGCCAATAGATAGAAACACTTTATTTTTGCATATTGTATGACAATGATGGCAATCAATAAAGTTGATGTTTCAATCTTTTAAAGATGTGATCTTTGTGTCAATGCCTTGCTTATCTTGTGGTATTTGATATGCATAAGATAAAATGATACCTAAAAGTTATAGATAACTCAAACAATCAAATTAGCATAAATCATAAGAAATTCATTTCTAGTTTCCATGTGATAGATAAATCTAGACTCTTTTGGTTAGAGAACCAGCAAGAGACATGAATATCTTGGACATGATTAATCAATCTTCACTAATGGTAGTGGGATAATGATTATCCTATTAGGTATAATACATGTGATGTATTTACATACCTATTGGAACAAATGCTAATACTTCAAATGGTGTTTAGAGAAATACCAATATGAATATCTTGAAGCGTTCAAGATTATCATAGATGAAGTGAAAATTTGGTAAAGTGTTAATTCTTGATGAGATCAATGAATGAAATACTTGGACCAAATGTTTGAGATCCTTATGAGTGATTATGATAGTGTATCATAGTGAACTCATGATTAAGGCATGGTGATGTCTAAATCAAGAAGGGATCATACTCTAAGGAGTTAGAGAATGATTATCAAATAACTGAATTCTTCTTAATAAAAGAATACCCCACACTAATAAAGGACATTGAGAATCACAAGGAGTTGTGAGTTCTTATATCCTGGACAGATACACCTCAATTATTTATTTGATGAGTTGTTCATGTGATGACTCAAGTATCCAGATGAATATGAGGAACCGGATTTTGAGTTATGGTATATGACCATTACATCCTAAATGACTTCCATGTGAACCATAAGGTATGACCTTGATGGTAGCACCCATTGGATGGAAATCCATAAGTGCAAATAAGTCTTAAGTGTTAAGACGCATGGATAATATTTTGAGAAGGATGATGCTTTTTTATTGCAACTTTATGACTAAGACATTTGGCATATGGATACTAAAACTGCATTCCTATGAGGAATAAAACAAGGATGTGTACGTGACACAACCTATAAGGTTTATGAATACATTATTGCAAATGAAGTCTATAAGTTACAATGGACTAATCAATGTGATTGATTGAGTACAAACAACTCAGAATTGGATCTTTACTTTGATGATATAGTCAAAGGGTTTGACTGATATGTCAAATATAAAGAAGGGATCTGTGATTTAGGGGGATCGTGTTCACATTCCACATGTTGATGTGATTTGAAAATGTTCTAGAATGGAAATCCAATAGTGGAAATTATCTTTAAGGAAGATAGAGATGTTTCCTATGTGATAGGAATAGAGATATATAGAGATAGTTATCGAAAACCTCTTGACCTGAAAAGTGAAGGCATACATTGGCAATCTGTACTGAAGGGTTCAGTATGCATAGATTCAATGGGAGAAAACTTGTCCATGTTACATGGAGTTAGTATCCCAAGGCCAAGTGTCCAATTCTTATGAAGAATGGGAACACTAAGAATAGATATGGATCTATCATGTATGTAATCATCCCATGGCAAGAATAAAATGCATTCATCATCTTGTATTAAGGACATGAAAATATGATGTGCTCATCCTAATAACTCGTATGTGGGACATGATGAGTGGATGTTTGTCTACTTCTAGTAAGGGTTACTGGAAACCATAAGAACTTGATAAGTACTTGTGAAGTACTAGTTCTATGGAGATAAGGAAGAGTTCAATGTAAAGAGTTACATTGATGCGAACTTCCGAAAAGGACAAAAAATTAATCACAAAATATATATGGGATATATAAAGTGAAAGTATGTTGATAATTGGAAGTGTTCCAATAAAACCATTTAAAAGGAAATGCCAAGTATCTATGCGTTAGAGAATAGCAGTAGATACTATATGGATCTAGAAGTTCATGAGATGAACTTATAGATATTCCTCTCATTGATGACAAGTATGGAATCCTTGATCATGCAATGTGGCTAAAGGTTAGCAATGGAATACTAGATCACATATTACGGAAACTCCATCTCATACGTGTCACGTACAGCGAAGAGATGTGAGACATGCAATTTATACTGACTTTGGCAAGGTGTTGCCATAACTCACTATGTTCGCACTAAGAGCACATTAACATGTGGGACATGTTTGAAGATCACTACGAATATGATTCAAGGGTGATTGGCTCACAGTGCAAGTGGGAGTCTGTTGGTATGTATGCCCTGAGAGCCAATCATGGGATGATTGGTGGGATACATTAAGATTGATTTGATAAACATCAAAGGCAAGCTTCCAATTCTTTCTGGTTCAGTCATATGAGATAGTAATAGAATAGATTGAATGTCTAGAGAATGACAGTACTCAATGACGTATGCTTTCAGGTTGAGGACCTGAATGATGAGATCATACAAATGCTAAGAGTTTGTACATTCTTGTTATGTCCCTAGTCGGATGTCATTGTGGAAGGTAGATAGACAACAATGACACACAAGACTAGATTATGGTGTTGGTTGATGACAGAATCTCATTAGTCATGATATAGAGATATCAAACCAAACACATAGGTACTTGTTAGAGAACAAGTGTACCGGACAGACCCACCGTGAGTTTGACACATGGAACCATCTCATGGTAGTCACAGTCAATACTCACAGTGATGGTGGTGAGTGTGATTCTTAGACCTGAAATCACTACACTCAACACATGTCGTTGGGAACATTTTGGCATCATCAAATGCAGTCCTGAAACATGGGTTGTTATAAAGGTCATGATTGGGTGGCTTTGATACATGGGGCTTTTGAGGGGTGAGTGATAGATATGGGATTTGTCCCTCCTGAGGGAGTTTGATATCCATGGCCACTTGATGAGTAGGATTGAGAAAGGCGTGCACGCATGTGTGAGTCAGTATGTGATAATGATGTCATAACATATCTCTTCCAATCTACTCTGAGATCAAGAAAGTGAATGAATGTTGACAGGATGACTGTTCCATGCCTCGAGTTCATTCGAGATATCAGTGACAAAGGAATTATACATTCACTGTAACACCATTCACGGATTGTAGGATTGAAAGTTGTTCTCCAACTTTCTCTTTCACTTGGGTAGCACTGATGTGTGACTAGGCACTACTCTTTGCTTGTGAAGTCATAAGTGTTATGGACTTCCACTACCAACGTGAAATGGACCTGTAGGGTCACACACATAGGATTTAACCTGGAAGAGGAGTTTTGTCCACAAACAATGTTTAGATTGATTACTAAAGGAGTTTAGTAGTTCAATTAAACACTCAATCAATTGATAGCTCAATATCATAATTTTCAAGGTGTTGGACACATTGATTGGAGTATCAGATTGATTGAAATCATAATTGACTGATTCTGCATGATCTACACTCCCAACCGATCGGCTCATGTGATGAACCGATCAGTTGAGCTTGGTGAACCGGTCGGCTCAATTGTTGAGTCGATCGGCTCATGGTCAGGGTGAACCGATTGCTTCAAATGTTGAAACGATCGATTCAACTGGTACAACCGAGCAAGTTGGGAAAGTAGGATTGGTGAGAATTTTCCTTTCTTTTCACTTGCCCAATTTGATTGGGAAATAGGATTGGTATTCGATACCAATTAGGAACAAAAGAAGGAAAGTCAATCGGGAACCGACCAGGACCACAAACCGACCGGTTGAGATGTCCCAACCGATCGGTTGAGGTGTCAACCGACCGGTTCAGGTCCTCAACCGACCATTTCAGTTGTGAAACGATCGGTTCAGGTTGCGAGTTGGTTGCTTTTGTGGAAAATCTCAAACCCTTCTACTCCTTCTTTTAGTCCCACATTGCCCGGGATAGAGAACCTTGTCCCATGACCCTCCTATATATAGGGGTATTGGGGGCTTCTCAAAGTACAACTCAGTGCAACTAGTTGCTCTGCAAAGTTGTCATTCTCTCTGGTTTTGGTAACCGAGAGAGAGCGCGAGCAAGTGCTACCCGCAAAGGGAGGTGCAGCAAGGGAAAGACAACTGCAGTTGCAACTGGAGGCAGGAGATTATGTTGGCGACTAGTATGTCAATAGGAGGGTGTGACTCCTTGCAATTCCTTATGGGACAAGGAGATTGGAGTTCCAGGTGGTCCGTGTGGACTACAACAGAGGTGGGAGGTTTCTGCCGCTAGGAGGATAGCCTTCAATCCTGTCAGTCCCGATGCGACCAGGAGCTGCACAGACACCGTCCAAGATCGAAGGTAAAGACCGTGCAAGACGCGAGGTATTGTCGCCGAGCAAGCCTCGGGACAAGGTATGATTCCACAAACTATCCTTTCCTATTGTATAGATGTTGACGCGTTTCCTTGTTTCGGGTTTGGGGGAGAAAATTTTTGTTTTCACTGCCTTCTCTGCGTCCCCTAAAAACCCAACAGCCATCCTGGGTTTGACCATTTATGACCTTCCCTCCAGGGCTTGATTATGATAAATCATAAATCCAGAGGTGGTATGCAGGTTCAGGCAAATCGTAAGATATATATGGTGATAATCGTAGTCACTTTATAGGTTCCAAGAGATAAAGTCATCCAAACATTTAATTTCAAGCAATCGGTAAAACCTTGGAAATCACCGTGAAACTAAAGTGATTAACCATAATAGTAACCACATACCTGATTTGGAAGTCTCAAGGAATCAAGAAAAATATCAATCCAAACAAGAAGTCCAATCAAGCAAATCAAGCCAATCACACAACAATCTAAATCTTGAAAAGCATGTATTAGCTAATCATTACATACACATCATAAACCCTTTTATTGACTTGAGAATCCTTTCTAGGGTTTCTACATTGAATTAGGGTTTCGTTAGGGTTTCCTAGATCTATTTCACCTTTTTATATCAATAAACCCTAAAACATATATCTACATCATAAAACCATAATTATTCAAGTTACCCATATTAAGGATTCCTCATTCTCAATTTGGCTTAAGATCATCATATCTTTGTCCTATTCATGAATTTTTGAAATAAAAACCACTAATAGTCATATATATCAAAATCAGGGTTTCTAAGCCCACTAATGCACTCTCATATACATTGAACCCTAAATTAAGCTAATTATGTGCAAAGATCATCTTTTTAGATCTACATCTGCCTTTTATTAATCAACTTGTTAATATTGGCTTAAAGTATCCAAAGAACATCATTAAATCCAATTATCATCAAATATTAGGGTTTTCATTAATAAAACCATTAAAGGTGACAACTTTATATACTTTTTAGATCTCAATCAGAATCAAACATTAATTATATTTTTATTGGATTCTACGTATTTTTCTGATCAACTTACAAATTTTACTTTCCATGATCCGATCACCCTATGATTTACTAAAAATTTTACAACTTAATCAATTATGGACCAATAGGAACACACCACCTGGGTGAGGAACCCTGGGTCCCGCCCAGCCAACTCAGCTAGACCGGCCAACCGGCTCTCGCTAACCAGGTAGAGCGTGAGTGAGGTGACCGAGCCAATTTGTGAAACAAAAGGAGACCAAAAGATCAGTTTAACCCTTACCTATAAGAAGGAGAGTCAGGGAAGATTGGTTGTTTCACATGAGGTTATCTTCAACCTCTGATTGCATGAGCAACAAGCCCAAGCGGTCAACTTGGTCATTGACTCTAGGATTTTGATCCCCTAAGCACTGTAAGAAAGTCTTGTCATCTTTGTCGCTACGAACTAAACTCGTTGATGGATCCAATTCCTCTACTGGTGGTTGAGAGTAATGGGTCATGTAGGCAACTTGTCCAGGGAACCGACGATGAGGAAGGATGATGATGGTCAAGGTTCTGAGCAAAATTGGGCGAAGAGAACTACACATAGAGTCAAGGGTCAATTCGTAGATGATTTGGTGGATTCAGTGGGACATCTACCCCCTTATATAGGTGTGAGTATCCTATGTGGGGAGTCCATCTCCAACTGAACTAGGGAAATCATAGATTTTCCTCCAAAGTCCAACAAACTTAGGATCATTCAATCTTGGAATGTGTCCCAAATGCTCCATAGTTGCTCATGCATCTGGGAGCAAGATAAGCTAAGATGAAGGTTTCCTCGCTTCCCACTCGACATGGGAGTCTAGATGATGACCCAACACTATTGGATCGTGAGATCAGTGGTCCAAATCTTTTGTGTCATCCACTGAATAGAATTATCAATTCCTAAATAAACATGACATTTAATGTATTACACTTGACAATAATATCTCTTTAGGATTTCTATAAAATCCATATCTCTCCAATTGTTAATCCTTTTGCATCTAAAATTTAAGGGACGATTTCTAATGACTTTATCTACATGTGTGCAAAGTTTGAGTCCTAAACTCAAAAGCATGAGAGACTTTTCTTCATTTGCAAGTTATCACTTAATAAGGCATATTTCATTCATATTTTCTCTCTCTTTCTCTTCTATTTCCTCTATTTGGATTCTTTTACCATTAGAAACCATGTGGATTCAAAATCTAATCCATAATGGTCAAACATTCAACTTTCTAGTGAATTCTACATAATTTTCAACATTATCTTAATTTCCTTTTCCTTTTTACGTATATTAGATTTCCTTTAATTTTTCTTTCCTTTATATCATATTAGACTCACAAACACAATAGGGCCCATGGAATCATACATTTAAAGGAAATATTATTACAGAAATCGATTCATTACACATAAATCATACAATTTTCATAATCATACATTTTATTGGAACAATTGCATTTTAGACCATGCACATGAAAATCGAGGTTATAACATCCTCCCCTCCTTATTGGAAATTTTCCCACAAAATTCAAGCAATCAAGCAAACAAATCAGGATAGCCCTTTTCCATGTCCACCATCAACTCTCATGTAGCTTCATCCTCCCTGTGGTGCCTCCAAAGAACCTTTATCATCTCTATCCTTTACTCCTGAGCTCTCTCACCTTGGTATCTCGTACCCTCATAGGTGACTTAGGGTAATTCAGCCTCCCTTGGAGTTTAATAGGTTCAACGCTCAGCACATGGCTCGAGTACCTCACATAGTGCTCTAGATTGGACACATGGAACCCTTTATGGATCCTATTATCCTGAGGGGTAAGGTTAAAAAAAATAGTTGCACCAATCCATTTTAAAATCTCAAATGAACCCATGCATCAGGGACTCATCTTTCCTCTATTCTTAGAAAATCTTAGAGTGGTCGAATTTTAGAAATGCATGCTCACCTATAGTGAAGTGCAAGTCAGTCATCTTCACATCAGCACGTGACTCCTATTGATCCTGGGCTTTCTCAACCATTGCTCAAAAACAGTGACTTTATCAGCATGAAACTGTGGTTTCTCTGAACTCTGTAGGGTCCTCTCACCGACATCACCCTAGGGAAGTAGTGACCGACACGACCTCCAATTAACAGCTTCATACATCCTGATACTATCTTTGGTAGTTGTCATAACAAGTAACTCAGCTAGGGGCAGGTGTTGCTCCTGTGATCAACCCAAAATGAGAACATATGCTCTCATCAGACCTTCTAAAGTTTGGATCATACCTTCTTGACCATCCATAAGTCAAGTGTGATATGATGTCCCAAACATCAATCTAGTATCGAGTTCTTCATGAACCTGCTTCCACAACATGGAAGTGAACTTAAGGCCATGTTCAAGAATATTCAAACTTGGATCACCATGTAGTCAAACTGTTACAACCCCAATTTTTGGGTTCTTTTTGTGAGAAATGTAATTTCTCCTATTAAAGATAGAGGAACAAATAATGATGTCATTTTATTAAATGCATGGATTCTTTTTACAATAGCCTTGTTGGTTGTTTTGTGGGCTTTATTGGCTATTGGGCCCAATAACAAGGAAAAGACAAAGGAAACTCCATTATTTGAATAAATAAGAAAATGGAGAAAAGAAAGATGTAGAAACCTATAGAAGGCAAAGGAATGTTATTTAAAGTTGTATTTCTTGCCTCTTGGATTCCTAGGGTTCCAAGGAGTCCAAGTTTTGAGGATAATGCAACAAGAGAGAGAAAAGATCAATTAAATATAACTTTATTAAAGGAAATATGAGATAATAATAATATTACAAGAAAAATGTGGATGTATGGATAATGAATCCATCTTGGGAAATACTTCATGTCCACATGGTTTCTAATGCTAAAAGGAGGAAAAATAAAGAAAATAAAAGATTATGAAAGAGGAAATATGCTTAAAATATGCCTTATTAAGAGATAACTTTCATATAAAGAAAAGCATATCAAACTTTCGAGTTTGAGACCCAAATTTAATCAATACTTGTATTACATCATTATGGACTTTCCCTCAAAATTTGGGATCAATTGAAAAAACAATTTGGGAGATATGAATTTTACAAGTTTCCTAAAGTGTAAAGGATAAGATTAAATGTAACAATTGATGTTCTAATACGAGGCTTGCTAGTCGTTGGATCCAGATCCAACGGTAGCTGCTTTTTGTTTCAGATTAGTTAAAAGGGAATAGTATAATGTGAAATCAATTCGTTAGATCACTTTCCCTGATCATCCACGAGTCCTAAAAAGGCAATAGTTGATTTCGGGAGATTAATTCAGACATGTCCACCCCCTGATTGTTGTGTTTCTGTGCGGGATTGGGATTTGCCCAAATTCCAGTTCTCCCAGGAACAGGACATTCGTAGAAGGGTAATGCCTTAGAAGCCTTGCCTATAAAAGGATTTTGATGGCTCGTGGCTTTGGGGCACTCCGTCCACAAAGGGCCAGTTCTCACGAGGCGAGGGCGGCAAGCAGAAAGGGGCAGGGATCCCTAGTTGCGTGCCTGAGACCAGAGGTGGCGGCGGCTCTGTGGGTTATAGTGGAACAATCACCCTCGTCGGTGATAGAGGAGTTGATCAGCTTCAGGGGTCCTGGCCGGAGCTTCTCGTGGAGACGGATGCTCGAATTCAACGTCAGAACGAGGAGTCAACTACTGGGTTGACTGTGGTGGAGTACTACTTGCGGGAGGCGAGCACTTGTGAGGTTGAAGATGATCACGTGCCAAAAAGACAAACCTACCCTCAGATGCCTATAGATCGGGATCAGAAAAGAAGGGCAAAGATGTCCTTTTATCTATAATCCCATCCGACCGCAATGTGAATTTAAAAGGGGTAAGTTGTTGACGTGTCAATTAGTAATTGGTTAACATATGCTTTTCTTGCAAAAATCATAACTTTTGATAGGAAGCTCTGATGAATAAAGTTAAAACATGAAAGTTTCTTAGAAAAATATGAGGAACACAATAAAATTGGTTTGAGAACTTGAATCTGTTCCTATTTGCAAAAGTGTGTTAATCTAATGAAAAGTGCTAATGTATTAGATTAAGAAACCCTAATTGGGCATATTGGTTAAATTCATGTTGCTTAGTTGATGAAATTGAGTGATTGCAACCTGTTGAATAGTTAATGATGAACTTGAACCCAATCTAGATGTTTCTTACATGATTTAGGGTTTTTTCCTCATATGAGAATGATTAAGCATTTAGAAACCCTAATTTAGAGTAAAAGAGGAGAAGATCATATTTAATTTGAAAAATGTGAAAAATATTTTGTTAAATGATGGTTCTAAGGTATTCTGAATATAAAAGTTCCTAATTGTGGATATATACCCGTAATATGGAAATTAGGGTTTTCTAATGGATAAAGGTGGAATTAATGATAAATAGAGTTTGTATGTGAATTAGATCATAATGAACTATGTATTTTTAATTTGAAAGGAACCAAAGATGATAATTGGGCCTAATGATCTTGTCATGAATTAAAAAGATAAAAAATGGTAGTTTTAATGTAAAAGGGGCATAATAGACTTAATGGACATTTACTTGTGCCTTTAATCTAAAATTAAGGTTATATGTTGTTAAAAGGTAACCTTAATATCTTTCATGAAGAGTAGATGAGATAATTAGGGTTTGAAAGTAATTGTATAAAATTAGTGTTTAAAATAGTAAAAATGAAGAGAAACCCTAATTGCAATGGAAACCCTAAAAGTGGACTAGAAACCCTAGGAAGCGAGCTAGATTTAATAGATCTTGATGGCATGATCAATATCACGAAAATTGTATGCATATTTCATGATCTCTTTGTGTGCTTGCTTTCGTATTGGATTTCTTGCATTGATTGGATTAACTCGATCTCAAATCATCCTGACAGGTATGTGGTTAATTATGGTTAATTTCATTAGTTTCCTGAAGAGTTTCTCGGATGATTCATCGCATTGAATGCAACTTATCAATTTGGATGTTCATACTTGCAATTCATAAAGTCACTATGATTATCACAAAAATAATAGAAGTGTGTATTCTCGCACCTACATGCCACCCTAATGGATGATGCCAAAAGGTCAAGCCCAGGAGGGAAGACCAATGAGCACCAGGAGTGGTGACCCCAGACACCAAGCTCGGGATTGAGAAGGAGGTCTTTATAGAATGACTAATGGGCACTATGAAGGGTGACCCCAGGCACCAAGCTCGGGATTGAGAAGGTGGCCTTAAGACATTGGAAAAAGAGAAACCCTAACGTGGGTATGCCAGGGTTAGGGCAAAAGTGATGGAGAATGTCACATTGAAAGTGTAAATTGGCTTGTTAATTAACTTGATTGTGATATATATAGATTGTTAGCCATATTTACAAAATTTTGGTTGTCCCCACATATCGGCATATTCATTTTTGCTGACCGACATTTTATTTGTTGGCATTTTAGGTACAAGATTGAAAAGGACAAACGCAAAAGTGGCATATGTGGAATTAAATAAGAATTAAAGTACAAAGGAGGATTAGTTAGAATAGACTCCAGATGTGGATAGAAGTAGATATCTAAGTTTTTGAAAAAGGGATGCAAAGTTTTATTTTATACCATATTTCAGTTTAGTTTGCTAGATTTTCATAATTATTATTGATTATTTGTCAAACCTTTGATCCTATTTATTGGGATAATGCCACTGACCTTTTGGTCTCCCTTAATCGGGGGTTACCGGGAGGTGAGGTAGTTACACAAACTAACTCTCTCACATAGTTCAACTAGATCTATCACATTGACAGTGGTCTCCAAGGCAAGGAAATGTGTTGTCTTTGTAAGGAGATCTTCCATAACCCATACAGAATCATGACCTCTCTTGGTCTCGGGGATACCCACCGCAACGTCCATGGTAATCTACTCCCATTCCACTCAATAGTTTCCAACCATCTATAGAAACCCACCAAGTTAGTGGTATTCAGCCCTCACCCTCTGGCATGTATGGCCACTAGCCACATGCACCTCTATATCCTTCTTCATACCAAGCCTCCAAGGTACCTGTAACGACAGTCGCCAAACTGACAAACAAATCATTACTAATTAAGCAGAATAAACATAAATAGCAGATTAACAAAAATCACTAAAATTTAAAACCATTTTGCAAGGAGATCCTTGTACAGAAAACTTTTACTGAAAGATCCATAACTCATACATCTCATGATTACATTGTACAACATTGTTTCATCTCATCTCAAAGACAATATATAACAATTGCTCTATCAAAACACATACTGGAGCAACATAAAACCTCGAGGCATTCAAGCCAAAACCTCAGATCGTTCATGAAACCATAATGAACCAACTCCAAGGACCCGAGAGTACAGAGACGACACATAGGACTTCTATCTACAAGACATGACAAACGGTACACTCAACCTGAGTTGTCACTGCTGTCCCTGTTGTTGTTGTTGTTTCTATGCAGAAAGGTCTTCACCTCCTCATGAATGTCCACCTAAAAATTTGGATCCCACGGGGGTGAGACAATTGTAATTGTCCCAACGAGAGATATAACTCTCCGCCAACAATGTTATTATCATAGTTAAATAGTATTAAATTGAGCAGAGGATAAGTAGTTTAGAATATTCTCATATTTTAAAGCATTGCAACTATCTGTGATAGAGCAGTAAATCATCTATTTTCTTTATAAGGAATAGGAAGAACATGTATATCATTTACCCATCATACTATATCCACATCTCAAGCTTATCATGTGATACTCATTATCATGGTATGTCATTCATGAATCGTTCTCATTTATATCTGTTGGCCTCAGCCAATATGCTAACCAGATATCGAATTATACCAGTCATGTGAGTATACATCATCATATTTTGTCCAGGCATTGGACTATGCCAATCATGTGCAACCATTCCAGGCATTGGACTATGCCAATCTTATGACATTATTCCAGGCATTGGGATTTAACCAATCATGTATTATTATAGGCTTCATGCCTCTGCCAGGTATTGGGTTATTACCAATCCTGTGATTATAGGCTTTACGCCTCTGCCAGATATTGGGTTATTACCAATCCTGTGATTATAGGCTTTATGCCTCTGCCAGGTATTGGGTTATTACCAATCATGTGATTATAGGCTTTACGCCTCTACCAGGTATTGGGTTATTACCAATCATGTGGTTATAGGCTTCATGCCTCTGCCAAGTATTGGGGTTATTATCAATCTTGTGATTATAGGCTTTACGCCTCTTCCAGGTATTGGGTTATTACCAATCCTGTGATTATAGGCTTTACACCTCTTCCAGGTATTGGGTTATTACCAATCTTGTGATTATAGGCTTTACGCCTCTGCCAGGTATTGGGTTATTACCAATCCTGTGATTATAGGCTTCATGCCTCTACCAGGTATTGGGGTTATTACCAATCCTGTGATTATAGGCTTTACGCATCTGCCAGGTATTGGGTTATTACCAATCCTGTGATTATAGGCTTTACGCCTCTGCCAGGTATTGGGTTATTACCAATTATGTGATTTTAGGCTTTACGCCTCTGCCAGGTATTGGGTTATTACCAATCATGTGATTATAGGCTTTACGCCTCTGCCAGGTATTGGATTATTACCAATCCTATGATTATAGGCTTCATGCCTCTGTCGGGTATTGGGGTTATTACCAATCATGTGATTATAGGCTTTACGCCTCTGCCAGGTATTGGGTTATTACCAATCCTGTGATTATAGGCTTCATGCCTTTGCCAAGTATTGGGGTTATTACCAATCCTGTGATTATAGGCTCCATGCCTCTGCCAGGTATTGGGGTTATTACCAATCCTGTGAACAGCTTGGTATTGGACTCTACTAATCCAGTGATTACAGGCTTTACGCCTCTGCCAGGTATTGGGGTTATTACCAATCCTGTTATTATAGGCTTTACGCCTCTGCCAGGTATTTGGGTTATTACCAATCCTATGATTATAGGCTCCATGCCTCTGCCAGGTATTGGGGTTATTACGAATCCTGTGAACAGCCTGGTATTGGACTCTACCAATCCAGTGATTACAGGATTTATGCCTCTGCCAGGTATTGGGGTTATTACCAATCCTATGATTATAGGCTTTACGCCTCTTCCAGGTATTGGGGTTATTACCAATCATGTGATTATAGGCTCCATGCCTCTGCCAGGTATTGGGGTTATTACCAATCCTGTGAACAGCCTGGTATTGGACTCTACCAATCTAGTGATTACAGGCTTTACGCCTCTGCCAGGTATTAGTCTGTAACCAATTCTGATTACACAGCCAGGCAGTGGACTCTAACCACTCATGATTACACATTCGTCATGGGATATTAATCCCTTAAATTCATCATTGGTTATCACATTCTTTTACTAGGCATTATACCCTGGGGAAAGCCATCATATCAATTCACATTCTTTATATAATACAAGTATTCCTCATGTCACATTTTAACATATTCAAAGCACAATAGCCCTTATTTTGGCTATGACTATAATGCATGTATGACCAAGATTTCATTATTATCTTTGTAACCATTTATTATTATTATTATGTTACAAGATTCCCATTACCTGGTTTATTTTAAAAATTACCAATTCTTACGTCAATCTTGAGATAAATATCTTGTCACCTCCCATTAGGCAACAACTAAACACATGACTCACAAGGCCCATTAAACATCTTGTTACCTCTCACTAGGCAACAACTATTCACATGGCTCACAAGGCCATTAAACATCTTGTCACCTCTCACTAGGCAACAACTATTAGGGTTAGGGTTTCCCCTTATTGCCAGATAGGGTTTCAAGTTCATATTATTAATTCAAACCCTAATTCATTGCTCCACACATCGAGGAGCATACATTGATATCATAAGTATTCATTTATACTTATTTATTCTCACCATTTTTCATTAAATGTATCATCAACACAAGGTATGAGTTCGTCTCTCATCCTTACCAGGGTATGATTACATCATACTTTATTAACTTAGCTTAACCCTTTCTCAAGGTATGTTAGCCCACACTTATCAAAGTGTATTAAACTTATTACATCTCAATGTAACAATTGACATAACACACTTCATGTGTTACTCATCCAAGTGTACTGGATTTTAAGGTGCATTAAGGTACATCAAACTTGAAATGTTGGATGTGATATCTATCATGTCTTGATGTATCACTTCCCTCATCACTTTTAACTTTCTTAAGTTAATCAACTTATCTTGTATTAGGGTATTTCCCATCCTAATACTTTATGCACTAGCCCATCACAATCATTCTGTGGTGTATTGATCATAAGTCATACATTTGAATTGTCCAACCATCATCAATTGATATGGACTCATCTCAGGTTGAGACATTATTGATATAAGGTTCTCCATTATCAACCACTCTAGGTGTTTTACCTATCAAGGTATTAGCCACACCATTAATTGGTGTTTCACTCATCACTCCTAAGAGTATCTTGCCCCCACCTTTACAAGGTGTCTCGGGTTAAAGGTGTGCACATGTTCACCATATCGGGTTGTAGGTGTATAGGCACCACCATATCGGGCTAGAAGTATATGCATACCATTCATATTAGGCTAGAGTTGTTTATATGTGTTACCCATGTCGTGCATGAGGTATAAATCCATCACCATGTCGGGCTAGACATCGACTAGGGTTGTGTATCAGGCTACCATATCGTGCAATAACACTTGCTATTCTTTACTCATATCAGGTTACCCAAGTTAGGGTTTCATGTCAACTTACAAGTATTCATTTAACCTTGTATCATGCATGGAGTCTATACTTGACTCCCTATCGTGCAAGAGGTGTATACTACACCTCCATATCGTGCAAAAATGTATTCATTCATATCCATATCGTTCAAGTGAAGAAGGTGCATCATCATATTGGGTTAAAGGTGCTTACCTGTGTGCTTGCACCCGATATCACTTTTATAAGGTGATATCATCATCTTCAAGATCTAGACCTTCATTCTAACTATTATAGTTCAAGTCAACAGGTCTAAGAAACTACTAGAACTCATAATTTCATCAACTATTTCAGGAAATTTTGAAATTAAAAGTAGATCATTAAATACAACAATTTAGGTGATGAATAATATCATGATTGAGTTCAAGTTATATAACCCGCCTTAATAACAACTTCAAAGATCCAAGCTCCAAAGCTCCACGTTCCTAAGGTTGAAGATGACTTATCAAAAGTCCAAGGCTCGTTCACAACTCCTTCATATACAAGGAATCACCATGGATAAGTAATTGGTGAAGAAAGGAAAGATAGATCATAACCCTAATTCCATGGTTCAATTCAATCTTGAAGACAACTACAACTTACCTTAGGGTTAAGTTTTGAGTTCCTTAGCTCCTTGTCCAACACCCTACAACTCTTGGGTGATATGGACTTCCTCTTGGCCGACACAACTTTGCTTGTGGCCGATACCCCCTCACTTGTGGCCAAAATCACTTCAATTGGTCGATATCAACTTGCTATGGGCAATATGAACATGCTATGGCCGATATACTTGCTATGGCTGATACCCAAGGCCTATGCACGATACCCTTATGCTCTTTCACGACATGCCACCCCTCTTGCATGATATTATACTCACTTGCATGATATGGCACTCACTTAGAGTCAAAACACTTCACTATGGGTGATATCACCCTATATGGCTGATATCACCTACTTGGGCGATATGATCTTGTCATGGGCAAAATTGCACCAAGGGGTGAAACTAGGAGTATATATACTTGTTCATGAAGAAAGGCAAAAATGAGGTGTCAACATTTTGAGCTAGTAGGTGCCACGTGTCATTCATGGGTGACACATGTACATGCATGCATAAACATTTATATTGACATTCAAAAAGGTTTAGGATCACCTAGAGATGCAAATTCTTCCATTGCTTATCCATTTGGATAAATCATCTAGGTTTAATCACTATTTTAAGTCAAGCTGATACACTTTTTCTAAGGAAACTTGTTAGCCATCACACCTCACCTCTTTGAGGTGCTTTGCATGATATGGACTTTTCCAAGAGTTTAAAAAACGATATGGGACACCTCCTTGGGCTCCATGGCCGATAGGAACTCGTATATAAGCTTTTCAACTTTATACAACTCAAATTAAGCTTCCAAATTCAACCCTTTTTCTAGGTCATTTCATCACCAAGAGTATCATCATTCATAATTGATCCAAACATGGTGTCTCATTCATTATCTCTCCTCTAAATGATACATAGAGGAAGTAGGGACATTCTAGAGGTGGTAATTTTCATATCAACCCCACATTTTGGGTAAATTACAATTTGTACCAAAATTGGTGCACAAGGTACCAACATTGTTCAAACAAGTTCAAACTTGAGATTTAGGCTTTCCACAAGCTACCACCTTGCATCATTCTCTCTATAATGATTCTAAAACACATTAGGAATGTTCAAAATGTGAAATTTTGCATTATAGCCCCTCCATTTGGGTAAATTGCACTTTGGTCCAAAACAAAGGAAAATTGCTCAAACAACATTCAATTGGGATCAAACTTGGAACATAAGTGTGTCACATGATAACAAAATTCCTTAGAGGATTATATTAAATTTCTAATCAAATTTATTAGCCATAATAAATAGGGTTACCTCATAATCTAGGTCAGGGTCATTACAGTACCGCTATAAAACCTTAACCATATTGGTAGTACTAGGGTGTATGGTTTTAGAATCATGAGCTTCTTGCATGACATGATTCTTCATGGACGAATCCTCAGAAACCCTCAAACACTATAGTAGTGGATTTCACCACCTACTTTTCCTAAGAGGTTCATCTGAGGTTTCTCTATCAAACCTTTCATCTCGTCAAGCATTGGGTTGCTAACCGGGCAACCACCAACTTGGTCCACAGGTCTGGTTGTATATGGATGTCAGCCACACATGTCTAATCTTTGAACGATCGCAAGGTCCACCTAGCAACCTATTCTAGTCTCTCCACTGGCTAAGATAGTTGTACACCTGATCTGTGTTCTGTCTAAGAGAATATATTACCACATTAGCTTCCATGTGTGCTAGGTGAAGGTGAAGACATACCCTTTCATATACTTCACTCATCATTTTTGTCTCAGGTTTAGGTATATCCCATTCAGGTAAACTGCGAGCTTTTGCATCCATCATCTCAGTTACCAAACTCAAATTGTATCTCATAGAATCCAAATTGCTTCTTGAAAAGTATGTCCTCATATTATGATTACATTAGTTCATCTATTATTTCAAACAATAAATCCAATATACTCTCAAAAGGGTGTGGTACTTCATCCATTCCTTAAATATCATAAAAAGGTTTCAACCCATGCATTTACTTTTATCCTTAGTATGGCATGCATTTTTCCCTATCTCAAACACCCATAACAAGATGAAATAAGCATTGGGATGCAATCCAAATACAGAGTTCATCACATTCCATTAATAGAGATGGTGCATCACACACCACCATTATACTTTCCAGTCTTGGTTGAGACATACTCCTCGTGACTCCACACCATGAATATCTCAATTCTAAGTTTACACCAGTGGGAAGACTTTTCCCATCATCTTTGGGTCTTAGCATTCTTCTTATGTAGAATCCTTAGTCATTTCCTCGAGGTCTCTACAGTGCTGATACTTTTGGGGTGATCTTACCCTTATGCATCTAGGGAGTGCCTCTCACATTTACCCCTTAGGCCCCATGAACTCATGAAGGTGGCCAACCTCCTAACCATGGGCCTCAAACAAAGGTAGTTGTTACCTCCCTACCCTATGGTCTTGTGCATCTAGGGAACAGACAACTCCTACTTCCATAGGTATTATCCCTCCTTGACCTTAGTATTGACTTAGGATTTTACTGTAGATCATGGTTCCTTTGTTGATACTCAAGCACATTTCATTGTTGAATCCTCACCTGAATCTTCGTCATCTCTCTGGGCACTTATGGTTAACCCTACATCCCTTCATAGGAATCATGGCGACCTATCAATCTCGATCTAGCCCAATACAGATTACCCTCATGGTAACGTACACTTAGGCCCCTTAGAGATGGTCATACATGGGTCTATAGATTTGTACTCATACTATGTGCTCTTACACTTAGCCTCTCAAGCTCTTATAAGTGACCCTTAAGGTTACCTCAATTCTAAATAAGAGTTGGTACTCACTCCTACATGAATGGTCCTTTCCTAGGATAGGATAAAACTATCACTTGATAGTAAAAAAGGTCACACAACGTTCTTGCATCCAAGGTGTATATCATCATGTATATGCATAGCTCCTATCATGTTACCTATGCACATGGCTAGCAAGTAGACAACATATTAAACCATTCAAAGTTCCTTGGTATGTCATACTTATTATCATTCTTCCAAGTTGTACCCATATTCTACATGCATAATTCACCAACTTGCGTAAGTGGCTCATCAATCATATATCTCAGTTCAAGTGGGGTTTCCTTTTATTCCAATATATGGGGGAGTTTCGTGCTTAATTCCTATGAACTCACTCTGCCTCGTCAGCATTATTGGCACCAGTTACTGCTACTTCCCCTCTTTGGTCTAGGAGCCCCAGGTTCACCTCTTATGCATCATATATCTAAGATGCATGCTTAGCTTCTCAAGCATGAACCAAACCTATATAATATATGGCATATACTTCCTAACACTCTCCCACGTTAACAACCCTTAAAGTCCTACACAATGACAATTATCTGGGTGCGTGGCCTCACAACTTATTATCATACCATACCTCTTCAGGGTCTTTGGAACTCTCTTTCCTACACCAAAAATGTAGGCACTCATATCATCTATGAGTTTGTTCAGGAAGCCTCTTTCCCTTTTCTAGGCTTTGGTTCCTCTCAAGGCATATAAGGTACGACAAGCCTCTAAGGATCATGCATGAGGCAACCACATACATCTACTCAGGGTCATCTATTGTAGGCCACATCCTGCCAAACTTCTCATGATTCCTCATGTCTTAGAGTCTAGGTCTTTGACCTTCTTCATTGGGGTCTGGCTCTCCCTCTAGAGCTAACCCTATAACTAGTCCTACCACTAGAGGTTCTCTCTCATAAGATGGGTCAAGCTCTTAAGGATACACATCTATCCCTACATGGATGAAATGTACTATCAAAACTTATGTCCAGCCAAGATCATCTAAAGCATTGCATGCCTATCTCATAAACTATGAGGCATAACCCTTCTAGCTTAGGTCTAAGGCCTGATGCCAGCCTTGCTACCACCCACTTCTATGTCGGTGCATGCCTCTTTTGTGCTCATATATTCTCATTAGGATTCCTATATGGTCACCACTAACCTTCTCAATGAGGGAACTATCCCTCACCCTTACCAGGCACGTCCCACCCAAGGTTGGGTCACCAAAAGGCACTACGGGTCAAGCAATCACTCACAGTCTATGCTTCTTAGGTGTACCCAAAACCTCTATGTAAAGCATGCAAGTCTAACCCATGTACTTGCATGCATGGTCAACTATGATGTCAAACTCATCATGTCCTCTCTTTCTCTATCCACCGCATAAGGTTTTGGGTTGAGCGTCATCCTCAGAGGATGCATCAAGTATCTTCCTCTTCTTGGAGGCTTCTTCCTCTAAGTCTATCCCTATCCTCATCTTCCTACAAAATGGTCTAAACTCAGCGTTCTCCTGCGAGGTATCTAAGGGCACATCAACATGGCCATGTAACAAACCTAAAATCTAAGTTTCATCATTAAAAACTTATGTCCATGACATCTTGCTTACATGCTTTTTAATATTTTGTGGAGGATTCCTTAATCCTTAGTACTATTAACCCTCAAACTCAGGAGGAGGTGAAGAGAGAGAAAACCCTAAGAACTTATAGTTTCTCTTTGAAAAGAGTAGAAAACGGATGAAAATAGATGAGAAGACCTAGAGGTATCTTATTTTGAGTCAAATCCTCAAATTTTGTCCAAGCAGCCACACAGATTCCAGGAGTCCTCATAAATTGACTAGCAGGGTGGAGGAAAATCTTTCCAGCCCTCATATTGTGATCCTTTTCTAGACACCTCCATCTTTGGAATATCCTCTAATAACTCCCTTGGGCTCTAAAGAATTTGCAAAATTTAATGATTATTAGAGATTATATGGAAAACATGGCTTTGATACCAAATGTAATGACCCCACCCCTTGGTAACCCCCAATTGAGGAAGACCAAGAAACTAGTATTGTTATTCTAAAATAGGATCAACTGGTTTTACAAATAATAAAAAATAATTAATAAATTCTACCACAACTAAGCTTAAAACAGGATAAAAATTTTCTTTTCACATACCTTTCCAAAAATAGGAGTTTGGAACTTTACCCATAATAGAGTTCTATCTAACTAAATCCTCTGATATTTAATAAGATTTATTCTCCAAATGACACCTTAAATGTTCATCCACTTTCATGTATTCCTAAAATGTCGACAAACAATGTCAGTCAGTATAAAGATTATACCGGTATGTGAGGGCAACCAAGATTTTGCACACATATTGTAACAGCCTATTCAAATCAAATATTTGTTAACAATCAAAGTTTACATTTTCATTATAACTTCCCAACCATTTTTACCCATCCTCTGGTATTGTAACATCCAACTCATAAAAACATAATTAACTAATGCGGAAGCGTTCACTAAGCAGCGGATTACCGAAAATCACTAAAAATTTAAAACCTTTTTATCAAGAGATCCAGCAATTAAAAACTTTCTCACATAGAACAAAAGTAACACATTTACATTCTGTTTTTTAAAATACATAGCTTGTATCATCTCTTTCTATGAATTACAAGCATCAGCTGCCCGATTAAACTAAACACAGGCAATATGAAAATCTTGAGGCACTGAGCCAAAATCTCGAAAGCACTAACCACTACTCCGAGGACCTGAGAGTACAGAGACGACACATAGGACTATATATACATCTATACATGGCATAACAGCCAGTGTCTCCACCTGAGACTTCACTGCTATCCCTACTGATAAAGTCCTTCTTCTACTGAAGGACTCCTGCCTCCTCATCTGCGTCCACCTAAAAATGTTGTTCCCACGGGGATGAGACAATTGTAAATTTGCCCAGCAAGAGATATAACTCTCCGCCAGATATATTATTATTGCATCTAAAGAAGATAAATATGAACAGAGGAATCATATTTGTTTGATAGCAGTTAATTCAATGTCTAACAGATTAGAATATCATTCTTATCTAAAACATTGCAGCTATAACTTGAAAGAGCAACATGTTACTTATCCATTAAGGAATATGAAGAACATGTATAACATTTATTCACTATAGAATCATTTCCACAGCATTAACTCTCTTCAGGCTTAGATCATATATCTATTGCCTGGCATTGTCATTGTGGAGTCATGGCATGTAGCCATACTCTTTTCACAAAGTATTGGGATCTTAATTCTTCAACCCATCAAGTACATTTCCACTTCTTAACAAGTTCATCATCATGATTATAGGATATGGGTATTTGAAACCATCTCTCATCATAGGATACTTGTTATCACTTATTAGGTAACTTAATACCTTTAGGTCATCTGACCAAGGACATTATAATTCTTGCTAAAGCATTGCACATAGTACACAAAGCTCAATGATTCTTACTACAAAAAGCATTGCACATAGTACATAAAGCTCAATGATTCTTACTACACAAAGCATTGCATTTAGTACATAAAGATCATATCATCTCTTAATACCTCCTCAAAGAAATAAGGCATATTATGGCTTATAAAACTCATAAACAAGCTCAATAATTAAAACATCATATGACACACAGGGCCCATAAATTTTCAGATTTCTTCTCACTAAGAAATCAAAACATATGAAGGCTTATAAAGCCTATAAACATTCTCAAAATACAGAGCATCATAGCCCATACCTGGCTATACTCCTCATCTCATCATTCCTTTATGATTAATATTCATGATAACAATTATAATGCTTTCATATCCGCACCATAAAACACTAAGTAATACCACAACTCCCTCTTTAGGGTTCATGGTTCCTCTTTTATAATAGCACCCTCCATTAGGGTTTTCCATAAATAATCTCTTAGATTCTTAAGATCATATTATTAATGATCAGTCCCATTTCATTGCTTCTCACAACTAGAAGCCAATATTGATATCATAAGTATTCAATCATACTTATTTATTCTCATCATTCATCATTGAATGTATTATCAACACAAAGTATGAGTTTCTCTCTCATCTTTATCAGAATATGACTGTATCATAGTCTATTAATTTGGATTAACCTTTTCATAAGGCATGTTAGCCTACATTCATCAAGGTGCATTATATCTCAACGTAACAAATGACATGACGCATTTCATGTGTCACTTATCCAATTATATTGGATTTAAAACACATCAAGGTATTTTAGTATTGGGGTGTTGGATGAGATATCCATCATGTCTTGATGTATCACTTCCCTCCTCACCTTTATCTTACTTGAATTCATCCAATTAGTTTGTGTTAGGGTATTTCCCATCCTAATACTTTATGCATCAACTCATGACATTTATCATGTAATGTATTGGTCATAAGTCACTTATTTAGAATATACAACCATTGCCAATGATATGGACTCATCTCGAGTTAAGACATTGTTGATATAGGGTTGACCATTATCAACCACTCTAGGTATTTCACCTATCAAGGTATTAGCCATACCATTACTTGGTGTTACACTCATCACTTCTAAGAGTGTCTTGCTCTCTCCTTTTCAAGGTGTATAGGGTTGAATCATGTGCATATATTCACCATGTCGGGTTGGAGATGTATAGGCACTCACCATATCGGGCTAGAAGTACATGAAAACCATCCATATCGGGTTAGAGGTGCTTGTTTATATGCTTGCACCCGATATCACTTTTATAAAGTGATATCAACATCTTCAAGCTCTAGACCTTAGTTCTAGCTGTTATAGTTCATGTCAACAGGTCTAAGAAACTACTAGAACTCATAATCTCATCAACTATTTCAGGAAATTTCGGAATTAAATGTATTTCACTAAGTATAGCAATTTAGGTGATGAATAATAACATGACTAAATTCAAGTTATATAACCCTCCTTAAGAACCACTTCAAAGCTCCAAGATCCAAATCTCCTTGTTCCTAATGTTGAAGATGACTTATGAAAAGTCCAAGGCTCGTTCACAACTCCTTCATATATAAGGAATCACCATGGATAAGCAATTGGTGAAGAAGAAAAGAAAGGGAGATCAAAACCCTAAAATCATGCTTCAATTCAAGGTTGAAGATGATCTTATCCTTACCTTAGGATTAAGTATGAGCAACTTCTTGCTCCTTAACACCTTTGCACGATACACTAGTGTCCTTGCACGATATGGCAACCCTCTTGAATGATATAGCACTTACTTGCACGATATGCCACTCAACTCTTCACCCTATTGGCCGATATCACCTTATATGGCCAATTTCACCTACTTGGCCGATATGCTCTTGCCATGGGCGATATCCCAAATCCTATGCACGATACCACAGCATCCCTTCACGATATAGGAACTCTATGCACGATACCTTAGGGTAGGAGGGTGGTAAGGGTCACAAAATTGCACCAAGGGGTGAAACTAGGGGTATATATACTTGTTGTTCATGAAGGAAAGCAAAAATGAGGTGTCAACATTTTGAGCTAGTAGGTGCCACGTGTCATGCATGGGTGACACGTGTACATGCATGCATCAAGATTTATCTTGTCTTGAAAAACGGTTGAGGATCATCTTGAGATGCAAATGCGTCCATTACTTATCCATTTGGATAGGATATATCAACAAAATCACCACTTCATTCACAACTCATCTCAAATTTGCTAAGGAAGTTGTAACCTGACACACCTCACCTCCTTGAGGTGCTTTGCATGATATGGACTTTTCCAAGAGTTTGAAAAACGATATGGGACACCTCCTTGGGCTCCTTGGCCGATAGGAACTCAAATATAAGCTTTTCATCTTGATACAACTCAAGTTAAGCTTTCATATTCAACCCTTTTCTTAGTCATTTCATCACCAAGATTACCATCACTCGTAATTTATTCAAACATGGTATCTCATTCATTCTCTATCCTCTAAATCATACTATGAGGGAGTAGGAACACTCTAGAGGTGGTAATTTGCATATTAACCCCACATTTTGGGTAAATTACAACTTGTACCAAAATTGGTGCACAATGCACCAACATTGTTTCAAACAAGTTCAGCTTGGACTTTAGGCTTTCCACAAGCCACCACTTAGCATCATTCTCTATATTATTATGCTAAAACACATAAGGCACGTTCAACATGTGACATATTGTGATATAACCCCTCCACTTGGGTAAATTACACTTTGATCCAAAACAAAGGAACATTGCTCAAACAGCATTCAATCGGGACCAAACTTGAAACATAAGTGTGTCACATGATAACAAAACACCTTATATGATTATATTAAAGTTCTAAGCAAATTTATTAACCAAAATAAATTGGGTTACCTCATAACCCAAGTCAGGGTCGTTACAAGTTATAAACCCCTAACAAGGATTTCGTCCCCGAAATCCCAGGAAAAAGGAGGGACAGATTCATTCATTTATCATACCCTCAAGTCTCCACATAATATATTAATATTATGGAGATATCATGGATTTGTAATCCACACAAAGTTCCTTTCATTAATTCAACTTATCAATGTTTATGTTTATGTAGAGTATAAACCCCTAACATATGATGTCCATATTATTGAAAGGAAGAAGCATAAAAGAACACACTTCTATCATCACCCAAGAATATTTATCAAAAGAAAAACATATATATTTAACACAAATAATTCACTCAGCAATCCTTTATTTGTTTGGAAAACTTCACTGAGAAAGTTTACTAAGCAATTTATTTAGAAATATTCATTGAGAAGGTTCACTGAGTAGTTTGTCTGGGAAAATTCACTAAGTAAGTTCACTAAGTATGTTCACTGAGTAATTTGTTTTGAAAATATTCATTGAGCAAGTTCACTAAGTACGTTCACTAAGTAATTTGTTTTGAAAATATTCACTGAGGAAGTTCACTTATTATGTTCACTAAGTAATTTGTTTTGAAAATATTCACTGAGCAAGTTCACTGAGTATGTTCACTAAGTAATTTGTTTTGAAAATATTCACTGAGCAAGTTCACTGAGTATGTTCACTAAGTAATTTGTTTTGAAAATATTCACTGAGCAAGTTCAGTGAGTATGTTCATTAAGTAATTTGTTTTGAAAATATTCACTGAGCAAGTTCACTGAGTATGTTCACTAAGTAATTTGTTTTGAAAATATTCATTGAGAAAGTTCACTGAGTATGTTCACTAAGTAATTTGTTTTAAAAATATTTACTGAGCAAGTTCACTAAGTATGTTCATTAAGTAATTTGTTTTGAAAATATTCACTGAGCAAGTTCACTGGGTATGTTCACTAAGTAATTTGTTTTGAAAATATTCACTGAGCAAGTTCACTGAGTATGTTCACTAAGTAATTTGTTTTGAAAATATTCATTGAGCAAGTTCACTGAGTATGTTCACTAAGTAATTTGTTTTGAAAATATTCACTGAGCAAGTTCACTGAGTATGTTCACTAAGTAATTTTATTTTGGAAAAATTCACTGAGGAAGTTCACTGAGAATATTCACTAAGTAATTTATTTTGGAAAAAGTTCACTTAGCTCTTCCTATTTACTTTCATTATACTCTCTAGATTGTCTCAAAATGACTAGTTTATCAGAGTAATCAAAAAGATAACAATCTAAGAGTTTCATACTTGCTTAATCTACAATAATCATATACCCGTCCAGGGTATACAAGTATTGAGATTAGGTAGTATGCACTTTATTTACTATCATATTTCTCACTTTTCATATCATTATACACACAGGATTTTCCATTCTTGAATTTTCTTCAGGCATCACTTCTATATCTCATCTTTCAACACACTAAGTAAGATATAAGTTCTCATCTCCCTTGTGTCCTTATAGGACTAATCAAAGGAATTCAAAAACAACTACTTTCATATCTTTAGCACATAGAATCAGGATATGAAATATCAAAACAAAACTATTTCATCCGACCTGACTGGGACGTCTGTCCACGTCCTCTATTGTTACTAGAAAATTGCCTCCTTTGTGAGCCATATTGACTCTGCCCCTAAGGTTCAGTCATCCTCGAATTCCCGACTGGACAATCCTTTTCCAGATGTCCTGGTTGTCTACATTGGTAATAGATCTTGGGTGCAAAATGTCTGTGAGATCTAGTCACCGATGTTCATGCTATGTTGAAGGCTCTACTTGGAACATTACTATGATCCCTATCCATACTCGACATCCATTGTGTCTGGGTATGGAATCTCGATGATGTTGTCGATGTAGAAAATCTCGGCTTCTTAAAACTTTTGGACCTTTATCCTTGAGATTGGGTGTACACCTTCCTGCCACTAGTCTATCATTTCTCGATTTCAGACCTCTCTATCCTCCTTCCCGACTCCACAAAGGTGGCAAACCTCTCCCTATTCTATAAAGCAAACACAGGAGTGGTTAGTTCAGCGTTCAACCCCTTCTCAAAATACTAAATTCTTTTCTCATCACTAACTGCCATTTGCGGACAAAACCGCAAAAACTCCATGAACTTAGCTTCATATTCGCTAACGTTCATCTGTCCTTGTTTGATCCTCTCAAATTGAGATATCTTCTCATCTAGATATGTCTTAGGGAAGTATCTACTGACGAATTCTCATCGGAATACCTCCCATCCCATTTCTTCACCTGGTCTCTTATCTTCCTCTATCATCCACCAATGACCAGCACTTCCTTTTAGGAGGTATACAACATGTCTTACCTTTCCAGCTCTATCAGCCACAAGTGAACATCTGCTGGATTAGATGTACCAGCATAGTCTATGGCTCCAACCTGGTGAAGTCTCTCGAAAGTCTTGCCAGGTCCATAACCCTCACGATGGGTTGGTGCCCTAGGTGCAGGTGGTGGCATCCTGTCTGCCATATGTGTCATGGCTATCAGGAATTTCTCAAATAGAGCATGGAGAGCTGGATTTTCTATCACAGCTGGGTCAATCTGGGGCTATTCAGGTACAGACCCTTCCCTATTCTGGTCTCTTGCACCTCCTCCTAGTGCAGCAGTGCTGCCCTCAGCAACATGTTCTTCATGTGGTCCAGACATCTTCAAGTTCTTCTTCTCCTATGTGAGCAGAAGATACTATCAGATAAACTGGAAGACACTTAGAACATACTCTACAACCTTAGTCCTATGTCTCTGTAGACTGAGCAAACCTAGAGCTCTGATACCAATTAATTGTAGAATCCAACTCATAAAAACATAATTAACTATTGCGGAAGCGTTCACTAAGAAACGGATTACCGAAAATCACTAAAAATTTAAAACCTTTTTATTGAGAGATCCATCAATTAAAAACTTTCTCGCATAGAACAAAAGTAACACATTTACATTCTGTTTTTCAAAATATATAGCTTGTATCATCTCTTTTTGTGAATTACAAGCATCAGTTGCCCTATTAAACTAAACACAGGCAATATGAAAATCTTGAGGCACTGAGCCAAAATCTCAAAAGCACTAACCACTACTCTGAGGACCTGAGAGTACAAAGACAACACATAGGACTCTATATACATCTATACATGGCATAACAACCAGTGTCTCCACTTGAGACTTCATTGATGTCCCTGCTATTGCTGTCCTTCTTCTACTAAAGGATTCCTGCCTCCTCATCCACATCCACCAAAAAATGTGGTTCACACAGGGGTGAGACAATTATAAATTGCCCCAGTGAGAGATATCACTCTCCGCCAGAAATATTATTATTGCAGCTAAAGAATATAAATATGAACAGAGGAATCATATTTGTTTGACAGCAGTTAATTCAATGTCTAACAGATTAGAATATCATTCTTATCTAAAACATTGCAGCTATAACTTGAAAGAGCAATATGTTACTTATCCATTAAGGAATATGAAGAACATGTATAACATTTATTCACTATAGAATCATTTCCATAGCATTAAATCTCTTCAATCTTAGATCATATGTCTATTGTCTGTCATTGTCATTGTGGAGTCATGGCCTGTATCCATACTCTTTTCACAAATTATTGGGATCTTAATTCTTCAACCCATCAAGTACATTTCCACTTCTTAACAAGTTCATCATCATGATTATAGGATCTGGGTATTTGAACCCATCTCTCATCATAGGATACTTATTATCACTTATTATGTAACTTAATACCTTCAGGTCATCTGACCAAGGACATTATAATTCTTGCTAAAGAATTGCACATAGTACACAAAGCTCAATGATTCTTACTACAAAAAGCATTGCACATAGTACATAAAGCTCAATGATTTCTTACTACACAAAGCATTGCATTTAGTACATAAAGCTCATATCATCTCTTAATACCCCCTCAAAGCAATAAGGCATATTATGGCTTATAAAACTCACAAACAATCTCAATAATTAAAACATCATATGACATACAGGGCTCATAAATTTTTCGATTTCTTCTCACTAAGCAATCAAAACATATGAAGGATTATAAAGCCTATAAACATTCTCAAAATACAGAGCATCATAGCCCATACCTGGATATACTCCTCATCTCATCATTCATGCATGATTAATATTCATGATAACAATTATAATGCTTTCATATCAGCACCATACAACACTAAGTAATACCACTACTCCCTCTTTAGGGTTCATGGTTCCTCTTTTATATCAGCACCCTCCATTAGGGTTTTCCATAAATAACCTCTTAGGTTCTTAAGATCATATTATTAATGATCAGTCCTTATTCATTGCTTCTCACAACTAGAAGCCAATATTGATATCATAAGTATTCAATCATACTTATTTATTCTCATCATTCATCATTGAATGTATTATCAACACAAAGTATGAGTTTCTCTCTCATCTTTATTAGAATATGACTGTATCATAGTCTATTAATTTGGATTAACCTTTTCATAAGGCATGTCAGCCTACATTCATCAAGGTGCATTATATCTCAATGTAACAAATGACATGATGCATTTCATGTGTCACTTATCCAATTATATTGGATTTAAAACACATCAAGGTATTTTAGTATGCAGGTGTTGGATGAGATATCTATCATGTCTTGATGTATCACTTCCCTCCTCACCTTTATCTTAATTGAATTCATCCACTTAGTTTGTATTAAGGTATTTCCCATCCTAATACTTTATGCATCAACTCATGACATTTATCATGTAATGTATTGGTCATAAGTCACTTATTTAAAATATACAACCATTGCCAATGATATGGACTCATCTCGAGTTAAGACATTGTTGATGTAGGGTTGACCATTATCAACCACTCTAGGTATTAGCCATACCATTACTTGGTGTGTTACACTCATCACTTCTAAGAGTGTCTTGCTCTCTCCTTTTCAAGGTGTATAGGGTTGAATCATGTGCATATATTCACCATGTCGGGTTGGAGATGTATAGGCACTCACCATATCGGGCTAGAAGTACATGAAAACCATCCATATCGGGCTAGAGGTGTATGAACACTCACCATATCAGGTTAGTATTTGCACTTCTCTCCATGTCAGACATGAGGTATCTTCTTTACCTCATATCGGGCACAAGGTATATGTATGTGTCGCCCATGACACTTATGAGGTATCAACCCATCACCATGTCGGGCTACCATGTTGTCTAGGGTTGTGTATCGTGCAACCCTATTGTGCAAGCTCATGTGTCATGAAACCATGTCATGTAAGGTCATGTAGGCCTCATGATACTAATTACTAATGATGTATTGTATGATCATATCATGCAATAGCACTTGTTACTCTTCACTTATAACGGGTTACCCATATTAGGGTTTCATATCGACTTACAAGTATACATTTAACCTTGTATCGTGCATGGAGTCTATACTTGACTCCCTATCGTGCAAGAGGTGTATACTACACCCCCATATTGTGCAAGAAGGTATAAAATCATATCCATATCATTTTAATGGAGTAGGTGCATCACCATATCGGGTTACAGGTGCTTGTTTATATGCTTGCACCCGATATCACTTTTATAAACTGATACCACCATCTTCAAGCTCTAGACCTTAGTTCTAACTATTATAGTTCATGTCAACAGGTCTAAGAAACTACTAGAACTCATAATATCATCAACTATTTTAGGAAATTTCGGAATTAAAAGTATTTCACTAAGTATAGCAATTTAGGTGATGAATAATAACATGACTGAGTTCAAGTTATATAACCCACCTTTAGAACCACTTCAAAGCTCCATGCTCCAAAGATCCTCATTCCTAAGTTTGAAGATTACTTATGAATGGTCCAAGGCTCGTTCACAACTTCTTCATATACAAGGAATCACCATGGATAAGCAATTGGTGAAGAAGAAAAGAAAACGAGATCAAAACCCTAAAATCATGCTTCAATTCAAGGTTGAAGATGAGCTTATCCTTACCTTAGGGTTAAGTATGAGCTCCTTCTTTCTCCTTAACACCTTTGCACGATACACTAGTGTCCTTTCACGATATGGCAACCCGCTTGAATGATATGGCACTCACTTGCATGATATGCCACTCAACTCTTCACCCTATTGGCCGATATCACCTTATATGGCCAATTTCACCTACTTGGCCGATATGCTCTTGCCATGTGCGATATCCCAAAGCCTATGCATGATACCACAGCATCCCTTCATGATATGGGGGCTCTATGCATGATAACGTAGGGTAGGAGGGTGGTAAGGGTCGCAAAATTGCACCAAGGGGTGAAACTAGGGGTATATACACTTGTTGTTCATGAAGGAAAGCAAAAATGAGGTGTCAACATTTTGAGCTAGTAGGTGCTACGTGTCATGCATGGGTGACACGTGTACATGCATGCATCAACATTTATATTGTCTTGAAAAACAGTTGAGGATCATCTTGATATGCAAATTCGTCCATTACTTATCCATTTGGATAAGATATATCAACAAAATCACCACTTTATTCACAACTCATCTCAACTTTGCTAAGGAAGTTGTAACCCGACACACCTCACCTCCTTGAGGTGCTTTGCACGATATGAACTTTGACAAAAGTTTGAAAAATGATATGGGACACCTCCTTGAGCTCTTTTTCCTATAGGCACTCATATAAAAGCTTTTCATCTTGATACAACTCAAGTTAAGCTTTCATATTCAACCCTTTTCTTAGTCATTTCATCACCAAGATTACCATCACTCATAATTAATTCAAACATGGTGTCGCATTCATTCTCTCTCCTCTAAATGATACTATGAGGGAGTAGGAACACTCTAGAGGTGGTAATTTCATATTAACCCCACATTTTGGGTAAATTACAACTTGTACCAAAATTGGTGCACAATGCACCAGCATTGTTCAAACAAGTTCAACTTGGAATTTAGGTTTTGCACAAGCCACCACTTAGCATCATTCTCTATCTTATGATGATAAAACACATAAGGCACGTTCAACATGTGACATATTGCAATATAATCCCTCAACTTGGGTAAATTGCACTTTGGTCCAAAACAAAGGAACATTGCTCAAACAACATTCAATCTGGACCAAACTTGAAACGTAAGTGTGTCACATGATAAAAAAAACACCTTAGAGGATTATATTAAAGTTATAAGCAACTTTATTAACCAAAATAAATAGGGTTACCTCATAACCCAGGTCAGGGTCATTACAGGTATACCCTCTCTTAGGGTTTAGTCCTAGCAATGGACTTTAGGCTACCTTCTCCATCATGAGCTTGGTACCTTGTGGGCCACCTCTCTAGGTTCCATGTAGTCTTCCCACCCAGGGTTTGACCACTTATTACTTTTCCTCCAGGGCTTGATCATCATAAATCATAAATCCAGATGTGGTATGTAGGCTCGAGTAATATATAAGCAATATATGATGATAATCATAGTCACTTAATAGATTGCAAGAGATAAAGTCATCTAAACATTTAATTTCCAACAATCGGTAAAACCTCATAAATCACCGTGAAACTAAAGTGCTTAACCATAATAGTAACCACATACTTGATTTGGAAGTGTCAAGGAATCAAGCAAAATATCCAATCCAATCAGGAAGTCCAATCAAGTGAATTAAGCCAATCACACAAGCAATTTGAATTTTGAAAAGCATGTATTACCTAATCATTACATACTCAGCATAAACCCTTTATTGACTTGAGAAACCCTTCTAGGGTTTTTAGGTTGAATTAGGGCTTCCTTAGGGTTTCTTAGATCTATTTCTCAATCTTTACCTCTTTAAGTCAACAAACCCTAAAATAGATTTCTACATCATAAAACCCTAATTATTCAAGTTATCCATATTAAGGATTCCCTATTCTCAATTTATCTTAGGGTCATCACATCTTTGTCCTATTCATGAATTTTCAAAATAAAAACCATTAATAGTCATATATATCAAAATTAGGGTTTCTAAGCCCATTAATGCACTCTCATATACACATAACCCTAAATTAAACCAGTTATGTACAAAGATAATGTTTTTACATCTACATCTGCCTTTTATTAATCAGCTGGTTAATATTGGCTTAATGTATCCAAAGAATATCATTAAATCCAATTGTCCTCAAATCCTAGGGTTTTCATTAATAAAACCATTAAAGGTCGCAATTTTATATACTTTTCCAATTTCAAGTAGAATCAGACTTCAATTATATTTTTATTGGATTCTACATATTTTTTTGATCAACTTTCATATTTTACTTGCCATGATCTGATCATTCTATGATTTACTAAATTTTTTACAAATTAATCAATTATGGACCAATAGGAACCTGCCACCTTGGCGAGGAACCCTGGGTTCCACCCAGCCAACTCATCTGGACTGGCCAATCGGCTCTCCCAACCAGACAGAGCGTGACTAAGGTGACTGAGCCAACTCACAAATCAAAAGGCAACCAAAAGACTAGTTTAACCCTTACCTGCGAGAAGGAGAGCCGAAGCACAATGGTCGTTTCACAGAAGGCTATCTTCAACCTCCGATCGCACGTGCAACAAGCCTGAGTATTCAACTTGGTTGTTGACTGTGGGATTCTGATCCCCTAAGCTCTGCGAGAAAGTCTCGTCATCTTTTCTATCATGAACCAAACTCGCTAATGGCTCCAATTCTTCTGCTGGTGGCCGAGAGCGATGGGTCGTGTAGGTGACTTGTCTAGGGAAGCGGCGATGAGGAAGGATGACAATGGTTAGGGTTTTGAGCGAAATTTGGCAAAGAGAACTATGCCCAAAGTTCAGGATCAACTCATAGATGATTTGGTTGATTCGTTGGGACATCTACCCCCCTTATACAGTTGTGGGTCTCATGTGTGCGGAGTCCTTCTCCAACTTAATTGGGGAAATCACGGATTGTCCTCTAAAGTCCAACGAACTTAGGATCATTCAATTCAAGAAGGAGTCTCGAACGCAATGGAAAGGTTCCATAGTTGCTCGTCCATCTGGGGCCAGATAAGCTGAGAGGAAGGTTTCCTCACTTCCCACTTGGTCCGGGAGTCTAAACGATGACCTATCACTATCAGATCATGAGATCAGTAGTCCAAATCATCTGCATAATCCACTAAATAGAATTATCAATTCCTAAATAAACATGACATTTAATGTATTACACTCGATAATCATATCACTTTAGGATTCGCATAAAATCCACATCTCTCCAACCATTAATCCTTTTGCTTCCAAAATTTAAGGGACGCTTTCTAATGAATTTATCTAGACATGTTCAAAGTTTGAGTCCCAAACTCGAAAGCATAAGATACTTTTCTTAATATGCAAGTTATCACTTAATAAGGCATATTTTATTCATATTTTCTCTCTCTTTCTCTTCTATTTCCTCTATTTGGATTCCTTTTACCATTAGAAACCATGTGGATTTGAAATCTAAATTATAATGGTCAAACATTCAACTTCCTAGATAATTCTACATAATTCTCAGCATTATCTTAATTTCCTTTTCCTTTTTATGTATTATTAGATTTCCTTCAATTTTTCATTCCTTTTTATCATATTGGACTCACTAACTCAACGAGGCCCACAAAATCATACATTTAAATGAAATATTATTATAGAAATCCATTCATTACACATAAATCATACAATTTTCATAATCATACATTTTATTGGAACAATTGCATTTCAAACCATGCACATGAAAATTGAGGTTATAACACTAGGTATGATCAATGATGACTTTTGATAATCTTTTGACTACATTATGTAGACATTCTCTTGAAATCACCATGTTTACACTTAAATGAGTACCTTCCAAATCTATTCCAAAGACATCATATGAGATATAGAATGGAAAGTGTTCCAATATATCTTTTATGAATGTTTATAGATTTAAATCTTATGTATCAAACAATTATTTGAAAAGTTGGACCCAAATTGGATAAATTCTTTTTTTGATACCCTAAACGTGTTGGGAAATATGGGCACAAAGTATAGCAATGGAAACAAAAATTTTATCTATATGTATTCCCATAACAGCAAAATCGCGTCAACTACTATGAAATAGGAAGGATGATTTATGCAAGTTATATCTTGTCTTGGAGAAAGTCCAGTGACAAAACTTACTTCTTTGCAACTGCTGACTAGTTTCTCATGGATGATGGTTGTACAACTCATATTCTTCACCACAAATAGTTATTTATGCAACCTCTGTAGTGACTCTGGTGGTCTCGCCAAGGATTCCAGGTTGACTTTGCTCTCCAAGATGTAGCTAAAGGAATCATGCCTCTAGAATAGTCTACACAGACCAACTAAAACTCATGTTGTACACCAAGAATAGAAAGGAAGGAGTTATCTCTCTTGTTGGTGTACTAGTCACCAACCTGCTCTCCCACAATGACAACTTCTCAGTTGTTCTCTCCCATTAGCTATCCCTCCCTATTGGGTAGGACTTGCTTAGGCTCTTTCGATTACCAAAATCAGAGAGGACAAGAGTTTTCATAGGAACTAATTCTTAGTTATCTATGTTATATCTTGGGCAGCCCCAGTACCCTTCCTTTTATAGGTGAGGTTAGGGTCAGGGTTCCCAGTCTTTACGGGATTGCGTGGGAGTGGAAAGGATCGAAAGATCTAGAACTTTCGCAACCTACAAGATGCCAAATGGTCATCTGGCACACCCATATGGTTCTCTTGTGTGTGAGATGGTTGTATGGTGTGCCAGACAGTCATCTCGCACTACTTTGGCAGTTTCCCAATTGGATATGAATTTGGCAATTTTGATTCCAATTAATATACATAGTAATTTACTTGTACCTTAAGTAAAGTACAATCGAAACAATTTGGGAAACATCCAGAATATTCATTTGGTCAGACCGAGCTATCTCACTCAGGAGAGATGCCTGTCTCACTCACCCAAATGACCGTCTAGTGAATTGAGATGATCTAGTTGGTTCAATCACATTGAATAGGTCGAATCAAGAGTAGAACTTAGCCAATTCAAACTTTGATTACCCTGACATCCCAAACGACCATCTCAACACTTGAGACACCCCTACGGCATGCCCAAATAGACATTTCACTCTGTGAGATGGTCGTTTTGTACACCAGTCATCCAATCAATCAATATGTTGTGTTAATTGAATAGCTAAACATTGTAGTAATCAATCCCATTGTCATTCAAGATCAAATTCCTCTTCTAGATGAGTTCCTATGTGTGTGACCATATAGGTCCCATAACACATTGGTAGTGAATGTCCATAAATAGATTATGACATCACAAGCAAAGAGTGGTGCCTAGTCACACATTAGTGCTACCCAAGTGAATGGAAATTTGGAGAACAACTTCAACCTACAATTTGTGTAAGATGTTACAGTGATTGTATAATTACTTTGTCTCTTATATCCAAGATGTACTCTAGGCATGGAAGTTCATCCTCTCAACGTTCAACCCATGTTCCTTGAACCAAGAGTAGACTATCTGAGATAATGTGACCTCAATATCATATATTGATTCCCATGTGCATGCACATGCATTTCTCAATCTCACTTATCAAGTGGCCAGGATATCATACTCCAGTTGGAGGGAAAAATCACATATCTATCACTCCCAATCTATCCCCATGTGTCAAAGTCACCCAATCATCACCAATATAACAACCCATGTTTTAGGACTGCATTTGGTGATGTCAAAGCATGCCCAACAACATGTGACACGTGTAGTGATTTCAGGTCTAAGAATCACAATCACCACCTTCACTATGATCGATGACTGTGACCACCACAACCATGTTTCACTCTCAAGGTGGGTCTGTCTGATACACTGTTCTCTAACATGTATCGTTGTTCTTGATTTGATATTACCAAATCATGACTAATGAGATCTAGTCATCAACCAACTCACACTCTGATCTTATGTGTTATTGATGTCTATCAACCTTCCACAATAACAACCAATCAGGGACATAATGAGAATATGTATATGTAATCTTAACATTTGTATAATCTTATGCACAAGGGTAGTAACTTGAATACATACATCATTGAGAAATATTATTCTCTAAACATTCATAGTGTTTCTTCATTATCTCATAATTGAATGAAATAGAATGAATTGGAAGCTTTCCTTTATAAGTATTAATCAAATCCTTTAAGGTATATGCCATGTCAATCATCGCATGATTGGATCTATGGGCATACCTTACCAACAGACTCCCACTTTCACTTAGAGCCAATCCCCAATGAATTTCATCCTTAATGACCTAAACATGTCGAACATGCTTTTGTTGCGCTAGTGTTGATTTAGCAGGTTATCAACACTTTGCTCATAGTTGGTATGTTGCATGTTGCTAATGTCTTTGATGTATGATTTCTCATATGAGATGGAATAGTCATAATATGGTATCTGACATTCCTTGCCTATCATATAGCTCCATTGTAGTCACAATACTGCTACTAAGTCATCAATGGTAGGAACATCTATAAGTTCATCATATGAACATGTAGATCCATATAGTATCATTTTGTGTTCATAAAGAAGTATGCTCAGCTTTTATTGTAAAATAGCATTAACGACTATTAGTTTGGAACCTTTCCAACTAATTATCTCCTTTTCCCTTTAAAATCAAACATATTTTATTGTGATCACTTGTCATTATGGAAGCTTGTTTCGATGTAACTCTTTACATACACATCTTCCTTTTTATTGATATCCTAATTGATTAGCAATTTATCTTTAAGTAATTCACAAGTACTAATTGATGTCTTTAATGACTTTCCAATAACCCTTATTGGATTTTATATCATCTTTTCATATCCATCATACAAGATTATATGGGATAATAACATTCATGATATATCCATTGGTACAGCCTATGGCATCTTAATCATGTCTTTTCCATTTTTCATAACAATTGTTACATATGGTTCATGAGATACAAATTCGGCTTTTCCCTAATTGAATCCTTCATTGTTGAACTCTTTCAACACAATGTTATTGTATGTGCTCAAACTTCCATTGTGAAACATTTAAGAACTATCTCACAGGTCTTGATCTTTATCTTATAAGATGTTTCACCTTTATGCTTCATCATTGAGGGGGTTTTCATGCTAGTTATCAACATTCACAATATTGAGATGTTATTCCTCATCATATGTGGAATATTATTATATGCATCCAGTAAATCTTTTGTAAACATAGATTTCAACTTTTTTCTTGATTGAAGTCAAACTCTTTGACTATCTTATCAAGTCAAAAGATCCTTATTCTCTGAGTCGCTTGTTTCAATCCCAGATTTAACTTTGAAGTTTATAGACTTCAATTGCATCCTTGAAGTTATAAAACCCTTCATGTTGTGTCACGTACACATCCTATGATGTATTCCATTTTAGGAATTTAGTTTTATCTTCATATGCCAAATAACTACAACAACAAGCATGGCAATTGGTAAAGGAATTTCTATCATGTTCAACAACTTGAACTGATTTAAAAAATCTTTTCAACCAATTTATCCTTTTATGTTATCCATGTAGGTCTTTGTAACAAGACCCTATTGCACCCTTTGGGTATTACCCCTTTAGGTGGCGCTATCAAGGTCCTACCTTGTTATCTTACATGGATTGCACATTACTCAGAAATAATATTGAGTTGACTAGTCGGCTCACCTTTATGACCAACAAATTTGAAATGTTGGATTCACAATCCTCCAATCTCCGATGTGTTATACTAGAACTATTTTATTCTGTGTTACATGATGAACTTGAGATTCCACAACATTTTGTGATTCTCTTAGTTCTCATTGTACCTCTTTGTTGATCTAGAACATTTCGAGTTCTACTATTACTCCCATTGATTCTTTTGGAACTCAATTATCCTAGCAACAAAACACTTTTGTTATCGTATTAGGATTAATAGTAATCTTCAACAATTATGGTTTATGGATAAACCTTCTTCAAGAAACTACTTTCTTAATGTAAGTTTCAATCCTTTATACATATTGGGACATTCCCAAATCATATCATATATGATGTCTTTATAAACCATTCATTTGGTACATGATTTAGTGTCAGGTATATAATTATGAAGATATAATAAGATGAGATTAATTGATAGTTATATCATGACCTATCATGGCATAGCTCCTTCATTCAAACACATCATTATGTTCTGATGGTTTTCACTTGTGATACATTATCACAGTCCTTTCTTTTGAAGGTATTCAAGGTATTGATGCAAAGTATTTCAACATTTGATGTCATCAAGGTTTCTTAATACTTTCATCACAGTCGTACTTCATTTATAATCTCCTTGAACACTTCAAGATATTAATGCTTGCTTTTACTTGGTACATATCAATATATTAACAGTAAATGAAATGAAGTAACTAGCATTTATTCCATAAAATCTCCATGCATCATATGCATGACGTATGATGGAAGACTTATCCTCCCACTACATCTAGAAAAGGATGTTATGTCACATTATGTACAATCAAGAATTGCATATTTCCTTAGGTTTACAACTAAGGGAGTGTAGATTAACATCAATATGTATTTTATCCATGCATTTCTTACATATACATCCAAGGTGACTAATGCTAATGATAGTCCTGAGTTATCAATCATTATCCTTTGGTATAAACATTATAAGAATTCATCTTTGGATCATTTCACATAAATATTGCAAGATATTTTAGGTCCAATGCCATTCAAGATCATATATTTTAAATAGAAGCACTAACAATTCATTATTGATAATCATCCTTGTCCATACAAGATGCATAAAGAAAATGTTTCTGTTCTAATGGCATAATGAAATAGTAGTTCTAGTAACTCTATTACATGCCCATTGGGCTAAGATAAATTTAAATGTTGACTATGGCTTCCACAACACTTGCTCTGTCTTGTCCA